>JAGIQG010000003.1:106916006-107598858 GCA_024679065.1 Sphyrna mokarran
ATTCCCACCTAGAATATGCAGCATCCCAATAATTATGCAAACTCACTAATTTGAATGTCATTAGCAGGATTGACGGCCAATTCAGCAGCACACCACCACTCACCCAGCCTGCGAATAGATCATGGCACCAGACTGTCTTTATAGTTGCTCACACATAGGGCGCTGAACTTTGAGGGTCCAGGATAGCACCTTCAACCCCTCAAAAGTTGAGCATCCTGCCCCCCTCCCACCTCCATCACTCAAATCATGGATTACCCTACCCATTCGCTATGCTGCCCTTTCTCAGCCCTCCCCCCGCCCTTCCACCTTAGACTCACCACTCAGCCCCCTTCCTGCTCAGATATCTACTTAGCCAACCTCTCCCCTCAGACACCTCACTCAGCTCACGTGCCCCATAGCATTAACACTCTGGCCTGGCACCTTGTGCCCAAAAGAGCTTGATGATATAGATCTAGAGACCATTTACCCATCTGCTGCTACCAGATTGTAATGAAAAGTCCTTCAAGGGTCTTGAGGCATTGGTGGGCTCAGCTTGGGGCAAGGGGTTGCCCCACTCTGGGGACAGAAATGTTGTTGCTGGACAGCCTCTGAGTTGTGGCAGTCCTGAAGGTCACCCCAGCATGATGATTTCAGATAGTTCTGTGATCAATATCTGCATTCCCGCCTATCAACTATGAAAATTCTAAAGTGGCCAGGAAACTCTAACCTCCATGCACCTCAAGTCACCTGGCAGGCTTTTAAATCATTTCAGCAAACCATTCTGCAACAGAGATTTTCCTTTCTCTCTGTCAGAAACTGTAGGTGTGAGGAGGCTCCTCTAAAGTCTGACAAAGATGGGATATTAATTTTACTGGTGGGGGGAGTAGTAGTTTCCATTCTGCACAGATATGCACTCAGCCTCAGCCCAATATATTCACATAGCTTTGATGTGAAGTTTTGATGTGAAGCTTGAGACTTCCTAATAACCTGAAATCTTTGGAAGTCTCTGGAGCAAATTCAAGGTGCAGTATCTCGTAAAAGATTCAACAAATATCTCAATGGATTTCTATCATCCTTCAGCCACCTGTGTTTATTTTCAATTGCCTTCACAGTTGAATGCATCTCAGGTACCCCATTGATTCTGCTTACTATGGTTGAGACAGCCTAAGTCTGACTGACAGCCTGTAGTTTCATCTCCTCTTTTATGAATCACAATCGTTTTAAAGAAATCAATGTTGCAGAATTAAGTGCTGCAATGACTTAAAAGCCTACCAGGTGACAGGTGGTGGTGGTGGGGGGAGGCACTGGAGATTAAAAAGTTACCTGGCCACTTTAGAATTTTCACAGCTAACAGGCAGCACAGCAGATGGTGATCACAGGGCTATCTGAAATCACCATAACGTGGAGATGCTGGCATTGGTCTGGGAAACAGTCCAAAGTTTCACAACACCAGGTTAAAGTACAACAAGTTTATTTGGTAGTAAATGCCACTAACTTTCGGGGTTTGCCCCTTTGTCAAATGAGTTAACCTGGCAAAGGGGCAAACCCCAAAAGCGAGTGGCATTTACTGCCAAATAAACCTGTTAGACTTTAACCTGGTGTTGTGAGACTTCTTACTGAAATCACCATGCTAGGGATGATGTTCTGGTCTGCCAGGATTAGAAGGGATAGAACAGCCATAACATCCCCATCCTGGGAAAGAATGGCAAGATCAACCCCTTGCTTCCCTGCCTCAATCCACCCAATACTAGTTTGAAAAGTGGCAGTAGACAGCAGAAACAAAACAAGAAGCAATTTAGCAAGTTTGCTAGCAGAGATTAGAGTATTCATTCAAATCTCAGCAATGGCACACATTTGAAGTGTATTGATCTTCATGCAATATCAAATTGGCAGTCCATTTCTTTGTAAAGCAGGGATGGTGTAACTTCAGATTGTTGAGTTGCTAACACGTTTCATAATTTCACCAAAGGATAATTTCACATCCATCAGTGAAACCAGTTTACAGTAAAATTCTAACCAGTCAAATCCCAGGAGTTCACCACAAATTGTGTAAAGCAGAGGTTTGTATTAGATAAGAAAGTCCCATTTCCACCTGAATATCTCTATGTAACCGGATATGCCAACAAACCCTACCTATGTCAAACACAACAGATTCAAATGCCAAATGAAAACATGGCAGTAAATAGGTGAAGAAGTCTTATTCAACTTGTTCAACCTTACAATGGCCTGACCTTGTAAAAGGCCAGAGCTTTGCATTTAAAAATGTCAGGAGTTAGCTCTGGAAAAAATATTATACTTTTGTTTCTGCTGAGCATGCTGTCTGTGGATGTGCATGATACTGTCCACCGTAATATATTTTGTCCACTTTTCTGATCCATGCCTCAAAAATGCTGGGTGGTGTCATTTGAGCAGTTTTGTTGACTTCGTACTGTATGGCTAGTGTTTTCACTATCCGAAGCTAGTTTTCACTATCTCAAAAGTAGTAGCAACAGTTTGGTGTTATCCACGTTGGCATAGACCACAGTGGTCACACTTTCCTTGCTCTGTTTTTCATCATTACATGTTTCATGTTTAAACATCAAAGAACAGTTTGGCAAAAGAAGGTAAAAATTCTAGTTTCATCAGTGTTAAAAATGTCTTGTGGTGCATACTCGAAGATGAGGAGATCATTTTGGAGCCAATCACTTGTCATTGCTGCTGTAACTACCACACCCTTACTTACCATGCAAAAGACAATGTCATGACTGGTCTTGACTAGGTCCAGTCATCCATCACTGCAGATGAAACCATACGGCCCAGCTCCTTTGCCAGGGTGACTCCCCTTGCTGCAGGATTAGACAGGAGATAGGAACATTTTCTGTTTGGACTGCCTTGAGTGACACAGGGCACAGTGGGTATCACTGCTGCCTCAGAGCTCCAGAGACTTGAGTTCAATTCTGGCCTTGGGTGACTATGGAGTTTGCATGTTCTCCCTGTGTCTGTGTGGGTTTCCTACAGCTGCTCCAGTTTTCTCCCACAATCCAAAGATGTGTATGTTAAATGGACTGGCCATGTTACGTTATCCCTTAGTGTCCAAAGATGTGTAGGATACAAAAATTAACGAAGTAACTATGTGGAGGTAGGGCCTGTGTAAGATGCTCTATCACAGATTCAATGCAGACTCAATGGGACAAATGGTCTTGTTTGCACTGTTGGAATTGTATCATTTTATGCTTGAACTCTGTAGACGAGCTTCTTCAACTTGGGATAGCAGCCATTCTCATTCTTTTTCTTGCCGAAGAAACACCTGTTTGTCAAACTGTTCCAAGATGTTCACCTTGTGTTTCATAACGATGGACATATTCAATGTGGAATCTCTCACTCCTTCATGATGTCGGCTTTCCAATTCACATATTCCACTTGCTCTACTAACTTCACCTTCTCGCTGATAGACAATACTTTTAACTTTCTCACAAGTTAAATCATACTCTCAAGCTTTGCATGTCCTTTCACAAGCAGAATTCAATGCTAAATGATGGCTTGCCCAGTGCACCATGATTTTACACAGTTGTATGGTTTAACTCCATTCTGATTGATCGTCTTAAAACAGCTAATCCAGAGTATGGAATTTCAGCTCATCACAGGTATTGTCCAAGGGACTGTTGTCTGACCAGTGGAAATGATTGACAACTAAGACAGTACTGGAATTTCGTGTCATCCAAGTTTGACTCATTACAATTTCAATTATGTCGCTAGGTTACACAAGCAAACTGATTAGAAATTAAGTGATGAAAAAATATATCCTCTATTACACTTAATTAACAAGGCAATTATTGTTTGACTCTCCAATTTATTTTCTTATAAACAGAATATATAACATAATAGAACAGTAAATCATTTTCCGTTGTACTGGACCTCAAGTCTTTTAGGCTATTAACTCTTCTTGTGGAAAAATGAACAACACCGAGCACAGATGCTGTGGAGAAGAAGAAAATATACAAAATGGCTGACTAATTGAAACACAAAGAAATGGAAATCAATCCTGTTGCAAAAAAATGAATGCAAATAAGCTCTCTCACATATTAAACCGGCAATTAATTGCTTAAACATTTATTTAAAAAATGAGGAAGAAATGCTGTGGCTGACAAGTTCATCCGCAAAGAAATGTGGAATGAATTATGAGAGAATAAAAGTGGGAATACAAAAGAGAAAAAAACATTGAAAATGTTGTGAATTTTATCCATTGTTTTCGGTTCCCCTGAGCAACACATCAGCAAACAATTGAAAGGATGGACAAATTGTAGTGAACAGACTATCAAAGTAATCATGTAGGTCTTTCAGATGGGTGTTGATCAGAATTAAATTCTGTGCACAGACAAACATCTTTTACATACATGACTAATATATTCTGCTGGGGAATAAG
This sequence comes from Sphyrna mokarran, assembly GCA_024679065.1. NCBI lineage: Eukaryota > Metazoa > Chordata > Chondrichthyes > Carcharhiniformes > Carcharhinidae > Sphyrna > Sphyrna mokarran. The sequence goes on from JAGIQG010000003.1 coordinate 106,920,388, forward strand.
GAGAGTATTTCCATTTCAACAGTTAAAGCGCCACAAAAACAATGGGAAATTTCAAAATAAATGAAAATTCTCCCAACACAAAAGACATCAATTTTAAAAACTTGTTGTTCTTAACAAATTATGGGAAAATAGAATGACAGAGAGTGGTTAATTATTTCAAGTTGCTTGCCTATTTCATAGGATTACTGTTTCACTTGTACTTTTGCTTTAATCTAGGATGTACACTTGGCTGTCACCATTGTGTGAAAAACTTAGACAAATTCAGCCTAGCCGAGAAAGGAACTGAAGCTCATCATTGACATTGTTCTATGGTACTGCTATTCAGCTGGTGGGAATGGTTGATAACTAACACAGTATTGGAATTTTGTCATCCAAGTTTCACTCATCATGATTACACTGTATTCAATTATGTAGCTAGGTTACACAAGCAAACTGATTAGAAATTAAGTGACGAAAAATTAAAGTGGAAAAGATATCCTCCTTTACACTTAATTAACAAGGAAATTATTACTTGGATCTCCAATTTATTTCTTTCTAACAATATGTAATTTAATAGAACAGTAAATCATTTCCAAGGTACTGGACTTCAAGTCTTATAGACTATTAATTATTCGCCCTACATTTGCTACTAGTTTTTAAACTGCAGATGACAACATCTTCCATAAAGAGCTTTGCCATAAGCATAGTATCTCAGATCCATTTACTTTCTCACATTTTTTGCATGATTGCTATCATTCAGTAACAGTTAAATTCTCAGTTAGGAATGAAGCTTTTCCTGCTGCTACCAGCTACTGCTGTCATCAGGTTTGCTTTTATTTCCACTGTGAAGCTGAATAAAATTGGTTCAAAGTAATTTGACTGCTGGATATGGGCTCCTGCTCACCTATTTTTGTATCTGCAGCACCTTGTCACGTAATCATAGCAACGAAACAGGAAAAATGCGTCCAGAATGAGGCTTTTATTACAAACATCTTAATTAGGCATGTGCAGTACATAAAGTATGAATGAGGAATTTTTCAAATCCAAGTTAAGATTCTTTCTTGGCAATTTTAGAAAAAAAATTCAAATAAAATTTTGATGAATTTACAATATTATACACTTAGATTTTGAATGAATTCCTTACAACATTTATTGAAAACATCCCAAAACATATGACACTACAAAACTACCGAGCCGCACGTGAGGAGATACTAGGTCAGCTGGCTAAAAGTTCGATCAAGAAGTAGACTTTAAGGACACCTTAAAAAGATGAAAAGCTACTTAGAGGTGGAGAGGAATGGGGAGAGAATTCCAGAACTTGGAACCCAGGCAACTGATTCACAGTCACTAGTGGTGGAACAATTACAAGTGCAGAATGTACAAGAATCTAAAAATGCCGTCAGTTTTATCCTTCACAGGAGGAGGCAGGTTCCATGGCTCAAGCCACCCCATCATAGCCCACCGCCAGAGTTCATTAAAATGGCTGAGGGTGAGAGCAAAGGTAAGAATGAAGGCCGTTCAGCTCGGTGGCCTATTGTTCAGTCCCATCTCCTATTAGTCCTGACTAAAATCAAGAAAACCAGGCTCAAGATATCCCAATTACATGGTACAGTCTAGATAGACTATTAATTTCCTCATGCAGTGGCATCCCTACCAATAAATTATCAATGCAGTAGGGCATGGTCAATAGTTGACCAATCAAATGACTTTAATTGACTGCTGAAGTTCCAACGTCAAGAATATCTCATGGCAGCAACAGGGCATTGAGTTCTCCTTTTTTTGCCACCATTTTATGAAACATTCTGCCTCCCAGGCTATAGCAGAAGGACATAGTGTTAAAAATCTCTTTAGAATCTGGATAGTATTACAAAGGGAAACTCTGAGTTAACAAGTTAGAATCGTGCTTGGACTCTGTCTTATGATGCTGAAAAACCAATTAACCTGTCTCTGAAGCAATAATTAGTTTCCATTTAGCCTCTTGTTTCTATCCAATCATATGACACACAAAAATAGCTTTGGACTTAACCAAGGTATAGATAATACAGACCTGATCCTTTCACACTTAGTTCATATGGTGCATTGAGCTTTGAGGGCACAGAGAGAGCATGCAATATGTATTTTTGAAGTAGTTATTAACATACATTGTAGAACAGTACAAGTTTACTGTTTGCAGTACAAAACCCACACGGCTAATGGGAATTCTATGATTCTATGATTTCATATTCAATTTAGTTTGTCTATTTGAATATTCTTGACACTCATTTTGAATACCAGCTTTGTGTGAGCACAGAAGTGTAAAATTGCCTCTCAACTGGTCCATTTTTAATGGAAAATCATCTCCCAAAAGAATTTTTGATTTTCTTCATTATGATTTCAGGGATGCTGTTCCATGGTTTCAATATTGGATCCTCAGCAGGGAGTTTCTCAGCACCATAAATTTATCTTTCAAAGGATTTACACCTTTAATCTACAAAATTTGCAATATGTCAAGAATCGGTTCACAATTGGATACAGAAACTATCCACTTCTTCGCACGCTTTCTTCCACAATTCCCACATCATCTTTCAGTGTGCAACTGAACATCAAACCACACGATTTTATGGTAAAAGGTCTACATCTGATATGTTAACTTTTTTGCACATTCGACGAATACTTATTGATCTATAAGTGTTTCCAGCGTGTTCCATTTCTGATTGAATTCCAGCAACCAATTCATTTTTTAAACCCAAGAACTGAACTAATGAACCATTGGACAGAGGTTTTCTTTACAAAATTAATGCTCAAGAACTTGATTAGATACACCATAAACAAATAACCAAAGCAAAATCTAAATTTTTAAATTTTCCATAGTATTTTCCTAATGCAAGGCATCATAGTTTTAATCATTTTATCCATTTGCACACTATACATCTGAGATCCCTTTGTCTCTTCCATTCCAAAACAAAGATAGAGCTGGATATTTTTATTTTCACTGCATAATATCACTATTTCCCCAAACTTACTACTGCACAGAATTACATAGAATAAACAAACAGAAGCTGACCATTCCACCAAAAGGTCCATGTCAGCATTTATGCTTTACTTGACTCTTCTTCCATCCATCGTCATCTAATTCTATTGGTATAACCCTCTATTCCTTTCTCTCGTGTTCTTCTGATTCCACATAAATGCTTCCATATAGTTTGCCTCAAATACTCTCCGTGGTACAGGGTTCCACATTTTCACTGCAGTGTGGGCAAATGTGTTTGGTTTTTTTCTTCCTCCCTGAATAAAAAGTGAGCTGGGCTACTCATAGATATTATTCATTGAATGAAAAATAGTTTTGCTGTGGGGTATTCTAGAAGCAAACTGTAATACAACCTGGCCCACAATCAGAAAAATTCACAGAATAAGAGATGGTTCATTCAAATATCAGTATTCGGTTACAAACTCTGCGACTTTTTTATTTTGATTCTCAGGCTTGGTTTCACAAGAGTTGTATCAAGTCACCTCTTTAGAGTTTGTTACCTCATCCCAAACAGCTTCAGTGTTTTCAGTAGATGTAGAGTTTTGATTTTTCTATGTCATATGAAAAAATAAATACATCAAAATTCAGTATGATGCTCAAACTATCACCTCAAAATGACACTAATGCAGCATTGTACCACTAACATTCTCAAGCTCAAAATTCTCCTCCCTGATACAATGCAAGCTTTACTTTTTTGATATTTGATACAATTTATTAATTAGAATATATTGGTATTTTAGTTTTACATGCCCACCATTCTACTTGCCTAGATTCCTTGTCACAGCATTGACTTTTCTCTGCAGTTTAACTGGATCAGGAAGAAAACCAATAGTATGCATAACATGTAGCTAACATGAAGTTTATATTACTCTCATTTCCCCACCATCTGTCTAAATGTTACAGTTTCAAGGACAGTATACTCTTTCAAGAATTATATTTACAGGAAAATTCACAGGTTTCATTAGTACATTAAATCTTCAATTTTATTTAAAATTATGTATTTGAACAAAACTTTACAAACTACCATGATTAGATGATGATTTTTATTCCAATGGGATAAAGATTGCATTAAAATCCAACTCTCCTCATTTATTTTATATTTCAAGTGAAATCACAGGTCATTACTCATACTGAAATGTGTATGATTAATGGATCAATTCAAAGTTGTCTAAGCCATGCAAATGATTCAAATGCAAACATATACATAACATAAACAGCAATGGAATCAATCTTAATCAATGCCTCTTCAAAGCATAGGTGTCTTTTTTAAGTGAAAAGGGTAATAGTTCAGGAATAGGAACAATAATATATTTTGTGAGAGCAGCTTTATGCCTCGAAATCAGGCTACTAGATTAGGGACTCAAAAGTAGTGTAGGTATTTGATTCAAACTCATTAAGGATTAGTACAATAGCATTCAAAGAATGTAATTTCAAAGCATTAGTGTGTTCACGTAGTCATTTCAGAATGCTTTTTGGGCTTTCCTGTGAGCCAGATGTGCTGGTTTCTCAACACTTCTGATAAATGCAGCCTCTTCAATTGCATACCTATATTGATTTCCTCTCACGGCTCCATCTTTTATTTGATTTGTGGTTGATGGTACTTCTCCTGCCGAGAATTCCTCTATGTGGAACTTCAACTGCCTCAGTTTTCTGCAAGACTGGTCAGACTTGCTCTGAAAGCTCTCATGGAGCAATTTGTTTCTCTAAGACAAATAACACATTTTCCCCTCGCACTAATAACAATTCAGCAAGTTTTAGATTTACCTTTATTTATCAAAATTATTATGTTTCATGATCATGCAAAAAAGAGATTTGTGAACAATATTTTTGCAGTGACTGTTAATAAAAAATAGGACATGATTATTACAATGAGCTGAATTGTCAAATTTAATGCCTCTCATTTTAAAATAGGTATGAAAAAGGTCAATTTTCTTTGATTACTATAGCTGTTACTCACAACATAGTGTAACAGTTTAAAATTTTACTTTAACATCTCTTTTATATGAATATTTGTTAGAAGTGTCAATGATTTTGTTGCCTCATGCAGACCTGAACACAAACAGAACAATCTAAATTAGCAAAGTGACTTCACAATATACATTTCAATTAAAAGTCAGCATGCACCAACATACATAGGAAGGAATTTTAATTTTCAATGTTGGCATGAAATGGAAACTAATGAAATGACCACCAGATATACAGTTGGCATGGTGTTGACCAATACAGCATTTTTTAAAGTTAAAATTATCCCACCATACACTCACTCCTGCAATCTGGGTGCTGTTTTAACTCAACAGCACAGCAGGAACTTGGTAGACATGCAGTTAAAAATCGCCCACATTACCAGCTTCCCAATGCTGACAAAGTCCAACTTGTTGTACTGAACAAAAACACCTGCACAAAACTGGTGGAGTCCTGCTTAATGTACACATATTGTATCCTAATGAAATCACTTGACTACAGTTTTAACAGAAGCACGAATGGAGAAGCTGCTGTTGTTTTTTTACTGAGTGAAAGCTGGTCAGGACCTGCCAGGAAGGCGGTGCCAAAAAAGGTTCTTCTTTCCTTTAAAACCAAAAGGATTTTGGAAAGCTTAGGCTTCTACTGCTGAGGACTGCCACATTTTCCAAATACAAGATGACCCAGAAGCTAAGGCCATCATCTCCCCTATGTGGTAAGATGGCTGTTGATCCTAACGACTTACTACTGCTTTCTTCCAACTTCTTGCCCATTTAAGTAGAAAATCAGCTGGCAAGATTCAAATAAATCCTTGCGTAAACATTTTTACAACATTTCTGGAACAACAATGAGTTTCCAACTTACCTCACTACAACTATCCAGCTCACATCATCCCATTGGGGATCTAGAAAAATTGAATGCCTTGCATGTAAAATGAATTGCATTAGTCCCTTAGTTTCATTTGTAATTTTAATATATTTAGCAAGTTTACAATATTTAAGAAATCCCATCTTGCTTGACTGCTACTACTTTTACCTTCACAGTTCACCTGTGCAATCTGTAATGTCTCCACTGAAATTAGTAACTCCACTATTAACACAAAATAGAACTTTAAACAAAATTGGGATAGGTCCTTGCCTTAAAAATTTTTGGCAGGGGAAGAATGCTTCTAATTCATCATATTGACTGTCAAAGTTTGAAATCAGTTTGTTCATCCTCCCAATTCATGAGTTTGGTTGACATTACATGTGAGTTGGATCAAACTGACAGACTGGTAATGAATGAGATGCTAGCTTGATTTTTTAATAAATAAATCATCAGCTACAATACCACACAAAAATTGAAATACTTGTATTCACTCCTCTGAACTACAAATATTAATGTACACAGGAGTGGTGAAGTTAGAGCATGCCTCATACGTTTCTGGATAGGAAATGTAGACATCAAACTGATTTTGAAAGAATTTGTCCTGTGCTCCAACAATGCCTGTATTTGAGTGACATACTATTGGGTTGAACCATTTTCCATGAGTTCCTGGCTGCTGCCTGAAATAAGTGGTATCACCCCTCCCAAATGCAATTGAGGACCCAACACATGTTTCAGGAGCCATTCTGGAGCTCCAACTGCCCTAAGTAGAGAAAGCCTTCTTCCAATCAAAATTAGTTGATCTACATGCTGTTTAAAAGGGACCACTGGAGGCCACTGTTGTACCTCAGAAAGTCATCTGGTGAAGGATAGAACTGGAGCCAAGTTTTACACACTTTTGAAACATTTTAGTGTTACATTTTATAACTATGCACCTTCCTAGCTAAAACCATAGTTTCAGTCTATGGCACAAATGAATCCCTGTTAAGGCCGACTACTGGGGTACAACTGAATACAATTAATAATCACCATCAAAAAGTTTAGTTTATGTACTTATCCAAAGGTGGTACAAGAAAGTGTACTTTTGCCCCGGTATCCCCTCCCATTCTTAACTGCCCTGCATAATCCTCAATCCCACAACTTACCTTCAGAGAACTACTGGCGCAAACTGATAGCTACCTATTTCTGGATGTGCAAGAACTGCTGGCAGTTCGTGCACATTAGTAAGGTGAAGTCCAAGAACCAATTATTCAAGTTGGTCTCTTACAGAATGGGTAGATCCTGCCTTCTGATTTATCAAAGCAAACTGATTGCCAGATAATTCTGCATTAATTATAAATTCCTTTAAAATGCTCCTTTAATTTCCTGATTCATTTCTCTGATCATTTGGGATACATAAGCTATTATTATGTTTGGATTTCAAATTAACTCAACACAATTATTTGAAAGTTGTTGCAATTTGTTTTATTTTCCCTTGAATGTGTTAAATTCTCATTGGTTTATGTCTCCACTGATATCACTTGTCCACCAGAAGTTCAACATTATCTGCACTAAAACGTACCTTGGATTTTACATCAAGGCTCTGTACATTGAAGTCATAATAAGGTCACACAGGTTAAATTCTTCATTCTATTTGTAATAGAGCGTAGCTTACTTGCAATTTTATCTCTCATAAGCTGCCCATCAGTTTACTTGGCAACAAACTTCTTCCCATTGTTGGGAGTAATTGGATAGCTCAAAATGCTAGCTCTGGCTTGTTGGTCCAAAATGGTCTCCTTCAAAACTGTAAGATTTTATGATCATAAATAACATGTGTCCTCTATTCATTAGATCTCTTTCTATGTTTAGGCATTTGCAGGAGATTTTCACAGCCAATCTTACAAAATTAAATTCACTAAACATAATTTATTATATCGACTGATTTTCAAAACACCAACTCATGGGCCATACTCATGGACAGAAACCGATTGAGCTTTACTGTTATTGCAGTTGTTGGAATATTGCACTTTACTGCAACTTGCTCATTTTAAGCATGTTCAAAAATGCTGCAGTCATCAAAATACAAAAATATTCTATTCACCATTTTAACACTGGGACAAAGAGTGAATGATTCTTTTTCTTTTTCAATGATTGATGAAATGTAATAAACCAGACAGCAGGTGCTTTCATGTAATATAATGTCTTCATAACCTGTTTTCCACCAAAGTGGATAATTTTGGCTTTGGGCAATAGAGTAAAATGGGCAAAGGCATCAGTAGCACATCTTACATCTCTCATTATTTTTATTTCCATTGAAGCTGATGGGGAAAAAAAATCTAAGGGCACAAAACTGGCTTTTGATTCGGGATCATCCATTTCATACAATCATACACAATCAAAATTATTTTCCTTTGGGTTCCAAAAAAACACAAATCTATTTCATTTTCTGTGAATGTGTGTATAGCTATTCATACTTCCTAAAAAAACTCACTTTCCTTTAGTGTGGGGTATTTAGTACAACATTCATAACACTTAAAAACTGTCCAGAAAAAAAAGCAGATCTGCAGAAATTTCATTTAGTACATTAGAGTGGATAGGATTTCAAAGTTGCTAGCTGCATCTTAGATAAATTCTTTCACAAAGAAAATGATGGGGCACAGTGAATCCTTCTGTACAGCTGCTTGCTTTCATAATCTACAGGATGATCTACATCAAAAACAAGACCACAGTGAACTCCCACTTTAATTGCTCTAATTCTAACGCATCTCTGAAAATCTCCTCACCCTTTAGAACCACTCTAGTTCTGATGAGCTCATGCTTATAAATCTTGAGGTTAGTTGTTGAACAGCTGTAATAATAAAGAACAGATTTGGTAGCACTCTCCCAAGCCTGAAGATTATGCCTTCAAACTCCTGTGCCAGAATTTGAGAACAAAAATTATAAATTTATATATAAAGAGTCCTGAAGCATTTCATGAACTACCCAGCACCACGTAAATGAATACTGCAATCTTTTCATGCATAGCAAATTTCCACAAGTGGGTAATTAACATTTTGATAATGTAGGTCGAAGGGGGTAATATCGGGGGAATTCTTTGCTCTTCTTTTAATGCTGACATGGAACAGGACATGTAATGTTTAAGCGGAAGGATGCCACCTCTAAGAGTGCCTCACTCTTCCCTTGGTACTGTTCTAAAGCAGGAGCCTAGTTATGTGCTCAAGCCCTTAAAACGTAGCTTGAATTCACAGTCTTCTGACTTGGGTGAGACTGCTTTCCCAATGTGCTAAATTGACATTATGCTAATTTAGGCAGACACTCCATTGCAGCACTGCAAGAATGCTACACGAAGTGTCAGCCTTGACTGAATTGTTAGCATCCTTGTTCATTCCTTCACGTGGAAGTTCAAGATTCTCTGGCAGTGTTCACATTAGAGCAGATATTTTTTTCCCTGTGTTCTCACCAACATTCCTTTCTCAGCCACTAGCAGAAAGATATAAACATTCATGCTGAATGTGCTAAATGGCTGCCAGATTTGCCTACAAGACAATTAGTGCAATTCGACTCGTTGCAGGTGGAGTGTTTTGACATGTTTGAAATGCACAATGATACAAATGAAAGTGTCCCTTGGTTTAAAACCACCGGAATGATATTTAGGTTTCAAAAATTGTCAACTCTCCCACACCTCAAAAAACAACATATTCTGTGAGCAATAGCATAGATTCATTTCAGCATGAAACACATTGTAACACAAGCACACTCAATCGCTCAAATGGAAGATACTTGATATTTGTTTAACTTCAAAAGATTCACATTTTAAAGGATAACAAAAGTACAGCATTGTTGCATATAAGAATTGGAGGGAAGGGATGGGCATGGGTGGAGGCGCAGTTCAATCAATGCTTCCAAGATAAAGAGATTATGAACCAGATTTAAAATTTCTCATAGTAGCACATGACTGATAAGATCTTGCCATAATAACCTGCACGATGGCATCAGAGATCTGGGATTAAATGTGAGATGGTCCTTGGTTCAGTTGCTCTGAGGAGAGGAATACAAAGTGCAAGGGTAGAAATCTCAATAAGAAAACATGGAAAAATGTAATCTTCCTTTTATATTTTGTTATGTGTGTATTCATGAGTCTGATAATTTTCTCAATTTTGACATTTTATCCCAAGTAAGCAAATAATCCAAATTTTGATAAGGCACTTGTCAGACAGCAAATGTGCTTCTAAAGAATCTCTTGTGAATGATTGTAATCAGATCAAAATGGCTGTTCACAAATAAAGACACAAGATAACTTTTATTGAAAACTCTACAGTTTGAAAAAATCTGGCACAAAAATTGCACTCTGAATATTCCTCATTTAAAACATAAGGTCTGCTCAACCTGATATCGCTTAATCCCTTTCGGGCTTTTCACTAATAACTCTGAAGTAAAATAAAATTGAGGTTAAAAGTCATCTTAAGCTGGTTTCTCAGAAATTTGAGTTGCCATCTATCAAAATCTCAGTTGATTTAAAAAACCCTCAGATATAGGAGATTGCTAAGAGTGTAACTGCAGGGAAAACAGATCAGGCAAAATAATGTAGCTTGGTCCAAATTTGAAACCAGTTATGTTCAACATTAGAGAAACATGTTGGATTTTACCCCTAAATCCCAAGCATTCTGATACTTGAAGCAGGAACAATTGGGAGAATGGACTTACCATGTAATTCCCATTTACTTTACGCCCTTAGCCATTTTTCTAGGGCATATTTCACTGTTTGCTTAAAATACCAACTTTGCAAGTAGGGATCAAAACAATTCTTTTCCAAGGACTCTTCTGGAGAAAACTGCCTACTTCAATTTTATCGAAGGTTACTTTTTGATTTTCAGGGGCTACCTTTTTTGAGGGCTCCTTATTTATTTTTACTAACCCAGCCCCAGTCATTCAAAACAGTTAACATGCGTTAACTGTTTCTTAATTCCTGAGTATCTTCCCTAAAATTTGGTTCATAAGTACAATTTTCAAATCTCAACTGAGTATATGTTTAGGATTCTTTCCCCATAGCACCCTGCCTTGCCTCACCCTGTAATTCATCAGCAATTTTATGACTTCAATACATGGATTTCCCTCTTCAGGAGTTCTTGCAGTTACAAGATTTATCTCCCCAAAAAACTAAGTATGCCTAAATTGCAAGCATGTGAAAATTCTTGTATTTACACAGTGTAGATTATAAAAACAAGCCCATTTTTGAGTTGTTAGTTAGTTATTGCCTATGACAGCATTTATGCAGCTGGTAGTTAATATTTAATAGTTTTGAAGCTTTGTTTTCTTGGGGTTAGAACTGCTTTCCTATATCATACTTTGGTATCTGGCTTCCTGTGTCTTTTCCTCTTTAGTCTATTTTCTTCTCTTCAGAAGGTAGTAAATCACTTCTCTAGCTCTCTAAATGCAACCTTGAATTCTGAAACTTTAGTGAAACTCAGCTGAATATGTCCTCTGCTTTCTTTCGTCTCGGCCTCCCGATCCCAGCGATATCATTAGATCAAAACAACTGACAGCGCAGCCAAAAGTTCTTATCTGGCAGCAACAGGAACAGCCATTAATAATTACTCCTCAATCTCTTTCTTGCCCTTGCTGCTCCTCCCATCATAGATTCTGCCTCTGATGAAGCATCAAGTGTGACAGGGAGCTAACCTGTGATTGGAGGAGCTGGAACAGCGAGCATGGAAAACAGAAGCTGTGACTGGAAGAGCAGCTCCTCATAGGTTGTGACTGTCCCATGCTTGTTACTCTTCCAATCAAAATACATAGCAGAAACATTTTTTTCGCCAAATTTTGAACATTTTGCCCCATTTTTGATTTCTTGGGGCTATTTGCAATGTATTAATTTGACTTATTATTGTCACATGTATTAACATACAGTGAAGAGTATTGTTTCTGGTGTGCTACATAGACAAAACATACCATTCATAGAAAAGAAAATCAGAGAGTGCAGAATGTAGTGTTACAGTCATAGCTGGAATGTAGAGGAAGATCAACTTAATGCAAGGTAAGTCCATTCAAAAGTCTCACAGCAGCAGGGAAGAAGCTGTTGTTGAGTCGGTTGGTATGTGACCTCAGACTTTTATATCTTTTGCCCGAAGCAAGAAGATGGGAGAGAGAAGTCCAGGGTGCATGGGGTCCTTAATTATGCTGGCTGCTTTGCAGAAGTAGTGGGAAATATAGACAGAGTCAATGGATGGGAGGCTGGTTTACGTGATTCATTGGGCTACATTCATGACCTCTTGTAGCTTCTTGCAGTCTTGGGCAGAGCAGAAGCTATACCTAGATTGATACAATCAGAAAGAATGCTTTCTATGGTGCACCTATAAAAGTTAATGAGAGCTGTAGCTGACATGCCAAACTTCCTTACTCCTCTAAGAAAGTAGAGGTGTTAGTGTGCTTTCTTAACTATAGTATCAGCTTTGGGGGGAACCAGGACAGGTTGTTGATGATCTGGATACCTAAAAACTTGAAGCTCTTGACCCTTTCATCCCCATTGATGGAGACAGGGCATGTTCTTTACACTTTCTAAAGTCGAAGACAATCTCCTTTGTTTTGTTGACATTGAGGAAGAGATTATTGTTGCCATACCAATTCACCAGATTCTCTACCTCAGTCTGTCTCGTTATGTTTGAGATCTGACCCACTACGGTGGTGTCGTCAGCAAACTTGAAAATCAAATTGGAGGGGAATTTGACTACACAGTCATAGGCGTACAAGGAGTATAGTAGGGATCTGAGAGCACAGTCTCTTGGGACACTGGTGTTGGGGATTATCATGAAGTGTTATTATTGCCTATCCATACTGAGCATGGTCTATGAATTAGGACATTCAGGATCCAATCAGAGAGAGAGACGTGCCAGACCCAGGCCATGGAGTTTGGAGATGTGTTTTGTGAGAATAATAGTGTTGAAGGCTGAGTCTAACTTATGTTTCCTTGTTATCTAAATGTTCCAGGATTGAGTGCAGGGCCAGGAAAATGGCATCTGCTGTGGACCTTTTGCGGAAGTAGGCAAACTGTAGTGGATCCTGGTAGTCCAGAAGGCTGGAATTGATTTGTGCCATGGCTAACCTTTCAAAGCACTTCATAATGATGGCTGTCAGAATCTTCAGCCAATAGTCATTAAAGCACTTTGCTTGGATTTTCTTAGGGACTGGGATGATGATTGTCTTCCTGAAACAAATGGGGCCTCAGATTATTGTAGAGAGGTTGAAGATGTCTGTGAACACTGCAAGCAGCTGATCCACCAGGATTTGAGTGCACGTCTGGGTACTCCATCAAATTTACCGTCAACTCCATGTACTTTGAAATCCCATTTGGAGGCAAATCAATTAGGCTGCATCATATAATGAGGCAAATAGCTCCTTATTAACATCCATTGCTGGTGAAGGGGCAGGTAGAGATTGGTACTCATAATTGAAGCTCTTTGTCACTCTCAATTTTGCTTATTTCACTAACCCTGAAACAGCTGTGAAACTTAATGATTGTATTACTCTCACTGCTTTACTGGGCACAGGAAGATGAGAAACACAGAACAAACAACCACAGCAGAATCAGTACAGCAGCTGAGGGGTCAGTTCATAGAAGGCCTTGAACACTGAGTAGCAGATTCAGTCAGCTTTGTCAACATAACTGAAGAGCTATGCATGAGGACACTGCACTTGCTGAGGCAGATAGTTATCAACCTCTGTGCCTTATGCTTCAAGATTCACAGCCTGACAGGCCAGGAGACCATGGCATGCCTGTGGCTGTGAAGGTGCCCAGTAACTTGATTTTTTGTATCGGAACTGTTTGCATCTGGCAGTTGTCAGTCCATATGTATAGTGAACAGGTGACAAATGCACTCTTTGCCAGACTGAATCATCTCGCGTCCTAATTGATGGAAAGCAGCCAAAATAAGAGTGCCTTAGGATTCACAGCAATGACAGTCACGGGCATTCAGCCTCTGATCTTTCAGTGGCCTTCATGACACACGACAACACAGAATTGTTGAGCAGAAACTGATAGCTAAGTTCCGCACACAAGGACAGCCTCAACTGGGACCGTGAGCTCATGTCACATTATCTGTAAGCCTTACAACTTGCTTGGGTTTACAAAATCTCACAAATGTTCTGGCTGGAGACAATACACACGTCTAATTTGTACTTAACCCTCTCTCAACTCACATTGTCTGTATCTTTAAGACTTGATTATCTGTAAAGACTCACATTCCAATCATTATCTTATAAATTGAGTTTCTGTCTATATATGCTCTGTTTGTGAACATCACTCCCACTCATCTGATGAAGGGGCAGTCCTCCCAAAGCTTGTGCTATCAAATAAGTCTGTTCAACTTTAACCTGGTGTTGGGACTTCTTACTGGCTTCTCTAGAGAAAGAGTTCTCAGCCAGAAGTCTGCAATTAAATTTCAAGGAGTCCAACAGTGGTCTACGGTCTTTATCACAGACAATTTAAGTTAAATGTAATGCTGATCCCAAAGACTGTAGAATTCATGCATCAATAAGGCTCCAGTGAACAACAGTACAGTATCATTATAATCCCTGGGCCCAGCTTCACACAAGACATGAAGTACTGATACCAGTGGTTAGGCCTCAGAAGTTCATCATCATTGGTCCATCATCACACTGTCAAGGAGATGCCATCCAGTCTCAATGGGTGCATTCTGTTCAGTTTCTTAATAAGATACAAGGCAAGTAGTGAGACTTGCTATGGCAGTCAAACCCATTGGTCTGTCGGTAAAATCTATTGATCTAATTGTAGCTGTCACTAAAGTTGGTAGACTAACTCATTCCAATTGACAGCTGATGAATCACAATGTAAAGGTTTAACAACTTTGACAACAATCCACTAATTTAAATACATCTGAGCAAGGATGGACAGTGGGCATAATGTGATGTATTTTTGTTGAAGTATCTCCATGGGCAGGATTTTCCTGGTGGGTTTCCGACAAGCTCAGACTGGTTCAAAAAAATTGTACCATGTGGGAAGTAGTAGGTCAATACAATTTTCCCTGGAGCTTCCAATTAATAGCCAGAGTGTGAGTTTACCATCAATTAACTATGATGGGTGTGCTCTTGAAGTTGGAGGGTCCATTAGAGGTCTTGCAGCTTGATTGCACCAACAGAATGCAATCGAAGCTTCATGAGCCCAATGCTAAATCAAATACCAGATTAAAAGACACTTTGCTGACTTGTGAAAAGTCTATGGGCAGCTGTCAATGAAGTGAACCAGAAGCATTTGATGAGAAACTGTGCAGCAACTGATAATTTGCTACCAATTGTCACATGAACTTGGCAATAGAAGCTTGAAGAAACGGCAATAAGTTTGGATATCCTGGTGTAAACTGAATGGTCTGTATAGGACCCACATGATAAATTAATTTATAGGTCAGCAGATAAACAGCAACACAGGGGCAGCAGGCTGGCACAATGCTGCCTCATGGCACGAGATACTCAGGTTCAATTCCGGTCTTGCATTATTGTGTGTGGAGTTTGCACCTTCTCCGTGAGTTTCCTCTAAGCGTTCCGATTTTCTCCCACAATGCAAAAATATGCAGATTAGGTGGATTAACTCCAGTTAATACTGATTAAAATATCAGACAAATTAATATCAAATACACTAAATACTAGTTACCTTGCAAAAAACAACTTGCAACCTAATATTTCCTCCAGGGTGTTCTGGTTTCTTCCCATTGTCCAAAGATGTGCCGGTTGGTGGATTGGTTATGTTAAATTGTCCCAGGATGTGTAAATTAAACGGATTAGCCATGGGAAATATATGGAGTTATGGAGATAGGGAGGGGAAGAGGGCCTGGATAAGATACTTTGTCAGGGAGTCAGCGCAGTCTAGATGGGCCTAATGGACTTTTCTGCACCGTGGGGATTCTATGACTCCGTGACTACTGGACAACATACTGAGTTCCTTCAAATTATAGATTGCAAATGGGTGGCTGGGAGTGGAACTCAACTATGTGTGCTGATCATTGACTTATTTTACCATGTCTATTTAATCAAGTTTATTTTTTTCTGAATTTTGGTACACTACAGCTGCTAGTAGTAGCGTACCATCTGTGCATAAACAACAGTACTGATAACTGCTCATCACCTAACATACGGTGCCACAAGAGGCTTGAGCACCAACTGTATTGGTGCTTACTGATGCTGTAGAATTAATCCTCAGATGAGTTTGGGGAATAAACCTCAGGGCACAGACAGATGTGCAGTCTCCTTTTATGGTTTTTTTCTATTTTATCCTTGGAGTGTGGCAGCTTCTTCACCTGATGATTTTGGAATTAGTCTTGCTATTTTATAATGCTGTTCATTCCAAGTGTCACCTTTTTGGCTATCAACAGAGCATGTTGAATACCAGATAAATTAAGATTTTCTTTTACCTTGAAGTAGCATCCCAATAAAAATTCTAGAGAAAATAAAGTGCTGGCTACAGCTTAAAGTCGTTCTTGAAACCTCAAACCACTGTGCCTGGATTTGAACTTTGGTGGATTATAAGAGGGAATCGAAAGCCAAAAACCAACTTAGAACCCTGATTTTTTTTATATATTCATTCATGGGATGAGAACACTGCTGGCAAGGCCAACATTTATTGCCCATCCCTAATTGTCCCTGAAGTGTTCGGTTGCTGGAGTCCATATGTACTATGCTTTTCAGAAGGAAATTTCAGGATCTTGACCCAGCAAGAATGCAGAAATGTTGTCAAGATTGTGACTTGGAGGAGAGTGTGAAAGTGGTGCGTTCTGGTGCTCCTACTGCCCTGTAATAGAGGTCGGGAGCTTGGCAAGTATTATTGAAGGAATTTGGCAATTTTCTGTAGCATACTTGTAGTTGGTACACATTGCTGCCACTGTGTGCCAGTAGTGGAAGGGGTGAATGTTTAAATTGGGAATGGGGTGTTGATTAAGCAAGCTACTTTTTCCTGGATGCCATCAAGCTTTTATAATGTGTTTGAGCTATGCTCATCCAGGTAAGAAGGTGGTATTTCATCACATTCTTGACAATAACAACAGGAGGAGCAAATGTAATCCAAGTCATAAAATCTCACACATTTACCATAGCTAATCCATCTAACCTATACATCTTGGGACACTTTAGGATGGTCAATTCACTGAATCCGCACATCTTTGGACTATGTGAGGAAACTAGAGCTCCTGGAGGAAACTCTGTAGACATGGGAGAATGTAGGAACTCCAAATAAATACTGCCCATGTGCAGAATTGAATGCTGGTGCTGTGAGGCAATAGCGCTAACCATTATTCCAATGGTTTTTAAATCTAAAGAACTTTCTATTCTTATCCTGCCACTGCCGCCTGCCACCCCCCACCCCCCAATTCCTTCCAAGTCAAAAAGGTATCCTTTACTCAAAGAACAAAACAGCATGGGAACAGGCCCTTCGGCCCAACGAGCCCACGCCGCCACCCCGATGTTCCCACCTCTACCCGCAATCCCTGTCCATGTTTATAGATCTGTGGATTAAAAACCAAATTTGAGACAATTTAGGGAGAATTTGTTTTGCCAATTAGCCTAAGAGCACATCTTTGGGATGTGGGAGGAAACCGGAGCACCCGGAGAAAACCCACGCAAGCACGGGGAGAATGCGCAAACTCCCACAGACACAGGCCCAAATCCATGTACCTGCACAGCACAGCGATAGTCACTGAGCTGTCGTGTTGCCCATCAAATGGTCCAGGTCAAGCGTACACTAACGATGTGAAGCATTAGGATACTCTCGAAAAAAAAATCCAAGATCAGCCCTCTCACGACCCATCGCGTGTATTCCCCTCGTTAGACAACAAGGTGGACCAAAGCACCTGTAGGATAAAAACAAGTACATCAATATCATCATCTATTTACACACTTCCCAGGGACTCCCAAGGCTCATGATCCCTATTTTAAATCAGTTTTCTATACCCCTCCATTCCCATTCTGTTCATGTGCCCATCTAAGTATTTCTTAAAAAACTCCAGAGTACCTGCCTCCACCACTTTACTTGGCAGCACATTCCATACCCCCACTACCCTCTGTGTGAAAAAACTTCCTCTAGCATCCAAATTATACCTTACCCCCATCTCCCGAAGTCCATGATCCCTCGTGCTATTCGAGTCCATCCTAGGAAAAAGCTTAACCCTGTTTACTCTATCTATATCCCTCATAATCTTGTACACCTCTATTAGATCTCCTCTAAGTCAACATCTTTCTAAGGAACACAGTCCCTCTCAAACATACTTGGATAAAATTTCAGAGAGAGCCCAGCATTTAAACCAATACTGAAATAGAAAACAGTCCATCTTGCACTCCAGATTTGTTTTCCAGGTTCCTTGTTTTCAATTCTCACATCTCCCTATCTCCGCTTTACAAACATCGGACGTCTCTGTGCTCCTCCAATTCTGGCCTCTTGCAAAATCCCTAGTTTTAATCACTCCATCAGTGGCAGCTGTGCCTTCAGCTACTAAGACTCTAAACATTGATACACCCACCATGAATCTCTGCCTGCTTACCTCTCCCCCCTTTAAAACACTTCTTAAAACCCTGCCTCTTTGATCAGGTTTTTGGTCATCTGTTCTAATATCTCCCCTAAGTGGTTCAGTATTAAATTCTGAATCCTCCTGTAAAATTCCATGGGACATTTTATTTTGTTGAAGGAACTATTAAAATATGTAAATTTGTATTAAATTCAACTTTCCTTGATTGCAGAAATTTGAGTTGCTTTTTGTTTGTTTTGCACAGATTGCTACAAGCGTAAAGCATTTGGTCCCGGAAAGGTAGGGGGGCGCGGCGGGATTGGCAAAAAATAAATTATTTTTCGGTAATCCTGTCAAAGTAATCTCAAAGCACTTCTGATCAAATGATTATGTTCCATGATTGCCTCATTTATACTACAGATCACTCGGAGCATGTGAAAAGCCTGTCAAAATCATTCCTTTATGGAGTATGGGAGCTACTCTCTTGTTGTTCAGGTGAATTCTACCATATTTAATGTACTGTAATGATACCCGAGAAACTCTAATCAATCTTTCTAATATTATAACATTACAGTACATAATATCAGAATCTTGTTATCATAGGTTTTGCTACAAATTTTAAGGTGAATATTTCCCCGCTTATGTAAATAAACATTTGAGATAATTAATTTATCAATTGCCAGACTTCAAATTGCCATTTCAGATAAGGTTTTGAATGTTTTTTTTCAAAATTGTATCAACTCTCAGGCTATTGATGTAGCTACAAACTTTTTCAAATAATGGCGTGTCTTCAAAACAACAGAATATATTGATAAATGGTTTGGATCATGAAAAATCCATGCACTTCCACACATTTCATGACGTGTTAAAAAACTGCCTATTTTTCAGCTCCACAACATCGCCCACTTCACACCTGGAATGTTCAAGTGTACGTATCTTTGACACCTCCATTTTCAACAATTGAGCTGCCAAATTTACATGCTTCCGAAAACTCTATATTCTTTAGTTTATCCACCCCATACACTCCATCCCATTATCAGTTCAACTCAGCTGTCAGCCTCATTGACATTTGTGTACATTGGCCCTCATTTCTTAACACACTAAATTTAAAATCCTCATCATCATCTTTTGATTTCATCCCCCAACCTATCTCACTCTCCTCTAGTTATCCATTCCCTCCTATACAATCTTTTGACTTCAACTTTCTGTGCATCCCACTTTCTTTCCTTCTACTGTTGGCAACCAAATCTCAGCCACGTTCAACTTGTTCTCAGACTTCCATTCTCCAACATCTCTCAAAAATTCAATACCCATTTCTCGAATCAAGCTTTTGGACACTTGCCCCAAGCTTTCTTCTCCTGGTTGCAACTTACCAGTGATGTTCATCATGCTGTGGAACTGATGAACTTGATTTGTTTATCCCAGGAAGATAAGTTTAGACTAATGAAAAACTGGATTCTGGCATCAGGTTAAGAGAGCTGGATTTAATAGAACAAACACAGATGTAATCACCTTGTGATAACAGTAATTGCTTTTCAAAAGCACTCCATTGGCTGTTTGACACTTTGAGGTGTCCAGTGGATGTGGAAAGTGCTAAATAAATGCAAGTCTTTTTCTATCTAAAATAAACAAAAAAACGTGTATATGTCTCTTTTCTGAGCAACAAATACCGTAAAAGTCCCACAGCAACCCTTGGACTGTGCGAACACTAGCGATGGTGCTGCATTTTTCCTCAGCATCTATCAATTAGGTTGAGTGGGTATTTGTGGGGGAGATTAAATGGCAGGATCTCTTGATGGAGAAAGGTCCAAGACTGCCTTTGTTGGAACTGGATATCAGGCAAGAACAGGTCAATTTGACCACAATGTTCTAATATTGAAAAGCCTGATTAGAAATCAACAGGAGCCACTTGGAAAAGATACTGCCCTTAAGGATATGTTTATCTGATACCTAATGGAAAGAGAAAACTTGAAATAAATGGCACAAAACAACTCTGCAATACATGCCTGCAAATTACCTCTTATGGGAAGAAAGCAAGCTATTAAATTTCAATGTAGAGATTCCACTGAAGGTGTAGGCTCATGCCAGTAAGCATCCTATATGTTTTAAATTCCATTTATATTTAAATAACCTTCTACAATTGTGAATGATATATATTTGATCTTCTTTGTTCATGATTGAACTTTAAAGTTACAAAATTATTCATCTTCCTTCCAACCTTTACGACCAATGCAAAATTAACAGCCTCAATGAAGAAACACCCTTTCTCATTAGCAGCCAGGACCACTGTACTCTAAGTCTGGACCAATTAAAGTTCCATGTGACGATGACATGAATAGTCAGTGAAAGGTATATAATTATGAAAACTGATTGCTTGATGATCTTCCACTTGCTCCATGTCAAATCTTCCCAATCTGTGCCAGGTGTGGGCACTTAATATTCTCCCATTCATTTAACCTTGTGGTTTTCAGTGATCTAGCAATTCTTGAGTTTCTTCAGCTCTGTGCCCACCCCTCTGTTCTACTCCTTAGTCTTTGGCCAAGGTCTGCCTCTAACCAATAAATATCCTGCCCACAAAGGCATGATGTCAGAACAGAACTAAGTATCACGCCTCTGGCAAATCAACACATTCAGAAAAATATACAATTATCTAGGTCATGAACAGTAAGGAAAAATATAAACAAATCAAAAATTGCAAGTGGAAGAGTAACTTCATTCTCTTCGTTCTACTGGGACAATTTTGTTTTCTCCTACATTTTACATTTACTCAAAGGTTAAACTGGTGCCAGTGCATCTGGGGCTTGAAAAGCAAAAAATAAATTAGATAGGCTTCTGCTTTCAGATGTTACAGAAAAGGGTAAAGTTAACCTCATCCATTCATCAAGTATAACTTAGCTGCCCAATTTGACATATTTCCCTGAGTTAGATTATCATCCAAAGAGTTAAAACTGCCATTATGCATAATAATGCATGCTGAGGAGCTTTCGGCAATCTGACTTGCCTCGTTCTTGTGGAGTAATTGTCCAATGGGCAATGAAAAAAAAATCTTATTATCTTCTCAAGTTTCACAACAGTTTAACTTGACCCCAGAAAGAAGGTGAGCTCTTCAATTTGAATCTGTTGGCTGGACAGGATGAATGGAAAGAGTCAGAAGTCATCCTCTGTGTTGTTAAGTGCTGGAGACAACCAACTGAAATTGTGAAAGCTGTATGTTTGATCTCATTTGTTCCATGTCGCACTTCAAAGAGCTGCAAAAATGTATAACTGATATCATAATCGAGTTCATTAGTTTTTCTGCAAACCAAGTAATCACAAACCCACGTTAAGTTTTGTTACATAGATGCGGGTCCAGTTGTAGCATTAAGCAAATTTCCAGAAGTGCCAGGTTTATTATTCTTGTCAATTCAGAAAGTGAGAGCCAAGTGTTCAATAATCAAATGAAATCTGCTGCATTGGCATCACAATTATGTTTTTCCACTACATTCATAAATAAGTGCTCGTTATAACCTGAATCATGTGGTTTTACGTTGTGTTCATTCATCCAAGATGATATTATAGGGGCTGGGGGCATGAGGCTCGCATTCATTCAAAGAGCTATTACACTGTTCAACCTCTAGACATTGCTGCATTACCAAAGATTGTGCACCTATCATGGTGGATCACAGGCTGTGAAAGATTGCACACCAGAGTAGTCTTTGGCATTGAGCAAGAGAGAAATATCTGCTGAAAGCCAAAAAACAATCAATACACCTATTAAGGTACCCTATTTTGTTAGAAATGGAATAGTATTATCAATCTAACCACACAGGTTTGATTGCAGTCCCCAGATTACAGCAGAAAGATAAACAAGGTTTTAGATGGGAAGAGACAATAGGTTATAGGAATAGAGATGCTGCTGTATTTAAATGGATATTCGACCGTCACTAACAGCCTTTGTTTCAAAGAAAATGTTATAAATGGGTCAGCCATCATAACCGTATTCAATCTGATGGTCCTGTTTAAGGGAAACTATCCAGTAATTAGCATATCTTAAAATGGACACACAAGCCAGATTTTCATGATAAATATGGGAATCGTGAGTATGGTCGCTTGCCAACATAGTGTTCCCCAAGTTCTGAATGATTCCGCACACACATGTAATCACCTCTACCTCCTCCCTGCAAAGTCGAAGTTGGAGCTATTGTCTCCTGAAACCAAGGTGGAGAGAAATTAAGATGCTGAAGAGAATAGATTAAAGGGCCAATTCCCTTATTGGGATATTGCCCTAGCACTTTTTAGCCCCTAGATCTCACCTTCCTTCAGATTCCACCCACCCCATTTTCCCATGCCTCATCGTGTGTCCAATGTCCCTTTCATGCACACTCCATATCTTCTCACCCAGAGTGGACAATCACTATGGACAGAATTCATGAGCCCTATAGTTACATGGGGAACACTTTGAAATGTAAATGAAATGAATATATAAACAATCATGTATTCAAGTTTCACTTTAAAAAATTACACTTACTGGACTGGTGGTTCAGAGTGAGGCAGAGTGTCCTGGACTACAAAAAGTTATAGACTGAATGTCAAATAAGCAGATAAGTAGCAGATGGAATTTAACCCTGACAAGTGTGAGGTGATATACTTTTTGGAAGGAGTAATTTGATGAGAAAGTACTCAATGAACGATAAGATACTAGGAAGTTTTGTGGAACAAAGGAACCTTGGCGTGTTTGTCCATAAATCTCTAAAAGTGGAACGGCATATTAGTAGGATGGTGAAAAAGGCATTTGGGACACATGCCTTTATTAATTGAGGCATAGGTTAGAAAAGCAGGGAAATTGGGATTGTATAGAACTTTGGTGAGATCACAGCTAGAGTACTGTGTGCAGTTCTGGTTGCCACCTTATTGAAAGGATGTGATTGCACTCAAGGGGGTGCAGAGGTGGTTACCAGGATGCTGCCTGGGATGGAACATTTAACTTATGAAAAGAGGTTGGATAGGCTTGAGTTGTTTTCGTCGGAGCACAGAAGGTTGAGGGGTGACCTGACCGAGATGTACGAGATTATGAGAGACATGGACAGAGTGGATAAGGAGCAGCTATTCCTCTTAGTCGAAGCATCAGTCATGAGGGTATATGAGTACAGATGAGTGGCAAAAGGATTGGGCTAGATGCGAGGAAAAACTTTTCTACCCAGAAGGTGGTGACAGTCTTGAATGCACTGCCTGGGAAGGTGGTGCATGTGGGTTGTCACACATTCTTTAAAAAAATATCTGGATGAGTACTTGGCACATCATGACATTCAGAACTATGGTCAAGTGTTGGCACATAGGATTAGGTGAAGGTTCAGGTATTTCTAATGTGTCGGTACAGAATTGATGGTCTGAAGGGCCTCTTTTGCACTTTAAGAGTCTATGAATAAGTGTTCACAAACAGCCAATCACTCTGTCATTCAACTTCACTTATAGAACAGTCCTCTTAAGTGCTCACAAATCTCTAAGAATACAGAACCATTCAAAGAATACTTCAAAATATTTTAATCCTATTAACTGCTCATATAACTGTCAAACAAAGCACATTCATCCCTTGACAGCTGTGCAAATAGCCCCTACTTAGCTCAATCTATTATGTGAATTTGGAATTCAGTTAAGCATTCATAACAAGATTCTATAGTACAGCACTATAAACAACCCTGAAAGGCTTAATATAATGTTGCATTTGAAGTTGACCATCTGTTTAGCTGTTTTTTTAAAGGACTATCAAATATGTGGTATGCTTTTTGACTTTTCTCAAAGGCTTTCTGGACTTTAAATAAAGATAAAAATCAAGTGACATATCATGATACTCGAATGGTTGAATACACTTTCTCCCTGAAAGAATATACTCTAATGCATCTGAACACTTAGACAATTTAATTGTCTACTGATTATCTTCCCTAAAACAGGACCATTAGACAAATTAGCCTCAAGAAGGCTTCTAGAAGGTAAGATGTCTTTCACAAATCAAGGGAGTCAGGAAGGCAACCTGCGCCTACATAGTATAATCTGCATCACTTAAAGGCTTCGTCCCACACCACTGGGCATTTTACCAGCCATGATGTAGAGATGCCGGCGTTGCACTGGGGTAAACTCAGTAAAGTCTGGCAACACCAATTTTAAATTCAACCGATTTATTTGATAGTAAATCTGCGAGCTTTTGGCCTTTGTGGCCTTCGTCAGGCGAATGAGGTGGTCTCCAATAACACACATATCAGCACAGACAGTTTACAGATTGCTGATTAGAATGCGAATCCTTACACCTAACCTGCTATTCAAGTTTTAAAATGGCTAACAGCAGAGGTTAGAGGGATGTGTATTGTCTCCAGACAGCACAGTAAGTGAGGTTTTTTGCTAACCCAGGCAAGTCATGGGGGTTACAGATAGTGTGATATGAAGCCAAGATCCTTGTTAAGACCGTCCTCATGTGTGCGGAACTTGGCTATCAGTCTCTGCTCAGCGACTGTGCACTATCGTGTGTCGTGAAGGCCCCCTTGAAGACCATTTACCCGAAGGTCGGAAACGAATGCCCGTGACTGCTGAAGTGTTCGCCCACAGGAAGGGAACTGTTTTGCCTAGTGATTGTTGAGCGATGTTCATTCATCCGCTGTCGTAGTGTCTGCATGGTCTCCCCATTGTACCATGCTTTGTGACATCCTTTCTTGCAACGTATTAGGAAGACGACGTTGGCCGAGTTGCAAGAGTATGTACCTTGTACCTGGTGAAGCCAGCATTTTACCAGCATCAGGCGTTGTGGAAAAGGATCTTCTTGTTGAGTGAATACTGAAGCCTTCCTGCAGATTCATGTTGGAAGGGATGAGACTTCCAGGTTAGGCAACTTGTGGCTCAAGGGAAATGCTTGCAGTGATAGGGCTGCCGCCACTGAAAGAGCCATGACTGGCTCTGGAAAACTCAATTCATCTAGCTATGTTCTGGACCTGTTCCATCATGGCTGTTCTGGGACTTGTTGCATTTTTGGCAGTAGCCTTGGCTTTGTTTGGACTGAAGTGTTGGTGGTTCTCCAACTGGTTTCCAGCTCTTAAGGGTGGACTTTTCATCTTTAAAGAAAGCTCCAATGGCAAGCAGTTAATTACCTGACTGACATTTAATTACAGCAGTTCTTCTAAAAATTGCTCGGGCAGGATTCCATTACTTTCCTAGCTGGTTGACGCCACTATTAAGTTCAGCCCATTAATGCAACCTTTTTCACCTGAATGAGAGGAAGTAGAATACTGGCACATAAAACCAGTAGCAACATCTGTATATTTAATAATTGATAAAAAGAAACTAAATGGCAGAAAACACAAATTGTAAATGCTGAAGACATGACATTAGGAGTGGAAATTCACCTTAAACAGTAAAATACTGCACAGGGTATCAGCAGCCCCTGACGCACTCTGCCCAATAATCCATTCCATTGTCCATACACCAAATTGAGCTGTGGTAGAAGTCTTCCAACAGTTGTTAAATCTCCCGAGAGGCCAAAAAAGAGGATTTGAGTCAGTGAGAATTCTGCATCGCAATTTCCACACCCCCTGGCGATGATGTGATCAGATTCACACCCATGAAGGGTGTGAACTTGTTTTGCATATGTTATCATAAATCTGAACATGATTCACAGGCTGAACACTGGCACTTCTTAATAGTATCGCTTCTGTCCTCACCATATGTGCCCACCCACCTGCTGTGACATCACACTGGCACAAATCACCACTGGTTTTCAAAATTGAAAACCAATCATGATGACCATACTGGGAGCATGGTCTCCAGGTGATGCAGGATATAAACAGACAGTCCTTGTTAGTACTGCAGGATGGCAGCACAAAAAGTGGATCTTTTGGAGAGCCCCATTGGAGATGAGGATGCGTTTCTCTTATATGTGTGGAAGGATGGTGGTAGTGCCTTAATGGAGAGTGCCAAAGAAGGTTTTGGGTGGGGAGGACTTCCCCGAAGCTTTTGGTGGGGTTGGAGCTTCTGAAGAAGGTGGGGGCGGTGCCAATGATGAAAAGGGCAGAGTGGTTGGTTGGAGCCTGTGGGGGGATGCGGGGGGGATGCAGGGGGAGGGGCAGAAATGGAATTGGTGTCACAGATGACAAAGGTGGGGGGTAGCTGCCTGATGTTTGAGCAGGGAGGGGTGGGGAGAAGAATATTGGCTTACCATAATGCTTGCCTGGTGAGGGATTGGGATGCTGCAATCTTTGCATTGTGAGAAGAGATTGGTGTGTGTGTGTGTGCGTGCGCATGCGCACGCGCAGGCTTTCTAACTTTGAGACTGGGGCATACTTTGATCTCAGAATCCCAGTGTTGCTGTCCCCCTAACATTCATACACAAAAAAAAGCTGGCTGTGTGATACTCACCAGCACTTTGTCATTGCACCATTTAATCAGGTGAGTAAAGATGTTTGTCAAATCAATGTTTCATACAGCTTTCTCACCTGAGTCAACATTGTGCAATTATGAAAAATTTGTACCCTTGTCTTCATTAGACCTGAACATCAAGCCCAGTGTATAATTGGTGGCTGATGCCATACCATATTTTTATTGCCACAGCTCAAGAATAATTTTCATCCTTCAGTGTTTAGGGGAATCCAGTAATATTGTCATAAATTTTTGATACTTTTCATTTCACTTGGTGCATTTATGACTTTTTAGCACCTACTGTAATACTGCCTTTCGAACCAAAAGTAATTTTTTTTGAATGGTTACTGATATTTTAAACATTGAAAGCTGAAAGATTAAAGTACAATTGATTCAGTCTAGTAATCAAACTCTAAATACATCAGGCCCAAAATGTACCATCCTGTCAGGTTTTTAGCCAGGGAGGCGCGTGGAATTGAAGGTACAGGGAAGGTACCTTCAGTGGTCTCAATCAGAAGGCCCCTTCTGACTGGGGTTACCCCTCCCCCCAATCAAACCAAAAGCCCAAAGACCAGACCTCTCTTCTCTCAGTCAGTCGCTCCCCGCCTCACTGGAATATCAGTCATCCCCTCACAACCTCCCAAGCCTTCTCTAACTTCCCTACCTGTGACTCCTGACATATTTCTAGGCTCTTGGACTTGGTCACGGAACTCCGAATGCAGTTCTTTTTCCAGCCATTGCAGCGCCGTTGCTGCAGGGACTGAACAGCTTAGTGCTGGCTAAACTGATTGGCCAGCAGTCCTCCGAGACAGAAGTTCAGTTTAATGCCAATCAATGCTCATTTGAGCATAAAATGGTGGCAGGTCAGCCTGCATCAGGAGGGATCTGTTTCTGAGCCTCCACTATCCAAAAAATTCAGGTCCAGATTACTTTGCAAACTAAGATCTTTGTTACATGTATTTACAATTATATCAAATAGTAGAACCTTGTATGTGAATGAAATAAATTGGACACAAGACTGTATTTGTTTCTGTCCTCAGTCTCTTGGCAGCCAAAGACAGGTGTAGAATTGCATGTTGATTAACTATTTTAACTGCTGTAATTAAACAACTTTTATTTTGCTTGGTTTCAAAGTATTACAGGTAAATCTGAATTAATCCTTGGAAACGAGTTCGGATGAGAGGTCTGGTTTCCATCTTCTAGATGCTGATCACACAGCTGTGCATTACAAACATTCTCAAAGACAAGATTCATAATTATGATTGGCAACAACAGCAGACATATCCTTAACATATTGATCTGACATTCCTTTGTCCTCCATTTTAACAAGCACGTAATTTAGTTAAAGTAACAGGGTTAATTCAATCCATTAAAATGGTAGACAGAGGAAAGTCAAATATGTTAAACATTAGTATGCTATTACAACAACTATGATTTCTGCCTTGTTTTGACTGTCAACAACAACAACACTGGAAAAAGAAACCATTACACTATGCAACCATGGAAAAGAACATGTGAAGACATTGCAAACAAGAATTAGGATTTGAATTTGGAACTGAGTTGAACATCACTGACTACAGTCTAGGACTGCAAAAGGCTATTAATGTATAATAATTTGAGCTTCGTTATGAGCAAGCAAATAAACTGAAAACCACTTACAAAGTTACAACAGAACCCTTCATTCCAACTGACCTGCAAACATGACAAACTACAAAGGGTCATGAATGTAGCCCAGTCCATTATGCAAACACTCTTCCATGCATGGACTCTGTTTACACTTCCCGCTGCCTCAGAAAAGCAGTCAGCATAATTAAGGACCCTACACACCCCGGACATACTTTCTTCCACCTTCTTCTGTCAGGAAAAAGATACAGAAGTCTGAAGTCCTGTACCAAATGATTCAAGAACAGCTTCTTCCCTGCTGCCAACAGACTTTTGAATAGATCTACTTTACACTAAGTTGCTCTTTCTCTACACCCTCGCTATGACTGTGTTGTTGTTCGTTCATCGTCATCAATGAGGACCTCAACACCATTAATCGTTTTGAGGCTGGTTGTGGTGTGTCTGAAGATGACTGATCAGGTCAATTCAGGCTCGGAATGTCCTGGCTGTAATACTACGTAATGTCTATGACTGTGTTACTACGTTCTGCGCTCTCTCCTTTCCTTCACTATGAATGGTATGCTTTGTTTGCATAATGTGCAACAAACAATATTTTCGTTGTATACTAATAGATGCGACAATAATAAATCAAATTAAATAAATGAAACAAAATTTCCACATGAAATAATTTACAGCAGATCATTGTACTAAAATTTAAAATATCAGTGTGATCTTTTAGATAAATCCAATCAACAGTTACCTCCATGCCTTATTTTATTTCCAATTCTGGCACTACACCAAGTACAGTTGTATAAATGAAACTAGTTAATGTATGACAAAAGCACTTCACAAAAGCTTTTGCAGCTAGTTCATTAAAGATACAATAAACCTTCCCATAAGTCAAGGGTCAGGCATGCTCGAGACAAAAAAAAAAACGCGTTTTAGCAAGCTGTTAGATTTATTAATTTCTGAAAACAAATGTCAACAGTTCTGTAATTGTAACTCATTGGCCAGGATTTTCCAGCATCACTATAGTGGGACCCACCATGGGGAATGTGGCAGCCCAGTCAAAAGTCCACTGACATACAGCAGGACGAAGTAATCCTGACAGCAGACAGGGCTGGAAAACCCCACCCTGTGAAACCTTTAATAAAGACCTTATATTTATATATAATTAGGTGGAAGAAAATAATACATGATTGATTGATGCTTGCAAATGTCTTTGGACCCAGCATCCTTACAACTTCCAGTATGAATACAAAAAGCTGATTTTTCTTATATTGACAAGCTGCTACTTGTCAATAGATTGACAATACTTAAACTGACCATAGATTAAGTACTGACTGCCAGCTTATAAAGCTGGTATGTTACACATTTACACCTTTAACATAAATTACTAAAAATGACCTCATTTCAGGCAAAGGCTATTTTTTACTCATCACGTTGTCATGAAGAAGTACTTTATGCCAAATAATGATTTTTAATCCACCAACTAGAAATCTGAATTGTATATTGAAAAACAGACATTTTAAAAATAGAGGCTTAAGTGATTTGAACCTGCAGTTCAAGATGGCTAACGTCAATTTGCATTATTATACATTCCAATTTACTGTAATGGAGTCACTCTGTCTGCAAAACCAATCAAAATCAATGACTTCAGGGAGTGTGAAGCACTTGCATGTCCTGGCTCATCAGCAAGGCATTTATAGCAATCACATGAGGTATTCAACTGTTAGAGAAGGAAGATCACATGACAAGTCAACCCTTTGTATTTTTTAAGTACATGTTTTCTCTGCAGAACTGAAGACATGATGACCTAAGTGGGATCCTTCTTGCCTCTTCCTTCTCCAACCATCTAATAAGCTACAAGCTCTATTTTCTAACTATCATCATCCAGAAATGCCCTGCTACAGATACAGATTTCTCAAAATAATACAACCAAGCACTATTATCTCCTGAAGAACTACCAATGCAGTCACTTGCATCTTAAAATCAGAAGCATTCAAGGTCATTAAATTCAGCCTGAAACCATTTGAGTTACTAAACGAGATTCTTTGGCCAGAATGTTAGGACCATTCATGCCGGCAGGATTTCCCATCCCACTGCAGTGAATGGAGATTTGGCTGGGTGTCGAATTCTCCAACCTCATTACAGCTGCACAGCCAGTAAGATCGCGCCCAATGACACTTTTAATGGACTCCAATTCAGCTAATGTATCGTTCACCACTCTGTAATCTGTACTTCTAACATGTGCATGTGCACATCAGCGCATATATTATTGTTCTTGTATCACTTTAGTAGAATATTTGTTAAACTTAAGAAAACCTGAATGATTAGTTCTTTTATGATCACAGCAGGTAAACAGATAGGTACTCAATGAAATGCCAATAATATCCTTTCAAATTAAAAAAAACCTGTTGCAGTCAAATAAGGAGAGGGAATGAAAGAACCTTCTCATCCTGTCATAATAATGTGAAGAGCAGACATTTTTAGACTTTTGCCTACAATTTCCTCATCAATAGAATGTATTATCAGGTCAATGTATGATTACAAAGTTCCCTGATCTTCACCCTTTAAAGTGCCTCAACCTGAAACTCAGGTAATCTCACCTGATTCCATCACTGACATTTCAATTTCTCAGTTTAGCTACTGCATGGGGTCCCTCAGCAATACTGTTAATTTCTTGTCCAGAACTTGATTGTGAGCACTTATATATTACAAAGAACAAAGAACGACACAGCATGGGAAACAGGCCCTTCGGCCCAACGAGCCCACGTGGCCACCTCGACGTTCCCACTTCCACCCTTGATCCCTGTCTATGTTTATAGAAATCTGCATTGGAACCAAATTAGCGAGACAATTTAGGGAGAACTTGTTTTTGCCAATCAGGGGTGTGGGAGGAAATCAGAGCACCTGGAGAAAACCCATGCAAGCACGGGGAGAATGCACAAACTCCCACAGATACAGGCCCAAATCCATGTATCTGTACAGCACAGTGATAGCCACTGAGTTGCCATGTTGCCCATCAACTGGTCCAGTTCAAGCATGCACTAACGACGTGAAGTACTAGGTTACTCTTGAAAAATCTAAGAGCAGCCCTCTCGTGACCCATTGTTGTATGTCCCTTGTTGGACAACAAGGCAGACCAAAGTACCTGTAGGATAAAACAGAAATACATCAATATCATGCACAACTTACACAATTCCCAGGGATGTCCCAAGGCTCATGGTCCCTATTTTAAATAAGTCTTCTACATCCCTCTATCCCTATTCTGCTCATGTGCCCATCTAAGTATCTCTTAAATAACTCCAGAGTACCTGCCTCCACCACTTTACTTGGCAGCGCATTCCATACCCCCACCACCCTCTGTGGGAAAAAACTCCCTCTAGCATCCAAATTATACTAACCCCCCCTCACCCTAAGCCCGTGACCCCTCATGATATTTGATTCCAGCCTAGGAAAAAGCTTACCACTGTTTATTCTATCTATACCCTTCATAATCTTATACTCCTCTATTAGATCTCCTCTCAGTCTACGTCTTTCTAAAGAAAACAGCCCCAAATTGCCTAACCTCTCCTCGTAACCCAGACCTTCGATACCAGGCAGCATCCTGGTAAGCCTCTTCTGCACTCTTTCCAGGATCTCCACGTCCTTCCGGTAGGAAGGCGACCAGAATTGGTCGCAGTATTCCAAATTAGGTCTAACCAATGTTCTATACAACTGCAACATTAAACGCCAGCTCTTGTATAGAGTATAAAGGCTAGCATACCATATGCTTTCTTCACAACCTTCTCCATCTGTTCCACCTTCAAAGACTTATGCACCTGCACCCTCAGGTCCCTCTGCGTTTCTATACTCTTAATAGGAATACCCTTTGTCACAGAAAGGGGATTAAGACTGCTCAAAAACCATCTTCTTTGGGTTCACCACAGCTAGACGAAGTAGATTTTCATATCATCATAGAAACAAAGTGTCACATTATGTTGTTAGTACAAAAGGCCTTTTGGTCCCTTATACTTGCTGCCTGCAAAGGCAATTTCCCTAGTTCCATTTGCTACAGTTCTATCGCGATAGCCTTGCAAACTCTTCCTTCCAGGTGCTAGCCTTTTGAAAGCTAAAATTGTAATTCCATCATTTAGGCAATGCATTCTCATATTGGACATGATACTCTAGTTGAGGCTGAACCTCTAGAGGTTAAAAGGATAAAGCATATAACTTCCTTGCTTTTGTAGTTTATGTCAGTAGGGAATCTTGCAACACCAGATTAGAATCCGATGGGTTTATTTGGCAGCATTTTGTGAATACAGGTCCTCACTCACATGAAGGAGGAACTTGAGGCTCCAAAAGAAAGTGCTGCTGAATAAATCTGTCGGACTTTGACTTGGTGTTGTGAGACTTCATACTGTATCTTCCTGACTCCAGAGATTCCTGAAAGAATCATAGATTCCCAACAGAGCAGAAGGAGGCCATTCAGTCCATTGAGCCTGCATTGACAACAATCCCATCAAGATTCTATCACTAATGCCACATGTTTACCCTTCTAATTCCCCTAACACTAAGGGCCGATTTAACATGGTCGATCCACCTAATCCACACTTCAATGGAGTGAGGGGGGAAACCGGAGCACTCGAAACCCATGCAGATACAGGAAGGATGTACAAACTTCATATACAGTCACCCAAGGCAGGAATCGAACCCAGATCCCTGCCACTGTGAGGCAGCAATGCTAATCACTGTGCGGAATGGTTTAGTTTGGAGGGGCATTGCTTTTTATTTTGGTCGGCACAACATCAAAGGCCGAAGGGCCTGTTCTGTGCTGTAATGTTCTATGTTCTATGTTCTATGTCTCTATTTATACAGCTCAAGATTCCATGCACCTTTAGCCACTTCTTCAATCTGCCCCATCTCTTTTCTCAATGGTAGGTGAGTTTAAAACTAGAGGGTGGAGATTTAAGGTGAGAGGGGAGAGAAACAAAGGGACCAAGGGGGCAATTTTTTCACCCAGAGGGTAGCATCTAGAACAAATTGGCAGAGGCAGTAATAGAGACAGGTACAATTTTGTCTTTTAAAAAGCATTTAGACGGTTATATGGGTAAAACTGGTATAGAGGGATATGGGCCAATGGCTAGCTTACTGGTAAAAATTGGGCAGTATGGACAAGTTAGGCCCAAGAGCCTGTTTCTACGCTGTAAACCTCTATGACTCTATGCCATCTTCATCAATTTGTGCACATACAACCAGAAGAGTCTCTACTCTTGCATCCACTTCAGAAATGCACCTTTGATTCTTCTTATTCTGCCTACCAAAATGTATTACATCACATTTCTTGGTGCTGAATTGCAATCTGTCACATGTCCAGTCATTCTAATCAATGTTCTCTTGAAGTCTATCACTACTTTTTTCACAGTTCATTAAACTTGCATGCTTTAAGTTTTGAAATCATGAAATAAGTGAAAATAATACGTATTGAGCAAAATAATCATCCTAATACTGGTCCCTGGTGAGCCTCACCGTACACCTCTTCCCAGTCAGAAAAACATCCATTCGTAATGACTCCATTTCCTGCCACTGAGCTAATTTTATATTCTTGCTCCATTCCTCTGGAACCAGCCACATAACTAGGTGGATTGAAGATTATGGTCAGTGCTGCCACAATTCCCCTTTACTTCCTGCAGCAACTCCAGATGCATCAGATCTGGTCCTGGAAATTCATCAACTTTAAATACATCAATTGATATCTTAACTGTATCAGTTGTTAGCGCATCTCAACCACTTCCTCTTACACCATAATACTGGCAGCATTCTCTTCACTGGTAAAGACAAATGCAAATTTCTCATTCAGTACCTCAGCTGTGCCCACTTGCTTCTCGTGCAAGTTTTCTTTTTGTCCTTAATCAGCCCCATTCCCCCTCTTCCTACTGTAGAAAACTTCCGGATTCCATTTATGCTAGCTGCCAGAATCTTTGACTCTGATTTCCTTTTCCACTTTCCCTCTTTAGTTGCATAGTCAGTTGGGATTGCATTTGTAATAACCACCTGACGTCTATCAAACACCCTTTTTTCTGCTTTATGACACTATCTTCTTCAACATTTATCTTTACTGGATTTGGACCACTTTTTCCTGAAAGAAAGCCCATTATTTGATTATAGTTTTGCCTATCAATCTTTTGATTCCAATTTATGTGGGGCAGATTGGTTTTCATACTATGAAATTGGCCCTCCTCCTTGAATTTTTACTCTAGGCTACTTTTCCACAGAAACATGGAACAGAACAGCCCAGTACAGGTCTTTGGCCCTCAATGTTGTGCTGAGCTATGTCCAAATCAAAGCTCAAGCTATCCCACTCCTTATCATTCTGGTGTGCTCTATGTGCCTATTCAATAACCGCTTGAAAGTTCCTAAAATGTCTGATTCCACTACCACAGCAGGCAGTGTATTCTACACACCAACCACTCTCTGAGTGAAGAATCTACCTCGGACATCCGTCCTATGTCTTCCACCAACAGCCTTATAGTTATGCCCCCTAGCAAAGCTACATCTACCTGAGGAAATAGTCTCTGCATGTCTACTCTATCTATCCCTTTCATCATCTTATAAACCTCTATCAAGTCACCTCTCATCCTTCTCCGGTCTAAAGAGAAAAGCTCCAGTTCCCTCAACCTTTCCTCATAAGACCTACACTCCAAACTGGGCAGCATCTGGTAAATCTCCTCTGCACTCTCTCCAATGCTTCTTCCTTCTTCTAATGAGGTGACCAGAACCGAACACAATATTCCAAATCTGGTCTCACCAAGGTCCAGTATAGTTAAACTAAAACTAAAAAGAGATAACGATCAGTGTTCCCTATATGCATTCTTACCAATATGTGATCTACTTAGCCCACTTCATTCCCCAGAATCTGATCAAGAAATACCACCTTTACTACTGGGGCGGAAATGCTCATCAAATCAATTTGTATGCAAGTGTCAAAAGGGCAGTTCTCTCATTCACTACACATCCAGTAGTCAGCTTGTGGACTCAACCTGTTGAAATTACATTGGAATCACAATTATGTTACAGGACCCTAACTTCTGAATGTTGATATGTCAACTGTAGGCTGATATTAGACACTCTCCCCATGACTCGAGTTGTCAGAATTAAGATCGTTCCAGATGTAAAATGTGTTGGAAGCATTGGACCACCATTTTAAACCTTGCTCACATCATTCATACTAAGGATAGACTGACCATCCTGGACATTTGATTGAGACTGGAAAAAACTCTCCACTGGCTACAGTCGTATCTAGCACAAAAAAGATGTTTATGATTCTCAACCATAGGATATAATCACAAAAGTCCCTCAGAACAATGACCTAGGCCCAACCACCTTCAGCTGTTTCATCAATGGCCTTCCCTGCTTCATAATATTAGATTGGGGATGCTCGCTTGATTACAGTGTTCAGTGTCAATTGCACTACTCGACTAGTGTTCAGTTTCAATCGCAACTCTAAACAATAAAGCAGACTGGGCCTGCATGTACAACTTGGCTAACATTCAGTCTAACCATTTCCTCTTGATACTCAATGGCATTGTTATCATCTAGTCCCCTACTGGGGTTCACCACTGAGCAGAAATTTAATTGTATTAGCCAGATCAAGACAGTGGCTACAAGAAGGTTGGAATTCTGTCACTAGTGATTCACCCTCTGACTCGTTGAAGGATTTCAACCACCTATAAGGGACAAGTCAATAATACTTTCCACTTTCCTGGATCGGTATAGCCCCAACAACACTCAAAAAGCTTGCCACCATCCAGACATAGCAGCCCATTCATCAACACTCTCACTTCCCATTACCAGCACATCATGACTGAAGTGTTTGGCATCTATTGGATTCACTGCAGCAATTCTGCAAGCTTCTTTGACAGCACCTTCCACACCCATGGCCTCTACCACATAGAAGGAAAGGAGCATAGGAACGCCACTGTTTTCAATTCATGCTCCAAATCACACCATTCCTTTGTCATTACTTGGTTAAAATTCTGGAATTCCTTTCTGAACAGCAGTATGGGAGTACCAGCACCACACAGGCTGCAGTTTGCCGCCACTTCTGCAAGGTCTATTATCAATGGTAAATGAATGCTGACCTTGCTAGTGCTTCAAAAAACTTGGAAAGACTGAAAATTGGGATATTGATTTTAAGCATAGGTTTTGAATATATTGATCACACCAGCGTGGGTATTTTTCCCTTTCAGGTATCATCCATCGTAGCCTCGCAATGGTTTATATTGAAGCCATTTTAGTTCTGATTCTAGAAGGCCAGCATTTGTGAGTCAGTCAACTCCTTAGCATTTACATCACAAAATCTGGCTTCCCCATTGCAGCAGCAGATAAAGGGGAATTGGTTTGATTAGTTTGCTGCTATATAAACTTGGACAGATTGTTCATCGATGCTGGCCTCCAGAATCCAACATCAGCAATCACCAACATTATTATAGCGAAAAAATCAGTGCAAGCATGGGAAGACAATATGAAAAACCATAATTTCAAATGGTCAATTCAGAATAAATATATGAAAAATTGAGAGATCTCTTTGTAAAGAAGTGCTTTCATGTCAAGATGTAAATGACTTCAGGCAGCCTGACCAGATTTTCTGAAAAAGGTCCCACAAAGCTTAACAGACAATAAATTATTTTTAAGTGCAGTGGGCAAACACAGCCACCATGTGCACAGAGGACTAAAAAGCCATAAGACAAGTAGCCAGTTAATCTGGGTGTTATTTGTTGAGAGCAGAATATTAGCAAGGGCACCAGTGAAAGTTCCTGCTTCTCTTCAGTTAGTACCTAGGAATTTTCCCTGAACAGATGATCATATTTTAGTAATGATGGATATCAGATAATGCAATACTGTTAAAATGATCAAACTGTCAGCTTAGATTTGTGCTCAAATGTGGGGTGTTGGAAAACAGGCGATTTGAATTCTCCATCTTCAGATTCTAGGACTGTTCTGTCCTCCGATTCAGTTCATCTATTTTTTACCCCCCTGCTTTTAAAGTGGGCAGATATGCTGCCTGTTCTTCTACCACCAATTATTGTTCTCTGTAACCAATGGCCAACAAGCAGACAATATCATTGATGTAAACAAATATTCATTTTGGTAGAAAAAAAGGCAAACTAGTTTTTAAATGGAGAGAGATTGGGAAGTGCAGATGTCCAAAAGGAACTAGGCATCCTTGTTCATGAGCCACTAAACTAGCATGCAGGTGCGGCGAACAATTAAGAAGCCAAATGGTATGTTGGCCTTTATTCTGAGTGGATTTGAGTACAGGGGTAAGGATATTAAGTAAGCACTTAGTGAGATTCCACCTAGAATATTGTGCACAATTTTCATTCCCTCATCTTAGGAAGTATACATCTGCCATAGAGGGAATGCTAAAGTGAATCACTGTTTTATCCCTGTGATGGCTGGATTGTCTTATGAGGAGAAACTGAGGAGACTAGCGGCAAGATCTTCCGGCTTTTCATGCAGGCGGAATCTTATTGTAATGTATTTTCCTGCAGTGTTGGGTGGAATCAATGGGAAATCCTATTGATAGTGGAGGGACCAGAAGATCCTGCCACCAGCCAATGGCAGGATTTTCTGCAGGGGGAGAAAAAAACAGATGAACTGAATTGTAGGACAGAATAATCCTAGAATCTGAAGATGATGATTTCAAGTCACCTCTATTTTCCCACACCGTGCATTTGAGCACATGAGAAATATGTTTTGGGGAGGGCACAGAATTCTGCCCTAGGTCTATATTCCTAATGTTTCTGAGAATGAAGGGTGATCTCATTCAAACTCACAGAATTCTCACAGGATGTTACAGGTGAGATGGAGATAAGATGTTTCCCCTGGAGCTGAGGCTTGGAGGGTGGTGAATCTTTGGAATTTGCTACTCCAGAGGGCTATCAAAACTCAATCATTGAGCAAGTTCAAGACAGAAACTGATAGATTTCTGGGTCTCATGATATGAAGGGATTTGGAGATAGCGTGAGAAAGTGGTATTGAGGTTGGTCATCAGCCATGATCTAATAGAATGGCAGAGCAGGTTCAATAGGTCAAGTAATCTACTCCTGTTCCTGTGTTGTTTTGTTCCTATGAAACAGAACTCCAATTTTCAATTTGCCATTCCTACCATTACAACTATTTGCACATATATAGTATATTTTAGTAATAAATATCACAAGGTGCTACACATTGGTTTGAGCCAGCGCAACAGAAGGAGGTATGTGAACTGGTGTCCAAAAGCTTGATCAAAAATGGCGGATTTTAAGTAGTGCTTTAGTGAAGGAGAGAAAGCTGGAGAGATGGAAAGATTTAACAGGGACCCAGAGAAAAGGTTTAGAACTTTCAATATTAATTCGCATTCAATTTGCTTAGATTTGATGCAGCTAAAGGTATGGCTGCCAATGGTACAATGATAAAGGCTGAGAATACTTAATAGGCCAGAATTTGTTCAGTGTTGAGATGTCATAGAGCTGAAGGAAGAGTTGCTAGCATTGAACTGGGGTGGACACAGTAAGACGTCTCACAACACGAGGTTAAAATCCATTCACCTAATGAACAGCAACACTCCGAAAACTCATGGTTTCCCATTAAACCTGTTGGACTTTAATCTGGTTTCATGAAATTTCTTACAGAACTGAAGGAAGTATCAAAGATAGTAAGGAACAAGACCATGTATTGATTTGAAATCAAGAGTGTAAATGTAGCCATTGGTGGAATAGTCACCATTTACAGGGGAGATTAGTGAATGGGTTTGCAAATAGGGCTTTGGATCAGCTCAAGTTTATAGGTGAATGCTAGCCAAGAAACCATTTAAATAGTTGAGTTTAATGGCAACAAAGGGTTACCAATGAAGGAGAGTTTCAGCAGTAGGTAAACCATGACATAGAATGGAGATCAGTTACCTTAGGGAGCTGGAAATAGATAATCTTGGGATGGGGTGAATAAAGGGTCGGAAGCGCAGCTCTGAGTAGAATTGGATGACAAGATTGTTCCACCTTAGATAGGGACCAGAATGAGGGGTAGAACTGATGACGATAGAATCAATTTTGTAGCAGGGACCCAGAGAAAAGGTTTAGGACTTTCAATATTAATTTGCATTCAATATGACTATTGAACTAATTAATCCAACTGTATTCTGCATTGTAATGCTCAACAGCACCAGGCCACTGGATTTCTAATATCTGGCTCGATGGTATTCCTTGATTCCACTCTAGCCTATCGGATCGTAGCTCGAGACTCTCCAAGAATAGCTTCACTTCCAGCAGGACACCATCCCATTCAGAGTTCCACAATGTTTATCACTGACTTCCTCATTTTCACTTATAGTTTGATCATTGGTGACACCATCTAAAGGTATGGTGTCACAGGCATCCACACAGATACCGAAAGTACACAGGCATTCCTATCAACCATTTTCATCTTTGATGATCCACTGTCATGTTTCTAATCTTCTCTCGAACAGCATATCCCTTTTGCATATGGCTGAAATCCTATACTTCTAACTCTGGTCTCTTCTCCAACAATTGATGGCCCTTCAGCCACAGATTCTCTCCCTCAATCTTTCCACCTCCTGAAAATATCTCCCAGTTATCATTCACCTGTTACCTTGACTTGGACTTAGAATCCATTTATTTCCTCTTGTCTTTATGAAATGTCTTGGAATATTTTTCTGCGCCAAAGGCACTGTATTAATGCAGGAGTTTCAGCTGTTTTGATTTATGTTTGGAGGCCCCATTCAGACTTGTCGATTTTCTTGGCATGTGTTAGAGAAAAAGTTGGAAGTAAAACAAACATCACAACCTTGAGTGATTATGGAATCAATTTAAAATTAAAAATCATTCCACAGAATATGCTACTTCCTGTGCAAAACTTGTTTTCATTTGACTTGCTCTGAAATAATCAGTTGCTGTGCTGAGAAACTCAATTTCTGCTGTTGAGAATAAAATCAAAATTAAAGGATACAAGATGGTTACCTGGCACAAAATGGACTCCGGAAAAAGATTTAAGACGTACTGGCTTGGACACAGATATCGCATAACAAAGAGTTAAAACCTGTTAATGTCTACATTACTGCAGGATATAGATCAGACTTTGAGGCACCTTAGCTTGAGATAAAACAGAGCCAAAACAATGAGCTTCAGTGGTGAGATCAGTCATTGGTAGAGGGCATAAATATATCTATTCTTTGTCTAACAATATGCTAATGGCTAATATTTATACTTGTCCATTATTTGAAAATGTATAAAAGATGCTCAACTGCCTCTTTAAAAAGTTGAAAAGGTGACTGCGTGCACTGTGGAGTACCCAGCGCTTCTCCCAAAGCTTGGTTCAATAAACTGCATGTTGAATCTTTAAGTCTGACTCTGAGTGGTGATTTTCCCACAACACTGCCAATGCACACTTAAATAACTTCTCAAAAACATTTTAAATACAGAAATATCCTCTTACAATATTCCATGTCATGATATTCCATGTTATGTCTTAACAGAAAATGTATGACCTGGTCAAATTAGATCCGAAGACATGCTGTGCAGTTGTCCTGGTAATTCATCCTATCTTCGCATGTCAGATACTGTAGAACATAGTATTTATAAATATTTGGTTTACAGTATCTGCAATAATTGAGTTTTGAATCAAAATCAGACTCTAACTATAGAGCAATTTACATGTCCACTAATAAATATTCAACTGGGCGAGTGCATCCGTCAGTGGAGCTTACTTAGATCAACTTGGCATCTATTGTAATAAAATAGAGAGTTCCAGCATTCTTTTTTCAGTGGGAACGCATTTGAAATTCCGAACAAAAATCAGTCAGACCAGCTGCTACTTGATTGATACAAAATTGGATCACACGTGGAGGAAATAATTAAAGAACTGGTAGGTCATATTGAACCTTAATCAGAAGTATGAACTACCTGCCACTTTGTCTACAAAGCTAGTTTATCATCTGAACTGCCTGCATGCAATGAATTTGTGCATGGACTTGGCAAAAAATACAGTAAAGGGTATAACAGGGGAACAACAATTTGAAGAAAGAGATTATTTCAGTTGTGTACCAGATGGAAAAGTACCTCTTGCATTTTTATTTCACAAATAATAAAAACAGAATGAAATCATGATTCCACAGGAGAAAAGCAAGAGGTCCTCATTTAAAATTTCAATTAAAATGTTAATCATAAATGCAAAAATTTTGAACTCCAAGATTGTATTCCAAATTTGAAAGTAAATTAGCTATACAGTCTCTATCATTTTACTCCTCTGACCAAGTAATGAATGTGACTGTTTTTCTTTCAAAGCTTTGCTAATTTAGGCTTCAAGTACAGTTTATTCTCACCTAATTTAGAAAATTAATTTTGTGAAGACACAACAACTTCTAAAGTGAAACTAGTCAGCTTGAAACTAACATCAGTATGTTTCTCTTCTACATACAATCAAACATTGCTTTTACACCAATCCAAGAGAAAATGCTGGAATTATTCAGCAGGTCAGGCAGCAACTGTTTATATTGGCACTGTTCTAATTCTAGAGACCAGTAACAATAGGCTTGTTCCTGAAATTTGCACATCTGGATCTGGATCAATAGTATTCTATTAGCTGAGAAATCCAGTATTCCTGCCTCTACAAGCTTACACGTGGGATAAAGGAACCAGATTTAATATCATAATCACTGGTTGCTGATGCATTGACATCATGTCTCCAGATTCCAGAATTAAGGAAGAAGCATAAAAGCAGCTTCTTTTTTGCAACACGTTGCGGTTAGTTCACCCTAATGTTAACTCTTTGTTGGCACCCAAAATGAATCTCTTTTTAAAACAATTATTCTCCTGTGATTCCAGTGGTAGGACTAGTTTTAGAAAAGTAGAAATGATCCTTTAATCAACAGGTAAACTTTGACAAAGTTCTGGAGCATTAAAACGGAGATGAAACTTTGGAACCTTACCCAGAAGAAAATGCAAAGGGCACAACAAAAATTCATTATGAAATAATTCTAAGCCACATTCACTTTCAAACATCCTCCAATTTTCTTTCTATTGTCTCAGATGCCTCACTAACAAGATTATTTTAAATAATCCAGTAGAAGAGCCCAGCTCTTCAAGCCCAATAGTGGCAAACATTCAAACATTGTTCAGGCATAAACCCTGCTAGCAGTACAGCCCTTTAAATCAGGAAAACTTCCAAAGTATTCCGGCACTTTCAACATGCTCAAGCCCTCACGCTCTGACATACAAGATCTTAAAGGGCATGAGATGACCTGGAGGTTTTCCTTTCAGGGAAGGCTAAAACAAGGGGACATAGTTCAAGGAAAAAAGCTCTACCTTTTAAAACAGAGTTGGAAAGAATTGTTTTTTTCTCGCAGTACCATTCGTCTGCAGAATTCTCTTCCCTAGAAAATGGAGGCTGGGTCTTGAAATTTATTCAAGGTGGAATTAGACAAATTGTAAATAGATAAAAGAGTAAAGGATTGTGGGGTCAGATAAGAAAATGGAGCTGAGACCACAACCAAATCAGCTATGATCTTATTGAACGATGGTATAGGCTCGAAGAGTCAAATGGCTTATTCCTAATTGTGTCATACGTTCCCAATTTATACCCTCTCCTGCACCCTGATACTGCTCACTCCCTCATACATCCCTCACAATGCTC
Organism: Sphyrna mokarran; assembly: GCA_024679065.1. Taxonomy (NCBI): domain Eukaryota; kingdom Metazoa; phylum Chordata; class Chondrichthyes; order Carcharhiniformes; family Carcharhinidae; genus Sphyrna; species Sphyrna mokarran. The sequence goes on from JAGIQG010000003.1 coordinate 106,963,324, forward strand.
AACAACCCCAACCCTGACAGTATTCCTTCCTGCACCTCCAATCATGTTGAATCTCTATCTCAAAATTCTGGAAGGCTGTGATCGAAGAAAAACTTTGTTCAAAGATAATTGAAAGTTGAAATATGCAAAAGCACAGAAATATCATCCTTGGTTAACTGACCAGTGAAATCAAATGGAATTTTCATTTAGGCCCATTAAAGTAGAATTTAAAGCAATACTCAGCTACAGGTAACTGAATTATAGGTTCAGTGTGCCATTATACTGCTTGAATTGCCAAGAAAGCTTTTAGTTTCCAGATTGCTTCTTCCTGGGATTTCTGTCTTTCTTACCCTCAGTAAGCTCTTTCTGCTTATCATGGGGCTGTTATCATTGCCAGTTTCATTTGGATGGAGTCACTGTTGGATAAGGAGGAGCAACAGCAGTCAGCATGAATAGCAACAGGGTTTATTAGAAGACAGCAGGCAATGATTCGATGCTCACTGGTGACTGTACTTAGCACACGGGCCAAAAGTCACTTCTTGGATCCAGCAGTGCAAGAGAAAGCTACATTTCCCACAGGTAGTTATTGTACGCCATTGTAGTTTCCTGCTGCTTGCTTGAACAGGGAGTCATGCACTACAACAGTGGCTCTCGAAGTCCCCACAGTCCTTTAATGTTTTGCCATTGTCTGCTTCCAATGTCCTAAAGTAAACATCTCTCTAACCTCCAAGTCTGTCGTCACCAAGATTATCTAATGCATCACCTTGCCCATTGACCTCAACAATCAGCAGGACAGTTCAGGAAGTTGCAGCATTGTCTAACTTCTATCATGTCCAGAATGTTACTCACAGCACACATGTTACCACCAGGGAGCCAGAACTTTAGTAAGCAGTCTTTATCAGTATTAATGACTACTATTTTACCACTGTCCAATTAGAAACCAGATAATACAAGTCAGCAGACACATAGGAACACCACTACTTTGAAGTTCCCTTCCGAACTATTTATTATCCTGACTTGGAAATAAATCACTATTCTTTCACTGTTGTTGGGTCAAAATCCTGGAACTCCCTCCTTAAGAGCACTATGGGTAACTACGTCACGTGGACTACACTGGTTCAAGAAGGCAACTCACTGCCAGCTTCACAAGGGCAATTAAGATCATAAGACATAGGAGCAGAATTAGGCCATTTGGCCCATCAAGTCTGCTCCGCCATTCAATAATGCTGAAAACTCATCCTCATTCTCCTGCCTTCCCCATAACCCACTTCCCCTTATTAATCAAGAACCTATCTATTTCCATCTTTAAGACACTCAATGACCTGGCCTCAGGAGCCATCTACAGCAAAGAGTTTCACAGATTCACCACTCTCTGGCTAAAGAAATTCCTCCTCATCTCTGTTTTAAAGGATCATCCCTTTAGTCTGAGGTTGTGCCCTCTGATTCTAGTTTTTCTTCTTAGTGGAAACATCCTCTCCATGTCTACTCTATCCAGGCCTCACAGTATCCTCTTAAGTTTCAACAGGATTCCCCCCTCATCCTTCTAAATCCAATGAGTACAGACCCAGAGTCCTCAACTGATCCTCATACAAAAAGCTCTTCATTCCAGGGATCATTCTTGTGAACTTTCTCTGGATCCTTCCCAGAGCCAGCACATCCTTCCTTAGATACGAGGCCCAAAACTGCTCAATACTCCAAATGGAGTCTGATCAGAGCTTTATATAGCCTCAGAAGTACATTCCTGCTCTTGTTTTCGAGCCCCATGACATCTCTCCCTCTGCGACTGGATCCTGAACTCCCAACTCACAGATCACAATCAGTAAAGATAGGCAATACCTTCTCCCCAATCATCCTCAACACCGGTGCCCCACTAGGCTGTGTTTTCAGCTCCCTACTATATTCCTTATACACCTATGTGTGGTCAAATTCCCCTCCAATTAGATTTTCAAATTTGTTGATGACAGCGCCATAGTGGATTGGATTTCAAACAAGGACGAGACAAAATACACGAATGAGATAGAGAATCTGGTGAATTGGCGTGGCAACAATAATCTCTCCCTCAATATCAACAAAAAGAAGAAGATTGTCATAGACTTCAGGGAGCGTAAAGGTTACCATGCCCTTGTCTACATCAATGGGAATGATGTAGAAAGGGTCCAGAGCTTCAAGTTTTTAGATGTCTAGGTCATCAACTATCAATCTTGGTCTCCCTTTGCTGACACTACAGTTAAGAAAGCCCATCAATGTCTCTACTTTTTCAGAAGACTAAGGAAATTTGACATGTCAACTATGGCTTTCACCAACTTTTACAAATGCACCATAGAAAGCATTCTTTCTGGTTCTATCACACTTGGTATGGCTTCTGCTCTGCCCAACACCGCAAGGAACTACAAAAGGTCGTGAATATAGCCCAATTCATCACACAAGCCAGTCTCCCATCCATTGTCTCTGTCTACACGTCCCGCTCCCTCAGCAAAGTGGCCAGCATAATTATGGACCTCATGCACCCTGGATATTCTCTCTTTCCACCTTCTTCCTTCAGGAGAAAGATGCAAAAATATGAGGCCATGTACCAATTGACTCAAGATCAGCTTCTTCCCTGCTACTGTCAGACTTTTGAATGGACTTACTTTGTGTTAAGTTGATTTTTTTCTAACCTTAGTTATGACTGTAACACCATATTCTGCACTCTCTTGTTTCCTTCTTTATGAATGGTATGTTTTGTTTATATAGCGAATAAACAATGCTTCTCCCTGTATGTTAATATGTGTGACAATAATAAATCAAAGCAAAAATCATATCAAATGAATGCTAACATTGCATTTGCCTTCCTAAGTGCACATTAACTTTAAAAGAATGTTGAACAATACTCCCAAGTCTCTTTGTGTTTTTGATTTTCTAAGCTAAGAGCAGAAGCCATACCAACTGTGGTAGAACCAGAAAGAATGCTTTCTATGGTGCATTTGTAAAAGTTGGTGAAAGCCATAGTTGACATGTCAAATTTCCTTAGTCTTCTGAAAAAGTAGAGACATTGATTATTTGAGATAATTTGAGATTACAAATTAGTCTATGCCTCCATTCCCCCTTCTAAAGTGCATGACCCCACACTTTTCCACATTGTATTCCACCTGCTACTTGACCCACTCTCCGAGCTTGCCCAAGTCCTTCTGCTTCCTCAATAACACCTGTCCCTCTACATATTTTTGTATATTGTCTGCAAACATTGCAATAGTACCTTCAGTTCCTTCTTCCAAATCATTAATGTATATTGTGAAAAGTTGTAGTCCCAGCACCGACCCAGCACCAGTTAGGGACGGGTAGCAAATGTTAGCCTTGCCATGCATCAAAGTCCATATGCTGTAAATGAATAAGAACAAAATATCTAGAACAGCAAAGCCTATATCCATTTTGTCATTTTTATGAATTATATTCCCAACTGAGTTCTTCTGGAATTGGTCAAAAAAGAAGAAAATAACTGCTTGTCTCATCTCAGAAAACAGTTGAGGGTGGCCAATTTTGTTTTAATTTTAACGTATAACAATTACGTTGTAATTTTATTTAAGGTAATTCTGTAAAGGTCAGTAATGTGGGAATTTGTACCATTTGCCCAGGAAGTCATATGAAAAAGATTAAATTAGTTTACATGGCTATAAAAAGTACCCAGTTCATTGAAGATCTTTTGGGATAATTTTCCATTTTAAACTCAAAACAGAGAAGGCTCTTGAGGAATACAAAGATAGCAGGAAGGAGCATAAATAGGAACTTATGAGGGCAAAAAGGGGTCATGAAATGTTCTTGGCAGGCAGGATTACATCAGTATTCACAAAGGAGAAGGCTGCGTAGATGATGAGTATGGAAAGGAGAATGTTGACATTCTAGGACATGTTGAGATAAAGAGAGAGGAGGAGGTATTGTTAAGGTGGACAAGTCTCTAGGGCCAGATAGGATCTATCCCAGAATACTGAGGAAAGAAATTGCTGAGGCCTTGGCCAAAATCTTTACATCCTCTTTAGCCACAGGCAAGGTACCAGAGAATTGGAAAGTAGCTAACATTGTTCCTCTGTTTAATGAGGGCAGAAGAGGCAATCCGGGAAATTACAGACTTGTGAGCCTTACATAGTGAAGAGAATTATCAGAATACAGCAGGATATTAATTGGCTGGAGACCTGGGCCAAAAGATGGCAGATGGAATTTAACCCAGACAAAGATGAGGTGATGCCATTTGGAAAGTCAGGATCTGCTACAGTGCCCAAGACTGTGAAACATGTAGAATAAAGTGTTAACATCAGAAGCACTTGATTTAATGGTTTAAGAAGAACATAACATCACACGATTGAGTCATAGATACGTGGATGGAACAGAAGTTCCAGCTTCACGCGGAGATCCCAATAACTATAAATAAAGAACAATGGTTTTTAAGAAATGACTGTCTCTAACAACTTACTTTAGGAGAACAGAAAAGTCTGAGAGAATACATCTAGATTCCAAATGCAACATGAAATATGGTGGCAATGGACAGTGAGTAAAAGACCCAGAACAACTTTAAGATGTAGTGATAGACCTGGCAAGTCATGAAATCCTTGAAAGAGGACAAAAAGAACAGATTCAAAATCCACTGAGAAACGGGACCATCACAGATGCAGCAGATACAAGCTGAAACGCCCAGAATCCAAGACAATCCAAGCATCAGCTCAAAGCAACAAGCAGCACCAGTGAAGCCACAAAAAAATACCAGGGCTTTGTAAAAATATGAAATTCAAATTACCTCTCCCAAAATCATTTCAGAGCATTGAAGGCTCACAACAGGCCACAGAGTTTAAACTAGATACAGATGCGTCTGTTTTAACCAAGTCAAATAGCTCAAGCAGATTGCTTGGGCAACACTCATCTATTAAATTAAACACTCATCTATTAAATCCAAATAGGACTACATCGAAAGTCAAAGGCCAAGTAAAAGAACAAAAATAGAGAAACCTTAACATCTGTGTCATAGAAAATCAAGAATTACAAGTTCTGAATCCCAAGGAGAGAATATGGGCATGAGACGAACAGTGTGATGCCAGAATAATCAAAATCCACAACGAAAATCATACAGGAATGAGACAAAACTCAAGTCATCGATGCTCAGCTGTTTTTCACAAAAGATTTGTTCCATTATGTTCTCTACCCTGGTACAGGGTTCCTTATAATGCCTAAATGAGCGACAAACTATTTCCTAACAATAGGATCTCCCCTGACCACTTTTCTCAGCTTCCCTCCCAACCCTTGAAAGTAGTTATTTGCTCCAATGATGTCACAATAATACTTAGGATGACTATCATTGTCTCCATCATTCTTATCAACATCAAGGTCCAAAATTTGCTCAGTATGTTATACAACATTGTTAGTTCTGATTCATCACACTGGCTTATAGGAAATATGTGGAGATTTCCTGGCTATGCTTATTTGCATTTCCAATGGTGCAAAACTGGTACAAACAACTGAACAGCCTTTAAAATATTTTTTCAGCTTGCACTATCCAGCAGGACATACTGGAGATAGTAGCTTGGTTTTTTTCATTTCTTTCACAAATTATTTTGCTGCATGACTTCCATATATTTTGATTACACTTGGGCAGAATTAAGAATATGTTAAAGCCAATTGTGTTGAAGTATATGTACAGGACTTGGCACCGTATCAGAAAATGCACAACTTCACACTATTAACCTCCAAGCCCTCATGGAGAACAGTGAAGGTAGTACGATATTTGGCTTATTACCCTGGCCAAGCACACAACTTCAGAATGAACATTGTACCACCAGCATCATTCATGCTGCCCAGGGAATAATGGCGCCTTCACTGACTGCTGAATCTGTCATCTCCGGAATAGTACAGCAAACAGTTCCATAATCTCAGCAGCATAAGGAAAGCAATACAAACCACTCATGCTTCTTCCTTGCAACCCCAGCAGGTGCCAGCGCACTTCACCCTCTTAAAACAACACTTTCATGGCTAAGTTCACAATATTCTCTGGATCAGGGTGCCTCCAGCTCCCCAAAGATTCTTCCTCTACATGAGCATCCTCACACCATGACATCTATTACTCTATCTTTCTCACAATATTTATCATACACAGAAAATCTTCCTCACCTTTAAAATAATATAAGCAAAATCACCCACCAGTCGCAGCTGCATTTTGCTGTTCTACAAGAGCAGCAGCACATGCCAAACCTGAAGCTATATCACTCACAACACTATGCCTCTGAATATGCGAGGCAAGATCAGGCTGCACAGTGTGACATGGGACAAGAGCCACCTGACATGAGGTGGATGAGCAGAAGATCTGCAGATAGTTCCTTGAAGAGGAAAATGATATACTAAAAAGTAAAGCAGAATCCAACTGAGTTAACATAAGAAATAAGAGCAGAAGTAGGCCATACAGCCCCTTGAGCCTGCTCTGCCATTCAATAAGATCATGGCTGATCTGTAGTGGTTCAGTACCACTTTGCTGCTTTCTCCCCGTAACCCTTAATCCCCTTGTCAATTAAAAACCTATCCACTCTTGAGTTCCTCATGTATTTTTTTAAGCTGAATTGCATTCAATTTACTGCATAAAAACTTATTCAGTCCAATAAGTCTATGCCCAAATTTATGTTTTACACAAGTCTCCTTTCATCTTACTTCATCTTTCAGTGCCAGTCTCTTTGCTCTTGATCTGGGTGTGAATTTTGGTTTAAGACAAAATCCAAGCAGGAAATAATACTTCTACACATATTGCAGCTGCACTTAGGCTTTAGAGTGTTCACTAAATGTCAGTTCTCTAGACCTGGAAAAGGTCAAACATAATCACCTTGTAGGTTGCACCTTCTTGAACACACAAAAGCACTTTGTGCAGCAACACTTTACACTGCAAAATGGAAAATTTAAGAATATTCATATACACAGCACAGACACATTGTTGCTGCTTAACAATAGTGATAAACTGCAATGTTAAAAGCTATCGTCTGCAAAAAAAAAGCTTCTCATTGCAACATGTTGGCTCTTTTCTTTTTCAATTAAACTCTTCAGAATGAATCACTTCACCTTTTAAATAACAAGAACTATTTGGCACAATAGAACTATCTGACAAAATATAACAATGCAATGATCTATAATAGTGTAGGCTTGGAGGTTAAACCAAGGTGCAGTTACACTATAATTGGTCTTGCCATATTTGAGTGATTCGACCAACAGCATTTTGCAATATATTTTTAGTAATGAAATTAACTTGTAAAGTGACAAGGAATATTGTGACCTTGAAAATATTCCAGAATTGAATTTCTGCCGCATCTTAATATGATGTAATTCTGATTCTTTGTATTTTACCTGCTGCATACAATGGACCAGACTGTTAGCTTTATACGTAGTGATGGATGACTATGACAAAATGTTCGGGTATCCAGTTCAGTTTTTTTTTTCAAACAAATAGGGCATGTGCTATCAATAGGGCCTTTTTTAAGTGAATCTTTATTGTCATTCAATAATGAGAATGTTAGTATTTTGGCAAAGGAACAAATTTGTTCTTTATATTTATACTATCAGCATTAAGTGACCCTCGTGCTAGGTGCAGATACAGGCCTGATGCAAGACTAAGTACTCTTGTCTGTAAAATGCTTCAATCCTATAATAGCCTTCTCTACTGGACCACTGAAACAATGCTGCATCATCTGTAAATAAAATCTCATTAAACTCCACATTGATGCCAATTTTTGCAGTTTTGACCTATTGATGTATTTCCATTTGAACACGAATTCAAAATGCAAAAATTCTTCACTTAGGATCAAATCAATGAAGAGAGAAACATTTTCTCTATGCAGGAAAGACCAACACTACACATCAGTGCATATTCTTAAATTAGAGTTGCTAATTAATCACAGTTAATTTCTGTCATTAACATGTTAATTTTTTTGTTTTCCAATTGTTAAAAAATGCACATTAATTGCAAAAGTTTGCTGGTGAGGATGGAGTAGGGCAATACGAGACCATGAATAAAAGTCACAGTGAGAAAAGAGCAAACTGAGGGCAGGAAACCAGAACAGAAAATCTGAAAGGAGGGAGGATTGAGGAGGCCAAAATAAGAAAGCCTGAGTTATTTGGAAGCAGAGTTCAGCAATGAGGAGAACGTCATCCACTCAGTTTCAATAAAAATTCAACCATCAGCAAAATTAACATTGACTTGACAAATAACTTCCCTCAACTTTTCCTCAAATTGCCAAGAAAGAGGTTTTTGAGTAATTCTGCACCCTGATTGCCTTTATCTTGTGTTATTAATTCTATTATGTGTAACCTGGACAGAATATTATTGAGGTGTTGAAAGTCTTACCTGCCAGTTAGAAAGCTGGCACTTCATTTTGGAAAGGCCTGAACCATAAGCCAACGACACATTGGCCAGGCTACTAATGTGTCTTCCCCTGAATCACAGTCCTGGGGTCAGAAGTCCTGCCTAATAAGAGCTTTCAATCAATTAGAAGCTGGCAATCTCTTGCACTTAGCAGCACAACTGAGGAGACTCTAGCTGCTGCTAGAAGGATATTACTGAAGGAAGGAGTACTTAAGGAAGTGACCCTGGAAACAGTAGATCCATTGATGTCATTTCTCAAGATTCTTTGGATTCTGGACTGGTTCCTACAGATTGGAGGATAGCTAATATAAGCCTGCTATTCAAAAAGAGAGGCAGAAAGAAATCAGTAAGCCTAACATTGGTATTGGGGAAGTTGCTAGAATCCATTATCAAGGATTTCATAGCTCAGCATTTGGAAATCAGTAGTATAATCAGACAAAGTCAACATGGATTAACAAAGGGGAAGTTGTGCTTGATGAATCTATTGAAATCCTTTGAGACTATAACTAGTAGAGTTGACCAAGGAGAACTGGTGGATGTGATTTATTTAGATTTCCGAAGGCTTTTGACAAGATCTGACATAGCAGACTACTACGTAAAGCTAAAGCACATGACATTGCATGTAGTGACTTGAGATGGATCAAAATTTGTTAGAAGATAGAAGCAAAAAGTTGGCATAAGTGGGTACTTTTCCAACTGGTAGACAAATGACTAGTGGGGTACTGCAGGAATCTGTATTAGGACTCCAACCATTCACATTAGAGATTGACAATTTGTGAGGGGGAACTATAGAGATGCTTCAGTGCGATTTAGACAGACTAAGTGAGCGGCATATGCAGCATAATGCAGATAAATGTAAGGTTATTCACTTTGATAACAAAAATAGGAAGGCAAATTATTATTTGAATGGATGTAAATTGTGGGAAGTGAATATTCAATGAGATCTTGGTGTCCTCGTGCATTAGTCACTGAAAGTAAGTGCACAGGTACAGCAAGCCCTAAAGAAGGCAAATGATATGTTGGCCTTCATAGCAAGAAAGTTTGAATACAGGAATCGGGATGTTTTACTGAAATTGTACAAGGCTTTGGTGAGACCACACAGAAGTAGTGTGTGCAGTTTTGATGTCGTTATCTGAAGAAAGATGTCCGTGCTATAGAGGGAGTACAGCTAAGGCTTACCAGACTGATTCCTGCGATGGCAAGTATGTCATATGAGGAGAGACTTAGCCTGTTAGGATTGTATTCATTGAAATTTAGAAGAATGAGAAGGGGGGGGTCTCATTGAAACTTATAAAAGTCTAACAGGATTAGACAGGATAGATTCAGAAAGAATATTCCCAATGGCGGAAGGATCCAGAACTAGAATCATAGTTTGAGGATAAGGGCTTTTAGAACTGAGGGAAGAGAAATTTTTCCAAAGAGTGGTGAATATGTGGAAATCACTACTATCGAAAATAGTTGAGGCCGAAACATTGTGTGATTTCAAGAAAAGATCAAGGAAAATAATGAGAGGTGGGATCAGGATATTGATTTTGATGATCAACCATGATCAAAATGAACAGCAGAGCAGGTCTGAGGGACTAAATGGCCTACTCCTGCTCCTATTTTCCATGTTTCTATGATATCCCCCAGAATCCCCAAGATTGCGGAGGATCTAGACCATAGGTAACATGAGAGCAATTAGGGCAGACGGGGGAGGGGGGTGAGGATGCTGTCATCGATCTGGGTCATGGATGTTGGAAGGGCAGGAGGTGGCTCTCAGTAGGATTCCATCCTCGATGTCCAGTACCTTGATCAGGCACTGATTGGGGGACCCACCCAATCGCCTCTGCATGGCACCATAACTGAAATCAGGGATGTGAAGATCCCAAATACGAGCTTCCATCTGTCAGTCAATGTGAGGCATACACTCAATGCCACATCACTCTGCTGCAATACTTCCTCTTGATGAGACTAATCAAATCAAAAATCAATCAAATGGAATGATTCCTGAAGTGATTTACAGGATACAGATCGTGCAAGTTTTCGTGACTTGTACTAAACGGCTGCTTTTGCCTGTGAGAATTAATTGGCTATCTACTGCAACCTGCCTTGACAAGATAATTCCTTCACACACTAGTTCAAATTCTTGATGAGCGCAGGTTACTGAATATTTGAAATTTAATCAATTCCGTTTTGTACTTACTTGCCCAAGGTAGTTGGATTTGTTGTGCAGAAACTGACCTGTTTCAATTGCCTAGGATTTTCAGTCTGTGGAGGATATCCTTTATAATTCCCTTGTTTCAAATGTCAGTAAATCAAACAGTTGCATTGTACTTGAATGTTGCTCTTGACCACATTCCAGCATTACATATAAGCAGGACATATTTTCCCTTCTAACTTTTTCCTTTATACAGCTAAAAATAACTAATGCAGTGAAGAACTTGTCCTATCATTAAATTGCACTATAAAACTGACAATAGTTAGCCATGTACTCAAATGAACATTGCAAGTTAACCCTTGTCAAATGCAGCAAAAAATTATTTTGTGCAGTGATGAGAAAAAAACAAATTTTGATCTCCTAACAGCAGCAGACCTCCAGGAAGCTTCGGAATTGCTCATCCCATCTTTGGAACTGCTCAAACCAGCACACAATTGAATGTATCAATGATGAGTTTGCCAATGTAATTGTGACTTGGATTAAGATTGCTGTGATAAAAGCAGCAATTTGGCAAATGATCTTCGTCCCTCAATACATTCACCTCTGTGATTAAAGCTCAATGTATTTACACAGAATGCTTCAAAAAGGTGCTGCTGCCAATAAATGTGCTGAGAGCTAAAAATCAAACCAGTTACATATGCAATTGGCAATCGGTCAGGAAATACATTGCACATATCATGCTGGATGCTGATAGATTGAAGGGCTAGATCCTTGAAACTTGAAATTTAATCTCTCATTTAGGCAACATGGCAAGTTGTTTTGAAATTAGCAACTTAAAACCAAAAATTGTTCTCAGAATGTAGATCACTTTGGTGGGGCTGCATTGATGCACTCCATCACTAGTTGGTCTGAAAAGTCAATGATGAGCTAACTCCTGGAACTTAAAGTTCTTATGCTGATGTTTCATCTACCATGGTGTTAGGTGGAAAATTTCAAGATTCTGATCTAGGAATTACAAAGAAATAAAGATATATGAAAGAACAACACTGGCCTATAATTTTTGAAAGTGAGGCATTCCAACTTGAAATAAAGGAATTGATTAAGGTATGAGAGCCAAAGTGGTTGAGGTGGATTTGGAAAATTCATTAAATGATATGACAGTACTTAGGCAAGGATTACAAACATATGAAATGGGAGCAAAAAAAGCCCATTTGGACCCTTGAATCTGCCCGGTCAATCAGTAAGATCATGGATGATCTGTCTGTATTTCGAGTTCCACATTGACATCTACCCCTGATATAACCTTAGATTCTTTTGCCTGAAAAGAATCTATCTACTGCAGCCCTAAAAACATTCAATGACTTTGCTTCCACGTTCTTCTAATGAAGGGAGTTCCAAAGTCACACAACACTCAGAAAAAAATTCTCTTAATCTCTGCCTTAAAACAGCAAACCTAATTTAAAAAAACAGTTCCCTCGTTCTGAGCTCACCCATAAGGAGAAGCATCCTTTCCACATCCACCTTGTCAAGATCATTCAAGTATTACTTGATTTATACTTTAATCAAGTAATTCTTCTAAACTTTTGTGGAAATGAGCTCAGCCTGCCCTACCCACTCATCCTAGATATCAATCTTACAAACCTCTTCTGGAGTGGCTCTATCATATTTATATTCTTCCTTAAAGAGGTCAAAACAGCATTCAGTATACTACATGTGGTCCCACCGATGTCCAGTATAACTGAAGCAAAATATCCTTCCTTCGTGTTCATTTCTTAGTCTTTTCCTAGTCAATTCACTAGTCTTTATCAACAATTATTACATACAGTCAACTCTTGATGCTTGTGACCCTCTTTATTAAGAATTTTCTTATCCATGCAAATGTAGTTTACAGATAATCCTGATTCACAGCCCCAAAACTTCAGTGATTTAAAATGTTGAACACACACTTTTCCCATGTCGTTCTCATAGATAAAGCAAGCTTTGCGCTTATGCAGACTCTGCACTTGTGCAAATTCACTGTTCACAATTTCACACATGGCAAGGATTCATGGGAATGGAAACCTGCAAATGATGGGAGTTGACTGTGGTTTACAGCAACATTACATTCCTTTAAGGCATAAATATCCAAGAAGAAAAGTCAATTAACTGAATGTTAAGATTGTATAGGTATGATCGTATAAAATTAAAAGAAAAGGCAGGAAATGGCAGTAAACTTGATTGAGAGATTTTAGAATATAGCAAAGGAGGATTAAAAAACTGATAAAGAGAGATCAGAAAATGATAAATTAGCAAAAAACATAAAAAATATGTTTCTTAGGTATGTAGAAAGGAAATGTTTGGTTAAGACAATATGGATCCATTACAGGCAGACTCAAGAGAATTTATAATGCCAATAGAGAAATGGCACAGAAGTTAAATGATTACTTTGTGTCCACCCTCTTCATTAAGATACAAGACATTTACCAAAATTGAAGACCCAAGGGACAAAGGAGAATAAGGAATTAAAGGAAACTAGTTTTAGTTTAGAAGGTTGTGCTGGAGAAATTCATGGGACTGGAAGTTGTTAAGTCCCCAGGACATGATATTTTATATCCCAGAGTGTTGAAGGAAATAGCTGTGATGACAGTGGATGCATTGGTAGCCACCGTCCAAAACTCAATAGATTCTGGAACCTGCAGAGTGGAAGACAGCAAATATTGTCCCACTATTTAAGAAAGGAGGGAGATAGAAAACAGGGAATTGCAGGCCTGTTATTCTGACGTCAGGAGTAGGGAAAATGCAATAACCTATTATAAATCATGTGACAAATGGGCTCCTGGATAATAACTAACTGTTAATATCATAGTCAATATGGATTTATAAATGGAAAATCATGTTTGATGAAGCTGTTGGAGTCTTTTGAAGGATGCTAAAGTGGATCAATGGGTGTAGTATACTTAAAATTTTGAGAAGGCTTTTGATAAAGTTCTCCTCAGGAGGTCAGCAAAATTAAAGTACATCGGAAAAGTAATGTACTAGCATGAATTAGGATTTGCTCAGAGACAGAAAATAGAGAGTAACAATAAACAGATCATTCGCACATTGCAAAACTGTGTGACTAGTGGAATACTGCAAGGATTAATACTTGGGCCCCAACTGGTTCACAATATCTATCAATGATTTGAATGTGGGGACCAAATGTAATATTTAAAAGTTCACAGATGACACAAAGTCAGAAGGGATTGTGTGTGTTGTGAGGAAGATGCAAAGTGGCTTCAAGAGGATTTGCACAGATTTACTTAGTGGGAAGAGTAAAGCAGATGGAATAGAAAGTGGAAAAATGTGAAGTTATCCACTTTGGTAGGAAGAACAGATCGGCAGAATATTTCTTTAAAGATTAGAAAGTGTAGGTGCACAAAGAGACCTGGATCGCATTATCAGTAAGTCATTGAAAGCTAACAAGCAAGTAGGGCAAGAAATTAAGAAAGCTAATGATACTTTAGAAGAGGATTTATGCACAGGAGTAGCAAAGTCCTGTATTAGTCATATAGAATCATATAGAAACCAGTACTTCTATACACTTTTGGTCCTCTTACCCAAGGAAAGATATTATTGCCATAAAGGGAGTGCACTAAAGGCTCACTAGGCTTGTTCCCAGAATGGCAGGACTGTCCAGTGGGGAGTCCAGAACGAGCAGATACAATTTCAAAGTTAAAGCAAAGCCACTTCAGACCGAAATGAAGGGAAATATTTTTGTTCATTGTTGTCAATTTTTAGAATTCTCTACTGGAGGGCTGTGGAAGCTTGACGATTTAAACTAGAGATTGGTAGATTTGTAAATGCTAATGAGAAAAATGGATAAGGGGGTAGTGTGACATAAGTGAATGATCAGTTATGATTTTGCCACTTAATTGGTAAGATAGTTTTTTGCACAAGACTACCTGCGTTCTTAAAGCATTATACATGGTAAGTGTTGGCAAGAATGACCATTTCATGTTTTATCCCTCACCATACCCCAATAGTAAATACCCAAGGCAGACAGGAATCCCATTTATAGCTTGCACAAAAACATAGAATTAGATTGAATTTGAAATTTTCCAATGAGTTTCAACATCCTTTATTCGTCAGTTATAACTGGGAATATTACTTTTGCACAAAACAAAAAAAAAATCCATTTGGATCTTTTTCACTAAACATAAAGATATTTCTTTAAAGTTCATTTATTACTGCCTTAAAACCAAATATTAATTATTTTGTTCAAAGCTAACAACTAATAGTAGAAAAGAATTCACCTCCTTTGTCACAGTTCTAGTATATTAGTACAAAACACAGACAGTGAATTAATGATGTCACTAGGTATCAATAAAGTAGAAAATAAAAATGCATATATAGAGCTCATTGCATGGTACACACTTGCAATACTGATGGCACATCATGGTGAACAATCTGCACTTTGTACCCAAAAGGAAAATTAGTGCCATTTATTTGCTGTCACGCTGAGATGCAGACACCTCTTGAAACCCAGTATTCTATCACATTTAAATTGAATTATTAGCATTAATTTATTGGTACCAAATAAAACCGATTTAGATAATAAATTCTCAATTCAAATAACTTTAAGACATATTTAAATTGGTTACTGATTCCACACAGGACTTAATACTCAATGACTAATATCCATGTATTACTTAGTTATGATTGTTCCTTTTGAGTTGGAAGCCCAGTCAGAGCTTAATGAAAACAAGGTACAACAATGCAAGGTCTTTGTGACAGATGAGTTGACAGTCAATTCGGAATTTGTATGACAATCCACAAAAATTACTGTTCATCTGAATTTACTACGCTCAAACAGCAAAATCAACAAGTGCTAACAACTATCAAGAGTCCTAAAAACAACAGATGAAATTGCTCATTGACATAGATTTTGTGTCTGTTTTCGTCACAAACAAACTCCTTTGTTTATGTTTGGTTGGGGGAGGTGGGGGGGGAGTCCCTCTAATGTTGCGAAGGTGGGACGGGAAAGGGCTGTCCTTTGAAGGGGGAAATGTGTCAGTGAAGGGGCAGAATGCCTGTGAAACTGTCAATATGGTACTGGGCGTGGAGAAAAGAGAGCCCCTGATATTTGTACAGTTGGTGGGAGAGGAGAGAGAGCTTGTGATACCTTTATGGGAGCAGGAGGGAAGGAAACCCCAAAACCTTTGTGATGGAATTGGGTGCATCACCCCAATGCTCCTGGGAAAAGAGGAGTCCTCCGTGTCCAAGGCAGTCTAACTTCAATGTGATCAGGCAAGACTTGTTCTTCTCCTTGCCAACATTCCATCCGACTTCCAAATTACTTCCTGTACCTGCAACTTGTTGTGATGTTATTTAACAATTAGGGGTCTCCTATTTAAGAATGGAGATTTTCTCGAGGTTTGAGTGTCTTTGGAATTTTTTTCCCTCGGCAGCAGTGGGGGCAGGGATATCAATCATTTTTGAATCTGTTTTTGATAGTCAAGGGAGTTAAAGGTTGGCAGGAATTTGAACTTGAGGCCAAAATTAGATCAGTCATAATCTTATTGAATGACGAAGCAAGTTGATGGACTAAACTGCCCACTCCTGCTTCTAATTCATGTGTTTGTATGGTTCATGTAGAAAACACCCAGATACTGTTGTACTGCAACATTCTCCAATCTCTATTTACTTCAGTCCAATGTCGGCATCTCCACATCATCTCTACTTAGATAATACTCTGCATTTCTATTCTTCCTATCAAAGTAAACAATCTCACATTTGCCAACCTTGTCTTCATGCATTTATCTAACTTTAACAGACTAGTTTCAGACCCAAGTTTCTCATCCTTAAAATTAATGTAAAATTCCATCATATTATGTAATGGGTATCATAGCAAGTCATCGATTTCTTTTTTGCCTTCAATTCAACATGCATAAAAGGGTTTTTCAATTTGTCTTTTTACCATTTGTCTTTACTCCATTTGCTAATGCAGTCTTATATTTGTAAAATCTGTCCTCGTCTGTCACACAATCATTGCCTTGATCACTACCCTGATCTTTTGCCGTCACAACTACTTTGTACTATTGCTTCATTCAGAACTTATAAAAAACTTCAGAAACCTTCTCCAGCACAATGAGCCTGTTCATAAACTACAAGATATTGCAATGCATTAAATTCTATATTGTATGTTTTACTTTTGTGATATGCCCATGAATAAAACTGAATCTGTTTGTAGAGATTTACAAGCAACCTATTTTTGTTGCTTTAGAATTAATTTATATGTTATTGATGTTCATAGCACATTCATTTCAAGTGGAACAAATGCAGTATCAATCACTTGCTCTAACTTGGAATATGTGCATACCTGTATTAACTTCAGAAGAACAAAAGAAACATATCCACGAGTCATAAGGATTTAGAATCTGCCCATCTAGCCCAGTGTCATAAGCTAGATGAATCACATTGGAAGAATTAAATGTTGGATAAAAACTAAGAAGAGATGAATTAATTGCATTTCCAGAGTAACTGAACTGAAATTACTTGGGAGTCAAGCTGACTGGATATATCTACTTAATCTGAACTGAATATCTCAATATCTTATAACAATGGAGCATTGGACATTAAGCCAATTGGCAGCCTGGATTCCAACTAACAGAATACATAGGTTGCGATTAAAGATGCATTATCTTCATGTAATTTTACATACTTGCACAAAAAGGCACAATGTAGAACAAGAAGCTGGGTAGGAAAGTATGACAGTAATCCCCTGTTGGAAATAAACAATGTGGAGATGCCGATGTTGGACTGGGGTAAATACATAAGTCTCACAACACCAGGTTAAAATTCAACAGGTTTATTTGGTAGTAAACGCCTCTAGCTTCTGGAACACTGTTCCTTCGTCAGATGAGTGGAGAGTTCTGATCACAGACAGGGCATATAAAGGCACACACAGTTTACAGAATACTGATTAGAACGTGAGTCTTTACAGCTAATCTGCCATTCAACTCTTAAGGGTGCAAACAATATGGGTGAAGATAGCATTAAGCATAGATTAAAGAAATGCATATTGTCTCCAGATAGGACATTAAGTGAGATGTTGCAAGTTCAAGCAAGTCACGGGAGTTCCAAATAGTGTGACATGAACCCAAGATCCCGGTTGAGGCCATCCTTATGTGTGCGGAACTTGGCTATCAGTTTCTGCTCAGCAACTCTACGCTATTATAGGTCATGGAGGCCGCCTTGGAGAAAAGGCATTCAGCCTCTGATCTTTGGGTAAACATTCTCCAAGGCGGCCTTCGTGACATACGACAGCGTAGAATCGCTGAGCGGAGACTGATAGCCAAGTTCTGCACACGAGGGTGGCCTCAACCAGAATCTTGGGTTCATGTCACACTATCTGTAGCCCCCATGACTTGCTTGAACTTGCTGCATCTCACTTACTGTCCTGTATGGAGACAATACATATCTCTTTAACCGATGCTTAATGCTATCTCCACTCACATTGCACCTTTAAAGCTTGAATAGCAGATTAGCTGTAAAGACTTGCATTCTAATCAGTATTCGTAAACTGTGTATGCCTTTATATGCTCTGTTTCTGATCAGAACTCTCCACTCATCTGACGAAGAAACAGTGTTCCGAAAGCTTGTGATGTTTACTATCAAATAAACCTGTTGGACTTTAACCTAGTGTTATGAGACTTCTTCCTGGAAATAAAGATGGCATGCATCATGTTGTCAGCATAGGACACAGAGTTGAAGATGTACAGTCAATATGAAGTCAGAAACTCAGCTAAGGATAACAGCAGACCAAAATAGTGAGTACTTTGGTTCAACCTGAGACAGGCAACATTGGTGTTGGGGAGAAACATCATTGATTCATGTGTGTGCGATATGTGTTGTGTGTGGGATGTACTGGCGAGTTGTGAGAGGGGGTGGCAAATGCACACAAGTTGTGGTGCTGCAAAGAGATAGCATATGGATGAGGTGAAAAGGGTGGCGAAAGATAGATCCATAAGGTACCATAGAAGTCATAGAAGTAAATTACTGTTGCTGGAGAGGCCATCACTGAGATTGGCTAAGTAGTAGTAGAGACAAACAAGCAGAGTTGGATAATGAAGATATGTAGCCGAGGATAGTCTACCATGTTAAAGTGAGGCTGAGATAGAATACGGCACAGTCACAAAGGGTTAATCTGGAATAGGAGGTTAGTTGTCAAACAGAATGAGGCCAGTAGTGCTTGATGTTATCTAGCAGATCCAATGATGGATGGTTAAATGTATTCTGTTCAAGATAAACTGAAGTCTGCATTCTGTATTTAAGGGAATGAATATACAACTCATACTGTGGGAATGGCCAGGCTGAAGAGAGAAAAGTATTGCTTGGGACAAAGGTGCTCGTGAGGAAATAGCTGAACAAATCTGTAGCTACATTACTACTGTAGTGAATAGGAGAATCAATCATCTAGATAGTTGGGGGTTGAAAGCATAATTGCAAGTGACTTGTGAGAGTAGATGATTTTCAAGATAGATATAGAAATAAATAAGGCTGGACTGTGGTGGAAAGAGGGGGGTGTTGAGAAACGAAAGAAAGTGACAGGAGATGATCTAGTCAGTAAGCAAGACTAGTGGGCCAGAAAGACCACAAAGAAATGCTAAGTTTCAGGAATTGTTACTTATTGGACAAGTACAATATGATTATGGAGGCAGAATAAAGAAAGTAATATTTTCAACCTGATCATGAACTATAATGGATTCTGTTTCAAATATTTATGACTTTGAAGAAAAACTTTGCTGTAAGTCAGAAAATGGCCATCACCAAAGCAATTTGATACCATTGCATACACTATCTTCCATCATGATTATTACATAATGTAGATTTTATAGTTTCATCTTTCTATTGGTAACGTTTTGGGCTTTTTTTCCTGAAAAGCACAGAACAAATAACAGATGGTATTTCACTTTTATCAAGCACAGAAAAGCAAACTGAGAAGAGATCTCATAGGAACACTCCTTCTCATCATAACAATCAAATCAGTTCTGTATTTTGGATCACCACCATTTCATACTGTAGCTGTCACAGATAAACTTGCAGCTACATCTTGTATATCGCTAATATTGTTATCACTATCCCTGGCAAGTTACTCTAGATTGAGTAAAGAAGCCTATCAATAGCTTAATTAATTAATTTAAATGAATACTGTTTGGTACTGCACTTGGAATCTATTTTGAAACATTCTGGGTTTACTTGCTATACATCAGATATTATTTTACATATAGAACATAGAACACTGCAGCACAAACAGGCCCTTCGGCCCACAAGTTGCACCATTCATATCCATACCTACCAGGCCTAACTATAACTCTGAATCCCATTAAATCCCATGTACTCATCCAGAAGTCTCTTAAAAGACCCCAGCAAGTTCGCCTCTACCACCACCGACGGCAGCCGATTCCACTCACTCACCACCCTGAGTGAAAAACTTACTCCTGACATCTCCTCTGTACCTGCTCCCCAGCACCTTAAACCTGTGTCCTCTTATAGCAACTGGGAAATAGCTTCTGAGAATCCATCCTATCTATACCTCTCAACATTTTATAAACCTCTATCAGGTCGCCTCTCAATCTTCATCTCTCCAGGGAGAAGAGACCTAGCTCCCTCAACCTATTCTCATAAGGCATGCCTCCCAATCCAAGTAACATCATTGTAAATCTTCTCTGCACTCTCTCAATACCTTCCACATCCTTCTTGTAATGAGGCAACCAGAACTGCGCACAGTACTCCAAGTGAGGTCCGACAAGGGTCTTATAAAGTTGCAGCATTACCTCCCGACTCCTAAACTCAATCCCTCGATTAATGAGGGCTCGTACACCATATGCCTATATAGCACAAATATATCCCTCTCTCAACCATATCTTCTGGTCACGGGTTTTCAAGCTTGGGTCAGAAAGATCCAGAGAATCCTTAAAATAATCAGATTTCTGTTTGCGATTGGATTTCTGTATTTCCTGTAGTTGTTGACTTACAGATAGTCTATTTTTGTTGCTTTATTATATTGTCATAAAAAACTATTTTCAGCAATGTTAAATCAGATATTTCCTATAAGTATGTCAATATTGGCAGAAGGTTCTGGGAGTATTTCAATGTTTGTCAGGGCCATCCTCATAGAAAGCATATCTTAGCATCACTGGTCCAAGGCTATGTATTTAATGTTCTCTCATTTTTCATCAAAATCCATACCATTCATCTTGTTGCTTTTCCATTACAAGCTGCCTTACTTCAGAATTTGAATAGAATACTCCAAATGTGATCTACCCAGCATATTATGTGATCTCATATGAGGACTTCTATGTTATTGTTCATAATGATACTTTACTCAAAAAACATGCTCAGAGTGCCAAAGCAAGTTATAGTCTAAGCTCCACAAGAAAATTCATTCACAGACAAAGTTTTCTAATTTTTTTTAGAAGTGTTTTAAAAGCAGAGGGCAGCCCACCAGTCTTGTTGAATGTTTCTGCTGTATTTTTAAGCACTTGAGAAAAAAGTGAAGAGATGATTTCCACATCATCAAGTTGGCAGCCCGCTTCACCAGCAACCTCAGCTCCTGACATTTCAAGTCGTTGTTTTCAAAAGGTTAAAATCAAGATTAAAACATTTAAGGAGGACACCCCCGCCCCCCCACCCGCCACCGAAACCGCTCCAGTCATGGAATCATCACTCGGTACGTTTTCAATAGAAGTCTCTCCAGCTGCAGCCCCTGAAGTGAAACTATTTTGGTACTCCCCCTCAATTCTCTGCCCTGGCTACCATTCCCTCCCCACTAAAATCAGGGGTGGAAAATCTCCCTCCAAATAGTTAGGCTACCATGCAAACAAGAAACAATCATCTAGGTAAAAATTGGACAAACAAATTCAGCAAGTACCAGGGAAGTGGTGGTTAGAATATCAAAAGGGATTGCTGAACTAAAGTTGTATTAAAATTACCAACGAATACATCGTTCCTGCATTACAGGCACTGAAATACAGATAAATATAAACTTTTAAGAATGCTGTAGTCTCTCCAGTCCAGGATTCTTGGGACCAAGTCATTTCTACATTTTGGCACTTTCTGGATTATGGAATGAATGCCTAACCCCAAATATATAAACCTGAAAATATGATAGATATAAGTATTTATCTAAAACATAAAATAGTGATAAAGGATTGTAAGGCAGTAATAAAAATGGTTTTACTGATCTAAATGCTGTACTTTGCATATTTTGCTTCCAAAATACAGTGTTAATTCATTGCCGAAAATAATTCCAGACAACTGTGATTCTGGTGATTCCGTGCAAAAAATTTCCAGTCTGAAAAAGGTTACAGTGTAGTTCACAGAGAACCCAAACTATGGAAAGAATAGAGGTACACCAGTACCTTTCCATCCTGCATCTCATGGGTTTGAATTCACTCGAACTTCAGAGTTGCCTTAATTGCTCTGAGAATGATGGGGACAGCCATGTCCCAAGACTTCCTTAAATGTATATTGTTATTCTTGTTAGTCATAGTTTAAGAGCACTTCCTTTCTAAATTCACTGGCATCAATTCTTCAAGTCACAACGTATTTTTCTCCAAACATGTAATACAGATTTTCTCCTGTGCACAAAATTTCATGTTAATTCCTTGTCCAACTGCATAATTCATTGAAATGCTGCAAAACATGAGCTGAATTTCTTTTAACTGCTGTTCTCACTATTTTAACAATGTGTGCAAATCTGACTTTCATTTGATTCTGTCAAAGAAGTACTTTGTGATCAGAAACACCAGGATCCAAATACCTGTCCTTGTTACAGCTCTCCCTGTCTCTCTTGATTTCTTGCTCTGTAGTTAAGTCATCTTATCCTAAGTTCTGGACTAAATTTTCATAATTTTTAGTTTGATTGGAATTTTTGCTGAACTTATTCTGAAACTTTAAGCAGACAATGTCATTTGGAACCCCAATGGCCAGATTTTCCCATTGGAGGCAGGAATCTTGAGTTGAGAGTGATCCTGTATTGCATTCTCACCTCCAGCAAAACACAAATTTTGCCACAAAAAACTATTTTGCTGTATCATTTAGAACTCCAAGAACCAGATTTATCCACTGGATTCCCACGTCAGCTGCTATCGTTTCTAAAAGTTGCAGTCATCCTGAATTGGTGGTACAAAATATTGAAGTTGCTGAAGGTTGGAAATCAGAATAAGAATACTGATCTTTATACTTTTGCTCTCCTTGTTGTCCAATAGGTGAATGCTCCTATGAAAGATAGTTCAGCTTAGTCAAAATATTGCATACTCCTTAAGCTTTAGTCTGTTGTCCTTTTACAAGTCTACTGATGACTGAAACTCTCCTCCCCACTGCATGTGTCTGAACTATGCAGCTGCAGCTGGTCCCAGCAGAATGCTGGAATTGAACACAGAAACTCATTTCCATGAAGTTAAGTGACTCACCCAGCACCCCATTTGACCAGCCCTCAGATATGAAGAGACCATTATGTGAAATCCTGGCCACTTTAACTTCACACTATCTCAATGAAGTGTGAACCTCAAGGAGACCCGTTTCTCAATAACCTTGTCATACAGCAGGAACTCATTAGATAATCCCATGCCCACAGGAACAGTGAAGCAACTTAGACGTCACATGAGCCATCCAACTCTTATAAGGAACTTAGAACTCACTAGTCCTTCTATTCATGTAAACTTGTCGAGCTGATGCTAGAATCACCATGAAGCAAACACACTGTTTGTACTCTGTACTTCTTACACACTAATGGCAGAATGTTATAGTCATGCAGTGGGTAGCCCAGTCAGTACACGCCATGCCCAAGGTTCATGAATGTAGACCTTCAAGTTCCCACTGATGAGATCATACAAAGGTGGGACATCACTTTCCCAGAAAGCCAAAAACTGTCACCGACAGCCACAAAGTGGGCATGGGGAATGGACACCGCTGAGCCTGACAATGCCACAAGGGAACAGTAACATGCTCACCTCCAGTGCTGCAAACAATTCAACAATGAGAAAAAATAAGACCTTCAGGAAATCAGCGAAGGCCTTTGAGCACACAATCTGCAACAGGCCAAGGAGCCTGTGGGAGACGGGACACATGCTGCTCCTCACCTTTGTACCAGCATGTCCCCAAGATACTTACTCAGATTTCAGAGAAACTTTGCAGCACAGTACTTATCTAGTCAGGTTACAATGTCAAGATGCTGTCTTGATTTATCTGAGGGAGCTGTTCTTCTCCCTGCAGGATCCCAGTGCCTTATTTCCCTCTCCTTATTCTTCCAGGATAAATGAACACACAAGAGTCATAGTATGCTTTGTTGGGCAGTGAGGATGGGCTCAAGATATCACAGTTTGCTGCTCGGTATTTGGAGCATTAAGAGCAGATGTGTGACCATCTGATTGGTGTTTACTGAGGTTTTGTTGGCTCATGGCTTGTGAATAGAGGAGACGATGAAGCAGATGAGCTTCTCAATGCCAGGGCTTCTGACACACAACTTCCTCCATGAATGCATGATCAATTTCATGAAGAGCCACATGCAGTAATCCTGGAATCCATCAAGATGTCTTGTACAGCAGGGTGTTTTATGTAGACTGGACCAATCAGCTCATAGCCTTGAGCAATGGAGTCCAGAGAACACATAAAATGCTGATTAGTCTGGACAAGTAATTTACATGGTTAGCCCAACTATATCTGGAGACGATGCCGGCTACACCTACAATGGAAAAGTCTATCAAGGGCTGATGAGATGCTGCAGGAGGATGAGGGTCCACACGGCTCATGGCACCTCCTTCATCCTCGGCTTTCTCAGTCCCTCTGGCAAGACGGAACAACACATCTGTGTACCAGGTCCAAGTGATACCTGCCCCTGAAGACATGCAGGGATAGGAGTCCCAGGGAAAAATCTACAATGTTCCTCTGAGGAAGATGGCCATCATGTTCTTCACAGCTACAAAGTCTGAGAAGGGGTCAGGCTAAATTAACTTCCTCGAGGCAATAAACGGGGCACTTCGTTGAATTGTTTGAATGCAGAGGGCAACACGTCAGGTAGATCACTAAGTAGGTCATTCGATGTGTTGCATATGTTGCATGCAAATTTTAAGATTGACTCATTGTGTAAATAAATTTGCTCTGTTATAATGGATTGCACTAGCTTTATAAACATTATACTAAACTGTGGGAAAAGCGTGAACAAGACTTGGTTCCTCAAGGTGAGTGAAGAATGCAGGTAGTAGTCCATATCTCTAATGCGTAGGTCAGGAGCATGGTTGTCTTCTTGTGCCAATGCATGCTTACTGGATTCACAGCCATGTGATTAGTCTCACAGAACTCAGAATTTATCTACTGGATCTTTGGTGGATCAGGTTGGGCCTCGCAGTAAAGCCTTCCTGGACAGATTTCATCATGGCATTCTGCGCCATGGGCAGACCACCTCATATAGCAAACAGCTCACCCTTCCCTCCTCCATCTCATGTCTCATTCTTTCCCATATCTTGCTCATCCTCTTCTTTGGAGGACACCATACCTTGTTCTCTCCTCACCTCTTCAAGAGGGTCACTCCTCTTTTATGAACCATGCAGTAGACCACAATCATGCAAGCAATGTGACAGCTGAGTATTGCAGGGCATCACCTGAGAGATCCAGGCAATAAAGTACATCTTTAGCAGGCTGATGCATTACTGACTAGCTGTACATTTAGGCAGTGGCAAGGCCTTCCTGCTGATGAATCTTTCTGAAATTTACTTGATGCTCTAATGATCACATGGGTGCAGTTTGTGATGCCCTGTAGTTGTGAGAACCCAGTAATTGTGACAAATGTGCCCTTGGATGCTGGAAGATCCCATTGGTAGGAAATTTGATACAATCTTCAACCTTGACAGGGAAGACATCTGTGAATACGGTGATGTAGCTATGGAAATGCAGCGCTGGCCAAGCCCTGAAATGATCCAGAGATGAAAAATTCAAGGCTATCACGTCTGCTACTTGCATGACTAGGCTGTACAGTGGGGTCAGGCATGAACTTCTCATTGATAAGGACATCAATATCTATAACCATCTCTCAATTTTCAATGGCACTGGTTTTCTTGACATGTCTAGGTAGCATCACCTATTCAAGTCGATCTTGCTCTTTGGGTGATCTCTCCTTCTTCTAGGGACTTTGGCTTTGCAACTGTGTGCTTCTGATGCCTCGGTATTCTTCTTCACTCTGCATGCTGTTGTTGCAATGCCTCAATAGCCATGTAATAGTAAACTTCCAGGATCAGCCTCTTCCTGTTGCCCAGATGATATGTCAGCAATTTCTTTCAATTCACAGTCAATGTCAATGTCAGTTTTGTTGCTCGTCAGTGTCAGGGATTTCAGTCCTGCCTCTCAGCCCTTCCTTAATGAGCTTTTATAACTTTTCACATGCAATAAACCTTCCAGCTCATTCAAACATTTCAAATAAAGTTGCAAAAATTTTCCTTGTTTTTTGACTCATTGCCATATTTGTTCATGCCTGCAAATACCGGGTATGATTGTTGAGAGCTTCCAATTGCAAGGTGTCCCCTAAAAAATTACATGGCATTTAAAGCTGAGCTTTTTAGTGTGGTCTAAACTATATTGATTGCTGTAATAATAGGTCCATCTCCATCAAGGACGGTCACCTCAGCACCTCACTGTACCACAAACCGACAGACAACCTCACAATGCTCCACTTCTCCAGCTTCCACCCTAGACACGTTAAAGAAGCCATTCCCTATGGACAAGCCCTCCGTATACACAGAATTTGCTCAGATGAGGAGGATCATGACAGACACCTCCAGACGCTGAAAGATGCCCTCGTGAGAACAGGATATGGCGCTCGACTCATCGATCGACAGTTCCGACGTGCCACAGCGATAAACCGCACTGACCTCCTCAGAAGACGAACATGGGACACGGTGGACAGAGTACCCTTTGTTGTCCAGTACTTCCCTGGAGCGGAGAAGCTACGACATCTTCTCCAGAGACTTCAACATATCATTGATGATGATGAACATCTCGCTAGGGTCATCCCCACACTTCTTGCTTTCAGACAACTGCACAACCTCAAACAGATCATTGTTCGCAGCAAACTACCCAACCTTCAGGAGAACAGTGACCACAATACCACACAACCCTGCCACAGCAACCTCTGCAAGACATGCCGGATCATAGACATGGACGACATCATCAAACGTGAGGATACCATTCACCAGGTACACAGTACATACACTTGCAACTCGGCCAATGTTGTCTACCTAATAGGTTGCAAGAAAGGATGTCCCGAAGCATGGTATATTGGGGAGACCATGCAGACACTACGACAGCGGATGAATGAGCATCGCTCAGCAATCACCAGGCAAAACAGTTCCCTTCCTGTGGGCGAACACTTCAGCAGTCATGGGCATTCGGCCTCCGACCTGCGGGTAAATGTTCTTCAAGGGGGCCTTCGTGACACACGACAGCGCAGAGTCGCTGAGCAGAGACTGATAGCCAAGTTCCGCACACATGAGGACGGTCTTAACAGGGATCTTGGCTTCATGTCACACTATCTGTAACCCCCGTAACTTGCCTGGATTAGCAAAAAACCTCACTTACTGTGCTGTCTGGAGAAAATACACAATTCTCTAACCAATGCTCAGGATTCCCTTCACACACATTGTTAGCCACTTTAACACTTGAATAGCAGGTTAGATGTAAGGATTCACATTCTAATCAGCAATCTGTGACTGTCTGTGCTGATATGTGTGCTATTGCAGACCAGAACACTGCATTTGCCTGATGAAGACGAAAAGGTCGAAAGCTCACAGATTTACTATCAAATAAATCGGTTGGATTTAAAATTGGTGTTGCTAGATTCTTACTGAGTAATAATAGGGACAGTACTGATTTGCTGGCAACACTTTTCCACATTGCAATATGGCAGAGGGCAGAAACAAAGGTGGAACTTCCAGCTGTGCCAATTGGTGGCCGTCCTACTTGTCATTCTACCTCCATTCTGTTTAATTTGGTTTTTTTTTAAAAAGAAGTCAATGTCAGTTTTGATGAAGAATTCAACATAAAATTGCTGTCAGGAGTTCCTTTCAGCTGTTGATGTGCATTTCAATTTTCTTGCATATATTTCGAGGTAGTTGAACATGCATGTGAAAACTGTCAAGATATTTAGATATGCAGTGGCTTCTAGCAAAGAGAATATCAGATAATGATCAATTGATGAAAGATCTAACATTTTATAGCTATTAAATCATCCTGACTTTGAAATTTCACAGAAACTACTAAAGTTAAAACAAAATAGTTTTAATCATAAATTAAGTAGTGTCCAACTTACTGTATTCATACCAATAATGATTTTAGCCAGAGTGCTTCTTTTGTAAAAATGAGCAAATATTCTTTAAACCCACATTTCACCAATTGCAAGCCATATCATTACTTTGCAAATTAATTGTTCCATGTAATGCATATGTTAATATCATGTTAACCCATGATTAACCTGACTTATGACAGTTCAAGCAGAGTACACTAGGTTGACTAATTCCACCAATGTATTTTACATGTAAACTCATTATGGTTTATTTAAAAATAAATTGCATTTTTCTCAAAGGGCAAATGGGCACTTAGAAAGCTTTGTACTTATATTATATTTTCTAAGTCCTGGTTTTCCAGGCAAGAAATTTCTGAAGGAACTCAATTCCAGCTTTAACAATGATTCCAAGATTCATTTAAAGTTGTTTCACATTGTCATGATTTTCAGGAACGCAACCACAACTTTAAGTGAGGATTTACTATACAAATTGAAACCAATTAGACTTGAGGGACCATACTTTATCCTTTGTCTTCCCATTTTGTTTTCTCTAAAGATTACATATAGTGACTCACACAGGAACATTTTATTTAAAGAACTGACAAAGAATGTTTTTTTTGCACAATCTCGTTACATCTCCAAAGAACTTTGTAACACAAACTGAAATTTTTATCCTCTCTAATCCAAAGTTCATTCACCTTGCTTAAAAACTCAGTCTTTGTGGACCAAGAAACAGAAATTTCTTTATGGTTGGTTTAAGACATGAAGGCAGCAACATCATCAGAAACAACACAATGATAACTTGAATACTCTTTTTTTATTTGTTAAATGCTAAATTAACACTTTCATGCTGTTGAAACAACACACATTTTTGGTTTAGCCCAAACATATTTCAATACTTTTGAAGTATAACAAAATATGGCATTACATTCTGCATGTTCTCAATTGCCGTACAATATTAAACTAATTTAAACACCATTTTTGCAGACATACAGTGATTGTCACAAAAACTCTATGAAGCCAGAAATCCGATTAACAAAATAAAAATTCAGTATATAAATGTAAGCAATAATCCATAGATCCTCCACTCACTTTGTTAGGTTAATGCACTCATTCATTTGTCAGCTGGAAGCAGCCGTTCAAGGTGTAGAGACAGATCTTATGCTAATAGCCAATTAGTGCACATAAACTACTAATTAGACACCTCAATCTCACCTATTATCATGGAACACTTTGTATCACAAGAAACACACAGAAGAGAATTGTATCATGCTGGGACAGCAGTGCAAAAAGCAAGGCTGAAGTATTTCTACCTTCAACTAGAATTGTCAAGTGGATGATCCATCTTGGCCTCCTCTTGAGAACTCCAGCATCACGGATGACAATACGATTCACTCCACATGTTGTCAAATGACTGATTGCACATGTGCTACAGCAAAGACTCCGAGTCCTAATAGCATCCTGACTATAGTGCTAAAGACTTGTGTTCCAGAACTGGCAATGCCTCCAGCCAAACAGTTCCTCTATAACTACAACACTGACATCTGCTCAACAAAGTGAAAAATTGCATCGGTATATCCTGTCCACAAAAAGAATAAATTGAATTCAGTCAATTATCGCCCCATCAATCATTAAGGTAATGAAAGGAGATGTCAACAGTACTAAAAAGCATCACTTACCAACAATCTGTTCAGCGATATTCATTTTGACTTTCATTTTGTTCTGGTTCAGATTTGGGCAAAAGAACTAAAGTCCAGAGCTGCACAAGAGTAAGTGTCCTTGATATCAAAGCTGCATATGACTGAGTCAACAAGGAGCTCCACCTAAGTTGATGGGAATGAGAGGGAAAACTCTTCAGTAGCTACAGTCATATACAGTTATTGGAAGACGATCAAGTCAGCCCAGGATAATGAGTTTCTCAGGATAGTGTTGAAAGAGCGATACGGTGTCACAGATGTTTGCACTGCTGCCTCATACTGCTGGGTACACGGATGATTCCCAGCTTGGGTCATTTTACGTATGGAGTTTGCATGTTCTTCCCGTGTCTGCGTGAGTTTCCTCTGAGTGCTCTAGTTTCCTCCCACAGTCTGAAAGATGTACTGGTTAGATGCATTGACCTGAACAGGCGCTGGGGTGGGCAATTAGAGGAATTTCACAGTAATCTCATTGCACTGTTAATATAAGCCTTACATGTGACTAATAAATAAATAAACTTAAAATAAATAAACTTTAAACTTAAGGTCCAAGCATCTTCAGCTGATTCCCCAATGCCTTCTGTCCATACAAGGACACAAGTGGATGTTTGGTGATGATTGCACAACATTCAGAATAACTTGCAACTCTAGATACTGAGCTGTCCCTGTCCACTTGGGGAAAGACCAGTGAAACTTCAGGTTGGGACTGATGATAGTAAATTACATTCATATAGACAAGTACCACGCAATGACTATTGCTGATAAGAGAATGTATAATCATCTCATCAACGACAACACTCTCATTGAATAGTGAGTCTTCAGCAGCAAATGCTGGAGAGAAATGGCTTGTGATTAGAGAATCTTTGATTGGAAGCCCACAGTTTGAATAGTGAATACATGGGCCAGATGCAGGGTCTCAGGGAGCTGGATATTAGCTCATAGGCCAAGGGTTAAATTAGCCTAGTCTCAAAGAACAAGGACAGTTGATGGATGGAAATAGTGCCAACTTTAAGTTCCTTTCCAAGTCACACTCCATTTTCACTTGGAAATTTGCTGCCTTCCATTCATCATCACTTAATCAAAATTCTACCTGTAGATGTACCAACAGTACATGCACTGCAATGGTTCAAGAAAGCTGCTCACCTACTTTCTGAAAGGCAATTAGGATGGACAATAAACGTCAGCTTCACTAATGATGTCCAAAATCTGGAGACGAATAAAAATATGGAAACTGATTGGAAGTTGAGTTGATTAAGTATATGCCAACAGAAGTGATTCTTCACAAATGAACAATTAATATATGATTATTCCATCTTTTGATTCCTTTCGCATTGTTCTCCAGCTAAGAAAGCAAGGTGGCTGCCATTCTCTAGCACTGATATCAAAGTTAACACTAAAACCTTCATAAGGTTTCCCCTCCAATTTGATTTTCAGGTTTGCTGACAATGCCATCATAGTGGGTCAGATTTCAAACAAATAATGATGAGACAGAATACAGGAATCTGGTGAACTATTGCAACGACAATAATCTCTGTCAATGTCAACAAAATGAAGGAGATTGTCATCAACTTCAGGAAGCATAAAGGAAACATGTCCCTGTTTACATCAACGGGAATGAAGTAGGAAGGGTCGAGAGTTTCAAGTTTTTGGTCTCCAGGTCACCAACAACCTGTCTTGTTTCTGCCACTATAGTTAAGCAAGTGCACCAGGAGACTAAGAAAATTTGGCACGTCAGCTACCACTCTTCAGCTTTTACAGATGCATCACAGAAAGCATTCTTTCTGGAAGTAGCATAGCTTGGTATGGTTCCTGTTCTGTCCAAGGCCGCAAGGAATTCCGAAAGGTCATGAATTTACACAATCCATCACGCAAACCAGTCTCACTATGATGGCATTGAGTCCGTCTACACTTCCTGCTGCCCTGGCAAAACGGCCAGCAGAATTAAGGATCCCACACATTCTCTCTTCCATCTTCTTTCATTGGAAAGACATACAAAAGTCTGAGGTCACGTACCAACTGTCTCAAGAACAGCTTCTTCCCTGCTGCTGTCAGACTTTTGAATGAACTTACCTTGCATTAAGTTGATCTTTCTCTACACATAAAATGTACTGTAATACTACATTCTGCACTCTCTCGTTTCCTTCTCTATGAATGGTATGCCTTGTCTATATAGCGCACGAGAAACAATACTTTTCATTATATCTTCATATATGTGACAATAATAAATCAAATCAAATCATAAATGTGGCAGAGAATCCTTGAGATTTTGATCTTCCACTAACTATATGGATTTCGGACTCTTTCTGAAGAAGTGGCGTGTTCTTAGAAATGTTGCCCTTTATAACAAGATGTTATCTGAAGTTTCAATCTGCCCATTTTGATGGTTTAAGTCAAATGTCATTCCAAGCAAAACGAGTTATGCCGGTGTGTAGGCCTACATTCTTCCTTCAACCAACACTATCAAAAAATGATGCACCTCATTGTTACTATGCAATTTTACATTGCAAAAAAATGACTGCTGCTAGAGCAATGCAGTAGATAGATAACTGAAGTGCAAATTTTATACACTGCACTAAGGGAAGTTTGACAATATATTAGCTTTTGTTAACGACTGAACAAAGTTGATAAGCGATATCAGATGCAAAGTGGTATTTGAATTGTTCCCAAAGTTAGTTAATTTCCACCTTAAAATGCTCAAAGTAAACAGGATGGAAAATGCTCCATTTCCTTGTGCGCAATTTTAAATTGAATTATCTAAGCAATGGAAAATTACCAGCATTGTCAATAACTTTAACTGTTACTCATAGTGGAAATACACATTATAGAAGATATAATCTGGCAAATGACCAGTTGCACGGAAATGTTATTTTCTTCAACTTTCACTGAGTAAAGTTTTTCAACTACTGTATGAGAAAGACTGTAATTTTAATCTATATGTTGACCACAAATGAGAAAAATATAACCATTCTACCTAGCAATCTATGTGGATATATTAATTGTTTAAAAAGACATTTTTGGACAGTGCATAATGCAATAGAGAAGAAGTGAGATATTCTGAAAAATATAAACAATTTCAGAGAAGGGTACAAAATGGAGACGATGGTCGATTTCACTAATAAGCAGGGTATGTTTTAATTAGGCATGTATATCAGCACGCTGTGGCTCACTGTAATTCCAACAGATTTACTGTTTTTAAGTTGTGTGCATTTGCCATATGCTAAACATTTGAGATGGCTGTCAATTTATTGTAACGAGACCAAATCCAATGCAACATATCCATTACAAAGTAAAATTACATTGGTTCAAGTCTTGCTTTTGTTGTCCTTCTAAGCTTCAGTTAAGGCCCTATCAGCGGAAAACATATTCTTTAGTTTATCTAGCAGTGGGGGTTGGTGGGAAGGGATGGTGGGGCAGAAGCTTGTTAGGCACCAGGCCTAATGAGGACCTAATAGGGAATTTTAAAAAGACAGAGTCAGTGCCTTAAAGGCTGCCAGGAGTTGGGAAGGAGCTTTAGGCAACTGCCCAGATAAAAGCTGGAATGGTGCTGCAGGTAAAGGGTGCATTAAATTAATTATCTTCTGTTTACTTCTATGGACCTTAAATCTTGCACTGCTGCTGGCCCTGCACCCTGTGCCTGCACCTCATTTCTCACAGGCAGCTTCCAGGGATGCTGCATGCAGACAGCTGGCCACCTCTCCTTTGTACCTCTCTCTCTTCCTCTTCAAAGAAAGTCCCACCTGAAGAGATGCAAAAGGCACTGCCTCATATAGTGAAGAGTACATTCAGCAAGAGCCCTCCCAAGAAAGTTTGAAGAACAAATGTGTTTTCAAAAAAAACTAACAATGTCAAAAGTCCAACATAAAACATAGATAAATACCAGCAAAAAAAGCAACAGCAAACTTTTGCCCAAATTTCTAACTACTCACCCAGCCAATGCTCTGATTCCCTTTCACTCAGCATTGGAATGAGAAAACCATCAAAGCATGATGGCCACCTGCTTGCATTGCTCATGCACAACTGACCAGGTGGACAGATAATGTAAAAATTCCAAACAATTGGCTTGTTAATGGGCTTAATTGTCTATTTAACTGCAATATTGTGCGAGAGTGCAATAACGTCAGGACATATACCTGACATGTTCTCATGCAATTTCTCACAAGTTCAGGTTGAATACTTGAATGCAACATCAATGATTCAGACTTTTTTTTATTCTCTCATGGGATGTGGGCAGTTAGTACCAACTAAAAAGCTTAAATGAGAACTGGAAATACCCATCTTTTTAGGGGAGAGGAAACTGTTTTATCCAGTTCTGTCCAAATTAAAAATGAAACAGAATAAATTTTCATCATTATGCAATATTACATAACACTTTCTTAATGGATGGTAAAACCATACATAAAAATCCTGTATTAAATGCCCAAATTCTTACAACAGCTATGATGCACTAACAAAATGAGTAGTGTTTTGCTTCACTCGAAGGGACAGTTATTATGTCAACAGATATAAAATGAATACCACCACAAAATTACCGTGGCAAAAATTAACATTTTAAATCCAAATCTGTCTGAATTCAGTTAAATATCCATGACAATAAATTGAGCTTTTTAAAAACATGATGTATGAATCACACACCATACGGAGAGGTTACAGTAATTCTAGTATTTCTGAGTTACATGCTTCACCGTGGATTTCTACAATACTACTTTCTTCACAGTGTCAGCGACTAGAGTTCGATTCCCACCCTGGATGATTGTCTGTATGGAGTTTGCATGTTCTCCCCATGTTTGCATGGGTTTTCTTCCAGGCACATTGGTTTCCCACACAATGTGAAAGACATGCTGGTAAGCTAAAATCTCTCAGTGTACTCAAATAAGCACTGGAGTGTGGTGACTAGGGAATTTTCATAGTAACTATATTGCAGTGGTAATGTAAGCGGACTTGTGACATTCATAAAGTTTTAAACACCTAGCGGGACAAGGGCAGAAAAGACATGGAAACACGATGACCTGTGAGTTCCCCTTCAAGTTACATCACCCTGACTTGGAAATAAGGCCGCTTCTTCACTGTCATTGGGTCAAAATCCTGGAACTACACCACATGAACTGCTGCAGTTCAAGAATATGATCCACTATCACTTTGAGAAGGGCAAACATAGTAATTTAAAAGAAAGGCAATTCTTAATTCAGCTGCAGAAAGCAGTATAGTCTGTTTTACTACTGCCCATTTTGATAGAAGCTGTAAAACAGGGTAAATACAGATACATTTTGTCATGTTATAAAAGCAAACATTGATACTTAAGGGTTAACTTATATGGGCTGAATATTTTTTATTCATTTTAAATCTTTTTGGTGTATCAACAAGCCTACTGCATCAGCCATCTTAATGCATTCAAGGAGCAGAAGCTGGATAATGCAGAAGAGAGAAATGATTACATTATACAGATAAAGTGAGATGAAGTACTGTTAGAGGAGGCTCGTGTGGAGCATAAACACCAGGATAGACCAGTTGGTCCAGATGGATGTTTCTGTGTGTAATTTCTCTGTAATTCTATATAATTTTCTGGGATAACAAGTTTACATTTGGTAACCCCTTCCTGTTTTGCATGGAAAATGTGTTAAGAATTGGCAGGTCATGTTTGCCAAAAGGCCTTGATAATCTTCAGATATTTGCCATTTGATGGACTGTAAGTCTCATGTTCTGGAAACAATCAGAAGACATTTTTAAAATTTGTTTCTTCTTCCTAAACACAGGGAAAGTGGAGTGTGGGAAAAAAATGTGAAGATGGAGAGTTTAGATATTTAAATAATTAGAAATCTGAACTTAAATATGCAAGGATATCAGGAGAGTATAAGTAACCTTTAATAAACAAACATCAAACTGTGTTTTCAGTACCACTATAACAAAACTATTCTTTAGTTTGATCAGTCTTTTTGTTGTAATGTTTGTGTAAGTTCAAAAATGTGAAGTATTTGGCCACTGAACTGTAACCAAAGGGTTAGTGTCAGCTTTTCATTTTTCAAAATCCAGAACTTCACCCAATTGTATACTTGCAAGCAAATCTTGCAACGTATATGAATTATAATAATTCTATATTTGTCGCACTACATATTGGTTTACAATTTAGAATGCAACCACAAACCAAGATCAAATGATGATACATATTGGGGACATTTGAATTAGACAAGAGGCAGCTACTTGCCCGTTAGATTTTATGATACTGATTTCAGTCAAAGTATAGGACACCTGCCAGAAGGCAGCAGATCCCTGTTTCCATCAGGTGAAACTGTGGCAGAATGATAGTGCCATGTGTTGCTCTCTCTTAGAACATCAGCTTTCTTATCAGCCCATTAAACAACAGTCACCATTGTACCAATAAGTCAGTTGATCAGACAGACTGCCGAGAGAGCGGGCTGCAATGAGACCCTCACTGACTTCAGTATCAGAAGTTGCAATCTTCATTTCATCTCGTTTCCCATCCAATTAATTACTTTTGAAACTGTCACTTTATGAATTCGGAATATATGTCAGCTAATCACAAGAGCAATGAATGATCGATTTTAGTTTTTGGAGTTAGTGGCAGGAGAAATGTTAACCAGGGTACCGGGAGAATACATTATTTTTCCTTCACAAGGCTCATCTGAACATGCAGATGGAGCCTCAGTTTAAAAATCTCATCTGACAACAGCACCTCCATTAATGCAGCATTCCCTCAATGCTGCACTGAAGTGTCAGCTTAAATTATATGCTTAAGTGGTGCTTGAACCAATGACCTTCCACTACCAACTACGTCAAGCTAACAATTATTTTGCTGGAAAGTTCATAGAACAATTATGATCAAAACACTGCTAATGTTTA
Source organism: Sphyrna mokarran (assembly GCA_024679065.1). NCBI lineage: Eukaryota > Metazoa > Chordata > Chondrichthyes > Carcharhiniformes > Carcharhinidae > Sphyrna > Sphyrna mokarran. The sequence goes on from JAGIQG010000003.1 coordinate 106,999,644, forward strand.
CTGATTATTCTGACCAAGTATGTAAAAGGCTTCTTGCATCATCATCTATAATCAAAATAATAATAAAAATTGCAATCCTACATTTGTCTTAAAGACAGCCTATATTTCCATTTCAGAAAATGGCTAAGAGCTACAAATCTAAAATGAAACTTCAAATCATGAACTATTAATTTTAATAAAATTAAATTTAAAAAAACAAAAGAAGAGTGGTATCACCCAGATAAACACAACCTGAAATTATTCACTTGATCACCTGTTGAGAGAAACATAAAAAGCCAAATGAAACAATAAAAATCCATGACACTTCAATCTCAAATCGCAAACCCAGCAGAAAGTTACACTGAAATGTGTTAAACCATTCCACATTTAAGTCACATTGTTTCGACTTGGCCAACAATAGTTGCTGACATTACTGTCAGCAACTACTGTCAGAATAAAAAAAGGTTAAAAAAAATCAAGAGAAAGCGTTAACAGAACTACTAGTTTGCACAACAGAACGCTGCACATTAATATGACTAATTCCAAGCCTAAGAGTTTCCGAAGGTTAAGGTTTCTGACAATTAAGCTTGGTGAAAATACTTCAGATTTAACCTTGATTTTACAATAGAAAAAGTCAATAAATTGCAGGGTACTAAACACTGATGTGAACACAATTTCAGCTGAAATTTTATTCAATATGGGCCACATAAGTATTTGCCATAATTTATGGTATAGATATCTTGGGAGTACCTGTTGCTCAACCAGTTTATAGCCAATTGAATAAAAGTCAACTATGAAAATGAAACTGAATCAATTATTTACTATATCCAACAGAACCACTGGACACTAATATAACATGTTGCTGTGCTTCGACTTTCTCTGTCAACTCCACTAATGTCTTGAAAAGAACTGGAACAGGCAGATTATACTAATGTTGTTCAACTTTTTACAGATTCAACATTTCCTCTAGCATTTAAATCTGAGCTTTGTCTGAGATATTTTAAAGTTTTAAGTTTTCTTTTGTATTGCCAAATGTCTTGTCAAATCCTGAAGTTAATCTAACCTTGAAGAATAGAATCCTTGGCCCAAGCACGTCAGTTGCTTCATTAATCGTCTTCCTTCCATTACAAGTGGGAATGATTGTGAATGTTCAGGCACCATTGCAACTCTTCAGGTTCTGAAGTCCAATCCCAATGCAGCAAAAGTTAGACAATGGACAGTGACCAGACTTGGGTGACAAGAGACAACTGAAAGCGTTCTCAGATATCTGCTAGTCTTGTCCTTCGAGATGATAGCAACCATAGGTTTAAAAGATTTTGCCTAAGAAAACTTGGTGAGTTCCTGTAGACATGGCTGCCACCGTTCACCCATGATGGAAAGAGTGAATGTTTATGAAAAGAGTAGCAATCTAGCAGGTTCCTTTGTCCTGTTTCCAAAGTGTAGTTGGAGTTGTACGCATCCAGGCAAGTGGAGAGTATTTCATTAGATGTCTGACTTGTGTTGTGTAGATAGTGGATAGGCTTTGGGGCATTGGGAGAATTGGATATTCCACATTTTCTGACTGATCTAATGGCATTTTGTATACTAATAACATCCCAAGATTTGATAATCAAACTAGACAAGATAACAAATGGGACAGCATGCATGTTTCCACCCTTGAATGGCTCATTGACGCATGCATCCAACCATTTATTACAAACAGATGTACTGATATAATCATAACATGGGTGCTATTTTTCACTGTACATCTTGCTCTTGAGTTACATGGGGTATGAATATGTTCCATGCTAATAAAATGCAATCTTCATGTAGATCATGAAGTAATAGTTCATAGGCAAATGTAATAGTTCACGTAGGACAGAAAGATGTAGGAAGAAAACGCAGGGGGGACATACGTAGGCAGTTTAGGGAGTTGGGTGCTCAGCTGAAAGGTAGGGCCTCCAGGGTGGTGTTCTCTGGGCTGCTGCCTGTGCCCGGGACCGATAGGGTAAAAACTAATGAGACACTGCAACTAAATGCATGGATGAGGGATTGGTGTAGGGCAGAAGGCTTCATATTCATTGATCATTGGGAAGTCTTCAGGAGGGAGGGTCATCTCTTCAAGAGGGATAGGGAGCAGTTGTCTGGGAGAGGAACCCATATTTTAGCTGGGAGGTTAGCTGGAGTGTTTCAGAAGTGTTTAAACTAATAGGGAGGGAAGGTGGAGAGAGAGAGGGAACTGGGAGTGGGAGAGAGAGGGATGATAGGGTAACACCAGAAGGTAGAAAGGAATATCCGAGAGCTGAGGGTCTTCAGTGCATGTGTTTTAATGCGAGGAGTGTGACTGGCAAAACAGATGAACTGAAGGCAATAATGTTCATGAGGAGTTTAAAAGTGGTGGCGGTGACCGAGACGTGGTTGAAGGAGGGGCAAGACTGGCAATTGAATATTCCAGGATATAAGTATTTTAGGCATGACAGAGTTGGTGTGAGGAGAGGCGGGGGAGTGGCTTTATTAGTTAAGGACAACATCATAGCAGTGCAGAAGGAGGGAGGTATGGATGATTTAGGAATTGAGTCTCTATGGGTGGAGTTGAGGAATAGGAAGGGAGTGGTTACTATGTTGGGTATTTTCTACAGACCGCCCAACAGCCCGCGGGCCGTGGAAGAAGGGATATGCAGGGACATTTTAGATAAGTGTAGGAAAAATAGGGGAGTAGTAGTGGGAGATTTCAATTTCCCTGGAGTAGATTGGAGAGTGCCCAGAGCTGTAGGAGTGGACGGGGAGGAATTTGTACATTGTGTTTTGGAAGGGTCCTTGGACCAGTATGTGGATGGCCCGACTAGAGAGGGGGCTATACTGGATTTGGTTCTGGGGAATGAGCCAGGCCAGGTGGTTGACATCGAGGTAGGAGAGCATGTGTCAAATAGTGATCACAACTCTTTCTGCTTTAGGATATTAATGGAAAAGGACGAGACCTGCCCAAAAGGGAAGGTATTTAACTGGGGAAGGGCTAGATACAGCCAGATTAGGCAAGATCTTAAAGATACCGACTGGGATAAGCTTTTCGAGGGCAGGTCAACGAGGTACACGTGGGAGTCTTTCAAGGGAAAACTAAATTCTCTGCAGGAAAGATACGTGCTGGCAAGGAGGAAGGATGGGAAAGGGAGGATTAGAGAACCGTGGCTCACCAGGGATATTGAGGACTTGATCAGGAAGAAGCGAGAGGCTTACATTAGATCTAGGCAACTGGGGACTGAGACAGCGCTGGAAGCTTATAGAGAGTGTAGAAGGGATCTTAAAAGGGGTGTTAGAAAGGCAAAAAGGGGCCACGAAGCGGCTCTGGCAGGCAGGATTAAGGAAAATCCTAAGGCATTTTACTCCTATGTAAGGAGCAAAAGGATGGATAGAGGCAAGATTGGACCTCTCAGGGACAGAGGAGGGGATCTATGCTTAGAGCCTGAGGGAATGGGGGAGATCCTGAATTAATACTTTGCGTCGGTATTCACGCACGAGACTGGCCAGATGTCTGTTGCTGATTTTGACAAAGTTGAGGATCCGTTGAGGGAAATAAAGATTACGAGGAAAGAGGTGTTGGGGCTGTTAGGCAGTTTAAAGACATATAAAGCTCCGGGGCCTGATGGCATTTACCCCAGGCTGCTAAGGGAGTTGAGGGAAGACCTAGCTGGGCCTCTGACGCAAATCTTTGTCTCTTCCTTGGAAACAGGTGAGGTCCTAGAGGACTGGAGGATAGCAAATGTAGTACCGTTGTTTAAAAAAGGTCAGAGGGATAACCCAGGGAACTACAGGCCAGTGAGCTTGACTTCAGTTATAGGTAAGCTAATGGAGAGGATCCTCAAGGACAGGATGTATGAGCATCTGGAGCGCTGCGATCTGATCAGGGATACGCAGCATGGCTTCGTCAAGGGGAAGTCTTGTCTTACAAATCGAGTGGAATTTTTTGAAGAAGTGACAAAAACAGTTGATGAAGGACATGCTGTTGATGTCGTCTACATGGATTTCAGTAAGGCGTTTGACAAGGTTCCTCATGGTAGACTGATAGAGAAGGTGAAGGCGCATGGGATACAGGGGCGGGTATGTAGATGGGTCGAGAACTGGCTCGGGAGGAGGAGACAGAGGGTAGTAGGGGAAGGCTCTTTTTCCGGCTGGAAGCCTGTCACTAGTGGAGTGCCACAAGGCTCAGTACTAGGTCCTCTTCTATTTGTGGTTTACATAAACGACTTGGAAGTTGGGGTAGGTGGGGAGATCAGCAAATTTGCTGATGACACTAAGATGCTTGGATTGGCGGGTACAGAGGAGCAGTGCCAGGCAATACAACAGGACATAGACAGGTTGGTAGACTGGGCAGATAGATGGCAAATGGAATTTAATCCGGATAAATGCGAGGTGATGCATTTTGGCCAGAAAAATGTAGAAGAGAGTTATAGGATAAAAGGTAAAACTATTCGGAGTATAGAGACGCAGAAAGACCTGGGGGTGCAGGTTCACAAGTCTCTGAAGGTGTCTTTACAGGTGGAGAAGGTGATAAAGAAAGCGTATAGTATGTTAGCTTTCATAGAAAAGGGTATAGAATACAAGAGTAGGAGTTTGATGTTGCAGTTGTATAGAACGTTGGTTAGGCCTCAATTGGAATACTGCGTCCAGTTCTGGTTGCCGTACTATCGGAAGGATGTGGAGTCCTTGGAGAGAGTGCAGAGGAGGTTTACCAGGATGCTGTCTGGTATGGAAGGACTGTCTTATGAGGAACGATTGAATAGACTGGGGTTGTTTTCCCTTGAAAGACATCGGCTTAGAGGTGATCTAATAGAGGTGTATAAGATTATGAGGGGTATAGATAGAGTAAATGGTGGTCAACTTCTTCCACCTTCAGAAATGGATAGGACGAGGGGTCATGGCCTTAGGGTGAGGGGGGCTATGTATAAGATGAATATTAGGGGGCAGTTTTTCACACAAAGGGTAGTGGGGGTGTGGAATGCACTGCCGAGTAAGGTGGTGGGAGCAGGCACGCTAGGGCTGTTTAAGGGTCTCTTGGACAGCCACATGAGCGTTATGCAGATAGAGGGATATAGTAGGACTGTTTAACTATGGCTTTTTTTTCCAAAGGTAATTCGGTCCATACTTGACCAACAAGGAGCATGCATTCAGCAGGTGGTGCGAGGACAGCTCTTGGATGTTGATTCATGGGTTGCCTGGTGCTTCATGTCGTAAATGAGTGCTTTATCTGGACCATCTGAAGGGCACCATGAAAGCTCAGTGACTATCGCTGTAGCTGTGCAGACACTTGGAATTGGGCCGGTGTCTGCGGGAGTTTGCGCGTTCTCCCCGTGGTTACGTGGGTTTTCTCTGGGTGCTCCGGTTTCCTCCCACATCCCAAAAATTCACTCTTAGGCTGATTGGGAAACAAATTGACCCTATATTGAGATTCTTCCATATTAGGAATAACCTAAAATTAGAATAAGAAAATGGTATTGTTACTATAAAGTTATGACGGCGGTGCGGGCTCGTTGGGCCGAAGGGCCTGTTTCCCGTGCTGTGTTGCTCTTTGCTCTTTGAGTATAATCACCAGGACTCCTATTCCATACATGACTGATCCATAACTTCACTCCATCTTTATCCATCCAACTTAGATGTGCACACGAAAACTCCTGCAGGGAATTTGATTTTCAGCATTGTTTTACATTTGAAATTACCATCAGCATTAACTTTGTTCCATCAGCCATGTAATCTAGTATGGCTGTGAATAGAATTGTGTGTTTGACTACTGGGCAAGCAAAACCTGTGGGAATTTCATCCATGTTTCTGATGTAACTTAATGAGTACGCATTTTTCCCACTGTCTGGGAATCACTGGAAACTAGTAATTTTGGAATTGAGATCTTTGATAGTCTCTAAGCAATCCTGGCTCTCTGCCGCACCACTAAATTGTTTTGTTCCATAAAGCAAGTGAAATTTTGGCATTTATATCTATAAGAATAGAGTATAAAAGTGAGAAAGTATTACTGCAACTATACAAGGCATTGGTGAGACCACATCTCGAGTAGTGCGTACAGTTTTGGTTCCCTTATTTGAGGGAGGATGTAATGGCAACAAAGGTTGTTAGTCTTATGAAGTGAGATTGAGCAGTTTAGGCCTAAATCTCTAGAATTTAGAAGAATTAGAGGAGACCTAATTTAGTATATATGATAAAAGGTATAGGCAAAATAAACATAGAGCAGATGCTTTCTCTTGTAGGACAATCCAGAACAAAATGTCATAGTTTTAGGATAACGAGTAGCTGATTTAAAACATGAGAAACAAGGCCAGAATTTTACTACCTCACCTGCCCCAGAATCGGATGGGCGAGGATTGCTGAATGGCATTCTCTATTGGCCTCAGGCAGGATCTTACAAACCTCAGACAGACAAGGCGGTAAAATTCCAGTATACTTCTCTCAAAAGATCATGAATCTGTGACATTCACAACTCCAAAGTGTATAGATGCTGGGACATGAGTAAGTTTAGGGAGATAGGCAGATTTTTAATTAGTAATGGGTTGAAAGGTTATGAAGAACAAACAGGAAAGTGGAGTAGAGCCATTATTGTAGTAAATGATAGAGAAAGCTTGAAGGCTGACTTCCATACTGTTGCTCCTAGTAATGATCTTGACCACTTTGGTCTGAAATCTTTGTTGCACTTCATTTGAATTGGTCCACTTAAGTACACACAGACTGCATTTTTTTTGGTGATATAACCATTCTGCTAATTTTCAAGGGCCCATTCTGATACATGCTTCTCAAGGATCAGGCCAGAAGCTGGTTCCTGTTCAGATGGTGCATTTAGTCTTGGATGGATTCCTGTTTCTTCCATTATTTTAGAGATTTTCACTAACATTGAATTCCTCACTGCAGCATAATTATTTAACTAATAAGCAAGTTTTACTACCTTTAGCATGAAAGCAGATTCATGCTTTATTCTTTTTGCTGGAGGACCCACTTGAGTTTGTCATTTGCCATGCCATGCATGATCTGTTCTCCTGTAAATTTTCTTTGCAATAAAAGCTATATTGCCCGCTTGATCCCATGCGCTGAGTTACAAAATCCAGTAAGTAAAACATGCATTTCTGGGATGAAAAACTGAGGTTGACGACTCATGCAAGTATAACATTTTTGTATCTGTGAAGGGAGGTCAATTTTTATGCTGAATATATGCAAAAGATTGTGACATCGAAAAATAATGGGATTTTCTTTCATGCCAGTTCATTTTTCCACTGCGATCCACAGTCAACGGTAATTGAGGCTCTTACACATAAGTGTGTTAAAAACTCTCTTTCTCTTGCATGACAGTTTACTAATTGATTAAAAACTGTAGCTCTTCCAAATCAATTTACCAATCTGAGCTTCGCAATTACTTGCAAGGATCCAAAAAACACTTAATTAAAGTATCTAGCCCATTGAGGACAAAAATAACAATAGTTTATTGAAGACAACAGTACTACAAACTGAAATAAATTGTAACCCATAATTTACTTTACTGAATGTATTGCTCAGAAGAAGTTTCCTAAATAGTAAAAGCAATGGTGAGTGACATATAAGTACTATGTTTCTTAAATGTTTTAGGATACCACAAAATTATGTTATTGCTCTTAATCTGAATAATTCTCAAAACAACAATGTTAATAACTGAAAGCAATTGGGTTTGGGGAGGGTATGGAATGGAGGTATGGAAAGTGAAGACTAGATAAATTGTCTTTCAAACTCTTTTCTGAGAAATACTGTAATATTTCTGACCAGTTACCCTATGACAAATAAATAACAGACCAACACTTCTGAGCTACCCAGTATTGGATTGGGGTGTGTGTGTGTGTGTGTGTGTGTGTGTGTGTGTGTGTGTGTGTGTGTGTGTGTGTGTGTGGTGTGTGTGTGTGTGTTGTGTGGTGTGTGTGTGTGTATATATATATATATATTGGGGGTTACCCCAAAGATGAACTTGGGAATCCCTCTGGAAGATGTCCAAGGTAAGGGTTTGCATAATAACTGCCCAAAATTACTAACTCCCTCTGAACAATTCCCCTGCACTTGGAAATTTCCAAAAATGTAAATTAAATTGGAAATTTCAGATCTTCTGCCAGGGTTATACCCATAGCTTCTCAGAAAAAGTTAAAAGCCTCCATCTCCCCCAGTCCCTCCCGGAACTGCTGCACCAATGCAACCTGACCCAACCCAACCTCTGCACAGACCAAACTGAACAACTGCATGTCCGTGACTGACCACAACCCCCATCTAACCACACCCCCTCATCACCTGATCCAAACCCCAGTCCCCAGGCTCTGAATCCTCACCCGCTGAAACTCCTACTGAGCTTCAAACCCCCGATCCCCCCACCCTCCACCACAATTCAAACTTCCACCTCTCCATACCTGGAATTTCAACCACCACCCCTGCACTTCACTCCCAACTACCGAGCTTTGAACTTCCATCAATCCCGTCCCCAGGATTTAACTCCCCTACCTTCCTGTCTTCCGATCTCCTTCCCTTTTACCCAAATCCTACCCACTTATCTTCTCCCTGACTTGTCAATTTCCAGCAGCTCACACAAGAGATTGCTATTGCAACTATTATTCTTTTCAAAATTCCCAAGTCAAATTCCACCTCAAACAAACTGATCTTCATATTTGCCATCAAAATCTTTTTTAATAAGACTACATCATATTCACCAGAAAATGAAAAATACATATTGCTCAGGAAAAATTCCTCTCATTTTGCAAATATATAAATGCAAATTAATTTCTTGTGCTTATACACTTTTAAATTCCCATGATGTCAAAGCACAAACACAGTAAAAATAGGCCTGCAGAGATACTTGACTATTTCAAAGTAACACTCCGCTTCCTTTCCCACAACATCCCTTCACCCATCCCACTCAGCCATGTACCCTACATTGTTACCCACACAGTATCCATCATGTACCGTCCTCAGGTGGCATGCAATAGTAATTGGAATTATTCTGAAATAATCTGGGGGGGAACAAACTCTAAACAATCTAATGAAAACTTAATTCAAACCCAGAGGCCTTGATTCTGGTTAAAAAAAAAATCAGGTCCAAAACTGTTATGATCCAATTAGGTTTGTAAATAAACATGAAACCAATCAAAGATATATTCTGTTATTTGCTTTTTAAAGTAATCAATAGACAACCTGCTCATCTGGAAAATCATGTCTCACAAATTTGATTGAGTTTTTTGAAGGAGTAACCAAGAAGATAGATGAAGCAGTGCAGTTGATATTGTCTATGTGGACTTTAGCAAAGCCTCTGACAAGGTACCGCATGTAGGTTGTTGCATAAAGTTAAATCTCACGGGTTCCAGAGTGAAGTATCTAAATGGACACAAAATTGTCTTCTTGACAAAAGGCAGGGAGGGTGATTGTACAGAATTGTTTTTCAAAATGCAGGCCTGTGACCAGCAGTGTGCCCTCAAAGATCAGTGCTAGGCCCACTGTTATTTGTTATTTACATTAATGATTTGGATGAGAATATAGGGGCCATGGTTAGTAAGTTTGCAGATGACACCAGGATTGGTGGCATAGTGAACAGTGAGGAAGGTCATCTCCAACTTCAACAGGATCCTAATCAATTGGGCCAGTGGGCTGACGAATGGCAGAGGAGTTTAATTTAGGCAAATGCAACATTTTGGTAGATTGAACTCAGTTAATGGTAGGACATTGGGGAGATTACAGAACAAAGAGATTTAGGGGTACATGTTTATAACTCCTTAGAAGTGCAGTCACAGATAGACTGATGAAGAAGGCATTTGGCATGCTTGGTTTGATCAGTCAGAATATTGAATACAGGAGTTGGGACGTCTTGTTGAAGATGTACAAGACATTGGTAAGGCCACACTTGGAATACTGTGTGCAATTCTGGGCACCCTATTATAAAAAGGATATTATTAAACTAGAAAGAACGCAGAAAAAATTTATTCGGATGCTACCAGGACTTGATAGATTGGGTTATAAGGAGAGACTGAACATACTGGGACTTTTTTCTCTGGAGTGTAGGGGGATGACCTTATAGAGGTCTCTAAAATAATGAGGGGCATAGACAAGGTAGACAGTCAATATCTTATCCCAAAGATAGAGGAGTTTAAAACTAGAGGGCGTAGGTTTAAGGTGAGAGGGGACAGATACTGAAGTGTCCAGAAGGGCAATTCTTTCACACAGAGTGGTCAGTACCTGGAACAAGCTCCAGAGGTAGCAGTAGAGTCAGATACAATTTTATCTTTTAAAAAGCATTCAGATAGCTACATGGATAAGATGGATATAGAGTATTATAAGCCAAATGCCCATATTTAGTTTCGGGGTTTTAAAAAAAAGGCGGCATGGACAAGTTGGGCCGAAGGCCTGTATCCATGCTATAAATATCTATCACTAGATATAGGGATGCCAGTGTTGGACTGGGATGGGCACAGTAAGAAGTCCCACAACACCAGGATAACATCCAACAGGTTTATTTGGAATCACAAGCTTTCAGAGGGCCGTTCCTTCATCAGGCGCTTCGAAAGCTCGTGATTCCAAATAAACCTGTTGGATATTAACCTGGTGTTGTAAAGCTTCTTACTGTGTTTATCTGAGGCCATAAAACATTTGAAACCCAGCCAAGCATTGATTATGTTTACAGCTGTCATAACAAAAGTTTCCAGGTACATTGTCTGAAACTCATAGAACAGAACAGATGCCCATTTACATTTCAAAGCAGAAGGCCTGTTAATTAATAAAGAGATGCAAGTGCAGGGATGTTTTGTAATTTTCAAAACCAGCATTTTTTTAATAGCCTGAACTGTAAGCTGTTTTTAATCACAGCATTAAACATGGGGTCAGGGGCTAACAGGTCATCTTTGAATATGAGGCATTATGGTATATCCTTTAATGGAAACAGTGCTTCCATGCACGATAGCACAGTCAATATCAGGGTCAACTTACCTTTGCAGAACAAATTCCCATGTTGAATCATGGCATTAAAAATGCATTTACATTATAATGCATAATTTAAACGTGACATTGGAATGTGTCAGAACATTTTATATTTACTTTTCAGAATGTTCCTAACTCCTCTGCAGGCTTCCCTCAGTGGTCAGAAATTCTCCAAAAAGGTGATTTTTTTTTGAGGATTTCCAAAACACACATCAGCACTCAAGAGGAGAAATGCATTTTTCCCATTGTTCTCACAATGGGAATCATGCATTCAGAACAGTTACATACATATGCATTGATCTAGGTGTTCAAATCTGTGAAAGGTTCACATGAATATGGTGTGGGGTTGGGAAGGCAAAGGAAAATTGTTTTTCCAGCAAAACAAAAAGCCCATAAAAAGTTTCTCAGACATCCTATAGCACTCGACCTGAACTCTGTCCTACCTGGACATGATTTTGAATAAAATCAGCTGTTGTAATTCTATGCAGTGATTGCATCTCTCTGGGGTTCTCTGAGTGAGCCTCCTCTATGAGCTCAGTAACCGTGAAAAACAAATTTCTGCAAGAAAGTCATGAAAGTTTTGCAGCTTTTGTATTTTGCCACACAAAATCGGAGAGATCATCGATATCTCCTACATAAACTTCCTACAAATCACAGCACAAGATTAGTTCCTTATACATGACATTCAGTATCCACCAACAAATTCTGCAGAAGGAAACAAGTGGTATAGGTTTGACAAAGAGGAATTCTTACCAGTGGGTCACACAACATGGGGGCAATTAAAGGCAAATGTCGCACCTTGGGCATTTTATACATTTTTTCTTTATCAGCAGTTGCTGCAACTCTCCTCAAGTGAGTCATGTCCTTTTAGAGCCAGCAGCCTATGTGTTAGATTGTGTAGCCTAGCATTAATAATTACTTTATTGTGAGCTGCACTGCAGACTCTAAGTTTACAGTATTCTTATTACTTCTGTCAATTCAAAAGAAAGAAAATACCACACTCAAGCACAGACTACAATTTTTATCAAATGTACATTTGACTTCCAATTGGAAAGCTATTAAATATATAAAGCATATAGTGCACAGTCAGATTTAGACAGGGAGTGACTTCCGAATGTCTTTTCAGTAAAATACATTTTAAAATGACATTTCACAAGTAGGTTTACATTAGCGCTACAATGAAGTTGTGAAAATTCCCTAGTCACCACACTCTGGCACCTTTTTGGATGCAAGGAGAATGTAGCTTGGCCAAACCACCTATCTAGCATGTCTTTTGGACTCTGGGGCACCCATAGGAAACCCATGTAGACACTGGGAAATGTGCAAACTCCAAACAGACAGTGACCCAAGCCAGGAATCAAACTTGGGTCCCCAGCATTATGAGGCAGTAGTGCGAACTAACCACTGTGCCACAATGCCATCCCTTAGAGAACGTACTTGATCAAACAGTGAAATTATGAAAGTATTCTCACTCACAACCACTTAATCATTTTCTAGTGGCACTACATAGACTTACCTTGATTGCCCTGGGGAAAGCAAAGGCTGTGACTGGCACATATAACATTCTTTACTAATGTCAGTGAAGCATACCCAAAAACAAGAAGCCACACATGCAAACAAATTTCTCCCCCTCTTGTAAAACACAAAACCTAATCAATTTTTATTTCTCCACAGAGGAGGGAGGCATGGTGGCATAGTGATTAGCATTGCTGTCTCACTGACGTGGGTTCAATTCCGTCCTTGGGTGACTATGTGGAGTTTGCAAGTTCTCTTCATGTCTCTGTGCATTTCCTCCAGGTGCCCCGGTTTCCTCCAACAGTCAGAAAGATGTGCTGGTTAGGTGCACTGGCCATGCTAAATTCTCCCTCAGTGTACCCAAACAGATGCCGGAGTGTGGCAATTAGGTAAGCTAGTCTAAATATGTGTGGATTAGGTGGATTAGCCATAGTAAATTGCCCCTCAGTGTCAGAGGGATTGGCAGAGTAAATACATAGAGTTACATGGATAGGGCCTGGGTGGAATTGTTGTCAGTGTGGGCTTGATGGGCCAAATTATCTCCTTTTGCACTGAAAAGATTATTTGAACTCTTTAGAATATCATTTGAATATCCTTGAAAAGAAGTTATGAGAACCAAAATATATCTGTTGTTTTAAAATGGGATTTTGCTGCTTTAGCAGAGCATCACAACCCCATACTAAGCTTTCATTCTGAAAGGGGTCAACTTTGCTCAATCAATTTAAGTTCCAGTAGTGAAACAGATATTTACAACAGAGAAACAGGTCCTTTGGCTCAACTTGTCTATGCCGTCCTTTTTTTAAAGCTCTAAGCTAGTCCCAATTGTCCACATTTAGCCCATATTCCTCTATACCATTTTACCCATCTAACTGAATAAATGCTTTTGAAGAGAAAAAACTGCGCCCTCCTCTACTACTACCCTGGCAGTTTGTTCCAGACACTCACCACTCTCTGTGTGAAACTATTGCCCCTCTGAAACTTTTGTATCTCTCCCCTCTCACCTTAGATCTATGCCATCTAGTTTTAGACTCCTCTATCTTTGGGAAAAGATATTGACTATCTAGCTGTACCCTTCATTATTTTACAGACCTCTATAAGATCACCCCTCAGCCTCCTATGCTCCAGAGAAAAAAGTCCCAGTCTATTTAGCTTCTTCTTATAACACAAAACATCAAGTCCTGGTACCATCCTAGTAAATCTTTCCTGCACTGTTTCCAGTTTAATAACATCCTTTTTGTAATAGGGTGACCATAATTGTACACAGTATTCCAAGTGTGGCCTTACCAATGTAAGACAAGATGTCCCAACTCCTGTATTCAATGTTCTGACCAATGAAACCAAGCATGCTGAATGTCTTCTTCATCACTCTGTCCACCTGTGACTCCACTTTCAAGGAGCTATGAATCTGTATCACCCAGATCTCTATTCTGTAGCTCTCCCCAAGACTCTACCATTAACTGAGTAAGTCCCGCTCTGGTTCAATCTACCAAAATTCATCAACTTTACATTTATCTAAATTAAACTCCATCTGCCATCTGTCAGCCTACTGGCCCAACTGATCAAGATCCTGTTGCAATCCAAGATAACCTTCTTCATTGTCTACTATGCCACTATTCGTGATGTCATCTGCAAACTTACCAGCCATGTCTCCTATATTCTCATTCAAATCATTAATATAAATGACAAATAACAATGAACCTAGCGCCAATCCCGGAGATACACCACTGGTCACAGGTCTCCAGTTTGAAAAAACAACACTCTTCAACCACACTCTGGATTCTGTCATCGAACTCAGTAAGAATTTAGCAACACCAATTTTCAATCCAACCGATTTATTTGATAGTAAATCTGCGAGCTTTCGACATTCTTATGCCTTCGTCAGGCAAATGCAGTGTTCTGGTCTGCAATCGCGCACATATCAACACAGACAATCACAAATTGCTGATTAGAATGCGAATCCTTACATCTAACCTGCTATTCAAGTGTTAAAGTGGCTAACAATGTGTGTGAAGGGAATCCTGAGCATTGGTTAGAGAATTGTGTATTTTCTCCAGACAGCACAGTAAGTGAGGTTTTTTGCTAACCCAGGCAAGTTACGGGGGTTACAGATAGTGTGTCATGAAGCCAAGATCCCTATTAAGACCGTCCTCATGTGTGCGGAACTTGGCTATCAGTCTCTGCTCAGCGACTCTGCGCTGTCGTGTGTCACGAAGGCCCCCTTGAAGAACATTTACCCGCAGGTCGGAGGCCGAATGCCCTCGACTGCTGAAGTGTTCGCCCACAGGAAGGGAACTGTTTTGCCTGATGATTGTTGAGCGATGCTCATTCATCTGCTGTCGTAGTGTCTGCATGTCTCCCCAATGTACCATGCTTCGGGACATCCTTTCTTGCAACGTATTAGGTAGACAACATTGGCTGAGTTGCATGTCTATGATCTGGCATGTCTTGCAAAGGTTGCTGTGGCAGGGTTGAGTGGTATTGTGGTCACTGTTCTCCTGAAGGTTTGGTAGTTTGCTGCGAACAATGATCTGTTTAAGGTTGTGCGGTTGTCTGAAAGCAAGAAATGGGGGGGGGGGGGGGGGGGGGGGGGGGGGGAGAGGAGGGAATGACCCTAGCGAGATGTTCATCGTCATCAATGATAAACCGTACTGACCTCCTCAGAAGATGATTACAGGACACGGTGGACAGAGTACCCTTTGTTGTCCAGTACTTCCCCGGAGCGGAGAAGCTACGACATCTTCTCCGGAGTCTTCAACATATCATTGATGACAATGAACATCTCGCTAGGGCCATCCCCAACCCCCCACTTCTTGATTTCAGACAACTGCACAACTTCAAACAGATCGTTGTTTGCAGCAAACTACCCAACCTTCAGGAGAACAGTGACCACAATACCACTCAACCCTGCCACAGCAACCTTTGCAAGACATGCCAGATCATAGGCATGGGCGTCATCATCAAACGTGAGGATACCATTCACCAGGTACATGGTACATACTCTTGCAACTCAGCCAATGTTGTCGACCTAATACGTTGCAAGAAAGGATGTCCCGAAGCATGGTACATTGGGGAGACCATGCAGACACTACGACAGCAGATGAATGAGCATCACTCAACAATCACCAGGCAAAACAGTTCCCTTCCTGTGGGCGAACACTTCAGCAGTCATGGGCATTCGGCCTCCGACCTGCAGGTAAATGTTCTTCAAGGGGGCCTTCGTGACACACGACAGCGCAGAGTCGCTGAGCAGAGACTGATAGCCAAGTTCCGCACACATGAGGACGGTCTTAATAGGGATCTTGGCTTCATGACACACTATCTGTAACCCCCGTAACTTGCCTGGGTTAGCAAAAAACTTCACTTACTGTGCTGTCTGGAGAAAATACACAATTCTCTAACCAATGCTCAGGATTCCCTTCACACACATTGTTAGCCACTTTAACACTTGAATAGCAGGTTAGATGTAAGGATTCGCATTCTAATCAGCAATCTGCGACTGTCTGTGTTGATATGTGTGCGATTGCAGACCAGAACATTGCATTTGCCTGACGAAGGCACAAGAGTGTCGAAAGCTCGCAGATTTATTATCAAATAAATCGGTTGGATTTAAAATTGATGTTGCTAAATTCTTACTGAGTTCTTACTACCCCAGTCCAACGCTGGTATCTCTACATTCTGTCATCGAGCCAGTTTTGTATCCATTTAGCTACTTTATCCTGGATCCCGTGAGATTTAACCTTATGCAACAACATACCATGCGGTACCTTGTCAAAGGCCTTGCTAAGATCCATGTGGACAACATCAACTACACTGTCCTCACCTATCTTCTTCATTACCCTTTCAAAAAATTAAAATTTGAGAGATATGATTTCCCACCCTGAAAGCCATGCTGTCTGTCTCTAATGAGCCCTTTGTGTTTCTAAATACTTGTAGGTCCTGTCTCTTAAAATACTTTCCAACAACTTACACACCACAGAAATGAGGCTCACCAGTCTGCAGTACCCAGGCTTTTCCCTGGAGTTCTTTATTAGCAAAGGCACAACATTTGCCATCTCCAATCTTCAGGCACCTCATGTGTGACAATCAATGATTCAAATATCTCTGCTAGGTGAACTGCAATTTCCTACCTAACATCCCACAATATCCAGGAATACACTTCATGTTGCAGCGATTTATCTACCTTGATACACTTTAAGACTTCCTGCACCTCCTTCTCTGTGATATGTACACTCCTCAAGACTACTTACTACTATCTATTTCCCCAAGTTCCATCCATGTTTTTCTCAACAGTAAATATTGATGAGAAATATTCACTTGGGATCTCATCCATCTCTTGTGGATTCGTACATAGATGATGTTGTTGATCCTTAAGAGGCCCGAGTGTCTCCCTAATTACTCTTTGGACTTTATTTGTGGAAGCTCTTTGGATTCTTCTTGTTCTTTTCTGCCAAAACAATTTTGTGTCCCCTTTTTGCTCTCCTGATTTCTCTCTAAACTCTACTCCCACAGCCGCTATACTCTTTAAGGGATTCACCTAATTCCAGCTGCCTATGCATGCCATGTTCTCCTCCTTCTTCTTGACCAGGGCTTCAATATCCCGAGTCATCCAGGGTTCTCTATTTTTGTCAGCCTTGCCCTTCACTTTAAGAGAAATGTGCTTACTTGAACCCTGGTTAACATGCTTTTGAAAGCTTCCCACTTACCAGATGTTTCTTTGTCTTTCCACAGACTCCTCCAGTTACCTTTTGAAAGTTCCTGCCTGATACCATCAAAATTGGCTTTGCCCCAATTTAGAATTTTGACTTTTGGGCCAGATTTATCATTCCCCATAGTTTTCTTAAAACTAATAGAATTATGGTTACTCGTCCAAAAGTGATGCCTAATACTTTTGTCATTGCCCTTCCTATTTTTCAAGAGGAAGTCAAGTTTTGCCCCCTCTCCAGTTGGGCCATCCACATACTGAATGGGAAATTTCTCCTGAATACGCTCAACAAATGTCTCTCCATTCAGCCCTCTAATACTATGGCTGTCCCAGTCAACGTTGGGAAAGTTAACATCCCCTACTATTACCAACTTATTTTTCTTGGAGCTATCTATAATCTCTTTATGTATTTGCTACTCAATTTCCTGCTGACTATTTAGGGACCTACAGTACAATCCTATTAAAATGATTTCCTCTTCTTATTTCTCAGTTCTACCTATATAGACTCAGTGGCTGAACCCTTAGAATATCTCCTCTCAGTATTGCCGTGGTGTTTTCCCTAATCAAAAGTGGAACTTGCCTTCCTCTCTTATCTCCTGTTCTATTTTTCCAAGGTACTTCTTCCAAGTACCCTAAACATTAAGCTATCAGTCCTGTCCCTCCCTTAGCATGTTTCAGTAATTGTTATAATATCCCAGTCCCACGCACCCATTCATGCCCTGAGTTTATCTACCTTGTCCATCAGGCCTCTTACATTGATGATGGATCAAATACTGAACCAGGACTGAACCACTGATTCTTGAACTCGCTCTCCATCTCACGTGACTGCTAGAAGCACAGGATCATTGAATAAGTGTCTAATTTAAGGTAATGATTCGCCCTGCAAGTGTTCATTATTCAAAAAGTAGATTGACATCACAATGAAAATTGATTTTTGTTTCCATAAATTCTATAATATTGCACAGGAACTTAAGAAGTTAGTGGTCAACAGATGCTGCATAAATTATTGTACAACTTCTTCCTGCCCAATGTTTGTTCACCTAAAGAATATGACTATTGAGATAATAATGGGATTACATGACCCTTACTGGAATCATATACCTTTGCCAATGTGTGAATATTCAAAGGATAGAATACAGTATCAGGTAAGTTAATTTATATTTGTTTAAACTTTGGCAAATGCAACAGATATTTTAACTGGAACACTTTGGCCAGAATTTTTCAGCCATTCATGCCTGGCTGCTGCTCAAGCGAGGATGGTGAATTTAGCTTTCAGCCAAATATCCGTTCGCTCCAGCAGGATCAGAGAATCCCACTGGTGTGAACACCAGAAATTCCAGCCTTTCACTTTGAGTTGTAATAGTTCGATTTATTTCAAATAACAGGAGTTGTAACATATAAAAGCAGAATATGGCACGGATGCTGCAAATCTGAAATACAAACAGAAAATGCTGGATAAACTTAACAGGTCTGGCAGCATCTGGAAAAACACAGCAAGAAGTCTGACAACACCAGGTTTAAGTCCAACCAATTTATTTGATAGTAAACTCAAGCTTTTGAGGTTGTTCTCTTCGTCAGGTGAATGATACATAGACCAGAACACCTCAGCCTGTCCTCACCGAGGACAGCCTCGAAAGCTTGTGAGTTTACTATCAAATAAATCAGTTGGACTCAAACCTGGTGTTGTCAGACTTCTTACTGTGTTTACCCCAGTCCAACGCCAGCATCTCCACATCATGAGCATCTGGGAAAGACAGAGTTAACAGTTCAAGTCCATATGACCCTTCCACAGAATTCTCATACGGATTTGAAATGTTAACTCTGCTTTTCGCTCCATAAATGCTGCCAGGTCTGCTGAATTTATCCAGTATTTTCTGTTTTTATTTAGGAATTATAATATACAAATTAGAGAAAACTAACGATTTAGCAAAATATCTGCAATGGCCTGTTTTGCCCAATTCACATAAGTTTTAGCCTTGCATTTAAATAAACACATAATTTGATGTGATGATAGTGAAGGCAGTAAAACTGTAGCCCAAATGTGAAACAATATTTATAAATTACACAGGATAAGTTGATATTTGTACATAGACAACAAGATAGTTGTCCCAGCAGGTATCAGCTTCAAACAACTACGTTACAAATTTCTCAATTGTAAAGCCATCTTCATTTATTCAGAATTGCTTTCTAATAGCTCAGATTGTACTCCTCAATAAATACAAAATACATCAAGCTGCCTGAAATTGTACTTTAAAGATAAAAAAACATTTAGGCAGTATTAATATAGTAGTTAACTACATCATTTATGTCACTTTGAGCCAAATGGCACAGATGGGTAATTACAATAATTACAAGGTTCTTGTGGTCATTATGCTTTGAACTATTAACATCTGCAAGATGGCAATTTGTATTTTGTCCATCATTTTTACATTTAATGAAGCTCTTTGTTGCTAGTTGGGCAAGAGATAATTACATGATATCAAAGAATGGTCCTGAGGACCTAGCATTAAAATTCTTAGTTTCACTGTGTTAATTTATGTGCATGTGGAGTGCAACCCATAAGACTGCGGCAGAATTACTCCTTCTGCTTCAAATGCTCCAATATGGGCTCATGCACATATGTAATTATTTATTTATTTATCTTTAGATCAGAGTTTTAAAGTCATAGTAGTCATCATTTTGTCACAGCATAAGACCTTCATAGTCATAGTGAATTAGTATGCAAATATGGTGACTTGTTAGGAAGACTGTTCCTGGTCATCTCTTCTGTATTGTTCAGATCAATTAAAATGGAAATAGTGTTCAAGAAAGGCAGATTTTTTCTTATTCATTTTTAAAGTCTTTATTGATCACATTTATTTTCTTTAAATCTAGCTATGCAGAAATAATTACAAAATGAAATTGAACACCACTCAAAATTTGTGTTAGTAATAATTGAAATACAAGAGGGGAGGAAATGTACATATTTGAAGGAACCACAAGCTGAAAACCTCAGCAAAATTTGTCAGACATGACGCTACCTCCATAACTGTACTAAAATCAGTAGGTACAGACTTTAAATCCTCAGGAAGCAAATTAATCTCTCTCTCATGCTTGAATTGGTTGTGAAATCAAACCATAGAGACTCAAGGGCCAACCTATACTCCATGCTGATACCAATTGGCACAACCATAAGCAAGTTATGAGACACTGTCCCTCTGGACTAAGGTGAATGATGAAGAATGTAACATCCATTGTTTCCATTACTGATCACTCTCTGTTGTCTGTTGGTGGAACGTGTGCATGTGTTGAAATTAAATGACCGCAGGGTTCAGCTTGTCTGTGATGTTCCTCTTTAGTCAAACAGCCAGCTAACATTCTATCCAGGCTACTAAATGAAAAATTGCAGTAAGGATGTTTCCCCTAACTTAGTCTAGAACCAGGGGATGTGGTCTCAGAATAAGTAAGCAAGCCATTTAAGGCTGAAATAAGGAGAAAGTTCTTCACTCATGAAGATGGTGCATTTTTGGAATTCGCTTCTCCACATAGCTATGGGGACTTACTCGATTATGTTCAAGACAGAGATAGGGTTCTAGATACTAAAGACCTCAGGAGATATAGGGATTGAATGGTTCAAGGTGCTGAATGGCTTATTCATGCTCCTATATCCAATGCTCCATTGTTCCTAATTGCAATTTGATTGAGGGGGCATCTACTGACTGCAACTATTATCCAAACATAAAAGGAAATAAATAGGTGAAATGAAAAAGTTTTAAAATGGAACAAAAACACCAATATGCAATTTTACAAGCTTGGCTAGAATTCCTACTTGATTTTTTTCCAATCTAATTCTGTTGATTTTCTTTTATTGTAAACAACAAATTCTCATGGTATCATCACAGGAGTATCCTTAGAGCTTTATGCGTTTTGACAACATAAAGAAGCTAAATTAAAATGATTTGATGCCATTGTTAACAAAGAGTCATCCAGTTTTTGCTGCATGCACATTAATCCAGCACCTGATATCATTCCTTTCAATTAAATCCTTCAATGATGTCAGCAGTGTTTTGGGTGAAGGATAAAATTAAAAGGAGGGGAGATGAAAGAAAGTCAAAATATAAACTACTTACTTTTAACCATTTGATAAACTAAACAATTCTTTATCCTAAGCCTTTAGATGCAACAATACCAGCACAATTACCTCTGACTCATCATACTTTACTGCTATGATTTCCTCTGGTCTTATATTTGCTGCTTTTTCTCTCAGATGCCTTTGTGCATCCTCCTCCTGCTGAACATTCGCCCAATAACAGAATCTGATGCTACACCACATTTAAACAATGCACTTACCTCCATCTTTGCTTTTGACCTGAGCCATGCTTTCATCATGCAGTTCCAATCAATAGCTTCAGAAGGTTCTGCCGGTTTTACACTCAGTTACTTAGAAAAAGTTGAAGGGAAAAAATAATTTCGAACTTCAAAGTAACTATGTTAAACACCCAAACTGAATCCTACATAATATACTACCAACCCGTCACCTAAGCATCTCCACACCCCTCCATAGCATTCCCCATAACCCAACCTGCAGAGAATTCCACACACTCCTACCCAACTCCCCACCCAACTCAAACAACGTCCCCTGACATGAATGACACCCCAAGCACTTTTCATTTCATCTCAATCTGTCACTGATTGCCACGCTGAGAAAATTATAGGCCATTATCTAATTTCATCTGGTATCAAGAACACTGGAAATTACCTAAAGACTAATTTGCCGACAATTTCTTGTTTTGTCTTTCCCTTCTTTCTAGGAACACATGAAGAAATAGTGTACAATGCTCTAATGATCAATGGAAGTCAGAAGATTGGGACATTTTTCAAAACCAGTAAAGGATGACAAAGTAAATGAAGACCGAGAAATCACAATGTGAGAGTAAACTATCAGTAAATGTGAAAAACAAGTTCAGAGTTCCTACTATTACATAAAAGGGGAGTAACTAAAGTAAACATTGGCCTTCAAGGATGAGACTGGGGAGATAATAATGAGAAACTAGGAAATGGCAGACAGATTTTGAATAAGTATTTTGTACCTGTCTTCATGGTACAAGACACTAAAAGCTTCTCTGGAATAGTAGAAAATCCAGAAGCAAAAGGAAGGAAAGGTATAAGGAGAATTAATGGAATGAACGGCAGTTAAGTTCATCAGATGGCCACATTCTCAGATCTTAAAAAAAGTTGCTGCAGAGATAATAAATGCATTGGTTGCAGTCTTCCAAAATTTCCTAGATTCTGCAAAGACTTCAGTAAATAAGAAAAGAGGGGAGAGAAAGCAGGAAACCATTGACCATTCAGCCTAATATCTGTCATTGGAAAATGCTGGAATCCATTATTAAGGAAGTGGCAGCATGACATTTATAATATAATCAAGCCATCAACGTGGTTTTATGAAATGTAAATTGTGTTCACTTATTTCCATTAGCTGAAACTGGTGCAATATGTGTATGAGATTTTTCTGCCTGCAAAGAATAGGGTCCTGTGTATTTGTGCTTCCAATACATACCTTAACAACCAACTCAAGAACAGCTTTTTCCCTGCTGCCATCAGAATGGACGTATCTTGTATTTAAATTGATCTTTCTTACACCCTAGCTATCACTATAATACTGCATTCTGCACTCTCTCCTTTACTTTTCTATGAACAGTAAGCTTCGTCAGTATAGCATGCAAGAAACAATACTTCTCACTGTATGCTAATATATGTGACAAAAATCAAATCAAATGCATCACATTAAATGCCTGACTCACAATCTTAAATTGGTTTTATGTGTAATTCTTAACACATGGAAGATTATTTAGCAAGTGTTGTCCAATCACGGAATCATATTTATTGTTGGACACCATGTTTTGAGTTTTAAGTACAGGCAAGTCTGTACCTTGCCTGTTGTGAACAGCAGAAAGGACAAGTTGTTTGATATAATTTGCCGGTCTTTGGGATGTACGGCCTACATACCTAGCCTCACAATGACATTGAAATTCATATATCATGCTCTTCTTCCTGGGTATTTAGCAGAACACTGCTTTAGCTTGCTGGCAGCATACCGTTAGTAGCATATACCACCAGTGTTGCTTCTGCATGGCATAGTGTGCAACAGGTAGCTTCACCTGTTGCTCAAATTTTATCTTTTTCTTCCAAGGTAATCCAAAGTAGATGTTAATCAGTGTGGTGCCACAGAGTTTGATGCAACAGCTGAACTATTTACAATCCATTTAAACTTGGATGAAGAGAAAGAGTATATTGTAGCCAGATTTGCTAATGATAGGCGGCACAGCAATTTCTGAGGACACACACAGTCTGTAAAGGAATATAGATAAGTTGTGAGTGGACAAATATTTGGCAAATGGAATATATCATGAGAAAATGTGAGGTTATCCATTTGGTAACAAGAATAGAAAAGCAAAACATTATTTAAATGGAGAGTCTACAGAATGCTGAGGTAAAGAGGGATCTCAATGTCCTTACACATAAATCACAAAGTTAACATGCAGGTACAGTAAGTAATTAGGTCAGTAAATAAAATACTAATTGCAAGGAATAGGGAGTTTTACTAGAACTGTACAATTGGTAAGACCCACATAAAGTATTACATAGCGTTTTAGTATCCTTATTTAAGGACAGTTAGCCTTTCTTTGGAGGCTGATTCCTGGATGAAAGTGTTATCTTCTGAAGTAAGGTTGAACATAATGAGCCCATACCAATTGAAGCTTAGAAGAATATGAGGCGGTCTCATTGAAGCATTTAAGATTCTAAAGAAATTTGATGGGATAAGAGCTGGAAGGATGTTTCTTCTCATGGAGGGAATCTACTACTAAAGGGCGCAGTTTCAGAATATGGGATCTCTGATTTACAATGGAGGTGAGGAGGATTTCTTCACTCAGAGCATCATGAATGTTTGGAATTCTCTATCCAAGACAGCGCCGGAGAGTGGGTCATTAAATATACTCAAGGCTGAATTAGAAAGCTTTTGATCTACAAGGGAATCAAGGTTTATAAGGGGAACACAGGCAAGAAATAGAATTGAAGCCATGATCTTCATGAATGGTGAAAACGGGTTCCAAAGGCCGAATGACCTACTCCTGTTCCTCTTTTTTCATATTCTTATGCTTGACATTCTCCAGTTTTTCTGGATGCCAATTATAGCAAATTGATCAATTTATATTGGTATTTTCACCAATTGTATGAGGTCTACATTTCTGGATGTAGCAGTACAAATGCCCCACTGTCAACATAAAATTACCAGAGTACCAACTGTATTGCTGGCTATTCGTGCATTCAATCTACCCAAAATAAAAATTTGCAAAAGATATTCCCTGACCAAAGGCCATCAAGCAAATTACAATTTTCAAATCACCATTCAAGATCTCAGGACAAATAGTTTGGCTAAAGCACCTCTAAATCTTAAAGTACTGATCCAAGAGTAATCTTATAGCAGTCCAGTGACATTTCATTGAAACTGCAGTCTGAGGTATGTGATCTGGAAGATATGGTTTTGATTGCAGGTCATAAGCAAAATTTCCAGTGGAAACTCTCTTAACATATAATATAGACTAAGGATTTTCAATTTTAGCAACATTCTTAGCCTTCACATAACACAGAAATAAAATCATCTGTGGAAATGCAATAACAGAACCCATTTGCACTTCAAGTGGCCAGAAAGAAGTGCCATTAACACTAAGGTTCCTGCCAAGGGAGCCAATATTGACTCTGGCTGTACTAATTCTGCTGAACCTTAAATAAAAAGGCACATGTTAAGATGCAGACTAAAAAACACACTTTAAAACTATTCTCATATGCTTGACAATATTTAATGAATATATCAACACTTCTGTACCACGTCCATTGTCCATTATCAGTTCCTGTGTTTAAAACAAACTAATTATTGGATTTCTGCCTTTTGATAGCGTTTTACTATAAAAAGATCTTCAATTCATGGAAAATTAGAAGTCAATTAATAAAAATCATTTTGCCTGATTGACAGTGATAATTCTTGAATGTCCACATCTTTATATTCTTCAGAGGAGGACACAATTATACTGGGTGAGAAGAATGACCACAATTAAAACAATAATTACATTTCTGAAGGAGTACACCAGCACCCATAAGACGACAGTTTGAAGACCAGCACTCATCTATTTCCTCTGCTCCAAAACTATGCAATGGTAGTTTACCTTCAGCAAGATCTTTCAGAGAATGACAGTTCAGGATGGAAAATATATCGAAAAACACATATTATGCTATCCCACATGTACTTC
Source organism: Sphyrna mokarran (assembly GCA_024679065.1). NCBI lineage: Eukaryota > Metazoa > Chordata > Chondrichthyes > Carcharhiniformes > Carcharhinidae > Sphyrna > Sphyrna mokarran. The sequence continues at coordinate 107,025,072 of JAGIQG010000003.1, forward strand.
AGATTCACCATACACCACATACCTTTAGGAAGAGAGCACTGACCAAGCACAGGACCCGTATTGATGAAACATGCAATCTCTTATCTAGATGCAGTCAAACAACACAGCATCAAATAATGGACCATGCAGAAGAGCAATTAAAAGAGCATTGTAGTTTTGTAACAATCTATTCATCACATCAGTTAGAAATTGGAAAATCTTATCATCCATGTACTGAACTGTTGCTATTCAGAGTTCTACATATATCCTACGGAAAACTGTACACATTATTTTAAGAAGAATATTAGACTCAGAATTCTTTTTTAAAAAAATCCTCTTAATTTTGTTTTGATTTTCTATAACAACAAACATAATAATTTCCATTTTACATAGAATCAGATAAGATGTATTGAATAGAATTAGATTAAATCTGCACTGATATTTGTACTCCACACAAGTCTTCTCATGGTCCATCTGCTTCAACTCAGTCTTTCAGAATACTTTTGATGCCATTTCCTCTTGTAGCATTCTAATTTCCTTCCCGAACTGATTACTTTAGTTAATGTATATAATCCAAATAAAATATATCACTGGTGTCAAAGTTAATTCTTAAACGTAGATTGCAATATACTTGTCTGAAATTGTCTATGGTTTTTTTTATGGTTATTATGGTTATGGTCAGTTTTTGTACAAGGTGTGCAGGAAGGTTTTTTTGACTCAATATGTAGATAGGCCAACTAGAGGTGAGGCTACATTGGATTTGGTGCTGGGCAATGAGCCAGACCAGGCGTTAGGCTTGGAAGTTGGTGAACATTTTGGTGATAGTGACCACAATTCGGTTACGTTCACCTTAGTGATGGACAGGGATAGGCATGAAGCTGGGGGCAGTAGTTATAGCTGGGGGAAGGGTAAGTATGAGGCCATCAGGAGAGAATTAGGGTGCATAGATTGGACTAGGAAACTACAGGGACTGGGAACATCTGAAATGTGGAGCTTCTTCAAGGAGCAGCTACTGCGAGTCCTTGATAAGTATGTCCCTGTCAGGCAAGGAGGAAATGGTCAAGTAAGGGAACCATGGTGTACTAAAAAAGTTAATTCGCTGGTTAAAAGGAAAAAGGAGGCTTTTGTCAGGATGAGGCTTGAAGGCTCAGTTAGTGCACTGGATAGCTATAGATTAGCCAGGAGGGAGCTAAAGAGTGAGTTGAGGAGAGCTAAAAAGGGACACGAGAAGACTTTGGCTGATAGGATCAAGGAGAATCCTAAAGCTTTCTTTAGATATGTTAAGAATAGAAGATTGGTTAGGCCAAGATTAGGGCCAGTCATAGACAGCAGTGGGAAGTTGTGCGTGGAGCCTGAAGAGATTGGAGAGGCACTGAATAAATATTTCTCTTCGGTATTCACGCAGGGCGATGTAAATGTAGTTATGGAGAACACTGAGGTACAGGGTTGCAAACTGGAAAGTATTGAAGTAGATAGGGAGGATGTACTAGATATTCTTGAGGGTTTGAAGTTGGATAAGTCCCCTGGGCCGGACGGGATTTACCCTAGGATTCTCTGGGAGGCAAGAGAGGCGATTGCAGAGCATCTGGCTCTGATCTTCAGGTCGTCGTTGGTTACGGGTGTGGTTCCGGAGGACTGGAGGATAGCGAATGTGGTCCCATTGTTCAAGAAGGGGAAGAGAGACTTTCCGGGGAATTATAGGCCGGTGAGTCTTACTTCGGTTGTGGGCAAAGTATTGGAGAGAATTATTAGGGATAGGATTTATAGTTATTTAGAGAGAAACAAATTGATTGGGGATAGTCAGCATGGTTTTGTGAAGGGTAGGTCGTGCCTTACTAACCTTATTGAGTTTTTTGAAAAAGTGACCAAAGAGATGGATGGGGGTAAGGCAGTTGATGTGGTATATATGGACTTTAATAAGGCGTTCGATAAGGTGCCCCATGGAAAGCTTCTGCAGAAAATGCAGATGTATGGGATTCAGGGTGATTTAGCTAATTGGATTAGGAATTGGCTAGCTGATAGAAGACAGAGGGTGGTGGTTAATGGAAATTATTCATCATGGAGTTCGGTTACAAGTGGTGTACCTCAGGGATCTGTTTTGGGGCCCTGCTGTTTGTAATTTTTATAAATGATCTGGATGAGGGTATTGAAGGATGGATTAGTAAATTTGCGGATGACACCAAAGTCGGAGGAGTGGTAGATAGTGAAGAGGGGTTTTATAGTTTGCAGAGAGACTTGGACAAGTTGCAGAGCTGGGCCAAGAGGTGGCAAATGGAGTTTAATGCGGAAAAGTGTGAGGTAATTCACTTTGGCAGGAATAACAAATATGTAGAGTATAGGACTAATGGTAGAACTCTTAATAGTGTTGATGAACAGAGGGATCTTGGTGTATACGTGCATAGATCCCTGAAAGTCGGCAATCAAGTCGATAAGGTTGTTAAGAAGGCATATGGAGTCTTAGCTTTTATTGGTAGGGGGATTGAATTTAGGAGCCGCAGCATCATGTTGCAACGGTACAAAACTCTAGTGCGGCCGCACTTGGAGTATTGTGTGCAGTTCTGGTCGCCACATTATAAGAAAGATGTGGAGGCATTGGAGAGGGTACCAGAGGAGGTTTACCAGGATGTTGCCTGGTATGGAGGGCAGGTCCTATGAAGGGAGGTTGAAGGATTTGAGGTTGTTTTCGTTAGAAAGGAGGCGGCTAAGAGGGGATCTTATTGAAGCATATAAGATGATTAGAGTTTAGATAGGGTGGACAGTGATAGCCTTTTTCCTAGGATGGAGAAAGCTAGCACGTGGGGACATAGCTTTAAATTAAGGGGTGGTAGTTATAGGACGGATGTCAGAGGTAGGTTCTTTACCCAGAGGGTGGTAAGGTTATGGAATGCCCTGCCTGCGTCAGTTGTAGATGCGCCAAGTTTGGTGGCGTTTAAGAGATTAGTAGATAAGTTTATGGACGAAAAGGGAATGGTTTAGGTTAGAGGGTCATTGCTTTTTCCTAATTGGTCGGCGCAACATCGAAGACCGAAGGGCCTGTTCTGCGCTGTAATGTTCTATGTTCTATGTTATTTGACAAAACAAGTTGCATTGAAGATCTGGAGTGAGCTGACTTTAGTCCAGGAGATGGGAATTCATGCATCTTGTATGGGTGGAAATTTTAAGTGGGTAGGAAGAGACCAGATGACCAGAGTCATGTGACAGCTGACCAGTTAGGAAAACAGATATGCAAGAGCCATCGATTAGATAGTGGGGATGGGCCTGGTTGCTACTCTGATTGATAACATTGTCTCTGCGCCAACAGAGGCCTTTCTCAGCCACTCTCAGCAATCTCCAAGGCAAAGTTATGAAGGCTAAGTTAAACTAATCACAGACAGAACAACATTCACCATGTTCCACATCAGTTGCTCTAAGATTTCTCACAATGAAATAATGATGGGTAATTATATTCTATAATTCCATGTTCTGCTGCGCTTGAATCATTTTTGTGTTATCATATATTCTGCACAAACCCAACTCGAGTGTTGAAGAAGTCATGTTGTACAAAGTTTAAGTTGGTGCATTTTATTTAATGAAATGTAGTTTTGCAAGTTGATGGTAATTGGGGGGGCGGGGGGGGGGGGGGTGCATAATTACTGATCAATATGGTATTTTACAACTCAACATAGAACATAGAACATTACAGCGCAGTACAGGCCCTTCGGCCCTCGATGTTGCGCCAGCCAGTGGACCCTCTAACCTAAACTATTCCAATATCATCCATATGCCTATCCACCGACCATTTGAATGCCCCCAAAGTAGGCGAGTCCACAACTGCTGCAGGCAGGGCATTCCACGCCCTCACCACCCTCTGTGTAAAGAACCTGCCTCTGACATCCGTCCTATAACTACCACCTCTTAATTTAAAGTTATGTCCCCTCGTGTTGGTCATCACCATCCGAGGAAAAAGGCTCTCACTATCCACCCTATCCAATCCCTTGATCATCTTATACGCCTCAATTAGGTCACCGCGTAACCTTCTTCTCTCTAATGAAAATAACCTCAGGTCCCTCAGCCTTTCCTCATAAGGCCTTCCCACCATATCCAAGCAACATCCTGGTAAACCTCCTCTGCACCCTTTCCAATGCTTCCACATCTTTCTTATAATGCGGCGACCAGAACTGTACGCAATACTCCAAGTGCGGCCGCACCAGAGTTTTGTACAGTTGTAACATAACCTCACGGCTCCTAAATTCAATCCCTCTACCAATAAAAGCTAACACACTGTACGCCTTCTTAACAACTTTATCAACCTGGGTGCCAACTTTCAAAGAGCTATGGACTTGTACCCTAAGATCCCTCTGCTCGACAACACTATTAAGGGTCCTTCCATTAGCCCTATATTTCATATGCCTGTTATTTCCTACCAAAGTGAATCACCTCACACTTATCCGTATTGAATTCCATTTGCTACCTCACAGCCCAGCTCTGCAACCTATCTATGTCCCTCTGCAAACTGTAACATCCATCCTCGCTGTCCACAACGAGGGTGGTATCAATGAGATATCAAAGTCAGAAAGCATCATGGTTAGCATTTCACAGTTAATGGACATTCTGATGGTTATAGTCAAGTCAATTTATTTGTTAAGTTATACACAATTATATATATATATATTTATATAATTGTGTATAATTTAACTATATATATATTAAACTCTAGGAATATGGGTACCGCTGGTAAGACTACTATTCGATATTGCTCTGGTTTGATACAAAAGAATGGCTTCATAGGTTGTTAGGATAGAATAGGATAATTTCTATAAACAATATGCTGGAACCAACCAAGATAACAGGCTACTTCACATTTGGTAAAGTGTAATGAGACAGGATTTATTATGCTGTCTTAACAACGGAATCTCGAGGAAAGAGTAATCACACCACAATGGAATTTTACATTTAGCTTGATGTTACAAAACTTATGTCTGAAACGAGTATCTTAAACTTGAAGGGAATTAGAAACGTTATGGAGACAGAGTTGGCTAAGTAGACTTGCAAACTACATTAAAAGCCAAAGGTTGTAGATGAGCAATGGCAGACATTTAAGGAGATATTTCATACTCTCAATGAAGATCCATTTCTTAGAAAGGAAGACATTATGCAAAGAATGAACCATCATGGCCAGCTAAGGAAGTTGAGCATGTCAGCAGACTGAAAGAAAAAACACACAACGCTGCCAAGATTAGTTGCAGGCCAGAAGACTGGAAAAACTTTGGAAACTAGCAAAGGATTACTAAAAAATGGAGGAAGAAATTAGAAAATGAGCATAAACTAACAACAAGTATAAAAACAGACACTGAAAGCTTTGACAAACGTATAAAAATGAACAGAGGAGCCAAAATAAACACTGGTCCTTCAGAGGATGAGACTGGGGAGTTGATAATGGGAAACAAGAAAATGTATTTTGTAGTGTATTTAGATTTCCAAAAGGCATGCAATAAGAGGCTCCGTAAAGGTTACAATACAAGAGCTCATCATTCAGAAACAATATATTAGAACAGACAGATGATTGGCTAACTTGGAATAAATGTGGTAACTAAGTGGAGTACTACAGCAATCAGTGTTGGATCTCAATCATTTATTGTTACAGACAGGAGAGATAGACAAATTGAACTCCTTTAATCGTCCTCCATCTGTCATTAAGTAGAGGTGTTTTGAATTGTGTGTAAAGTGGACTGTGCTGTGTCTCCTCAAATCCTTAGTTTGTATGATCCAATTTAATAATGATTCATAGCAAACTTGCATTATGATTAACTCAGGTTAGTTTATTCACCTTCAAATCCAGAAAGGGAAGTGTTTGTAACCACATGCACAAAGACATGCACACATCTGAAATCAATACCAATTCATGTGATTTCTGAGAAAAAGTTCAAAAGGCATTCCCTTTATGGTAGAGTTCAGTCCTGAAGGGTTTCCAGTTGGAGATATCAATATGAAAATCCTTGAAATGAATGATGCTGCAGCACAATAGGCTTTCTGTGCGTGATTTCAAGATGATGAGGAGGATTCTTTTGCTCTCGTGGTTCCTGTTGGTAGGTTCCAGAAAAAGGACTGACCTTGTGATCATGTGATTTGTAACAGAAAGCTTTCTGGCTCAGCAGAAAGTGCATTATAAAAACAGCAAAAAATATTTTGATACATATATATTAGTGTTGGTCTTTTTTTCATATCTTTTTGATACATCATTACAATCTATATTGACTTCAGACAGAGTATATTGCAGTCAGATTTGCTGATGACACAAAGGTTGGTGGGAAAGCAATTTGTGAGGAGGACACAGATTGGCAAAGGAACATGGATAGGTTAGTGAATGGGGGAAAATGTGGCAGATGGATGTGGGAAATGTAACATTATCCAACTTGACACGAAGAACAGAAAAACATAATATTTAAATTGAAAGACATAACAGAATGCTGCACCACAGAGGGATCTGGGTGTCCTGGTAGATGAATGGCAAAAATGTTAGTCTGTAGGTACAACTGGGCATTAGGGAGGCCACAATTAAAATACTGTATATTCTCCTCATTTGAAGAACATACTTGAATGGGAGACATTTCAGAGAAGGTTCACTAAACGGATTCCTGGGACAAAAGAATTGGCATATGAGGAAGGTAAACTAAACTAATTGCAGCTTAGAAAAATGAGAGGTCATCTTATTGAAACATATAAATTCAAAGTGAACATGGCAGGGTAGATGCTAAGAGGATGTTGCCCCTCATCAGGTAATACAGAACTGGGTGTCACAATCTCAGAAGAGGTCCACAATTAAAAAATTAAAATGAGGTGGAATTTTTCTCGTAGCAGGTCATTTATCTTTGGCGTTCTCTAATTTTTTTAAGTTTTAAATTTGTCACAAACAGGTTTACATTAACACTGCAATGAAGTTACTGTAAAAAAAAAATTCCCTAATTGCCACACTCTGGCACCTGTTCAGGTACACAAAGGAAAAATTCAGCATGGCCAATGCACTGAACCAGCATATCTTTCAGACTGAGAGGGAACTGCAGCACCTGGAAGAAACCCATGTAGACTAGGGGAGAATATACAGACTCTGTACAGACAGTGATACAAGCCAGGTATCATATCTGGAGTCCCTGGCACTGTGAAGCTATAGTGCTAACCATTGTGTCACAGTTCTACCACACAGAACACTGGAGGCTTGGTCATTGAAGATATTTAAGGCCAGGTTAAGACAGATTTTTGATAAATAAGGTAATAAAGAATAACGGAGGCAAGCAGACAAATGGAATGGAGGCCATGATGAGATTAACCATGATCTTGTTAAATGGCAGAGCAGGTTCTAAGATCTGGCTGGCCTACTCCAGCTCCTTTTTCTTAAATTCTTATGCGGAACTGACATCACATAAAGGCTAGAACAGGCTAACAGCAACAGATTTCCTTCCCTAAATGATACGAGTTAGTTGGGTTTTTATACAATTCAACTACTTCATGATCACTTTGTTTTACCAATATTTACTGTTTTCCAATATCTATAAAAAAACTGAATTTCAAATCCCAAACCACCATGGTACAATCTGAACTCTCATTCTCAGGAATGTTGGTCCAGACATTTGGTTTATGTGTCTAGTTACATCATACAAGTTGTGTTATTTACAGAAACATGTTCTACAAATCATTTATTGCGATACAAGAATTCCCCAATGTTTAAGATTATGCTGTGGATTGCCACAGAATTTCACAAGGTTTGATCATTCAGAGTGCAAAGAATGGATATAGAAGAACCCCCAGCATTTGAAATCCTACAATTGTTCAAGTATCATTGCAGCCTCACTTCATTTTTAAACAGATACACAGATCCATGTTTCAACATCTCTTTACATAGTTTGTGTGGGAACAGAAGTCAGGCTGGCAAGTTGCCTTGAACACAAGACTGATGTTTTATGGGATTACTTTATCAACAAAAGAAATGCTAGTTACATCTCATATAGTATCTTTTTGCTAGTTACTACAAAATCAAAGAATTCTATGCCGCTGTAGTGCAAATTGCGTATGCAGCATGGTTTGCATTGAAACTCATTCTAACCATAGTTTATAGTGTTAATCCTTAGGAAAATAACAAAACAGATTCACTTTTTTAAAAAAAGCCAGAATTAGTGTTCATTTAATTTGAGACTTGAACATTTCCAATTTCAATTGGTCTACCATTAGTGGCCATGATTTCAGTTGTCTAAAATCCAAGCTCTGGAGTTCTCCGCACCATGGCTCTCTGTTTTGCTTTTTTCCTTTAAGACACTGTTTAGCATCTACCTCTTTGACCAAACCTTTAGCCATCTGACCTCATGTCTCTTAGGTGATTCTGTTTATGTCATATTTTGTTTTGAAATATTACTGTGAAGTGTTATGGAAAATTTTGTGAGATGAAATTGGCTACAGTATTAGTGGTTTCTTCCATACCAACAGACGAGTAGTCAAATAAATACACCTCCAACATCCAGATCAATACTTCAGTTATTAAAGACCAAGAACAATTATTTTTCTAAAACAAATGAATCATCCTCTTTTCCCTGGTTTAAAGCAGTAGAATTGAATCATTGGGCAGTTTTGTCCTGCACTAGAATTAGTTACTCTGATGGAGGTCAAGCTCCTTTTGACTATCTTCCTGGGGGAGTCAGCTGGCTGAACAAAACTATTTTCAACACTTGATTCAGTGTTCTGAGTATTTCCAGACAGTATTGATCTTTCTTGCTTATCCTACCAAACTTATACATTTTTGTTGTTTTGTAACTTTTCCTGATCGCAACTGACATTGAGGGCAAGAGTACTATGAGGAACGGACAAAGAAGCCATTAACTCATTAATCCTTCAATGAAAACCAATGGTTACTGCCTTCTTCTTTAATTATGACATGTAATTGCCTCCTGATAGTTTATATAGTTGGTGCTTCATCTGGCAGTCCAGGTTATTAAATTTGGCCTTTTGTGACTTGGTCCTTGCCTGACAATAATCCAAAGATTATTGTCCCTTGGACAAGTCCCTCCCTTGGTTTGCAGTTGTGAGTAAGCTTGAAGTAGTCCTCCATCTATTCTTCACCTCTCTTTTCCAATTGGTACCTTACTCAAATTTACATGATTTCTTTTCATTCATCTAATCTCAAGGAGAGAGAGTCTAATTTATTGACTGATATTTTTTCAAAATATCATTGACAAATATTATTATCTTTTATGGTCCAATGACCATAATGCTATATGCGAGGCGCAGCACAATCAGGAGTACAAGATATTCATAACATGACAGATGCACACTTGCACGATTTGGCAATTCACTTAATTGTCCTACTGGATTTCTTGATTCTGAAACAGCAAGATACAGTAAGTGCCAAGTTGCCAATCACTGTCAAATATGCCAAACGCTTAACTAGTGTAATGTTCAAATCATATTTCACTCATTGTTAGTGTGAAAAACGATTCCCATTACCAATCCCTCTCTCTCATGTATATACATGTCAAATAACTGATAAAGATTTAGTGCAAGTACATCCCATTATCAAATCTTGGTAAGTATCCACTTGAAAGGTTCAATAAAATTCTGGTTATCATTATAAAATAAAGATAAGGTGATCTCTACCACATAGAAGAACAAGAGCAGCAGGCATATTGGAACACCACTAACAGACAGTTCCCCTCCAAGTCTCACACTGTCCTAAGATGTTCTTTGTCATCAAGGATTAAAATCCTGGAATTCCCTAAGTGACAGCACTACAAATGGAGCTACAATAAAAGGACTGCACCCTTAGTCCAAGAATGAACTTCACCACCCCTTTTGAGGCAGGCAATCAATGTTGGCCTTGTCAGCGACAGCCACACATCATGAACAAATTAAGAAGGTACTGGAGACAGTGCAAAAGATAATCACAAGGATGATAACAAAATTGTGAATTTTTAACCATTAGGGACAGGTGGAATCTCTATTCTCTTGAGGTTGAAGGGTGTGTAATAGAAGTCTTTAGAATTATAAAAGCTTTTGATAGGCTAGGCAAAGACGGAACGTCTCCAGTAGTGGGAAAGAGCAAAATTAAAAGGTATTAATATGATAACAACGAAGAAACCAAATTTAGCGGTGGTTGTCACAGAGCTTTGGTTGACGGGCCCATTTTCAAATGCATAAGTAATGGATGACAGCCCCATTTAGTCAAGAATACCAAATAATTGTCAATGCAGAAGTGCTGCATGTAAAAAGGGAATTTTCAATTTTTTTTAAGAAAGCAGATATTTACTTAGGTATTGGTGAGATGGTTCTGATGCTTTTATCTTTGCCTTACCGAAGGCAGGAGCACAGCGAGATCACCAGGGGAATGTCGAGAGAGCAAGGGCATTGTGGGAGTGGGACATGGGAAAAACAGGGAGAGCAAGTGCTCAGAAAGAGCTGGGTTACATTTGGCACAGGAGCCCAAAAGGAGCACTAGAGGAGCCAGGAGCAAGCAGAAGCATGATTCCAACCAACATTCATTCCCTTGTGCTTAATTTAATACCCTGGACGATGGCCCTCATTGTTCGTCCACAATGTCGGCCCTGTAACATGGACCCAAGTTTGACTTAAGAAATTCAAAAGAAAATTCTTTAACCTGAGTGTAGTGAAAACGTGGTACTCACAATAACAGAGAATAATTGAGTTGACACTAATAACATAGATGCTTTTAAGGGAAGATTAAGTAAACATATGATGGAGGGGGAAATAGAAATCAGCCTGGTAGCTGGATGAAGAAGGTTGGAAGGAAGCTTGAGTGGAGCATAAATAACAACAAAGAGGGCTATTCACCCCAATCAGTCTAATGGCTGACACAGATGCCTCTCTAATCTAATATTTTCTTGCCTACACTTGGTTCATATCCCTCTGTTTATCTATGTATCCCAATACCTCTTGAACGTTATTATAGAATTTGCTTCCACCAACTTGTCCAGCAGTACATTCTAGGTATTCACCACCCTGTGTGTGAAAAGCCTGCCCCTTACATCCCTTTTAAACTTTCCTGCTCTCACTTTCAACTTATGTCCCCAGTAATTAACCCTTACAAACAGCTGCCCACAGTCTACACTACCTAGCTCCTGCCTAAGACTTTCATAGCTATCCTTCCCCTAGTGTAGTACTTTTGCTCTGAGACTACTTGTGTCCTTTTCTACAAGTATCTTGAAACTTATAGAAATGTGATCATTGTTTTCAAAACGGTCCCCCACTGAGACATCTGTTACTCATTCAGGCTCGTTTCCCAGAGCCAGGTCCAAGATAGCCCCTTCCTGAGTTGGAATAACTACATGTTGCCTCAAAAAGCACTTTTGGAACACAAACTCTGCCACATCCAAGCCTCTGGCACGAAATGAATCCAGTTTATGTTTGTTTATTGCATGTAATTCTATGTAGACATTCACCTTGAGGAGAAATGCTAAACAGGTTTCAGTAAATTAACAAATCTGGCATACTGCAAACAAATTGCCCGGACCAAACTTCTAGCTCAATGTGATTATTTAGGGGCATTGCTCCAGGGAACTGCCTATTGTCAACCAATTTGGTCAAGAAATCAGCGAGCAGTTTACTTCACCCCTTAAGACGAACTTTACTCCCATGATATCTAATTCAAGTGACAAGAGGATGTAATCAAAAACATAATTAAACCTGGCAGCAGTAAAATTAACAATCTTGTCTTTATTAACAAAGCTATGTTTAATTTGAATAAAATACCTCAAGGTTAGAGCTCCAATGCTGACAATCATTCTGAAAAATTCATAACTCTACATCAGGCTTAGTGGAATACATCTGATTATAGACCATCAGGTTACACAATCAATGGATAGATTCTGGGCAGTACTGGCACACCTCTTGATACAAGATGCTCAGACCAAGAATGGGAATGACCAGCATAGTGTACCCAGAGAATAACCAAGGCTGACGCCAAACATCTAACTTTTCCTTGAAGGGAGATTACTGAAAATAGCACACACACATAGCAACATTACATTTTACCACCAGACAATTAACAGTTATGTTCTAGGATCATTCAATAAGATTTTGACTGAACTTCAACTCCACTTCTGTGCACCATCCTGATATCCCTTGATTCCCTTAGTACCCAAAAATCTGTCCTTTTCAGCTTTGAACATATTCATCGACTGAGATTCACAGTCCTCAGGGTGGACAATTCTGAAGATTCACAATCCTCTCTGAGTGGAGAAATTTCTTCTCACCTCAGTCCTAAATGGCTGAACCCTTATTCTGAGACTGTGACCGCTAGTTTTAATCATTCCTGCCAGGAGAAACCACCTCACAGCATAACATCCTGTCAAACATTCTTAAACTTTTCAATTTCAGTAAGCTAACAAATTGGCAGCTCATTTCTCACCTCTCTCCATTTTCTTTTCTATCAATCTCAACAAATCTGCTCCAAATAAGATCATGGACTTCCCTTTCTTACTGATCCTACACTTTAGGAAGCAACAAATCTTCTTCCCAAATATTCTGTATAAAATGTTTTGGAATATTGCTTCTAAATGCATCAAAAGATTTTGGTTAACTATTTTATTTTCTCTACTGCAGGGATTTTGCACTACTTGGGTGAAGTGGCGACTGGGTCAGGGGTGGGGTGGGTGAAGCGGCAACTGGGTCAGAGGTGGGGCAGGTGAAGCAGTGACTGGCTGAATCTGTGATTGGGTCAAAGATGGGGTGGGTGAATCTGTGACTTGGTCAGAGTTGGGGTGAGTGAAACAGAGGGGAAAGTAGTGATAGACGTGGTTCGACTGACAAAGCTGCTTGGCCAGAGGGACTGACCAGCAAAGGGACTGGCATCAAAAGGGGCCAATTCAACAGGCCAGAAAGCTGAGAGCTCAGAGACTGAAGGTACAAGGATTGCAAGGACAGTGGAGCTGAGGCCAAGGTCAACGGTCTCAATGGCAGAAAGCAGAGAAAAGAGTTGGGCCCTTAAGCAGGGAGGATACAGCACCAGGAGGGGAAGACAGTCAAGTTTAAAACTGACTCATCCTAAAGCTGCATTCTTCAGTTGCTAGACCTCTGTTTTCTTGTAGAAATGCAATTACAAGGTCCTGCATCATGGAGTGCATCCCCATCAATGCCATTGTCTTGGACAGAAGGCAGTCAGATGCCTCCAACCTGCCTTTCAATCTGAGGAGCTGACATTCCCTCCTAATGTTTCTGTCTCTCTCTTTGAAGCTCCAACAACTTAGACATGACCGAGTTTAAAGCATAAGTTCTGACTGGGCTTAGCAGACTCCTGGCATCCAGCAGTGCTCCAAGTGTTGGCACTCTGGGAGTTCCTGCCTCTGCCTGCTGTGGATCCACGAGAATGAAGTTCTCATCACATTGTGACCCTGAGGCCTTTCTGATACTAAATCCCAAAGAAGTGTGTGTCTCTGCACTGGTGGAGGATGTAGGAGAGAGATGTGACATTTCTTATCTCCATTTTTGAGAATTTATCAGGGCTAGTGTCAGAGATGGATTCCTATGGCTACATGGTAGACCTACACCTGATGTGCCTACAAGAGAATTACAGTGCATGGCAGTAAGAGCGAGTGGTGGTGACCTTGAGCTGACAGTGTGTGATCTCCCTATGTGTGAAGACTGGGAGTAAGAATGTTCAGGGAGAAAGATGGGAGGAGTAACTCATCTTGGCAGAATAGAGAAAAGCATTCATCCTCAGTGCCACTGGATGCCCATCCTCCTCTGAAGCAAGATGGTGCTTACAAGAACTGTCATCATCTCCCCTGCTGTATTTACTTCCTGTTTGCTGGAGTCCTTGGGTGTCACTACATTGCTCAATGGTATCCAGCAGCCTGGTGAGGAATGCCTCCGTAAATCATGGGGCAGATATCTTTACAGCTGTTCTCTGTTTTGGACCATGAGGAAGTGGCTGGGGAGTCCTGGGGCGGCCTTTAAAACCACTGCATGATTGAAGCATTCAGAGACAGAAACACAGAGGCAATGTGAAATCCATGGCGAATAAAGAAGTCCCAAAAAATGATGTTAAAACCTTTTGATGGTGGAGGGCTAAATGCCATTGTTCCCACCCGTTACCAAAATATGGGAAAATCCTACCCTATAGATTTGTTGAACATAGCCATTATCTTGCACAGGGAATTTGAAAGTTTTTCTGAAAAGCTGTTTCAGATTCTCCTTCAAGCTTACTCAAGGGTTGTGAATTTTATAATCACTCTCTTACTATCCTCTTCATCAACACTTTCCATTTCTTTGATGTCCCCGGACAAAACTATATTTGGTCATTTGAGACCAACTTCACTGCTTATTCTTCTTTATGAGCATAAGGATTGAGACAGAATCAGTTTGCAGAGCCAATTATTCAAATGCAGCTGAGACTTTGATTTAAAGTGAAATGCGTTGAAATAGCATGCATTTTCTTAAAGTCAAAATGATATCAAATGTGTGAAAAGCAATAGATTTCTGAATTAGACCAGCCAACTGGGAAATATTGAAAATGAGATTTTTGATGGAAAAGGTTAGACAGATAACAAACTGTTTAAATATAGGAACATAATTTGCAGAAGTGAGGTGCCAAATGGCAGCTGGAGTTTTATTTATTCATTTAAGGAATAGGGACTTTGCTGGTTAGGCCAGCATTCATTGCACATCCCCAATTGCCTCTGACAGGGTGAAGCCTTCTTGAACCACTGCAGTCTATGAGATGTAGCTACACCCAGTGCTGTTAGGGAGGGGGTTCTAGAATATTGATCCAGTGATTGCGGAGGAACAACAATATATCTCCAAGCCATGATGTTGATTGGTTTGGAGGGGGAACTTCCATATGTTGGTGTTCCCATGTATCTGCTGTCCTTGTCCTTCTAGATGGTAATGCTTGTGGATTTGGAAAGTGCTCTCCAATATGTCTTGGTGAGTTCCTGCAATGCATTTTGTAGACAGTACACACTGCTTCTATTATGCATCAGTGGTGAAAGGAGTCAATGTTTGTGGAAAGGATACCAATCAAGTGGGTTGTTTTGTCCAGGGTGGTGTTGAATTTAAGTGTTGTTGGAACTGCACTCATGCAAGCAAGTGGAGAGTATTCTATTGTACTTCAGACTTGTGCCTTGTAGATAATGGACAGGCTTTGGCAAGTCAGGAGTAAATTATTCACAACAGGATTCTCAACCTCTGACCTGCTCTCCCACTCAGTGTGGTCACACTTGCCCTTGAGAGTTTATATTTTTTGAATTTTTGTCGAGCATTGCTGATTAGGCCAGAACTAGGGAAACTGGGCTTGGAGGAGGCAAATTGAAACGAGAAAGAAATTTTGTTTTTAGAAGCTTCCATGAATCCAAATGCAGGGATGAGAGTCCGTACTTTTAAGAGTTAAATTGCTTTTTCGTGCCAGAGAGGTAACAATTAAAGCTTATCACACCATTCTAAAGATACTTGGACTGGAATGGATAAGACTTAACTTTCTGTGGTGAGTTTATTTCTATCAAGCAAATACAGTATTCATGCATTTTGTTGTTGAGTAGACAGTGTGCCAATTTTGCAAGGTCAATAGTCTGTGCAGCCACAGCTTTTCTGGCAGCAACTTTAGGATTTCCATGTTAAACTGTGCATTTGTCCTTAACTAAAATTGCTGAAACATTTACACACAAGTAATGACAAGCATCATTAGCCTCGCAATTTGTTTGACAACAAATTGTAGGTCATGGTTTTGTCAGCATTAAGAGTGAAACAGATTCAACACGTGATATTTTTAAATCACCATTCAAATGTGTTGCACAGAATTTACAACATTCTGGGCACAACAATCCAAGAAAGGAGCATTAAAGCCAAAGATTGATGTAATAACCTCAGTTACAATATTTTACAGATATGTTGGTCTGGCCTAACAACCCAGCTGATTTACAAATGTTCTTTGGAGAGGACTATCTACCATCCTTATCCAGTCGGGCCTAAATGTGGTTCCAGTACTATAACTAGATCCGAGCAAAAATAAAACATCAAGGGCAGAATTTTATGGCCTCACTCAGATGCGATTATAAGTTCTCACCCTCAGCCAATGAAGATTTCGATTCTGGAAACCTCACCTCCCTGATACCGGGATGAGCAAGGTAGTAGAGTTTTAGCCTATTAGAAAGTATAAAGTATAAAGTATCAAAACATTGAAAAATTGGAGCCACTCCACATTTATTGGTCTTTTGGCTAAGATCAAGCACAAGATCAGGTGCAATGCCTTTTCTTGTCAGCTTGGATCTCATTTTTTCTTGCGGAGCCCATGAATTGGTTTGAATTTGAATTGGTTTTTGGAGCAAGTAAGGAGATGTATTAAGGGCTTGCCCTGTCCACTCTGCGCACTGATTATGTCGTGGAGTTTAAAAAATAATTTAAAATCTGGAGCCATTCCACAAAATTGAGCCCTAGTTAAATTAGCTGTTTGACCAGTTGAGTGCATGATCTACGAACCTGTCACTGAACACTTTTCCTAGATTCTAAGAATAGAGCACCAGTCAAAGGTTTGTACTTAGAACACCTCATGTTCAAAATATGTTCATCATGGAATGCATGAGCTGGGAGGCTATGCTGGAACTGTACAAAATTCTAGTTAGGCCACAGCTGGAGTAATTCTGATCACTGCACTGTAAGAAGGATGTGATTGCATTAGAGGGGATACTGAGGGAATTTATGAAGATATTGCCTTGATTGGAGAATTTTAGTCATGGGGAAAGATTGCATAGGTTAGTGTTGTTTTCTTTGGAACACAGAAGGCTGAAAGGAGACCTAATTCAAATATATAAAATCAGGAGGGATAATTAGAATGGATAGTGAGATCTATTTCCTTTGGCTGAGAGAGCAACAAGCAGTGAGCATAGATTTTGGCAAAGTGGTAGGAGGTTTAGACAGTATTCAATGGAAAATCTTGTCACTCAGAAGGTGAGTGGAATCAGGAAACCAGTGCCTGAAAGGGTTGGAGAGGCAAAAGCTTTCAATGTTTATGAAGTATTTAAATATTCACTGAAATCCAAACCAAAAGTTGGGAAGTGGGATTCAACTGGATCTCCACCTGTCACCCAGCATGCGTACGATGGGCTGATTGGCCTCCAACCATGCTATAAATTTCTGTGATTCACCCAAGAACAACAAACATCAAAAGTATGTCTCCAAAAAATTAAGCAACACATACATTTAGAATGTAAGTTCTCACTTGTTTTAGACAGCAAATACTATTTTTTGCCTACTTTGATGCACTGATTTTAAAATAGTTTTTCCAAGAACAAAAATCCCTCACTATATTATATATTAGTTAATAATATTGCGTTGTACTTTCAAACGAATTCAAGTTATTCTTTACCTCGGTAATACGGAAACTTTGATAGTATAGGACACCACAGTGGTTAGCATGGCTGCCTCACAGCATCAGGGACCCGGGTTCAATTCCAGTCTCAGGTGATTATGTGGAGTTTATTCTCCTTCTGTTTCTGTGGGTTTCCTCCGCATGTTCCAATTTCCTCCCACATTCCAAAAGCGTGCAGATTAGATTGATTGATCTTGCAAAAATTTCCCTTAGTGTCATGGAGATTAGCAGAGTAACTACATGGGGTTATGGGGATAAGACTTGAGTGGGATTGTTGTTGGTGCAGGGTTGATGGCCTCCTTCTACACTGTAGGATAATAAGGAGATATTAAGGGCTTGCCCTGTCCACTCTGCTCACTGATTATATCGTGGAGTTTAAAAAAAAATTAAAACTGAAGCCATTCCACAAAATTGAGCCCTAGTTAAATCAGCTGTTTAACAATCGACCAGTAGAGTGCATGATATAGCAGATATGTTTCCTCTTTTTCTGAATTTCTATGTTAAAAATGATAGAGAAATGTCAGGTTGTCGGAACAATTAGTGTATAATCTCAGATAATTTCAGTGCTGTTATTATCCACTGCTATACAGTGGATAATGAGGCTGTTTAATTTGCTGAAGAAAAAAATTAATAAAAGGCAAAACTCAATCAACTATCATTACCACCACTCAAGATCCCCAAACGAATTTTGTGAAAACTGCAATGCCTAATTTTGTCACACAGAGCTGAAAATTAGTTTGTTAAAAACACAACAGCTCAGATTGAATATTTCTGTTTTGAAAACCCAACTATTACCTTTTCTCCTTTGGTTGTCTCTGCAGTTTTTTTTAGGGGGGAGGTGGGGAGAAACTACAATGAAGCCAAGAATAACCCTAAAGTTTTTATACTGAAAGCTTTTTGATTATTCATCTTATCCCCACCATTTGACTGAACTTAGAGGGTTCCATGATTTTGTGATGCTATATAAAGTTACATAGTTGCATCAATTCCTTGGAGTGGAGGAAGAAAAGTAGAACTAATTGACCTATTGTTAAAGCTAAGTGCTCCCAAATTCTAAAAGAATGAAAACATTCTTAATACAAAAGTGAAGGCAACGCTTTCCTAATTTATCATGAAAAAATGGTATTTGGCAATTCAGTCAGAAATGGGGGAAGCATTAAAATATGCAATGAATTTGAAACAGGATATAGGCAACATCTGACACAGTAACTTGCATTTTTAAAGTAACATTCTCTCAAAATCATAAAATAGTATATATTCTGAATGATTACTTGCATACTAACAAAGAGCTCGAATGCCAGAAAAGGCCAGTCTACCCCTCAAGCCCTGTTGCACCATTTAATAAAATCATAGCTGATCTGATAACAATCTCAAATCTACACTCCTCCTGATAACCTACCACCTCTTGGCTTTACCAAGAATGTCTGCCTTAAAAATATTAAATAAAATAAATATAAAAGTAAAATAAAAACATTAAAATGCAATCATCATGAAAAGATTGACTTTAAATGCCCACTTTTAGAATAAAATAAAAACTTAGCCAGAGTAACAAATCAACTATGAAACAAAATTAATTATATTAATTTAAAAATGGGTATGGCCTTTTTATTGGTTATCCCTCGCTAATGGGGACGACTGTCTTCCGTGAGTTGGAAGGTGGCTGATGCAGTCGATTAGTAATCTGCAGAATTTTGTACTGGAGGACATTTGTTGCTATGTGGAATTTCTTTGAGGAATGCTTAAACTTGCAGACTTACTTTAACGCTGCAATGAAGTTATTGTGCAATTCCCCAGTTGTCACATTCCGGTGCCTGTTTGGATCAATATACCTAACTATATGTAATGTTCAGTAATTTTCCTGCCGCAATTGCTCCTGGGAGAAATCTAACCTTCCTTCCTTCAAAAGTTCTAAAACCTTAAATTGAGCAAAGGATTTTAGGGAAACCAAAAGCAAATAATAGACGAATGGGCAAGACACAGATACCATTATGCAATAAGTCTAAGAACCCAAAATTAATATAATTAATCATATTTATGTGTTAAAAAAATCAAATAAATGATATACAAAATTATTTTAAAGTAGGAAATCATGAGAAAATAAATATTTGAGTTCAGGTGATAAGAACACAGAGGTCGCTCAATGCAGTATTCTTTTTTGGAAAAAAAAACAAGCCTGTGCATCCATCAACTAGCCTTATATAATGTACAATTTTGTTTTGTTGGAGAAATATCATTTGCAATTTTTCAGGTGTTATTCCATGAATACATCAATGAAAACAGAGTGCTGGTGCACAAACCATACAACAAATCCTTAATAACAAAGTATGTTGCATATACTACTACTTAGGAATTTCAATACCTCAGTAGGATGCAGACAATTTGTGGGAAATGAAAGATATATCTAACCTAGGACACACTAAATATTTGATGACTGTTCTTGAAACTCACAAGTGACAATAAGTTATACAGATCTTGCATGAATTAAAGATCACTTTCATCACACTAATAGCTGTGTTGTACTTATATGCTTAAGTAGTTTGTGACTTTTAAAATGGTATGGGGGTTGCAAAGCAGGACAAGTTGTAAAATAGTTTTAAGAATCTTAAATCCTTTTGGTGATGCTGTAACTCATTTATGCCATCTGCTTTATTGAGCATTTCCCATCATGTATTTGTGCAGTTCATAAGCTTTATCATCTCAAGCTTTTTCATTTGGAATAGCATTAAAAATTAACAAAGTAAGCTTGGCAATTTAAAAAGTTGCTTTCTTGATAAATATAATTGAGGAAATTACATGAGATTCCAGAGAGGAGCTTGTTCTCACAACATTTAAAGATTTATAAAAATGACAAGCCCTCCACAGTAAATTGGACTTGTTAATGATCTCATTGTACACAATGCTGAGTGAAAAACACAAAGTACAAAGCAATTAGTATACTGCATCCCCTTTTATGTAGAATTGGTCTACTTGAAAACATAATTGGAAATACAACCATGTGATGAGAAATCTAAGCACTGACATGGGCTATGACAATAAATGAAAACTCATGTATAATTCTTATGAATACAGATTTATTGAAATAAAATAAATCCAATTATTTAACAGAAGGAGACAAAGAACCAAAGATGATATTTAACATTAAATCATCAATATACCCTTTAGGCTAAAATGATCAGGGTCATCTTAAACTTAAATACAATGTTAAAGTGTCAAATTTCAAGGTGCTGTCACATCAAATTCACAGCAGAAGTATATGGCACAAACATGGCCTGCAAATTCTTCCATCCCACTGTGCTAACTTTTAAAATGGTATGGGGGTTGCAAAGCAGTTGTAAAATAGTTTTAAGAATCTTAAATCCTTTTGGTGATGCAGTAACTCATTTATGCCATCTCCCACTCCACCAAGTATTTCATTCCAGCAGTGATTACATTAGCTCCCCACTTTTGGAGAGCTAGCAGCCTGACCCGTCTAGAGTGAAGATAGGGTAATTGGGGACCCCAGAGGGCTAGGTGGCAAGGGTGGTTCCAGCTGGGCACTAGCACCCTGGCAGTACCAACTTGTGTCTCTGGTACCACCCAAAGTGCAAATGCCCAGGGAGCACCACAGCACTGCCCATCATACATGGTGTAGACCAGAACAGAACACCTCATTCGCCTGAGCAAGGCTACAAAGGCCGAAAGCTTGCAAGTTTACTATCAAATAAATTGGTTGGATTTAAAATTGGTGTTGTCAGACCATCATACATGGGGCAATACATATGGGGTGAGAGTCCGCACTGCCACAGGAAGCAGGGAAGCCAGCCTTTGGGGCAGTCAGGGAGGGAGGGAGGGAAGAGTAATTCATGCTGCAGATTGTGGAAGGCTGAGAAGGGGTCAGGACCGGGCCTGGGAATGGTCGGGGGAAGGGGGAATGGAGTGCAGTGCTCGAATTGTGCAGCAAATCGGTGCAACTGAACATATGCTGATTTTGGCACTGGTAGATTGCTGCATTCAGATTATCCACTCAGTGTGCTGATTTCAACCTCTCCAGCGGGAATAGACCCCATCCCCTGAAATTTAATGATATTTATGCTGTGGGATCTGCAGTGCAGAGAGTATGGTAGATTTTTCTCTGAACTCTCACTGAGAAAACAGCATGAATTACTCTAATTTTCATGCGAATTCCACACTTCAAAATTTTTTTTAAGAAACTTGCACCAATGATATGTGTGCATCTTGGGACACAATTTTCTGATCTTTAATCTAAAAAGAGGAAGTGTATTGTTCCACTAACACTTTCACTATCAAAAAATAAATCTCAGGACTAGTGCAGCAAACTTTAAAAAAACTTTTAATGATCCAAAAAATGTCACAGGCTTGTTGATTACAAGTAAATTCAATGTATTGATACCTTTCATCGGACTAAACAATGCTCCTCTCCTGAAACAAGTGAGTTGCTGGTCTCCAACCAGAAACTGACAAATTGATGAGGGTGGAATGGGGTGGGGTTAATGGCGGTGATGCCAAAACCTCTTGAGGCAATGATAAAAAGAAAGGTCTTTCTGGTCTTATTCACATCCAGGTGAATAAGCTATTTTATAGCTCATGATTCACTTCAACTGTGAACAGTTTTCTACCTGGTGCTAATATTCAGACTTTAGGACAGAATTTTCCGAAGTCTGGTGGGACACAGATCATGCAGTGGTCTGTTGACCTCAGGCAGGATTTTCCAGCTTTAAGACGAACGCAGCTGGAAAATCTTGCTTTGGATCTTTGTCCAAGTTGTATTAATAGATCTTAGGCTCTCCACCTCTGATGCTTCACAATACCTCACCACACCCTACCCACTCTCTATGGCTCCTTATAATTTCCATGCCAACTCTAAGCCAACTCATGCTACTTTTCCATTCCCAATCAGCCTCATAGTCCATAATACTCATAGTGCTAGCTTAGTGTCAAATCAAATCTCCCAACCACTCCACATTATCTCTCAAACTATCCATGCCTCTCAACGCCAATATATGCTCCTTCAATGCTTATACTCCCTGCATGCACTGTATACATAACCTATGAGCTACATAATAACAATGGCAAGTGTAGAACAGCTGAAAGAAAAAACACTACCCATTCACAATCAGGTCAAGTCCACTATTTTATATGGCTCTGCAGTTGTTCTAACTGTAAATCCAAGCCAATGATTTTGGTCTTCCCAATTTTTAGTTGGAAAACATCAGAAAGTACCCTCTAATTTTCAAGTTAATAAATGCCCTAGGAGATAAATAAAAACTTACTGTCTTTTTTTTTCCATTGAGTATTCCCATGCAACCAGTTTAGAGTCACAAAGTTTCTGTGCAAAACTACATGTTATTGCTCATAATCTGAGTAAACCCCAATCAAGTTTATCATCGATCTTTGGCCTCAGTTTATAATGACTGAGATACAACCTATGTTTTTTGGACAAATGAAGTATTTAGAAAGCTAAATATAGTACAAATGATCTCCAAGGTACTCATAGTGACCTCTCTTAGGAAATTCTGGAAGTCAATCAAGTGCTGCAAAATAAACTCATCAATAGATGCAGGCATTTCAGCATTCCTGAATTTAAAATCAATGGTTGGTGTTATAATGACTTGGGCACAGGCTGACAGATGAAATCTGTACAAGATACTGCAGATAATATGCCTGACTGGCATTAAGAATCGATGGTTGAATTGATTTTTCCTGAATTGTCAGCTTAAAAAATGCAGATAATAAAGAATATATACTGTATAGCTTGAAAACTGTATTCTGCACCACTAAAGCATATATTA
The DNA here is from genome assembly GCA_024679065.1 of Sphyrna mokarran. Lineage (NCBI taxonomy): Eukaryota > Metazoa > Chordata > Chondrichthyes > Carcharhiniformes > Carcharhinidae > Sphyrna > Sphyrna mokarran. The sequence continues at coordinate 107,048,178 of JAGIQG010000003.1, forward strand.
TCGAAATAGGCCTGAGAACTAATGTATACCATTAATTTGACAATGAATAGTACAATGTGATGGTATCTTTGAAGCCAAATTGCAGTCACACTTGCCCAAATGTTCATTTTCACCTCTAAGCAATAGCTCGCACTGGTTGGGTGTATTAGAGTCATAGTATAGAAACGGCCCTTTGGCCCAACTTGTCCATGCCGTCCTTTTTTTAAGCCCTTAAGCTAGTCCAATTGCCTGCATTTGGTCCATATTCCTCTATACCTATCTTACCCATGTAACTATCTAAATGCTTTTTAAAAGACAACATTTTGGCAGCTGTTCCAGACACTCGCCACCCTGTGTGAAAAAATTGCCCCTTTGGACACAGTTGTATCTCTCCCCTCTCACCTTAAATTTATGCCCTCCAGTTTCAGACTCCCCTACCTTTGAGAAAAAATATTGACTATCCAGCTGATCTGAACCCCTCATTCTTTTATAGACCTCTATAACATCATCTTTCAGCCTCCTATACTCCAGAGAAAAAAGTTTCAGCCTATCCAGCCTCTCCATATAACCCAAACCATCAAGTCCCAGTAGCATCCTAGTAAATCTTTTCTGTACTCTTTCTAGTTTAATAATATCCTTTCTAAAATAGGGTTACCAGAACTGCACACAGTATTCCAAGTGCGTCCTCACCAACGTCTTGTACAACTTCAACAAGATGGCCCAAATTCCATATTCAATATTCTGACCAATGAAGCCAAGCATGCTAAAAGCATTCTTCACCACTCTGTCCACCTGTGACTCCACTTTCAAGGAGCTATGAACATGTATCCCTAGATCTCTTTGTTCTGTAACTCTCCCCAGTGTCCTGCCATTAACTGAGTAAGTCCTACCCTGATTCAATCTACCAAAATGCATCATCTTGCATTTGTCTAAAATAAATTCCATCTGCCATTCGTCAGCCTACTGGCCCAATTGATCAAGATCCCCTTTGCGATCGAAGCTAATTTCCTTCACTGTCCACTATGCCACCAATCTTGATATCACCTGCAAACTTACTAACCATGCCTCCTATATTTTCATCCAAATCATTAATATAAATGACAAACAACAGTGGACCCAGCACCGATCCCTTAGGCTTCCAGTTTGAAAAAACAACTTTCTACAGCCACCCGTGGAAGCTACTTCATATGATATTTGGTCATGTGGCACACACCTGTAGTTTGCAAAGATTATTTTAATTTACCTTATAAAGATTGTGTTCCCATTTAGCCTATAAGAGTCATAACAAAAATATTCACAATTATAATGCATGTAATACACTGGCTCTACAAATGTAACTATTAATTGGTATTTTGAAGTTTAAATTTTATTTGGTCCCATGTCAATGGGATTATAGAATCAGGAGTTGTTACATCACAGAAGACTTTTTGGCTCACCGAGTCCATGGTGGCTCTCCAACAGCAATCAGCTCGTGCCACTGCTCTGTCTTTTCCCTATCGTCCTGCAAACATTTTCCTTTTGAGTACATATCTAATTCCCTTTTGAAAGCCATGTTCAAATCTGCCTTCAACATCCTCTTAGTCAGTGCATTCCAGATCTTAACCACTTGCTTCTTTTGCAGAGCATTTTCTTATGCTACCATTGGTTCTTTTGTCAATCACCTTACATATGTGTCCTCTGATTACAGATCTTACTGGCAATGCGAACAGTTTCTCTCTATTACTCTGTTTAAACTCTTCAAAGTCTGAACAACTCCATTAAATCTTCTTTCAAACTTCTCTGCTCTTCGGCAATTTATTTGTGCAAATTAAATCCTTCATCCTTCTTCCCTGCTGCCATTAGACTTTTGAAATGGACCTATCTCGTACTAAGTTGATCTTTCTCTCGACTGAAGCTACAAGTATAACACTCCATTCTCCACTTTCTCCTTTCCTTCTCTGTGAATGGTATGCTTTGTCTGTGTAGCGTGCAAGAGACAATACCTTTCAATGTATACTAATACATGTGACAATAATAAATCAAATCATCCTTGGAACCATTTTAGTAAGTTTTTTCTGCATCCCGTCTAAAGTCTTCATCACACAATACAGCTAATTTTTGAAATGATGATCAGGGGCATTGTCAGGAGAGAATTTAAAGTATAACATCTGTGACTCTATTAAAGTAGAAATCAAACTTGAAGTAAGGCTATGAACTTGGTAGCACACTTATTAGAGCTTTATTTAGACCTCCATTACTATAGGTTAAGGCTCAGTGCTCACGGCATCTTTATCGGGACACAGTAATAATTTGTGTTGTTCTGCTGCGTCAATATTTCTCATTTAACCTTCAAATGAATAATCTATAGCTTTGATCTGAAATGATAATCAAAGATAACTGAAATTTATATTGTTCCTGGAGTAAACGAGATCCAATTTGGGGAAATTGCATTCTCTCATTCTGTTCAGGAAATAATCGGTATTTTACTGGGGCTAAATCTGAACTATTCAGATAACTTCCCAGAGTAAGGGCTCCACATCCAGAATACGATGGAGATGATACTGATGCTTACCTGGACAAAACTAAAAATAACTGTTCATCTCATCAAACAATAAAATAAAATAATTCCTTTGAAATAGTGTGGGACACATGCCAATGCATTAAGGTACTTACAAAACTTTTCAGGTACATTGATTGGTACAGGCATCAATCAATGCAGTGATTGATATATATATAAAAAAAAAACACACATCAACTGATTGAGGCACACAATGGGAAAAAATACAAGAACAGCAATTCGTGGAATTCAGGTTTATCTGCAGAAATCTCACTTAAAATTCTATGTTGGAGAAAGATGTTGTACTTTGTAATTATAGGTTGAGCAGTTAATCAATATGTATTAGTTCGCTTCTGATTTTCATCTATAACAAAAATCAGTCACAATAAAAATGGATTTGCCGTTATGTTTTGCATGGTACATATACATAACAGGCAGGTTTCATACAAATTAACTGTTTGAGCTGCCAGCAGATATGAGCTAGAACTTAGAAGCAATTTGGCCCCAAGTAGACAGCTACAGCAGCAACCTGTGAGAGCAATCATCCATTCCAGGAGATATGAAATTGAACTTAGTGCTGCAGAGTTCAATATACAAAGAAGATAAAAACCATCTTTATAACCAAGTGTCATTTTAAGTGACAAATTTACCTGTGTTGGCAAAATGCTGGAAATTTTTAATAAAACCAGTAACTGCTATGGTGACGATAATCTCTCACTCAATGAGGAGGAGATTGTCATCGGCTTCAAGAAGCATAGAGGAGAACATGCTTCTGTCTATATTGAAGGGGACAAAGTCAAAAGGGCTGACAGCTTCAAGTTTTTATATGTTCAGATCATCAACAAACTGTCCTGGTCCCCCCATGCCAACACTAGAGTTAAGAAAGTCTACCAATACCTCTACTTTCTCAGAAGACGAAGGAAATTTGGCATGTCAGCTATCACTCTCACCGATTTTTACAGATGTACCATAGAATGCATTCTCTCTGATTGTATCTTGGTTATAGCTCCTGCTCTGCCTAAGACCACAAGGAACTACAAAAGGTCATAAATGTACCTAATCCATCATGCAAACTAGCTTCCCATCCATTGGTTCTGTCTACACTTGCCACTGCCATGGCAAAGCAGCCAGCGTAATTAAGGACCCCACGCACCCTGGACATTTTCTCTTCGACCTTCTTCTGTCGAAAAAAGTTACAAAGGTCGGCAGTCATGTACTAACTGACTCAAGAACAACTTCTTCTCCGCTGCTGTCAGAGTTTTGAATGAACCTACCTTGCATTAAGTTGATCTTTCTCTACACCATAGCTATGACTGTAATACCACATTCTGCACTCTCCTGTTTCCTTCTCTATGGATGGTATGCTTTATATAGTGCACAAGAAACAATAGTTTTCACTGTATGTTAATACATGTGACAAATCAAATCAAGTCAGGCAGTATATGAGAAACAGTCAACATTCTGTCACTTTTCAGGGATGGCATAATTGCTCAGCGGTTAGCACTGCTGCCTCATAGCACCAGGGACCATGGCAATTCCAGTCTTGGGTGACTGTGTGCAAGTTGTCCATTCTTTCATGCATGGGTTGCTCTGGGTACCCCAGTTTCCTCCCAGAGTTCAAAGATGTGTCAGTTACATGGATTGGCTATGCTAAATGCCTCTTAGTGTCCAAAGATGTATAGGTTAGGTGGATTAGTATGGTAAATGTGCAGGGTTATGGGAATAGAGCAGGAGGGCCTAGGTGGGGTGCTGTTTTGAAATGTCAGACGGCTGAATGGTCTCTTTCTCCACTGTTGGGATTCTATTGTTCTATTCTCATTGGGGGAGAGGGGGAGTATGGCTATCAGAAGTGGAGATCTAGCAACAGCCAGACAACAGATTTGCCAACTAATTAAGGACAACTAATGGGCTGTCAAAACTGAAGAACTAATAGGCCACTCCCTAGCACTAAACAAGCTGTCTTTTCAGGTAAGAGAGAGAAAGGGCATCTCAAGATGGAAATATGTACTCTCCAGCTTTTTTGACTTTAAAATAAAAAGATGTCTTTTGCAGTCAGGCTACCATTGTGCAAAAAAGAAAATCCTTTTGAAATGCTAAAAGGGAAGGGAAGAGGAGTATATGTTTGGTGATAGTATCACAGTGGTCGTGGCAGCAATAGCATAGGATGATCCTTTGAATAGAGATTCATGGGATAGGAAGACAAGGGGATTCTATAAGGAATCCAGAATGGAGGGAAGGTGGTGATAGCCGAAGTGCAGGAAGAGGGATGATATAGTCGATGACTCGGTCGCTGATTTCCTGAATTGAGTCAGTAGCTGCTTTGTCCTGAAAACATGGAAACCAACCATTTGAGCTGCTGCAGCTGAGCAGGTGTGAACCAGAACACAAAAGTATTTTATCCGTATGTTATCAGCATCAGTATCTTGGAGATGAATTGTTCATTCTGGAATCTTCAGCAATCTAGGGATTGGTAACCCGAGCTAGGAAAGTAGAAAAACAATCAAAATTGATCCTGATCTTATTCTAACCAAATACCTACCTACAAAAATAATTCAGGTGATCAATCAAAACTAAAAATGTGAACCTGGTTGATATTCTACATTATGCTAGGGATTGGATTCTTTTTAATGCACATTACTGCTTTGTTGAGGTGACTTAATTCTGCTCAGGGCAGGGATTGGACTCAAGATTTTCTTAAAATGGATTTCAACTAGCTTCACACATTGTGATCCTAAACACTGAACCATTGGAGAGATTTTTGTTTAATTGCTTCAACCAGAAAGTCACATACGTCTATAAATGCATTATGATCCCTTTTTCGCACTGGGACGTGTCATCATCATGTTTATTTTTCCACTGGGATGCCAAGGCTACAATTTTTCAAATATCTATGTCCTAATCTATTTAAACAACATCCTGGTTACACCTAGATCACATTCTCCATTCCTCCATTATTTTGAGAATGATTTATTTCTGAAAGCATGCAGTCATTTCCAGAGTCTCATTCCCAAATTTTATTAATAAGAACATGAGCATATTATCAAAATGTTCCCATTTAGAAACATTGCAGTTCTGTGATTGGAAATGCTATGCAGCATTAGAAGCATACAAAATGAACACAAAAAGTGTTGAAAATCAGAGAGATGCTTGTATCACACGTTAAATTAGCAGGATACACTTGCATTTCAAGCGTTCATCTGAAAACACACCATTAGGGTTGTGAGATCATCGGCTCCCATTGCTGAAGTGAGACTTGGCAGTCTGAGCTTCTCTGTCCTAGTCCCCTCAGGCCCCACCTAGCTAGTCCCAAACAAACATCGGGGGTCCCAAAGATCCCAATGATAGTCAGCCTGGGATAGGATCCTCATCATCCACTGGATTCTCGGACTGGCTCCCCAGACATCAGACCACCCCCTCCACCTCATTAGTTCATATGGCGGTGCCTTCATTTGGACCCAGGTAGTATTGTGCAATAAGAGGTAAGAGTCAGACTTGTGTTGCATCAAGACAGTATCACAACGTGCCGCAGTAATTTGATAACATGGCCAAACCAAGCTCATCACCTTGCTATGTCAATGGGACTCAATGGCAGGTGTGGTTTGGACAAGGGATAGGTAGGTGAGGGATTGGACCTGTTGGAGTCCACGCCTCCCAGAAGGAAAACCTTGTGGAGATGAGGGTCTCCCTTGCCCTCCTGTCCAGCCAGACCCTTGCTGCTGCCTGTTCTCCATTCTCAGGCTCCTCCTTGGCCTCATCTTCCACATCCTCCTCATCCCCCTCCTCCTCCTTCATGAGCCAGGTTGTGAAACATACAACAAGCCACAATGATACTGTCGGGGGACTGTATTGGAGACCACCACCAGAACATACCAAACGATGGAAATGCATCACTTGACAATGGTCTAAGTGGCAGGGTGGCCCTCAGCGTAGCAGGTCTCTGCCTCAGTCTCAGACCTTCCACCGGTGACCTGACTACAGTGGGTAGCCCTTGTTCCCCACCACACCATACCAGCAGCCTTAGGTGATCCTCAAAAATCTCGGGAATGGCAGAGCTGCGTGTATACATCTGCTTGATGCTAAGCCAGTGATCACACACTATATGGACACTCAGGGAGTGGAACGACTTTCAAATAATAAAGGGCACTCTTTGGTCATAAGGGCCCACAGGGTGATGTGTGTTCCATCAATAGCCCCTACATCTCAGTGATGATGCTGAAGCCTGCAGCCCAGGCAACCTGTTGGACCCAGCAGACAAGTGGATGTAGCAGCCTGCCCAGGTGCATAAAGCATCTATAGAAGGACTGTGGGAGTGAGAGAGAGTAAAAGCAAGAGTGAGAGTCCATAAGGTTACCCATCATGGATCCTTCATTTCCTCCCAGCAACCAATGTCCCATGAGTCTGAATGTTGGCAACCAACGTCATCCCCAGAGCATGTGCCAACTTAATGGGCTGCTGATCATTCACATCCCTGCCACAACAGGTATGGAGAGCATTCAGATGGTTGTGAGGAGGTCCTCATTGGGAACCTGAGCATAGACAGGAGTGCACACACCTGGACACCTGCTGCAGTATTTTCCACAAGTAGCTTGATGTTCAGATAGATGGTAGAGAAGCATCTTCATGCCATTCATATAAGAAGTAGTCATTGTAGGTAGAGAGCACTGCAGAGTTTATGCAGTGTGAGCAACCATGTTAACTACTACATAGCTACCATGATTGGGTCAACAAGTGCCAAGCCTGGTTCTTGTTACTGTTTGTGGAACCTGGGATGGAATGTCCACAACAAAACATGAAGCATGATAGCAGATGGATGGCAACATTAGTAGAGTTGGCACTCACCCTCATATGCAACCCCTTGTGAGCTGTTCAACAGCCTGGAGGACTGCATGCTGTATGAGCAAGCCAGCAATGTTCCCTGCCCAAGGACCCTCCAGACCAGCATGAACACCTGCACCCATATTCAAGACTCCATCTCTCCAGCAACACAGCAGCAGCTGAGATCCCTCTTGCACCCAGAGGTTGGTGCTCAGCACTACTCAATTCCTAGCTCTCCTTCATTACCTGAGCCACACTTCTAAAGAGCAGTACTAATTGATACCAGCGTGACGTCACACCAGAGGTGGGAAGCATGCATGCTAAACTCACTAATGATCTTGAAATCCAATCAATCTCATGCTAAAAGGTTTGTGCCTTTCTGGGCACAAAGTCATTTGTGCTATTAAAAAGAGTGTGCCAGAACACTTTATTCACCTGACGAAGACACAAAGGCCGAAAGCTAGCAGGTTTACTATCAAATAAATCGGTTGGATTTAAAATTGGTGTTGTCAGACCTCTTACTGAGTTTACCCCAGTCCAATGCCGGGGACAGAAAGTTCGCAAACCATTTCATGCGCCATTTTCCCAGCGCACCATGCTAATCATTGTGTGTGGTGAGGTGGGAAAATTGCACCTCTAATTTGGAGAATAAAAATGTGAAAAAATGTTCAAAGAATTAAACAAATGGTACTGTTCAAAATGTTTTGGAATTTATTAAAAGGAATATAACATTATTCAATATAAAAATGCTAATTTTTCTTTGAAGTCCTTTTAAACCAAAGTTTAATAAGTCTAACCATCAAAAAAGCTGGTTTAAAACCCCAATCTTTCATACAAATACTTTCTAACTTTCACTTAATTATTACTGAGATAGGAAAGATAATATTTAGCGCAGGTGCTTTGAACAGGTTTGTAGTTGCAAGTGCAGTGCACATTCAATTTTGAAGACTGAAAACTGGAAAACGAGCAAGTCCTTAAAAAACTATTTTGACTTTCTGTCGACAGGCTGCTCCTGCATCAAGCCCATGGGTTGGCCTCCTACTGTCAATCTACAGTCAAATGGAGGAAAGCAATGAATTATGCAAAGACTTTTCCACAGTTAGTGCATTATTTCCTGCCTCAAATGTAACCCAAGCAAATTAAATCAAATCAAATCAAATTATTCATTCAACCAACTTTAAGGATGTTTTGCCCAGCTGTTTCTGCGAGTGAGAAAGGAGAAGAGTAGCCCAGAGTAAAGGGCATACCTCCAGTACAAGGTCAGTACTATTACGAACAGCAGATCATCGAATCAGGCCATTCAGCCAATGGAGTCCGCACCAACTCTCGGACAGAGTTCTTTACCGAGAACTCCTTCTTCGCTCTATCCCTGTAATCCCACACATTTATCATGGTCAATCCATCTAACCTACACTTCTTTAGATATGGGAGGAAACCAGAACACCTAGAAGAAATCCATGTAGACACAGGGAGAACGTACAAACTTTACAGAGACAGTCACCACATGCCAGAATGAATCCAGGTCTCTGGAGCTCTGAGACAGTAGTGCTGACCACTGAGTTTATCACTCAGTTATGAAACAACAGCCACTAGGGTGGAGGCAAAAAAGAAAATAATGTTCCATTAATGTAAAATGTGTCATGGCCTAGTGGTATTATTGCAGACTATTAATTCAGAAACTCAACTAATGTTCTTGGGACTTGCGTTTGAATTTCACAGATAGTAGAATTTGAATTCAATTTGAAAAAAAAAATCTGGAATTACGAACCTACTCAGTACCATGAAACCATTGTTGATTGTTAGAAAAACCCATCTGGTTTACTCATGTTCTTCAGGCAAGGAAATCTGCTGTGCTTACATGGTCTGGCCTGCATGTGACTCCAGAGCCATAGCAATGTGGTTGACTCTCAACTGGGCAACTAAGGATGGCAATAAGTGCTGGCCAGCCAGTGATGCCCATGTCCCACGAATGAATTTTTAAAAAAGTAACAGTTAATTTTAGTTTCAATACTTTGTTGAGATTGCAATTTTTTTCAGTGATATGGAAAGATTCTCTTACTTAATCAGAGTCAGAAATACCAGGTTGCATCCCCTGAGATTTTGAGTACAGATTTCATAAGCACTTCCTTTGGTTAAATCAGCAACCTCTCCCAAAAGCACAGATGATGAAGTAATCCACAAAATGTGGAATGGACTTAACATCCTTTAACACACACAAACCTTCAGTGTTTTTTAAGATGGTGCATTAAACTGGCTTTGTGTGCACATATTTTGTCACAGTTTTGTACTGATGAAATGTCTGACAGTTGACATTAATATAAAATAAGCTAACTATAGAAACCTGAGCGAAGACTCATACGTTTGTGAACTGCAGAGTTTGATTTCCAGTTAAAACTAAGAACAGCCAAATGCCTTTCCTTCAAGCTTTGGGAATTCGATGTCTGGCCTCAGTTTGGAATTGATGTGTGAATAGTGGTGAGGAGTGCGCTAAAATTGTCAGTCTTTGTTTCAAGTTCCACTTCTCTGGGACCACTTTTAAAACATAAAAGTGCTATTAAAATTGTGTTGACAGATATTGAAAGGGTAAATCAATTACGTTATTTCTGAAGCTTTACTTTTGTGTTTTGTTACTCTATGATCCTTGACAACGGTCGATATGATGACTCTCTTATGGCTTGAAATTTATTATATGATTTCAAAATTGTATATTAGTTAATTTGAAAGCAGACACATATTGAGATTTTTTAAAAATATGGCATACATAGATTGGAAATAAACACTTCCTTAAAAGTTGCAATTGCAACTTATTGCAATCTACATAATGTTGCTTTCAATTACAACATATGTTCCCCCAAAGGCTTTAGCCAAGTTTTTTTTAATACATTGTTTGTTAATTTTACACATTCCTTAAGAGATCACAAGAAGCCAGGAGAAAATCTATCATGGAAGACAAGTCATCTGCTTTGATAAATGTATATATGAATATCCTCTGTGATGCTGAATCTTCATGAAGCTCCTAAGCTTGCAACTCTTGCAGCCAGATACTTAGAATGACTTAACTGTGTTATAGATGCACGATGTAGAGATGCTGGCGTTGGACTGGGGTAAACTCAGTAAAGTTTTACAACACCAATTTTAAATCCAACCAATTTATTTGATAGTAAATCCGCGAGCTTTCGATGCTATGCGCCTTCGTCAGGCAAATGCAGTGTTCTGATCTGCAGAGGCACTCATATCCACACAGACAGTTACAGATTGATGATTAGAATGCGAATCCTTACATCTAACCTGCTATTCAAGTGTTAAAGTGGCTAACAATGTGTGTGAAGGGAATCCTGAGCATTGGTTACAGAATTGTGTATTTCCTCCAGACAGCACAGTAAGTGAGGTTTTTTGCTAACCCAGGCAAGTTACGGGGGTTACAGATAGTGTGACATGAAGCCAAGATCCCTGTTAAGACCGTCCTCATGTGTGCGGAACTTGGCTATCAGTCTCTGCTCCGCAACTCTGCGCTGTCGTGTGTCACGAAGGCCCCCTTGAAGAACATTTACCCGCAGGTCGGAGGCCGAATGACCATGACTGCTGAAGTGTTCGCCCACAGGAAGGGAACTGTTTTGCCTGGTGATTGTTGAGCGATGCTCATTCATCCGCTGTCGTAGTGTCTGCATGGTCTCCCCAATGTATCATGCTTCGGGACATCCTTTCTTGCAACATATTAGGTAGACAACGTTGGCCGAGTTGCAAGAGTACGTACCGTGTACCTGGTGAATGGTATCCTCACGTTTGATGATGTCGTCCATGTCTATGATCTGGCATGTCTTGCAGAGTTTGCTGTGGCAGGGTTGTGTGGTATTGTGGTCACTGTTCTCCTGAAAGTTGGGTCGTTTGCTGCGAACGATGATCTGTTTAAGGTTGTGCGGTTGTCTGAAAGCAAGAAGTGGGGGGGTGGGGATGGCCCTAGTGAGATGTTCATCGTCATCAATGACATGTTGAAGACTCCGGAGATTATGTCGTAGCTTCTCTGCTCCAGGGAAGTACTGGACAACAAAGGGTACTCTGTCCACCTTGTCCCGTGTTCGTCTTCTGAGGAGGTCAGTGCGGTTTATCGCTGTGGTACGTTGGAACTGTCGATTGATGAGTCGAGCGCCATATCCTGTTCTCATGAGGGCATCCTTCAGCGTCTGGAGGTGTCTGTCACGATCCTCCTCATCTGAGCAAATTCTGTGTATACGGAGGGCTTGGCCATAGGGAATGGCTTCTTTAACGTGTCTAGGGTGGAAGCTGGAGAAGTGGAGCATTGTGAGGTTGTCTGTCGGTTTTCGGTACAGTGAGGTGCTGAGGTGACCGTCCCTGATGGAGATGCGTGTGTCCAAGAATGCAACTGATTCTGGAGAGTAGTCCATGGTGAGTCTGATGGTGGGATGGAACTTGTTGATATCATCATACAGTTGTTTCAATGATTGTTCACCATGAGTCCAAAGGAAAAAGATGTCATCAATGTATCTAGTATATATCCTTGGTTGAAGATCTCGTGTGGTGAAGAAGTCTTGTTCGAACCTGTGCATGAAGATGTTGGCATACTGAGGTGCAAATTTGGTCCCCATGGCTGTTCCATGTATCTGGATGAAAAGCTGATTGTTGAAGGTGAAGACATTGTGGTCCAAGATGAAGCAGATGAGTTGTAAAATTGCATCCGGAAACTGGCAGTTGTTGGCATTGAGTACTGAGGCAGTTGCAGCAATACCATTGTCGTGGGAGATGTTGGTGTAGAGCGCCGAGACATCCATTGTGACAAGGAGTGTCCCTGGTTCTACTGCTCCATGTGTGCTGAGTTTCTGTAGGAAGTCTGTAGTGTCAAGACAAAAGCTGGGGGTTCTTTGTACAATGGGTTTCAGGATGCCCTCGATATAGCCGGAGAGGTTCTCATACAGGGTCCCATTGCCCGATACAATGGGACGGCCGGGTACGTTTGCCTTGTGTATCTTTGGGAGGTAGTAGAGATCTCCAATGCAGGGAGTATGTGGAATGAGAGCCCGGAGGGTGTTCTGAAGGTCCGGATCAAAGGTTTTGATCAGAGTGTTGAGTTGGCGAGTGTGTTCTTTGGTCGGATCCGCTGGTAACTGTCTGTAGTGTTTCACATTGTTTAGTTGTGGGTACACTTCGCTGGTTTTGCTGCAGTCTGAATTAAGCCTTTGTAGAGTTAACAGCTCTTAAATGAACCTCTGTTTTTATTTTCACCGAAGCCAACATACTATCACTTCATGTCCTTTTATCGTACAGATGCAGTATAGAACAGAAAAACTGGCTTTCTTTTTTGTTTTAAGCAGGTGTTGAATCTAGAACCTTTTGTCTCAGAGACAAGAGCTCTACCTATTGAGCAATTAAAGCAAATACAGAAAAATAATTACAGAAAATATCAGAAAAGCCAGCAGAATTGTCAAGTATTTTGCAAGAAATTATTGTTCAAAAGAGAGTTAGTTTGTAAATAACTTCTTGACTTACTCGAAAGATTTGTAAACCCAAGATGAGCAAATTATATTTGGAAACAAAAACAGATGCTGGAAACACTCAGCAAGTCTGGCAGCATCCATTACGAGAAAAATCAGAGTTAATCTTTCAAGTCCTTTGACTCTCTGTCAGAACAGAAGGGAGGAAAATGTTTTAGAGCTGTAGGAACTGCAACAAAAAGTAGCAACTTTAAGAACAAAAAAAAGACAGATGGCCTGCTGTGAGAAGAGGAGTTTGCATTGAGGCAATATATATGAGATGTTTTTAAGGAAGAGATGGAGGGGTAAAGTCACAATCTAAGGTTGTTTATATTTGAGATGCAGAAAGGAAATCTTGTACTGTAACAGTCTTGTAACAAATTTATTCAAATAGCAAGCATATCTTTTTCTAATATCTTTACCTGTCCAAAATTTCTAACCACTCTTGACAAAAGGAAGCATTGAAAAAATATAACTGGCATTGTTAAAAAGGATTAGCTCCAACAAGACTATGGTTCAAGTACCAATGGAAAATGGCTGATTTACGAAGTCCAGACTCGGTCAAAGAAATTAAGCTTCAATATTGTGGCCCAACTGTACATCACTAAAATAAAATACAAATATAAAGAATACAGATGCATAGTAATCAATCTAATAGTTTAGTACAAGATTCTAGAATCCAAGTCAAGGGTTAGAGAAATAGTAGACTACAGGTCACTGTGAGCAAGAAATTTGTTCATGTAGTACTTAAATGGTGCTGCACAAATTATATTAATTCTGCAGAAAGCATAGAGGTGCTATTTGCATGGTTGGTTTCCTCAGCTATATCAATGGTCAGATCATGGCTGCCAGTGACATTTGTCCCCAGGCAGTTGACCCAAATCTGCTTAAGCAGTACTACATGAAAGAAAATTTCCCTAATTCCTCACATTGTTATCTTACTTTTTGAAAACTCAGGATAGAAATCTCCCATGCTGCCTGTGTTAGGTTTGATGGTGCCCAGGAGCAGAGAATCTAAGAACAAAGAACAAAGAACAAAACAGCACGGAAACAGGCCCTTCGGCCCAATGAGCCCACGCCGCCACCCCGATGTCCCCACCTCTACCCGTGATCCCTGTCAACGTTTATAGATCTATGGATTAAAAACAAATTTGAGACAATTTAGGGAGAATTTGTTTTGCCAATTAGCCTAAATCACATCTTTGGGACGTGGGAGGAAACCAGAGCACCCGGAGAAAACCCACGCAAGCACGGGGAGAATGCGCAAACTCCCACAGACACAGGCCCAAATCCATGTATCTGCACAGCACAGCGATAGTCACTGAACTGTCGTGTTGCCCATCAAATGGTCTAAGTCAAGTGTACACTAACGACGTGAAGCACTAGGATACTCTCGAAAAAAAAATCCAAGAGCAGCCCTCTCATGACCCATCGCGTGTATGCCCCTTGTTAGACAACACGGTGGACCAAAGCACCGTAGGATAAAAACAAGTACATCAATATCATCATCTATTTACACACTCAGATCTTCCATACCAGGCAGCATCCTGGTAAACCTCCTCTGCACTCTCTCCAGAGTCTCCACGTCCTTCCGGTAGTAAGGCGACCAGAACTGGACGCAGTATTCCAAATGAGGTCTAACCAGCGTTTTATACAATTGCAACATTAAAGGCCAGCTCTTGTACTCTATACCCCTTTCTATAAAGGCTAACATACTATATGCTTTCTTCACAACCTTCTCCACTTGCTCTGCCACCTTCAGAGACTTGTTCACCTGCACCCCCAGGTCCTTCTGCGTTTCTATACTCCTAATAGGTCTACCCTTTATCATATACCTCCCCCCTACATTCTTTCTCCCGAAATGCATCACCTTGCATTTATCAGGATTGAATTCCACCTGCCATCTATCTGCCCAAGCTACCAGCCTATCTATGTTCTGCTGTATTGCCTGTCAATGCTCCTCACTATCCGCAAGTCCAGCCAACTTTGTATTGTCTGCAAACTTGTTGATCACTCCACTTACTCCCTCTTCCAAATCATTTATATATATTAACTTCTAGTGGGAGCAAAGAGTCAAAATCATGTTGCAATTCTCCTGGAGGAAAGTTAATGGCAGACTGGTTTTCCTCTTGGCTGGTCACGTAAATGCTATTTACATTCATTTGCATCTCATGCTCACTAAGACAGCTGCCAGACCATGTCCTATCTGGGCTCCTCTTGTGTCATGCCAATGGGAAGTAATGTTGGTCAAAAACCCAATTGCTAAACAGGAGTGTGCACAAGGCAGTCCTCAGTTCACAAGACACTTTTGGATGAGTGTAACGAAGTCCTTCTGCCAAAGTGCTGCACTGCTCCTGATGCATTCTACACCCCTGTGCCAGAGCAGACTGGTTCCTGCCCTCCATCTCCATGTTAAGCTGGTCTTTATGGCTAGCACTGTACTGCTGGAATCATGGATCCTCCTGTAACCAATTCAGTACAGCATCTGGAGTTAGGGGGCTTAGGGATTTTCTTCTTCCTAGTGCCACACATCAATATCTCACTGTCTATTTGAACAGCACTTGCAGCTACCACAACAAACTTCACCAGAGGTGAAATCTGAGGTGAGGTCAAAGTGGTGGTGTGGTGGAAGCGGTGGTGACCAGAGTGGTAGCCAAATGAAGACAAAGGGGAAAATGGGGGAAACAGTGGTGAGTGCTCACAATGATAAGCAAAGGGACACAGAGGTGTTTGCAGCACAAAAGGCAGAGGGAAGTCTGAGGGGAGGGAGGCTGGGGCCTGAAAAGGCTGCATGATAAGCTCACAAAGGGGTCAAAAGAATACCAAATGGTTTACTGGAAAGGAATGTGTAAAAACTTTGAATGTGGTGGGTCAAGGTCCCAGCATGGGTCCCTCACAGGTGACAGGTTTGGGGGAGTGGTGGTTGATTTGAGAAACAAATTTCTTTTTGGGGCTGCTAGCTTTGTTCCTCTGGGTTGCTGACATCCTACATAGCCTGATGAAGACAATGGGCTGCAGAGGGTGCTACAGATGTGCTGGACTGGTTTGTTTTAATGATGATATTGGTATCTTCAAACCTGTTAGCAGATGTTGTTGGATGAATCAGCTGTTGATTTGCCAGGAAATTGAGGGGAACTCACCTGTACATAATAATCTCATAATAAATGAGGTTCTAAGCACAGAATCTGACATAGGATCCTGCCATCCTGTCCAGGAAAGGTTGCCACCGGAGTGCTGCCTGCCACTGCACTTAATCTCAAAACAGGAGTATTATGCCTTCAAGGTTTGATTCAGAACACAACATACTTAAAATGTTTGCTGAGTCACTCACCTTTCCGAATGAATTTTCCTGTCAAAATTAATTATCTAAAATGGAACAGATGCTCCAATGTAAAAAGGTTTCTTATTGAATGTAGAAAATATTGATCATTTCTGCAATCAATTTTTGCAAGTTATAAAACCAAATGCAAAGATTTTCAATTTTAGTTGTCATCTCAAGTTCTGGAAAAAAATATTTTTTTCAGTAAATGCAGAATGTATTCCTATTTTAATCTCAGAATATGGGCATCTCGAGCGAGGCAGCATTTATTGCCCAGCATAATTGCCCTTGAAAAGGTAGTGCTGAGCCTTTGTTTTGAACCACTGCAGTCAGTGTGGTGGACATGCTTGCTCCCAGAATGAAATTACGTAAGGAGCTCCAGGATTTTGATTCATTCGTAATGAGCGAGTGGGTGATACATGTCACAGTCAGGATAATGTAGGAACTTTGGAAGCGATGGTGTTTTCATGTATCTGCTGCTGATTCTCTGGTGAATTTTTGTAGGCTGTCTTGTAAATAATGCACACTGCATATGGAGCACGTCAGCAGTAGACCAGATGACAGAAGGATATTCAGAGTGTCGAGCACAAGTGGGTGTTAGGTGGCAGAGCAGGTTACAACCTGAAACATTATTGACAGAACATGGATGCAAGGCAAAATAAAGTTTGATGACCTTACAAAGCTAGCAAAATTTAAACTTCCCAAGTCATATCTCATTATTTCTGTACAGTATTCCCTCCCCTAATTCCCATCATTTTTATCTAATCACTGCACCTGCTACCCTCCACACCATTACTTCCCAACCTCTCAAAACCTCTGCCTTCATAATGTGGAGATACTGGCATTAGACTGAGGTAGACTCAGCAAGAAGTTTCATTACACCAGTTTAAAGTTTATTAAGTTTTTTTTTGAACCAGGAGCTTTCAAAATGGTGCTCTTTCATTATGTGAGTGATGAAGTGCTCACCTAATGAAGGCACAGAGCTCCGAAAGCTTGTGATTCCAAATAAACTTTGAACTTTAACCTGGTGCCAAGACTTCTTTTTCATACCAACGTTCTTTTAATCTGACAAGTGTATCATCAAACTTTCTCAATGCTCAACACAAACATACTTGCTATTTTTTCTCAAGGTAAACATGTGCGGAGTAACAAAGCTGGCAGCCACAGGAGACTGGACATTATACTTTTGTGTGCTGTTCCAAATTAAGGTGATTGTGGACAGGGCACAAGGTGCAGCATCCGGAGAGGCCCGAGGATAATTTTTCCCTCTTTCTCTTCTCACTCAAAGTTTACACTTGCACATAATGCAGCTGATGCTGTTTGCTTTCAGAAGCCATCTATTTGAATGTATTTATTCATTCCACAAAACGATAAGCCATTGTCCCGATCTTCCCTTTCAAGTCCAGAAGCTTCACATAGCTCTCAGGAGATAATGGAAATTGCCTGTGCTGTCACCGTTCTATGATTCTATGAGCATCACTCAAACTTGCACTTTAAATAATGGTTCAGAGATCGGCACCACAGATAGATTAGAGGCTAGACTAGAGGTATCTGCACACAAAGTTGCACCCAGCATCAGATGCTGGGACAAAGGCAAGAGAATAGGACAACTTGCATCCAAGCTCTGCAATAGAGGGTACACATGACGGTACCAAGGGTCCACCATGCATACATACGTACATAATCTTTGTGGAAATGTTGAAAAACATGGAGGTGTCCAGTTCCAACTGCTTGGAGCTCAGCAAGTGCAGTCACTATTTCCTTGCAGTCTAGGGAAAATAGTGATGGTCACAAAATCAAATTGTCATCGTCTGTGGTGAACCTGATGAACTCATCAGCAAGGTGGAACAGGGCATTGGTCATCTGTGGTGCACCAGTGTTGCAGCCTGTGAAATACAATATGTTACCTGTGGAGCTCTGGAAGCACCCAATGGTAAAACAGTTGAACACCTCAATCACTTCGAGGTTTGCTGCCAAAACCACTTGTTTGCCACCAAAACCACTTGTTTGCCAGTCCCACTATAGGATCTGTTTAATTTCAGTGACTTTATCAAGCTAGCCTCAAAATGCCTCTCTGACATCTGGAAATAGTTTGACTATGTCCTGAAAATGCATTGATGCTCCAGTGACCTTCTCTGATGCCTTCCCTGAGCAGCTACCTCCTTGGGAATTTGGTCCATGTGGTAAGTTCAAGTTTAGATTAAAAGTCAAGTTCTGACATAGAACTATCAACCTTCAAGTGAGTTAAACAAAGTCTTGTTAAACAGAGAGCTGCCTGGCAATGGCAGTTATATATCAATTAGCTAAAAGTAGTTGGTTCAATAGGCTTTAATTATTGTGACAAAAGGCTAAGGTAGTGACTTAATAGAAGCTCTAAAGAAGCATGCATGTTTTTCAAATTGCACGGAGTACAGAAACACAGAGAGGAATCTATGTCAGAGTGTGTTGTTGGGAATTTGGGGAGTGAGAGAAAAGATGTTCAATTTTTCACTTTTTTGATAGCCTTCAGTATTTGCTGAATTATCCTCCTTTGTCTCCAAATCAGGAGAGTCAACTTTCTAATACATAAGTTAAGCAAATTATTAACTGAGCAAGTTATAACATTAAGTGGAAAGGCTGGCGGTATGCCTCGACTGCAACATATGGGAATCTGTAGAATGCATTACAATCGCGGACAATTTTGGTTTTGAGTTGCTGAGCTGGAGTCTGAGTTGGTGACATTGAATAGCATTGGAGGGAGAGTTACATGTAAACTTGGACCCAGGAGATTATTAGATAAGGCAGAACTTTTGGAGTTGGTCAATGGTAATGGATTAGAGGATGGGACTGCAAGTCAGGCATATGGGGAATCAGCATGTACTGATGAAGGAACTCAGCCCCAACTTTGTCTAACAGACAGGAAAAGTCCTTGCTCTCTGAATAGATGAGAAGTTCAACAGGGTGAATGAGTGGTATCACTGCACCATAGGAAATGATGCTATTTAAGTTGGGCAGTGGAAAGGAATGAGATAGTGATAAGAGACTGGACAGTCTAGGGTACAGGTACTGCTTTCTCCACAGCTGTGACCAGGGGCCCAGAGTTTTTGTTTGCCCTCAAAAGATCATGAAGGATAATCAGTATGGGTGGAATTTAAGAATAGCAAGAATCAGAAAATATTGGTTAAAGCAGTTTATAGACCCTGAACAGTAGTTATACCACTGGACAGAGCAATAAATAAGAAATTATTGGAGACTATAACAATGGCAACATAATAACTGTAGGCATTTTATCTTTATATAGATTGGGACAATCAAATTGGCAAAGGAAGTTGAAAAGATGAGTTTCTAGAATGTTTTTGTGACAGTTTGTTAGGAAAACGTGTTATGGAACCAAACAGAGAAAGTTATATGAAATCTACTATTGTGTAATGAAGCAAACCAGTAATATCGTAGTAAAAAATCCATTGGGAAATACTGATCATAACACCATTCAGTTCAACTTTATATTTGAAAATAAGCCACAGCAAAGAAGAAACTTAACCAGTTCTCTCCTCATATCTAATCAATTGGCTTAGAGTTGAAATGAGTAAATAGACTAAAAGGTTTGGTGAATAAACAGTGTGAAACATTTAAAGAAACAATTCAAAATGTTAAACAAAAATGCATTCCACTGAAAAACAAAAACTCAGCAAAAAATACCTATCCGTGGTTAGAAAGTAGAGAATGAGCATAAATAAGGCTTTTTTAAGTTGGCAGGCAGTGAATAGTGGAGTATCACAATGATTCACAATGAGTGCTGGTGCCTCAGTTATTTGCAACCTATTTTAAGGACCTAGGTGAAGCCACAGTTAGAAAATTAGGCGAATTTCAAACTAGGTCCCTTACTGGGGTGGGAATGTGGAGTGTTTCCATTGCAGAGGCTGGTGAGGAAACATGCCAAACGTCAAGCCCCAACCTCATTAATTACATATCCGGGTACTTTATGCTGTATTCAATGGTGAAGTAAGCCTGCATGGCACATTGTCCACCATCATGTCTGGGTATCACACTGAAACAGTATGCAACATCACTGCTCACCAGTGAAGAAAGAAGGTAAACCGCCTGAAAATGTAGACTGACCTCCACAGCATGCTGAAGCTAGAAGGGCCTCCTGAGAATAAAAATAGATCTCTAGGACCAGAGGCTTGAAGATGGACCCCTCTGCAGGACACAGAATCTGGAAGCTCCACCTGTAGATGCACCCCTAACTCACTGCTATGGTTTCCAGGGTTGGAGACTGCCTCCATCCATTTTAAGGCAGGCCTGGATAGATACTTGATCAACAACAGGGTGAAAGGTGATCAGGGATAAGCAGGAATGGAAGGTTGAACTTACAATTAGATCAGCCATCATCATATTAAATGGCAGAGCAGGGCCAACTAGCCTATTCCTAATTTGTATGTTCTATTTTTGTTTGTATGTTCTTATCCCAAACTCTGGAGACATTGCACAGATGTGTCCCAACGTCTACATACCATGTCATTCCAAACGTATTTTGTGCCAGCAGGTTTTCCCACCAGTATTATGGAGAATCTGGTCTGCGGTGGAGGGTGTTCTGATTTCAAAGAGAAGTATTCTTTAGGCTCCAAAGGGGTATCGAGGGAAAATTATGAAGGCTAAACAACTGCATTTATGGGCTAAACTATGCATCAGGGACTGGTATTTTTCAGTTATATCTCTACTAAAAACAGGTCGTCTTCAGCTGAAAACCTCAAAGTATGTTATGAAATCAGAATAGACTCCAACAGTTTTTCTATTTTGACATAAGTGTAAGGAAGGAATGCTTCATTCCAAGAATAATTCCACTGACAAATTAGGGGATCTTTTATCAAAACAAACTTTATTCATAGCATAATTTAAATACAACTTGAACAAAATGAAGTAAAACAGCTGAACAATCTTTAAACATAAAAGCACACTCAATTTCTAATTTATCACTATTTCACTTCCAAAGAAGCAATGTTGTTCATACATTTTTAAAATCCACCTGTACACAGCCTTGGAATTTTCAGAAAGATATATCTTTTAGAAGCCTGCAAAATTCTCCTACCTCCAACCAGAACAATGAAACTTCAATTTCTTTCTGCAGTAAATCCAGGACTGCACAAATACCACAACATCACATGATCCTGTCAATCACTCTGCTCTGAAATCCCAGGGAAGCAGGGCAAGATAACTGCTCGCTCAGGGACAATGTCCACGTGTTACAGAAACGAGTTTGAGGACTGATTTTATGAAGATAAGAGATGTTGGAAAGGAAGGGCATTTCAAAACTAAAATGGGATACAAGTCACCAGTTGTCAGATTATTTCACAGAACTGTTGTACATTCTCAAAGCGATGCCTTGTGTTATAATGGATTATTAGCACAAGGAAGTTTTCATCTTGTGAGCTAATATTTTTTCTCAGTTTCAAATGCGTAAATAAAGAAAAGTCAGTCAGCACTCATGGTGATGATAGAGAAGCAATGTGATAAACAATAACTGGGCTCAAATAAAGCAACCTAATCTCAGTGTCTTCATCACCACCAAGCTTGAGAGTTCTCCGGCACCATCTGAACAAAATCCATAATTGTGAACCTTTCATCTACCAGTCAACACCCTGAGTTTGTCCCACAGGCTGTAACTTGGACTTGATTAACGCCACCCTTTAGCTCCCTCCTTCCATTTATCTTCACTGACACGCCATTGATCATGCACAAGGCACCAGGCCCTTCCCATTCCTCATACCCTGACTCCACACACTCTTGCTCATAAAGTTCTCTACCACTCCTCCAAGCCCCAAACCTCTTACTCACCAATGCTGGTCCAAACCCTATATTCAAGCTATATTTCTCTTGCTCCTCTTCTTTGCTCCACGGAACTCATGAACAGCTACTGTCCTTAGACCCAATTGCACAAAGGTAACTATACACACCGCCTTTAAAGTGTGAGAAGAGATGTGCTGCTGCTTCTGCAGTCATAACCTTGACAATGTGGAGAAAGTAAGAGAGATAGCTCATGATTGTTCCGTTGGAGTCAGTGTAAAAAGGGTACCTTTGGGGTGGTGGGGTGGACTGCAATCAATGCCTTGCATCCTTTGTGAAAACTGTCCACTCACCTCTACCAAGCATAAATGAGCCACCTGATGAGCTCAGTTGAACATTCTTGCATCCATCCTGATGAGCATAAGATGAAAAGCTTAGACAACACATCTCTTCTATCAGCTGATCCTGAAAATGCTTCTAACTTATATTGATATATTCAATTTATTATGGATGTGGAGGTTATCCATTTGAAATAACTACATATGCATTTGAAACAATATATTTAGTCATTTTTCTTGATTTCCGCATTTGAAAACTACTATTTTATAGCAGCAGTTTTGACAATGAGATCAATTCTCATCTACTGTATTTGTTTGGGTAAAAGTTGTAGGTTTCTGTTTTAATTTTAGCCTTTTGTCACATCTAAAGTTGAAAGATAAGGGAGCTGGGGTAGAGTCTGGGAGGAAAAGGAATAAGAGAGCTATTTCTTGGCATGTTGAAAAACATCTTGACCCACCCTAACTAAAATGAACTTCGTCATTCTTCAGCTCTTTCAAACTTTTCAAAGCATATGTTATCTCTTTTCCTCTTTTCCTTTAGTTTGCTCCATTAAAGAGATAATATTTCAATTGGAAAATAAATTATGTGCCTTTTTTATGGACGTTGATAGGCATACTATGTACTGCCTGTGTTGTTTACTTTTTTGCTAGGAGTTAGACAAGTTATTTCATCTGCATTGCCA
Organism: Sphyrna mokarran; assembly: GCA_024679065.1. Lineage (NCBI taxonomy): Eukaryota > Metazoa > Chordata > Chondrichthyes > Carcharhiniformes > Carcharhinidae > Sphyrna > Sphyrna mokarran. The sequence goes on from JAGIQG010000003.1 coordinate 107,071,097, forward strand.
GTTGTCCAAGTGCACATAGATAAGAACATATCTAATGGACTAAGCTGGTCACCTCTCACAAAAAGAATGGTGAATATTTAAGAGGACAATGGCATTTCTAAAATACAATGAAGCACTATTTAAGTGACTTCGTCCTGAGTTCTCTGCCCAAAGGTAAATCCGACCTATAACACCATGATTTCCACCCTGAACGGGGCAGGGAGAAAGATCCCGAGTCCACCCCAGCATGATGGGGATCAAAGACTGTCAAACCAATCAGCCCCGAAGGGGTCAGAGTTGCTATAGCAACATGCATATTGTGTCCTGGACTGTCGAAAACAATGGAGACTCCAAATGCTTTTCATCACATGGCTAATTGCAAATCTCTCCCTCTCTTACCACCTGACATTGTCTTTTGTTGCAAGCGTTAACCAGTTAATACTCAACCTATTGGATCACATTTTGAACACACCTTCCATGGCCATAAAGTCCTGAGTGGGATTCAAAACCTGAAAGTCTGGTTCAGAGGCACGGATATTATCCACTGTACTACGATATCTTCACCAACATAAAACTTATGTCATCATTAAAACAGGCTAAAGTTGAATTCAAAACAGTAGATAAAACTGTTAATGTAACACAGACAGAATATTTCAACTGTAAACTTGTTTGTAATCTTTTCGTGACTCAAAGATTACACTGTTGTAATGGGCTCTGCTGGAAATAGCTCTTCAGTGCAACAAGGTTTTTTTTAATTTGTTAATGAAAAGCAGTATATTCCATATCCTTATGGTTACATAGACAAATAATTTCCTACTTGTAGACTATAATTATATAAATAATAATCCAGATGTGATGCTGAGTTCTTAACTTAGTTGTTTCTTTTAAACAGTCGTGCCAAAATAAACGTAAAATAGATTAAACCAACTTTTAGGATCTTTTTCAACAAAGATCTATCTAACTTTAGTTGGCATTACGAAAAAATTCTGCTTAAAATTAAAAGCTCCCAACTTGAATAATGGTAAATGCAAATAATTTCCACTGTACATATTACAAATTTGGCTTACTAGCTTTTTTTCTAGGTTTTTCCTGGAAGTAAAAGTAACAATAAGTGCAATTGGTAACCATTTACATTATGTTACAAAACGTCACTTGTTTAAAATCGTAAGATTTATTTGTCAAAAAGATAACAGCCCATACTTGCAATTGAAACAGCCTTTTGAATATAATGTATCTTTCAAATCAATTAAAAAAAAATTCAAAGCAGAATTCTCCCAAAAAATTCTAGGTGTTGAATGTGTGTGAAAACTTTAATAACACACTGGTTTTTCCAATGGGTGTTCAGAGAACAATCTCACGCATTCTGAACTGCAGAACATGAATATCATTAAATTTTAGGGAGCAGGGCCTATTCCCACTGAAGAGGCTGAAATCAGTGCACTGAGCAGACCACTGTGCCTGCACCAATCTGTTAGTGCTAAGATTGGCACATGCGCAATGGCCTCACACTAATAGCTTCCCAATTGCTGGTGAACTCGATTCCTGCCGACTCTGTGGCCCCTGCAACATCGGCTATCTGCCCCACCCACCTTCACTGGTCTCCTGACCATTCCCTGATCCAGCCTCGACCACCCCGCCCTACCCTGATTTCCAGCCCCGACCCCCTTCTTGGCTGTGGGAAGAGCAGCAGGATACCCCCACCCCTCTGTCTCTATACCCGATGGACAGTGACAAGGTGCCTATGGGCAATGGCACTTTGCTCTTTGGGCAGTGCCATGAGTATAGGCTGGCACTGCCAGTATGCCGGGGGGCATCCCTCCAATGCTCGACTTTCTGGGATAGCCCTGATTGCTGGAATACCAGGGTGGGGAGGAGGAGGGGTGCACGCAGAGTTGGGCCACGAGTTCACCAAAAGTGGGGAACTACAGTAATCCCTGTTTGACTGGAACTAATCTGGCAGAATCTCCTGGCCCAAATTATGGCCTTCATGTTTAACCTAGTTTTAATACAAGTTACCGTAATACTCCAACAAGGGATTCGCTGACAGTTTATCCTTCAATCTTTCATATTTCATGTCATTTATTATTGTCACATATTAGTATACAGTGAAAAGTACTGTTCCTTGCAATGCTATGTAAAGCATACCATTCATAGAGAAGGAAAGGCGAGAGTGCAGAATGCAGTGTTACAGCCATAAACAGGTTGTAGAGAAAAATCAACTTAGCATGAGATAGGTCCATTCTAAAGTCTGATGGCAGCAGAGAAGTAGCTGTTCGAAGAAGAGTTGGACTTGGAAACAGCCAAGTCCAATTTCTGAAAGGCCAAACTTGAAGTAAGCCTATAATGCTCACTGGGAATTTTCTTTACAGACCATATAGACAGTAATGCTGGTGAATGCAAGTATTTCTAGTTTACTATTCTGTCAGCACTTTCAAGCCTAGAAAGTCATATAAATTCAGGGTCAGATTCCCAGTGAGGGGAAAGCCTTTTGAACAAAGAACAAAGAACAATACAGCATGAGAAACAGGCCCTTCGGCCCAATGAGCCCACGCCGCCATTTTGACATTATGAGTGCCTTCCTCTATCTATGTCTTTTGCTAGAATTTAAACCCAAAGTAAATCCAAGGTAAACCCAAGGTCACTCAGCAGATAACTACAAAAATTTTCCAGTTGGCAAAGATCCTCCAATGAGGTTGAATCCCAGGCAATGAAAGGCGGTTTTCTAGCAGCAGACCAGAGGATTGGATTCTCCAACTGCCTTGTGTAATCTACAATTAACAGATTGTTACAGCAATGACCAGCAACCCCATGGAGGGAATCTTTCTCCACAATGATGACCTGGCAGCTATGGCCTCTTTTTGTCTTGGTTTTCAAAAAGTCTTCAGAGTCTCCATCTTGGGCAACCTTATTTTCTCCTACCCACATCAACATACCTCACCTATGACAGCGGGCAAAGCTGAAGTTCAAGCTTCCTATCGTCCTTCAGCCTCAGGCGATCACTTACTATTCTTAATTGGGCAGTGAGCAGACACACTGGTCTCCATTTAGCCTTCTCATTAAAACTTAATAGGGCACCAAGTATCACTGCAATATAGAATTGGGGCCTACCAGAGTTCCTAACTCACAGTGCCAGAACAAAATTTTAGCCCTGTGTTTTCATTATATGTGTGCATAGTTGAGGGTGAGATGTACAAGTGAGATCTTTTACATCAATCTTTTGAGCAGGCACTAAGTCAAATGGCTGACTTTTACCCCTATTTTCTATGTTTGTATCTGAATAAGCATGCTGACTTTTGGTTTAACTTCATGTTTGAAGCTGAACAGGCCACATTCCTTGGGTCAGCAGTCAACTGTTAACTTGAGGTTGGAGTTTGAATCTAAAGCCTATGCACAAATTGAGGGCACTATCTACTTTGCCAAGCTCATTTGACGCATTATTTGATTACAATTTTTTTACTCCATCCCACCCTGTTATACTTTGATACTCCCAAAACAAAGAGATTTTCCTGCAAAGTTCCATTGTGGAACATATTTCTTCCAAGATAACCAAATCAGATATTAGCACCACCAAAAATATGGTACATTTGTTCATAAATTAGTTACACAATTGCTTCAAAGCCTGAGAGTAAAACAAGGAAGCACTTCCCTTCACACAGTGCCTTGGGTTGGCTTGTTGCCTCATTAGTCCACTTAATGGCTTCCTGTCTGAGGCCATTTCCTCTTGGAATAAATAGAAACAGGGAGAGGCAAGCAGAGATATTAAAATGAACAACTTAAAAGTCCTACTAATATGTAGCTTCCTGCTTTCCAAACAGTTAATGTTTCATTTATAAATCTTATGTCCTTCGCACTGCGAAGTGATAAACTTAAAATATTTGTGTACATATTTGTATTAAGCGTTAATGATCCATGAAAATATGAAAACGATACTGTTCCGTTTTCTTTAATGATTTTTTGGTTTCAAACCATGGCTGTCAATTTTGCAACATTTTATTATGTCTTAAATTGTCATCTTTTATGGAGGTATATGAACAGAATGAAATGAAATGAAATTCAACATTCTGCCAAAGAAAATTCATCTTGGAATAGTTGTACAGTTTCAGCTGAACAAAGTTTTTAAAAGAATATCTTACCCCATCAAAAGAGAACATTTTTAATGCTGAAAGCCTGCCAAGGATCAAAATAAGAATAATAGGTTGCACATATTGACCCGGATATTGCAGCCAGCTGCAAATGCAATGCGTTTGCAGCTGACACTAAAGTAAGCTGCCCACAAAGATCTAGCCGCCTCTGTGGTGTGGATTTTCTATATTAGTTTGAATCTGCTGCCAAATTTCTTCTCAAGGGTACAGCAAAAGTGATGTCAGCAGAGTAACTTGCCACTAACACGGAGGTATTATCACAAACAAGAAATCAGGAAATAAGAGGCACCAATTGTCCTTCACTTTTTAACATCATTTTACAGAGGATAATAAATGACTTAGATATACACATTTGAAGCCAAGAACTCAGTGAATGGCAGAAGGGGTTTCAGAAGCTAAATAGTCTACTTCAGTTCTTACATTTTTAAATATCATAAACAGATTTTTTTTAGATCACAAACTTTCAGAATAGAAACTTAAAAACACAAATATTAAATTAGTTTTCCAGGGTTAGAGTGGTCTTCAGCAGTAGCAGACTGCAGTTACAGCTCATCAACACTGCTAACCTTTCAGGGGGTCTTAAGCAATGATATTACAACATAAAACGGGAAATTGTCCTCACTTCAGTGATTTCTAATAGATTGCAGTGTGCAGGGACATCATGAAATGTAAAAGCATAGAATCACTGATAAATTCCTGCATTTAACTGTGCAGATGTCAACTCAAAAAAGGAATGATGATGGCAAACATGAACTATTTTGGCAGTATTATTACAACAAAATTCTACAATGAAAAAAAAAGTTCCCCTTTCACTCAAGCTTGATAGAATCCAGGAAATGGATATTAATATTTACTCCTAGCGATAATAGCCAGGAGTGTAACAAGTAATGAAGCTGGAAGCGGCATTAATTTTTGTCCACAAGGGGGAACAACTGAAACAGACTTCAAAACAGTGACTCTCCATATAAACTTCATATCTAACTAGAAGTTGATAACTGAAAATATATCCTAACATTTTAAATTGCCACTTCAGCACCAAGATCAATAGATCAAAAGTGATCTACTTTTTGTAAAAGATAAAGCTGCATGTTTGTAAAATGCTGCACATAACAATTCTGCTTGTTTCTTATTTTAACTTAGTCAAAAGAGGAAACAGCATGAATGCTGCAAATTAAAATCAAATTATGGGGTCTTTGTAAAGTCACAGCTACCTGTTACTTATGGTCTCCTGACTGAGGGAACAGTGCAACATACTCCCGTCTCATTCACACTAAAGAGACCATTTTGACGTGGTTTAAAGTTTCCTGATTTCATATTACACTCCTAAGAACCGCTGTATACTTATAAAAGAATCTCACAACTCAAAATAGCATTGCTAATTTTTAGATGAGATTGGGCCAGTGTGTGAAATCTATAATTAAACTGGCTCCTCCTTCACTGTCATTGGTCAAAATCCTAGAATTGTGGCTGTACCTACACCATGTGGGCTGGGGCAGTTCAAAAAGGAGGCTGACAAACCTCCTCTCAATTATGGTGGGCAATTAACCCATTCATTAACCTGCATTACTCAAAGGTGTCAAAGTATATGGGGAGAGTGTAGGATTTAGTTATGAGCTAGGCTTGCCCTTTGTACAAAGGCGTGTAGGTTAAGGGACTTAATGGGGTATATGTTACACGATTATCGGGATAAGGCAGGAGGTTGGGGGTGGGGGAACGGTGGCATGGGCCTTGGCAAAAGGCAAAATTTCCTGTTGGAGAGTCTGTACAGATGCAATGGGCCGAATGGCTTCCTTTTGCACTCTAGGGATTCTATGATCATATTGATTGGTCTAATGTTTCTTCTATTTTCTATGTTCCTATCTTGTAAAAAGATAGTAAAAGGAAATAAAATCTGAAATTTTAGCTCTGTTCCTCTTGTTAGGGACAGGTCAGAAACTCCAAGATATATTATGAAGTTCATAGACCCCAGCTTTTAATTTTTTGCAATCATGGCAAGCATAAGGTGTTTGCTGTAGGTATGATTCAACTGACCCAATAGGAAACTTAAAACAAATTTTCTCTCACAACACAGTTCAAATTATAACAAAAATAATTAGCATGACTTTTACCAATTAAAATATCTAAATATAATACATAATTCTTAACAGCTATCACTATAGTTTCAATTTAAGCAATATTCCAATAGATATAAATCCTACTATACCAAAAACAAATATACTCATGTAGATACTAGATTTCTAGCCTTTTAAGCTCTCTGAACAGACAAAAAAAGACACCTGCCTCCTTTGCGCTCACTCCAGGGAGAGCAGTCTCCAGAGAAAGCTCTGCCTTCAAGCAGCAGAACTTCAGAGAAAGATCCCAAATTCAGACAGGGAAAGAAACAGACAATGAGCTATTTATTCCCTTTGGGGAAGGTGATAAACTTTTGGTATTATCACTAGAGTATTAATCAAAAACTCAAATGTTCTAGGGACCCAGGTTTGAATCCCATCACTGCATAGCAGAATTGAAACCATTGTCAATTATCAGAAAAAAACCCATTTGGTTCATTACTGTTCTTTAGCGATGGAAATCTGCCATCCATATCTGGTCTGGACTACATGTGACTCTAGAGCTTCAGCAATGTGGCTGATACTCAACTGCCCTCAGGCAATTAGGGATGGGCAATAAATGCTGACCAGCAAGCAATGCCTATGTCCATGAATTATTAAAAAAATCCCAAAACATCAACTTGAACTGTGATTCAAACACCGCCCTGTCACATGACCTTTCCCGTCAAAGTCTGAACTAACCCTTACTATGAAACACCCCAGGGAAAACACTAAAATAACAACCCATTGACAAACATTTTAGCAATTACGCTGCAGCAGTAACAACAGGATTTGCCAGATACAGACAAAACAGGACCAATAATAAAATAAAATACTAAACCCAAATCCTACACAAGAAACAAGACACAAATATATTTCTTAAAGGCACAGTAGCATTATATTGTTTCAACAATCGTTGGCCTGTTGTGTTTTCAACACTTTCTGTTTTCAATTCAAATTCCTAGCATCCATAGTATCCATCCATAGTAACTGACATAGCATCCATAGCATCCATAGTAACTGACTTTTATATGTCAGTTAGCTTGCCTCTATGTTAATATGTAAGGACTTTTTCAAGCTGATTCATCACAAAATTTCAAATTTAAAATGATTACACAGGATTCCCTTGACTGGGTCGTGGGGGTGGTGGGAAAATAGCCAGGTGCCATGATGGATTTCACGTCAACACACTCCTGCCTCCATGGAGGATTCCCAGCAGCAGGACCAGATACACACCAAATGGAGGTAAATAACCAATTTAGGTCATTAAATTCCAAATTCGGGATAATTTCCGAGCTGCAGAGTAGTCCAGCGCTCCAAGGGAAAACTGCCAGCTTCTTTGAGCTGGCCTCCCTTTGAGGTTTCTCAAATTCCAAGTTGCCTCAGTTGCATGTCCCTGGTGGCATTACCAAGGCTTCAAAGCTGGCAGCAGAATCGGGAGCTGCGAGAACAAGCCCTGAGGTAGCCAATAATGAGGCCCCTCTATTTAGTTCCAACATCGGGATCACAAAGTCTGCAGAAAAATCCTGCCCGTTAAGTTAGAGTTGGGGCTTAACTCAGTACAAAAACAAAGCAAAATCCCCTGAAGGAGTTAGTCTTGACTGCTGGGATTTGGAGAGCTGCCATGGTCTAGAGTCTAACTGGATTTTTAAAAAAACTACTCAGGAGGTCCCTTGGTACTCTTATGCCTAACAGAATTTAATTTAAATGCTGAGTACCATGCTTCTGACCATGTTCTTAAAATATTAAAATTTTAACTTGCTGGCAGAAGGCTGTAAGCAACTTGAATAGTCATTCTCTTGAGTCATGCCAATAAACAGCACTGCAATACCAATGTAAATATTCTTCTCTACATCCACTGATGGTAAATCTATGTTAACTTTCAAGTACAGAAGTTTAAATCACAGTATGTGATTTAATTGATTCAAATACAAACAGTTTATTTCTAACATAAAGCAGCAAACCGATATCTCCCAATAAGGTGATGTTTGACACATTTGGTACAGTATTACCTTATTCGCAATTAAATTTTTCTAAGCAGCTGACGGCCATCAAAATTAATTTCATAATGTTCATTTATATCACTTATGAGACAGAAGTTTCAAAACCAATTATAAAATGTATACTATTCTGTGATGATAATGCGCTCTTAAGAAATACATTCGTATTTTGTTTCTGTGAGGGGCATGTTTAAAATTTAGCTCTATTTTACACGGTGCTGATTTATCTGGAACCTGGCACTTCACATGCTGAAAATGCAATGCAGGCTAATGACTTAGCTAGGGATGTGTTTGTTTTAATCTGAGCAAATGCATTTTTGTATATTTGATTTTACCCCAGAACGGTGGTTGAAATAGTAGCCATGTACTTGGCAGGAATGCAACTGTAATGCTTCTATCCATCATTATTTGATTGGAACAAGAATTCAGCACAGATAAGTAGGATCCAAAGATCAGTGTCCTGAGCATTTTAACTGAAAATTGCAGGAGTCTTGCCCAGTAGCTTATCTGTCAGCAACACCTGGAATCATTGGTATCTCAACAGATACTCTGTTGTAGGTCAATGGATTGAAGGATTATTTTTGTGTCTGGTTTTCCAGGACAGTTTTTCCAGCTGCTAGACTGCTTTTCCTTTTGCTGAATAACCCCACAGTAAGCTTTCTGCTTTCATGGGTACTATTTTTGCTCATTTCATTTGGATGGATGGACCACAGCCTCAATGTCAGAGGCCACACATAGAGTAAACTTGCCAAAAGTCAATTCTATCCAAACAGCTGAAGAAATAACCAGTTTGGGAGATGGGATTTGTGGTAGGCTGAACAGGATGGCTTTGGTCTTCCCGATACTTAACTGCAAGAAATTGTAACTCTACGAAGACCAGACTGTCAGCACAATGTTAATGGACAGTTTCAGTGAGGTACAGAAAGCATATGTGGGAAAGCTGCTCCATATCTGCACTTCAACATCTGAACAGGTCTCTGAGCACAAGATAGTAAATATGAAAGGAGGATGGCTATCATTTAGACCAAGTGCTGTGCTTCCTGCTGCAGAGGCCAGCGGGAAAACACACTAAATCTTCCAGCATCAAGCTCATTAATTATGCACCTGTTATTTAACATCATATTCTGTGGTAGGGCAGGTATGATGGCGCAAGTCTTGCCATCATATCTGGGTGCCGTATTGAAAAGTTACCAAAGATCACCTACCCCAATTGAAGAAAGAAGATAGATCTTTCAGGTTGGAAGAGGGACCTCCTTCAATGATACTATATCTGGAACATTCCATCTGTAGATGTTCACTCACTCACTGCTGTGGTGTTCCAGGGTATATGGTTGCTAATGGCCTCCATTCTGAATTCTAGAGGCAGTGTTCAGTGAATTCAGACTTCTCCCACACTGTATTTTTCCAGATATGTTCTGTACCAGCATGTTTGTGCTGGTATCATGGAGAATTGGCATTGGCGGAAGACTCTGATTGGGCCTTATGTCAGTATGCTATTAGCAGGATGCAAATCTATTTCATGTCTGCCTCCAGAGGATGTCCCTATGGCAGGCACCAGCAGAAAATTCATACCGTTGAAGCCAATTGTTGGATTCCCACTGAGCACTTTCCCATCCCATTCATTCCATCCCAGTTTTTTTTTTGTCATTAGCAGTGTTCTCACTATAATCACCAAGAATTTGCTGTGAACATTTTTGCCCTTTTCTGAATGACGGATATGGTTCAATAATGGCCAACTCTCTGACACTTTACCCAAATGGCAACTTTCCACATTCCGAGAGTTGCAAGTAAGAGTCAAAAATAGGCTGAAAATGTTAATGCCACAGGTGCTACCAGTTCCTTTGAGGTTTTCCAGCATTTTTTGTTTTTATGGTAGTTTTTTCATGTACAGACTGAAATAGTAATTATTGACAACAGTTTGATTTTAATAACAAATATCTAAAACAGATTCTATTCCCAATGTACATACATATGCTCTCCCCCATAAGAATCAGTGGTTACCAAAAATAACAGGCCAGGCTGATTTTCTCCTTTCTGCATCTCATTTATTACTATTTAATAAAATACCTCAAAGCATAAAATAAATTTGTAAATAAAGACTGTGAAACTTGCAGCACGTACATTCCATTACAAATATCCCTAACAATATAAAAATGTGTCTTTCCAGCTTGTCAGGAAACAAGAACTGGAGTCAAGTTTAACTAGAATAACTCATAATCCCTTCCTTGCTACTATAGCATCCACAGAGAATGCATTCCCTTTGCCTGTCACCAAAGTTGTCAGAATCATTCACAGTACCCATTAGTCAAACACTGGACACCTTCTGTCAAGGTAAGATTGCAATCAGTCCACAGCTGCTGAACGGATATAAATGTTTTTTCAGGGTACAATAAACTCCAACAGAAGCCATGAGCCCTGCCAAACTCCCTGCTACCTTTCCACAAGATGAATGTTTGACCTCCTGCAAAGTCGCAACCAACACGCTCCTCATTAGCCAGAACAGTCACCGAGGGCAGCGCTTCTACATTTACAGGACAGCTAGCTAATGAGGATCGACACTAGACCGAGCAGTGAGTGCAAGGACATCAATGAATATGACAGCTACCATATATCGGAATGCACTTCATCTTGCATTTTCAGTCCAGCTTGCAAAACTCACCTCTGACTGAATAGGATCATGTTGTTGTCATTCAGACTTAATTGAAATTAGTGTTTCTATTACAGTAGTCATTCTCTCTAGTATTTGCTTTCAAACACAACCACGACCAAGTTAAGAACCGCTGGCCTTTAATTAATGTGCACAACTCAATTGACTTTTGCTATTTATGCTTTCATGTTCAGTGGTACGTGCTTGCACAATCATATGAGATTAAAACAAAGGTGACTTTACTCAGGTCCCAACTAGAATAAGTGTTCACTTTCGGACATCCTATTTTAGAAGGAAAACTGAAAAGGATGCAGCATACATTCTCTGTTCTTCGAGATGAGGTTACAGTTCTGAAGAGAATCTTGAAATTAGATTTTTTTCTCCGCCACTCAAACTGAGAAGATTAAAGAGTGACCTGTTACTGGTCTTCAAGATTACAAATGGGTCACGATAAGATAATCAGTGATAGATTATTTCCAATGCTCAGTGAGATTCTAGCAAGATGATACAAGATTAAGATCATCATAAAAGAAAGTGAATGGAAGGTAACAAAAGGATTATAGATATTGATGGCTGATAGCAAGAATTCTTTGAGGCACACAGCGTATGTTAATGAAATGTGGTGGGCTTATAAGCACCAGGACATCTTAAACGATTGATAAAGTCTGGTACAGCAGACTGGGCATCAGTAAGTACCTGCAGCAGAAGAAATGTAGGAAAAACTGGAAAAAAAGTAGAAAACTGGAAGAGTTGTAGCTCAAAATCTGAGAGAAAAAAAACAAAGGATAAAAATGGAGAACAACAGGAAATTGAGAAAGCATGAAAAAGAGAAAAAAGAGCAAGAAAAAAAAAAGGATGCATGGGCAACATTTAGAATTCACTTGTGAGTAAAGCAGAAAGTAAACGACTGGAAGAAAAAGCAGCCAAACAAATGAAAGCAAAATACAGCAAATACTAAAAACCTAAAATAAAAAGTAGAAAATGCCAGAAACACTCAACAAGTCAAGCAGCATTTATGGAGAGAGCAGAGTTTTAGATGTGATCTTTTACCAGAAGCACAGAGAATAGCAAGGAAAAAAAGAGAATGAGTGTGATCAAGGAAGTCAGCGCAAAGAAAGCCAGCATATGAGACTAAGATAACATAGAAAGCGAGAAAGCAAGTGAGCAATCAGATCAGGAAGAAAATATATGAGAGGAAGAAATGCTCTCATAAATTGACATGAAAATATAGGAATATTTAAAGAATTAGAGTGCATAACAGTTATGTAATGCAAATATAATTTTAAAACTATTCTGAGGGAGAACAAACGACAGTATTCTGTTTGTTGTTTATAATTTTTTTAAAAAAGGGAAATTGAAGATTTAGGTATCAGCTTTAAGTCTTATAGCCTGTAAGCAGTTGAATTTCAGATTTATAGTAATTCCACCTGCAAAAACTGCAGCACTGCACTCTTTAGGGGAGTATACCACTGACAGCAACTTTTGATTTTCTGAATTTAATCATGTATATGCGGATCCCAGTTGTTGCTATCAACTGTACACCATAATAACAATGAATGCTGATAGATGAGATTATTTATTCATACTGTGGAATAATGGTTCTCTTATTGAGTCTAAATTTTAGGATCCAAAGCAACAGGTTTCAGCACATCTTTCACTACAGATAATATAATTAACCATTCTGAAATCCTAAGTGAAATGAGAATCAATATCTACCAAATTAAAATTGAGAACTCAGGTTGAAGGAGAAGAATTGAATGCTCTTTGGTACTGTTGCGTGTAGGGGAGCTAGGTATGGGTCAAGATGGCGTTTGGTAAATAATTGCGTGTGAAATTAATACATGTTGTTAAAAATGCTGAAAAATACACAAGTTATTATGTGTTCTTATGTTAAGATTGTAAGCAGCTATACAAAAACAAGAACTATTAAAGGAAGGATATATTTTTATTTAATTACTGGTAATGGAAGCACATATCAACATGTATTACAATAAAACAATGCATTATTGTGTTGGATTTCAAAGAAAAGGACCTCAAGATAAAATTCATTCAAAGGTAAAACTTTTAAAGTAAGAACCAAACATTCTCACAAAATTTAAACAGGATAGTTGAATGGTTAGTTTTCAGTAACTTTTGAAACTGTTTTTACCTCAAATTCCCTTCATTATAACAAGGTGAAACATTACAATATTTCCCTGCAATGCTCTTGATACTTAGATTTCTTTCAGCAGTGCCTTAGACACATTATCCAGAGTACTGAGCTGTAAAACACTAATGAGGCAACAAAGCACAGTTTGCTTGCCTCACCTCTCCTTCTCACCCTTTAAACAGATTTGGGCCAATCAGGCTCCTTGATGGAGCTATCAGATTTCCCACCTCCTTTGATTGACAAGTGCATCTAAAGAACAAACAACTGGGCTCAAATAACACTCAAAACATGATGTACTCCTTCTGTGCTGTTTTGATCTGATGATGACTCTATATTAAAGGAGTACTTGCAAGACAAATGAAGTTGGATGGGGGGAATGAGACTGATTAAACTGCCCCAGAGGGCTGGCACTGGATTTGAGGGGCTGAATGGCCTGTCTGTATCATTGCTACAATGATCTTAGTAAATGGCAATGCAGGCTTGAGCAGCCAAATGGCTTACTCTTGTTCTTCATTTGTATGAACTCGGTTCTTGAAGGGGACATGAACAGAATGGGAATGGAGGGGTATAGAAAACTGATTTAAAACAGGGATCATGAGCCTTGGGAGTCCCTGGGAAGTGTGTAAATAGATGAAGATATTGATGTACTTGTTTTTATCCTACAGATGCTTTGGTCCACCTTGTTGTCTAACGAGGGGCATACACATGATGGGTCATGAGAGGGATGCTCTTGGATTTTCTTTGAGAGTATCCTAGTGCTTCACGTGGTTAGTGTACGCTTGACCTGGACCATGTGATGGGCAACACGACAGCTCAGTGACTATCGCTGTGTTGTGCAGATACATGGATTTGGGCCTCTGTCTGTGGGAGTTTGCACGTTCTCCCCATGCTTGCGTGGGTTTTCTCCGGGTGCTCCGGTTTCCTCCCACATCCCAAAGATGTGCTCTTAGGCTAATTGGCAAAACAAATTCTCCCTAAATTGTCTCAAATTTGGTCTTTAATCCATAGATCTAAAAACATGGACAGGGATCGCAGGTAGAGGTGGGAACATCGGGGTAGTGGCGCGGGCTCGTTGGGCCGAAGGGCCTGTTTCCCATGCTGTTTTGTTCTTTGTTTTCAGAATCTCTTAATCTGACAATAAAATCGAGTATATTGTCCGTGATTTATTCTTGCTTTACTTTCTTTACAATGTGAGATTAAATTGGGTTCTCTTGAGAAGAGCACAAATATAAGTCTGGAAAATGCACATTCATTAAACCAGTACATTTGTTCTTATTGAAACAGAACAACATGTGCAATTAAACAAAGTGGATTAGAAAATGAGAGTTTGCTTAGTTTTGTTATTTTGCAATTAGAATATTGATGAGGCAATATCATCAGTCTTTCTCAGATTTTTTTCATCCTTCGGTTTCAGGAGTAAAGCTTGAAATACACACAGCATGTGGTTTACAAAGTTTTGACTTTGAAGAGGAAAGTAAGTATATTGGCCTTACACTGATGTACTTTGAAAATCAAATGAAATTCTCCTCAAGATTCAATGAGTTATATACCTTTAGAAAGTAAATGTGATGCACCATTTTTTGTAGCTGCTCCACATTTAATTTTAATAAATCTGACTTGGAGCCTGAACAATAGAAATGATAACTTGCTTGAGCACAAAGATGCAGGTAAATTATGTACCAACTTGTTCTGTTCAATTCTAAGCAATGTGACATTCCCATAAAACAGAATAAGATCACATTTGGTTCATGGGACACTGAGCTTGCTGTGGTGTGGCGTGAAAGACAGACTTTATTTAAAAAAGCTTAAACAATATTTGGATTGTCTTGGCCTTTTCCACTGCAGGTCTTATGTATTTCATTTTTCAGATATCTCCATTAAGAATCATGCCAATTAGAGTACTTCCTTTCATTGTTATCTTTTCAGATACATGCAAGATTTTTCAAGGCAGAATTATATTTGTCACCAGCATGCCCATTCCTTTAAGCTACCTCCACGTTCTCACTACCTCCTACATTCTTCCTCTCAGATAACCATGCTCCTGATCTTGTTCTTTTGTCTATTTCCTAATCACATACATTCTGTAGTTTCAAACTAAATTTTTCTGCTTCTTCATTATAAAACAATATTATTTCGTAATGAAGCAACTCAAAATAGCAGGAACAACTCTCCTATTGTCCTACTGACGGCATCAAATGATTTTATATTATTCTAATTTTAAAGACAAAAATACAACATTAATCCTATTCATCATGTTGGATATCTTGATTCTATTCCCTTCTTAAGGCTGCCTGAGACAACAACTTTATCATGATTCTAAAGCCAGAGCTGTTTCTATTTAAAAAAAAACTTGGGAAGGGGGTTTAGATAGGCGAACAGGTATTTTGATGGCATTCCCTAAAGAATAAAGTGACCACCAGACTCGCAAGCTCATCACAGTAATCAATGAATACCACATGATCATTGTGTTGGAATGTCCATGGTTCCAGGTGTTTGGTGAAGGCTATTCTTGTCACTGATTTGTAACAAAAAGATTAAACTGGGGTTAAATATATACTGCTAGATAACTTATTTTTTAATGGTTCTCGCCCAGATCCCAGAAACTTAGAGGATGAAAGAGGGCAGGTATTTTAAGTCAACCAAAACAACTCATTGTTCTAACAGTGTGTTCATGATTTTATTCTATTAGACGAAGTTGCTGATTCAACTAAGAGTTCCACCTTAATTGTTCATTTTCTGTCTCAAGAAATAAAATGTTTCATTCTGGCCTTGTCTCACTACTTACTGAAGGACTGAAGTGAAGTAACGGAGAAGCAACTATGCAGGGTTAACAGCACCCATCATCACAGAAATCTAAAATTCATCACTATAGAGGGTTGGACTTTCAACCCGAATCAGTTAACAGCAGGAAACTCAGCAATTATCAGCGAGTACCTAAACTGGGTAGAAGAGAAAGAGACCAAAGGAATGTATAAAGTGTACCATATGGTGTAATTAATCTGTATCAAAATCTAAAGTGCTTATCCAGGCTCAAAGTTGCAGCCCACTCCTGGGCATTGGTTATCCCCAATCTCCATATTACTCCTACATGTTTCTTTCAGACCCACCACACCTTCAAACAGTGTTATCCAATTGCAGCCCATGAATCTCACCATCAGACCTCAGGTGTCATTCCTGCAGTTGAATTTATTTTTCTCCACAGTAAATTGTCCCCTGGGCTGGTACTACCATAATGATGCCAAAAGCTTAAATTTGCCATAATTCAATTCCTGGCCTCCTAAAGTTAATATATCTGATGCATCCTGATTGTGCCCAGATTTGAGCATTAGTGAATTCTTAATAGTGCATTCATATATCGAGTCTTAAGATCAGAGGCATTCCAAAATCAATATGCTGAAAATAATTTTTCTTTTATAATTTATTCTTGAGACATGGATATCACTGAAGACCAGCATTATTGATCATTTCTAATCTCAGTTGAGAAATTGAGGGTGGATAAAAGTAAATTGCTGCAGATGCTGGAGTCTAAACCAAGAGAGAAAATACTGGAAAATCTCAGCAGGTCTGGCAGCATCTGTAAAGAGAGAAAAGGGTGAATCTTCTTCTTGATACAACTATTGATATTCTTTGTTGAATTGGACATAAAAATGGACATTTAAAAGTCAACACATTGGTGCATGTACACTAGAGTCATGTACTGGGCAGATCAGATAAAAACAGCTATGTCCCTAATGGATAACACTGATAGCTGAAATTGCAATCATAATTTGACAGATTCATAGTTCCTTTAACTCTTGCTGCTTCCGAAATAACATATGAATTAGGAGCAGGAGTAGGCTGGTCAACTCTCAAGCTTGCTTTGCCATTCAACAAGATCATGGTTGATGTCATTATAACTTCAACCCCAAATCTTGCTCTAACCCAATAATCTTTTACCCTCTTATTAATCAAGAATCTATCTAGCTCTGTCTGAAGAATATTCAAAGACTCTGCTTTCACCTCCATTTTATGTAAGACAGTTCCAGAAACTCATGACCCTCTAGATGAACAATTTTTCCTCATCTTTGGCTAAGATGAGCAACCTCTTATTTTTAAACAAAGATTCTAGATTCTCTGACAAAAGAAACATCCTCTCCAAATCTATCCTGACAATAGCCTTCAGGACCTTAAAGTTTTCAATTAAGTTGTCCCTTACTTTTCTAAAATCCAGTGGATATAAACCTAATCTCTCCAAACTTCCCTCATATGACAAATGCCCATTCCAGGTATTAGTTCAATAATCCTTACCTGAACTGCTTCTGATAATTTTAAGTTTTTTTGCTATTCTTGTCACTGATTTGTAACAAAAAGATTAAATTGGGGCTAACATATATACTGTAATGTAATTGTTTTAAAACAACTGCTTTCACTTCTTTTACCTCTCTCTAGTCAATATTTATCTGCACCTGATCTGACACACACTGGTTTAGGCTGGCCGATTTGTTAACAATTCTTCAAACCAGCTTTGATGAAGGGTCATCCAGACCCGAAACATTAGCTTTATTCTCTCTCTATCGATGCTGACACACCTGCTGAGATTTTTCATCATTTTCTGTTTTCTTCAATCTAATTAATTAGGAGAGACACTGTTTTGGAGAAAGGGCCTTAACCTGAAATGTTAATTCCAGTTCTCTCTCCACGTGTTCTAGAATCCCTATACTGCAGAAGGAAGCATTTGGCCTATCAGTCTGCGCTGACTGACTACACAATCCCACTCTGGCCCTATTCATTTAACTCCAGATATTTACCCTGCTAATCCCCCTAAAAATAGGATCAATTTAGTATGGCCAATCATCTTAACCCGCACATCTTTGGACTGTGGGAGGAAACAGGAACACCTGGAGGAAACTCACGCAGACACAGGGAAAACATGCAAACTCCACACAGTGACCTGAGGCCAGAATTGAACCTGGGTAACCACTGTACCACCATGCTGCCCAACACATATTTCGCTGAACTTGTGAAGTATTTCTAGCATTTTCTGTTTTTATTTGATGTAGTTGCTTGTTCTTTATTCGCAAATTCAATAATGCCCTTTAGAGGGCATTATACTATTTCCACCTCCCACAACAGCAACCTTCAGTGGAAACGTTCATGAAAATTAAATGGACATGGTCAAGGTAAAGTCTAATAAAAGGATCTTAACCAGAAACAGTAAATTCTGGCCCAATTTTTTTTTGCAAATAAATGCAAAAATAGTCTATTAAAAGGAAAGAATTATGCCCAACTTTTGCCTGGAGCTTGAAATTCACACGTAATTCACTGACCTTAGCAGCAATTATAAGTAACTATAATTATCTGGAATCCCACAAGGATTACTCAAGCAGCAGCCAGAAATGCACTTGCTTGGTTAGTAGCAATATATCATGGTTGTGCTCCAAACCCCAAGATCTGGAAAATGTATTCACAAACACAGCCACAGGCAGTTTGAAAATCAAAATCATAGTTCTATCAAACGTCACATTGCAAGTTTGAAATACTGACATCTCAGGTCACTAATTAATGATTCTTTCAATTGTGTACAATTACTGCTTATAAAGTTTCTACTTCTACCATTATAATCAGCAAAAAAAAATTACTTTTGCAACATCAGAATTAGACAAAAAAACCAAACCTAAAATTGATATTATAAATACACTTTATATGGAATGTGTACGAATGTTGATTTTATCATTTATTATGCTGAAATGTTCTTGATAACAAAGATTTAGATGAGGCATAAAATATATCTCCTTCAATTGTTCGAAGATCTTCCCTTTATCAACTGGAAAAATACTTTAAATCAAATGCTAGTTCATAATTTATCAGATCTGGAAAATATAATTGAAGTCTCATTACATAAAGAACATTACACAGTCCTTCAAATGTGAAGATGGCTCTAACACAAAGAAAGCATCACATTCTGAACCAATAATTAATGGCTATGCTGAAAATGTTTTATTGAAATAAGTTAGGAGTGATTCTCCCAAAAAAATTCTCAGTATCAAATTCACGTGAAAACTGGAGTAAATCATGCTGTTTTTTTTCAGTGGGTGTTTCAAAATGAATCTCCCACACTCTGTGCACTGCAGATTGCACTGGTGGGAATCATGCGAAAAAGCTGTGGGTAGGGCCAATTCCCATTGGAGAGGCTGGCAGCATAGCACTGAACAGGCCAGTCTACATGCACTAATCTGTCAGTGCTGAAATTGGTGCATTGCTGGCCTTCCGACTCCCAAATGCTGGCCAGCTCCGTGACTCCAAATTGGTGTCTGCGAACCCCCAAACGTATCTGGGCCAGCCTCAACCACCTTCCCTCCATTCAACCGTCCTGCCCCAGTCTCCCCAAATTGATAAGGAATCTGTAAGCTATAACCTTACGCCTGATGTTCAGCCCTGACCCCATCACCAACCCCGATGTCCAAGCCCAATCGCTGACATCTCCCCATTGATCACTCATCCTGAGTTGGCAGAGGGACCCCTCACCCCCACTAATCAGAAGCCCCAACAGTATTAGGCCCCACTCTATTAGATCCTGCTGAATGCCAGTAGGCAGTGCCAAGGTGCCTCGTAGTATTGGCACTTTGCCCCTTTGGCAATGCCAGGAGGCCAGGCCAGCACTGCCAAGCTAGCTAAGCACCCCCTTATCACCAATCTTCTGAGCAGTCTCGATGACTTCCCTTTACTACAGCGGGGCCATCTGAATAAATTATGCAGCGCCACACTAATTTCTGGTGCAGAGCTAACGGCGCCGGAAATCCAGCTGCCAGAGACGCATGGAGGCTGTGGCACCCAGTGGAATACCCGCTAAACAGTCTCCACTTGAATCTCAGCAGGCTGGGAGAATTGTCTCTACTATATTGCAGAATTATTATTCATTCAAGAGGTGTAGACATACTGATTGGACCAGCATTTGTTGCTCATCCCTAATTGCCCTTGAAAAGGCCATTTTCACAGGGTATTTAAGAGTCACCTGCTTACCTACGTTGATGTGGGTCTGGAGTCACATGTAGGCCAGACAAAGTAAGGACAGCAGATTTCCTTCCCCAAAGGTTTTTACAACAATCAATAATGGTTTCATGGCCATTATATTTTTAATTCCGGGCACTTTTGAATTCATTTGACATTCATTTGAATGACATTTGAATTCATTATCTGCCACAGTGGGATTCAAATCCAGATTAAATCCAGAGAATTATCCTGGGTCTCTGGGTTATTTGTCCAGTGACAAGATCATGATGCCATCACCTCCCCTGTTTTAGCTGAGTAAACTGCCTTTGTATTCCAATTTCAGTTTAGCTCATAACATTCCAGAAGAGCTGACAGTGTAATCTTAGAGGTTATAGCTTACAGTTTCCTTATCAATTTACAAATAGAGGCTCTTTAACAAGTTAACAAATGGTGCCATTTAGTTTTACTACAACAGGATATGTTTCACAAATGGAGTTGCACATTTCCCACCTTAAACATTCTCCATGTCACTTTTCTTCCCTTTTAAGGCAGTAAATCATGGTTGGGTAGATTACAATGAATGGCATGACCTTTAATACAATACCAGAGTTCATTCTTTCTTTGAAAGCTTAACCAATGCAACTTTGCAACAATCTTAATTTGCATGCCTTTCATTAGTCCCCAGGCATAAATTTGCAACACAGGTCAATAACTACAGATCAGGAATAGTACAGAACTTGGTCACTAAATTATCACAGTGCACTTTAAAAAACAACAACTTTCATGTAAGTAAGTAATATTATTCTGGTCCATAAGCCCCTGCTTTATGGTAGCCATACAGTTGTTAAAAAGTCTCCAGGCACATGTAAATGCTGAAGATTCGATTACCTCAAAGTTAATACAAACAGAAAATTGACACATTTTAAATTAAACTTCACTTGCTTATTACAAGTGACTGATAGGTTCAAATGCCAAGCAATTCTAAATGAATATCAATTAAACTAAGCATTCAAAAGGCATCAACACCAAGAGCAAAGGTAAAAGGGCACAACGTGCAACTACAGAAATATTTGGACGATGAAATTCATTTGGGACATATTGATTTTATACTCGTTTAAAATCCAAGAGAGTTTTTGAAATCTGAGTTATTGATGCACTTTTGTGGGATCTTTTCCCAGAGAAATTGGAGACATGAAAAAGGTTATTACAAAGCATGCTGTGCCCAGAACAGAAATCCAGCTGCATTATTTCATATAAATACTTAATAGTAAATCAAGCACATCATGAAAAATGTTAGGATATTCTCTTGGAAATGACAATGGGTAGAACTCTCTCATCTGGGAACTACGTCCTGTGACAGGGCAGTAACCTGGAGTATTTTATGCTGCAGAGGCAAAATATACCATTTCTTCAGGGCCCAACCTCATTGATTTTGTGATGAATTCTGTGGTGGAGCAGGCTTGATGGTGTGTAATCTGCCATCCTAAATGGACACCATATTAAAAGATGCCCAGTATCATTGACCCCTGTTGAAGGCAGAAAATGGGCTGCCTAAAAAAGATGAATCTCCCAGAGCACTCTGAGGCTGGAAGATGGACTTCCTCCAGGAAGATCATTTGTAGATGCTCCCCTCACCCTCTGCTGTGGTATTCCAGGATCCTAGGTAGCCAGTGACCTCCATCTCGAACTGTCGAGGAAGTCCCACGCATTGTTCAGATGAGTTCAACATCTGCATGCCGCTTTGTTCTAGATCAGCGTGTTATCACACAGGCATTGTGGAGAATTGGGAATGGATGACTAGGTCTTTATTTGCATCATATCAGTGAGATGCAAATAAACTTCACACTGGCCTTCAATGGTTTTGGTGATTTTCCATGGCAGACACTAGTGGAAAATTGCATAGGAAATTCATGTTGGCATAAAGCCAATTTTTGGGTCTCCCATCTTCATCCATCCCACCTGCTACTGAACCCACCACCAACAGGGCATGGGAGAATTCCACCCAATTATTTCTCAAGGAATACAGTAAGTATGACTCAGAAATTGGTGGAAAGGCAAGAATGCGGATGAAAAAGACGGAAAAACAAAATATAGAACTAAAAAGTGCAGTTACAACAAATTAAAATCACACAATATATTTTACATACTGGTGGGAAAGTCTTTAAATTAATGAAATTTTAGAACAAGCCAGAAGGGCTTAAAGTGATCACTGCATAAAACATCAGTCAGGTTTGAAAGTAATAAAACCAGGTTGAAATTATTTTGGAGCTAAACTCAGTTAAGCATCTCACTGCCATTAAGAATGTTTTCTTTTGACTGGACAACAGTACACAAGCAATATAAATCAATATTAACTATGTGGCATTCATGGCACTTACTAACTTCA
Source organism: Sphyrna mokarran (assembly GCA_024679065.1). NCBI lineage: Eukaryota > Metazoa > Chordata > Chondrichthyes > Carcharhiniformes > Carcharhinidae > Sphyrna > Sphyrna mokarran. The sequence continues at coordinate 107,093,459 of JAGIQG010000003.1, forward strand.
TCATTTAATTAGAATGTTCACTACAAATGTGCAACTCACCCATCAGTGCCGAATCTAACATAAACAATTATCTGATCTCAGTGTGACTGTAACCTCTTTACCGACATAGATGACAATTTATATTTGCCGAAAGGAGTAAGAGAAACCTTTATAAAAGTGTCATTTGTAAAAAAAATTTGGTAAAAAGGGAAAAAAAAACTTGATTCGTCTAAAAAAACTTCTTTGTTGCAGTCCCTTGTGTACTATTTTTAGAACTTTTGTTTAGGTATCAGTCACTGACACTATATGGTTCAAGGCTCTTGTGACCTCCATTAAATACAGTTCTCGCGAACATAGGCATACAACTGAGGGAGGCAAGATATTTATATTCTGAAATGAACCAGCTTATGAGACATAAAATAAGTATTGAACTTGAAGAGCCATCCATGCACAGCACAATATACAAAATGTATATGTTGTACAAACGAGAAATATGCATTAACTATAGAACAAGATGAATCATCATCATGTTCGGAGATTAGGAATGAGAAATCGGAATTTTAAAGTGATTTTATTAATGGAATGTATTACTTTTATATAGTAACAAGAAATCAGTGAAAACGGAACATATAATCCAACAACTGACATTGTTCACTTGAAGTACAAATATTTTCTTCCAATTCATAATTCAAATAAAAATAAATAGCTGCCATTTAGCCCAGGAGCTATGATCTATGTCAAAGAGCTGGAAAACCAACTCTATGTGGTTGTAAAAAGAGTAAATTCCTGTTGAAAAACCATTTCTTCCACGAAGAAATATTTGATGTAGAACATTATTGCTTGGACCTTGCTGTTAGTGATGAAGTGTTGCCACTGGCTGCCAATCTTGAACAAAGCTGCCCACAAAGATCTATTGATTTTTGCAATAAGGATTTCGTCTTTCCCAACATTCATTTCAGTCTCACGTCAGTTCTAAGTGATCTCTTGGTTCCAGTAACAGTGATATCATCAAGCAGGTTTAGCATCATATTACAAAGTAAAAATGTATCGATTGGATGGAATTTTGCCAAGCGTCCCTGTGGGCAGGAAAATCAGAGGGTAGCTTGCCTCTGCATGCCATGTTTTCAGGCCATTTTTTAAACACTTTTCCAAAAAAAATAAATAAATAGGGCAAATCCTACCACATCATACTTGTGGACCCCTTCCTGCCAGCGGAGCTCTTCCGATGCAAACAAATAAAAATTGAAACCTCAGTCTCACAGAACCCTCATTCTCCAAACCTTCCCTCACATAACACCTTTTTCTCCTACACCACATAAGAAACCATCCATGCAGCAGCACCCCCTCCCCCCAGTACTGTCTGGCCCTGACCCTCTCCCTCCCTGGGAGCTGTACTCACCTGTGGGTTCTATTCACTGTAAGGGATCACATTGTAGGGGATTCTTTCATAATTCATGTTGGTGTGAAGAAATGGACCATATAGTGCAGGGTATCCATTAGGTGCAAAGTTCTGATAATAATATTTAAATTGAAACAAATGGAAATCCTAACGTTCAAAGTTATACAACTGTCACATCACTGGAGGGATGAAGCAGAATCAACCAAGGTAATCCCACTGGCGTAATATCTGTCTTGGGATTCCTGCTTGGTTCTCTTCCCTCCCTGCCATTCCCTCTTCAACATCATATCTGGAGGAACAGGAAATTAGTGACAACAATTTCCAGATTTCCTCATTTAAGTGAGCACGTGTGGACACCAGACGTTGCTGTCAATTTCACAGCTGAAATGATGGTGACTGGTAATGGTTTATTGTTGTTACAACTGTAAAATCTGGACCTGTATTTTATACATGTCACAAAATGAGCATCATCTTGTCACTTATCTTTCAATATAAAGAAGTCCATTATTCGATCAGCATAATTATCACAAAACTTTGTGTGATAATTTGCTAGAAACTAGATGGAACTGCAATAGTTGTTGCAGAAGGAGATCATAAAACAAAACTAATCTCTCCACCTCTGATAAATTCAAAGCATCTTTATTGTGACTTCATCTTTGGAATATGAAAGATACAACTAACTAAATCTTTTCAGGAAACCAACCTGATATTGCTCATCAAGCCACTGAGCTGGTGCTTATAATACATTTCCTTGGAACTGCTTGCATTGTTGTAAATTGTTGAGCCAAATGATTTGCATTGAATTAAGACTGCAATAAACGTAAGATGCAATCTTCTTGTACATTTGAGAGGTTGGTATTAAAATTGGAATTGTTATTTCCAATTGAATGACATACGTAGTTGAAAGAAATACAAACTGAAAGGAGTCACACAAGAATGTTTTTAAAAACTAAATTATCGAAGTGAACCTTATGTTCTGGAAAAAATGTCTTAGGGTTGTGTGGTGTCGGGGTCACTGTTCTCCTGAAGGCTGGGTAGTTTGCTGTGGACAATAGTCTGTTGCACGGTTGTTTGAAAGCAAATAGTAGAGATGGCCTTGGCGAGATATTCATTTCATCCACTCCGCTCCGGGGAAGTACTGGATGATGAAGGGTACTCTGTCCACTATGTCCCGTGTTTGTCTTCTGAAGAGGTCAGTGCTGTTTTTCACTGGCATGCCAGAACTGTCAATCAATGAGTTGAGCACCATATCCTGTTCTTATGAGGGCATTTTTCAGCATCTGTGGGTGTCTGTTGCGATCTTTCTCATCTGAGCAGATGAGGGTTGTCCATAGGAAATGGCTTCTTTAGTGTGTTTAGAGTAGAAGCTAGAGAAGTGGAGCATCATGTGATTATCCTTGGGCTGGCAGAACAGTGAGGTGCTGAGGTGACTGTCCTTGCTGGACATGTGTGTGTCGAAGAATACAACCGATTCCGGAGAGTAGTCCATGGTAAGTCTGATGGTGGGATGGAACTTGTTGATGTCATCATATAGTTGCTTCAGTGATTGTTCACCATGAGTCCAAAGGAAAAAAAAATGTCATTGATGTATCTAGTGTATAGCATCGTTGAAGGTGTGGTGAAGAAGTCTTGTTTGAACTTCTGTATGAAGATGTTGACATATTGAGGTGTGAATTTGGTTCTCATGGCAGTTCTGTGTGTCTGGATGAAGAGCTGATTATTGAAGGTGGAGACATTGTGATTGAAAATGAAGCAAATGAGTTGTGGAATTGCACCTGGAGATTAGCAGTTGTTGGACCTCACATAGTGTGGCACTCCCTCAGCACTGACCCTCTGTGCAGCGCTTCCATAATTCTGACCCTCTGTTTTTATTCTACAGGTGCTTTGGTCAACCTTATTGTCTAACCAGGGGTATACATGCGATGGGTCGTGAGAGGGCTGCTCTTGGATTTTTTTTCAAGACTATCCTAGTGCTTCGCGTTGTTAGTGTATGCTTGACCTCGACCATTTGATGGGCAACATGACAGCTCAGTGACTATCACTGTGCTGTGCAAATACATGGATTTGGGCCTGTGTCTGTGAGAGTTTGCGCATTCTCCTTGTGCTTGCGTGGGTTTTCTCCAGGTGCTCCCGTTTCCTCCCACATTCCAAAGATGTGCTCTTAGGCTAATTGGCAAAACAAATTCTCCCTAAATTGTCTCAAATCTGTTTTTTAATCCATAGATCTATAAACATCGACAAGGATCATGGGTAGAGGTGGGAACATCGGGGTGGTGGCACGGGCTCATTGGGCCGAAGGGCCTGTTTCCCGTGCTGTTTTGCTCTTTGTTCTTTGTTCTAGCACTTACAAAATAGATAAACCGTGACTAGAAGGTTTTAGTACATTGAGAAGACTTTTACCTTAAATTAGTATCCAAATTAATCTGGCTTCCTATCACATTGTGTAAAGTTATTTCCATGTTGAACTAACATTACTTAACAGAAGTATATAATTGGAAAGAGTGATCAGCAGCTTCATTATTAACATGTCTGAACATGAAGATATATGGCATCCCACTGTGTAAAGTGGTTCTAGTTAGCCTTTTAGGTTTCTTCTCCGCAAACCAAAAATATCACATTCCTCCTCTGAGGGTTGGCCTTTGCACACATTTTCTACCATTTACTTCTAAATCTTACATAGAGCCGGAATTGTGCATTTGAAGTAATTGTGGAATAGATTCTCAACAGAATAAATCTGGCATTGCAGATCAGCTGCACATTATTGAGACCATCCGGCTTCATTTCCATTAAAATCAATGGAAATAAGGATTGAGGGATTTCTATAATGAACGGTTGATTTACAAAAGTGGTTTTATATCTGCTGGCAAATTGAATATCCAAGTCATGTGCTGCTTTTGGGATAAATTGGCCATTTCTCCAAAAAGACCACAGTTTTGTTCCCTTTTATGTGCAGATGTGACAAAAAGCAAATAAACCTAAATGATTTAAAATCAAAACTTTTGAGATTAAAGCAAGATATCTCACATATACAACAGTTTTTGCCTGACCGCAATTTTCTAATTAGTCAGTGGGTCATATTGGAAGACAGAGCTGGCACCCAGCACACAGCAGAGAGATCTGGTCCACAGTAGATCTGTTCATTGTTTTCACATATACAATGAAAACTGTATACTCTCTATAGTCTGTGAAGAATATATTAAAATTGAGAAAGATTTATTCAACACAAAATCAAACAGAAATAGACAGATTAACTATAGCCAAGTTAGAAAAGAGAGAGACAAAGATAAAATATGACCCAGAATGGAGAGATTAACGTATCATTAATGTAGTACAGGAATTGCAAAGTAAGAGCCATTTTAAAAGTAGGACAATTCCTGTTGGGTTTGTGGATCTTTCGTTTGAGTGTTTTGTTAGGTCCAGTGAAGTTTTGCACCTATGGGCTGAAAAATATTGAGGTAGTGCAACATTTTGTTGCAATATTAAAATATATCAAGTATTGTTCCATGATTAAATAAAATGCAACTGGTAAGCAGGGAAGTGGGTGTCTGGTGTAAGTAGAGGCATTTTGGTGACCGGAAATGAAAAGATTTAGGGTCAGAACGTAATTAAAAAATAGCTTTGACGTCATAAAATTTAAAGAGAAAAAAGGGCCTGTGTAAAATCTTATTTGGTTACACAACTTCTCATTCAATCACATTTCTTAACTAGTTGGCAGGTTGAATTTGCCAATAGAACCTGGTGCATGCACCTCACCAATTGGTGCTGGGAGAAGCAAGAAAGGCGAAAACTTGCGGGGAAGGGAGGTAGGAGGATGGTGAGGGAGCAAGACAGTGAGGAAATGGCATGAGAGCAAAGGGAAAAATGGGTTGTCATAGTGAGGGGTTGGAACAGCCTATAGGAAGATTAGATTGTGCTCTGAATGGCTTGGAAGAATGGGACTGATAATGAGAAGGATGAAAAGAGTGGCAAAGATATGATGTGAAAGAGATTGTACAAGGAGGTAGGAATGACATGGTAAGGAGACTTATTTCACTGCAAATGATTTGCAGATCTCTGCTTGTGTCCAATTATTTATTACTGTCACAAGTAGGCTTACATTAACACTGCAATGAAATTACTGTGAAAAATCTCTTAGTCGCCACACTCCAGTGCCTGTTTGGGTACACTCAGGGAGAATTTAGCATTGCCAATGCACCTAATCAGCACATTTTTTGGATTGTGGGGGGAAACCAGAGCACCAAGGAGAATCCTACGCAGACAGGGGAAGCATGTGCAGACTCCACACAGACGGTTTTCTGATCTGGGAATAGAACCTGAGTCCCTGGCACTGTGAGGCAGCAGTGCTAACCACTGTGCAAATGTGCTGTCCTACCTTAAAGTCTTTGTTGTACAATTCCCCTGATGTCACCATGATCTTGAAAATGGGAAATTCATGAAATGAAATCTTTACAGGTACAGAAACAACTGTGAAAAATAATTGTGACTTCTTTATTTAACTGAGAACATGAATCTTGGATTCAAATTGAAAAGCAGAACCTCAAGAATAACAGTCTGCGGATTTATTACCTGAGTAAATTGGTGTTGGGTCAAATAGATCAGAGTTGAATTCACAGCTTAAAGAATGTTGTGCAAGACAGGGGCTTAAATGGAGGCTGGAAGTGGTGGAGCTAAGATTGTTGAAAAGATTCAAATGAGGAAAATGTATAAATCTAAACTGAAAAATCAAGGTCACAGAGCAGCTTAGTGGTTTAAGTAAAGATAGAAGATTGTGACAAAAACGGACAAAAAGTTTCACCATAATCATGCATGAGCAAATAAGGTCAAAACAGAGATAAATTATAAAAAGCTAAAATTAAAGGTGTATTATCTGAATGTATAAAGCATTTGTAACAAGGCAATTAATTAATGGCACAAAATAGAGATAAATCTAATTTATCTAATAGCTTATTCCAGAGACCAAGTTGGGAAGTAAACATTTCCAAGCATTTTATGCATCGAAAGAACAGACAAAACAGTAAACTTGCAGGATAGCCTTGATGATAATCAATGACATAAGGGCAGTAGTTAAGTCAGATCTTGGCTTCGAAGAACATGGGGTAAAATCAGTATGGTTAGACATGAAAGATAACAAAGGTCAGAAAATACTGTGCAAGCTGGATTATAGGCCTTCGAACAGTAGCTGAGACCATGTTCCATGGGATTCACAAAACTGCACTCCTGCCCCTAATTACAGGCACATTTCCAATTCTTTTGTAAACTACTAGTTTCACTAAGCTGCACTGCCCCCGGGTTTCTCTGAACTCTGGTCTCTTGGCTACACTGAGCTATAAATGACTCCTAGGATTGTTTCTGAGCCATAATCCTTCCACCAGCTTCTCAGCTCCCAAAGACCTCTCCTGAGCCTCAACTGCACTGAATAACTCCCAGAGCTTCTCTGTAAGTTGCAAACCACATTACATCTCAACTGCGACTAACTCTCTCTTCCAGAAAAAAACAGATTAATTGAAACCAAAGATTCTTTTTAAGCGCCACCCATCTCCATGGCAACATAGCTTTTCAGGGTTTGCACAATGCTCTTAAACAAATTTAGCTGCAACTCCCAAAACTCTTTGGACTGTACTTCTTTGCAAACGTCGACATCTGTGGAAGTGAAACCCAGAGAGATGTTTTGAGACTTACAGCTAAATGAGTTTAAAAGCATTGTGCGAACCCCGAAAGGCTACATTGTGATGGAGATTGTCCTATTTTGTTCATACCCTCCTGACTGTGCGCGAGAATGGAAAATTTGATGCTCAGTCAAAACTCCATTCACTGCAGCAGCACTGGAGAATCCCAGCCACAAATGAGGTCAGTCTTTTTGGCACATGTCTCCAGTTCTCCAGCTAAATAAGCCCACCTGATGTTTCATAGTTCCACTTCTTCGACTTTGATTCTCTTAAAACAAACCTGACCTGTTTTTTTTTTTAGGTGTTCTGGCAATCTCTAAAGTACCTGGAAGCATGCACCCAACACCAGGGGAGGAGATCAAGTGCTCCAGACAGGACATGGGATGCTGCCCCCCTACCTAGATACACGTTCAGCAAATGACTTGCCTGTAGAAGAATTCCCTACTCTTGCTTCTCAAGCAAAAGTTCAGCCTAGGTTCTGCAAAGGAACATATACATGTTAACTGAGCAGGCAAGAAAGTACAAAATTAAGTATAATGTGGGAAATGTAAAGATAAATGGGAGGAAAACAGTAATCATGATGCTTTTAAGTGGAGACAAACTGTAGAATGTTGAGGGATTTGGGTGTCTAACAAGTAAGTTAGAAACCAATTAGAAAGGCAAATGGTATATTGGTCTTTATTGCAAGCAAGTTGGAGTATAAATTAAGAAGTTTTGTTGACAATTGTGCATGGTTTCAGAGAAACCACAGCTGGTATACAGTGTCCAGTCTGATCTCCATACCCAAGGAAGGATATACTTGACTTAAAGAGCGTGCAATGAAGGTTCTCCAAATTGATTTTTGAGGTTAGAGTGAATTCCTTGAGGAGTGTGGATACAATGTGCCTAGACTCTTCAGAGTTTAGAAGAATGAGAGGTGATGTCATCGAAATGTTCAAGGTTCTGAGAGGGCTTGACAGCTATACGTTGGGAGACTGTTTCGGAAGTATCAAAATAGGGATCATAGATTCAAGATAAGGATGGCCATCCTCGACTTAGAGAAGGATACATTTTTATTGAAGGTGTGTACCTTTGGAATTCTCTATCCGAAAGGGCTGTAGATCCTCAACTGTTGAGTATATTTAGCATTAAAACTGTCACATAATTTGGACTTTTAAGAGAAGTTAAGGATAAGGGGAAAGAACAAGGAAGTGGGGCTGAAATGGTGTATAAGCCACATTCGTATTAAATAAGTCAATATAGTTTACTCCTGCTCCTATTTCCTACTTATGAGGACCACAAATAATGATAAATCTGAATTTAATTACACATACTGAAATTCTACATTGGCATAGAGCGGTCAGCAGCGAATTTATAATCTTTGCCATCCATGACATTTACTGTTTCCCCACAGACTTCACTTGGTATTTTGAGTAGCAACTTAGTTACAGGATAGCTGGTCGAGAGAGGATCTAGGAGCTGTATGACCAAGGCAAACAAGACATGTTTCCTCAATCAAATTAAAGGATCCTCACTGAGCAACGCATGCATTGTCTAAACCAGAAAACATACATGGGAATATTTAATGAATGTAAAATCATAAAAAGAAAGCATAACAAATAAATGTAGAAATTAGATAAAAGAGACAGTAATAAGTATAAAAAAATTAAATCTCCAGAAATGAAACTCTATGTTTTTCATGCTAAAGGGGTTGTTTGACAGTAATTACGATTTATTGTGTGATTGGAAATTCACTTCCATTTGAATAAGCAATCCCTAACATTATCAGGGGTGTTTCTTAGGTAAGTACTGCAAATTTACACCCAGGTAAATTGGATAGCAACTTTCAAATGTGTTTTTTACTGTAAATGCCAGAAGTTGCTGTCCAATTTATTCCAGAATAATGATGAATGCATATAGCTTCATTATTACTATTATCGCAAAATCTGGGCGAACGTATGAATGAGAGCACAATTCTATAAAAGCTTGTGGAACATAATTTATCCAGATAAAATTTAGTTCTTTAGTGCTTATAAATCTGATATTGATAAAATGTCACCTAAAGCATGTACATAATAATGATTATAAATTGAAAATTGAAACAATAAAGTAAGGGATTATGTCCTCTGGTGCAATATTTGAAGTTTTTTTTGTTGATTGCATCTTTACAAAAGGAAATATTATGATCACACAATGTCGATAGAACTGTCAATGCTACCAATGCAGACTGATCCTAAAGTGCACACCAATGGGATTCCTTTGTAACTTCCTTTGAAGAGTACAGCATTGTGTTAAACTGCAGCAGAATCTTATCTGTCAGTTTTGCAATCTAAGATGGCTTTGAAAAAAGATGAGGATTGCCTATCAAAGCACTGTGTGGGTTACACAACAATACATCATCTAGATTAGAAAATGGGGTATGCTGTAAATCCAGAAAGACTTATCACAATTTAGGAGACACGACACATTAAGTTAAAATTCTATCAACCCCGTCCTTCCCTCCAAACAGGGTAGATTATGTTGTTACTAAATGGATGGGACTAAATGGAGTCTAACCCATTGGCTGGAAAGCTGGTGAAAGCCTCATGGTTTTAGAGAAATCTCACTGAATTGGATACTTAATTGGACAGTGGCAGACCTTTCCCAAGGTCAAGCACCACATAGGCAGAATTCCTGTCCTGTGAAGACTGCCAGCCAGACAGAGGACAGCAGCTGGCAAAGACTGGTGACAGCATCAGGGAGGTGGTGGTTGCTGCCATTAATGTACCCATCCAATGTCCAGGAGTACGGAGCACCTTAGAGACAGGTGAGGAATAGAGAGGAATTGGAAATGCAGACAAGTGGAAAACAGGTACCTTATAGCGTGGGAAAACCCTGTTCTGATGCCAGATATCTTAACTGGGCACTAATGCTTTGAGGCAGGGAACCCTGCCTCAAAGTCCACAAACAAGTCACAAACACATGACATGCGAACCCACAAAACATGGGTTTGCACATCATGCTCCCTTCATTGAAGAGTCCCCTCCAAAGACCAGCAATGGGAGGAGACCCCTAAGTGGGGGATTTGATTGCCAATTTAAGACTTCAATGAATGGGGAGGTGGGAAAATTGTCCATAGGCTTTCGCACTAGGGATTTAAGCAGGTGGAAGGAGAAAGTAGCGAGGTTCCCATTCACCAACTTCCCATTTGACTAAATGCCCCCCCAGCCCAGCAAATCTGCCACAAATAAATTTTAACCTATTTTGTTACAATTCTTAAATAAGAATGAAAATTATTATTTTCCCTTAAACAAGAAAAAAATAGTCAATGACAATGCAGTCAGGTTGCCAGCAACAGAACAATGTTCAGTCAATACGAATTGATAGTAAGTTGCTAACTAATTCACAAGTTAAAACATCAGGTTAATGAAGAAAGCAACTATACCAGACAAGGTTCAAATAAAACAATGTAAATAATCTATAGTGAATATTAATCTATCATAATGCAGTTACCCCACACTACCTTTTTATTTCACAGAGCTTATCAGTTTATGATACGAAATACGGTGTGGATTAATTCTTTATAGCGCACAAATTTCAAAATTAGTAATTATTTCATAATTAGATGATAACAAACACAAATCATAAAAATTAGAAGCATAAAAATCATCCCACATGCCTGGGAAGCAGTGATTACACACACGGTTCTTTTATCTCCCATAATTGCATTGTATCCAACTCAGGCTACCAAAAAGAAAATTTCTGTGCCAATATTAAAAGCCTGATGCAAAACCAATTTGGGCATTATCAATCCATTCTGTTCAATCAGCAACTATCCAAATGGTTTCACGGGATGTAATTATTGCTGATAAGACCAGCTTCTGTTGTCCATTCCTAATTGCTCAGGTGGTGGTGAGTTGCCTTCTTGAATTGCAGCAGTCCATACTACTTCTAGGAAGGAAGTCACAAGATCTGGACCTTGTGCAATGAAAGAATGCCAATATAGTTCCAAATCAGAACTGTATATGGTTTGGGGTGGAACATGCAGATAGTGTTTCCATGTGTCTGCTGCCCTGCCACTGCGCAGTGCCAAATAGTTGGGTCTGGCACAGGAGTAATCAGCACAGCTCCTGATGGGTGTTTGGGGGGCTTGGGGGGGGGGGGTGGAGAGGGAGGGGGACAAGATCTCTCAGTACACTGTGTGTACGCAATGCATTGAGAGACTCAGGGTGCCTGTTAAATAGAGCTTGGCAGATAGCTTCACCAGTGAAATTAGGCTCCACTGCATCCCCTACTGGCAAAGATTGCATCCTGGTACTTTTTTTAAAAATCTCGCCCAAAAAACATATCTGAAAGTCTCCTATTTTCTTGCTTGTCCAGCACTATAATTTTTTTGGTAAAATTGCCCCCTAGGCTTCTGACCTGCTCTTGTAGTTACAGTATGTATATGGCTAGTCCAGTTCAATTTCTGGCAATTATATCTATTAAAACGTTGATTGGGGGAATTCAGCAATCGTAATGCCATTGAATGTGAAGGGGAGATGGTTAGATTCTCCCTTGCTAGAGATGGTCATTGTGTTGTGTGAATGTCACTTGCCACTTATCAACCCAATGTTGACTAGTTCTTGTGGCACATTGGTACACCTGTTTCAGTATCTGAGGAGTCACGAATGGTGCTGAACATCATCCAGTCATCAGTGAGCCTGATGAAGAAAAAAAATCACTGATGAAGCAGCTGAATGTAGCTGGGCCGAAAACACTATCCTGATTAACTCCTGCAGCAATGTCCTGGAACTGAAATGATTGATCTCCAATAGCCACAACCATTTTTTTTAAAGTTTAGTTATTAGTCACAAGTAGGCTTACATTAATACTGTAATGAAGTTACTGTGAAAATCTCCTAGCTGCCACACTCCGATGCCTGTTCAGATACGCTGAAGGAGAATTTAGCATGGCCAATACATCTAACCACCTTGTCTTTCAGACTATGGGAGGAAAGTGGAGCATCCGGAAGAAAGCCACACAGACACAGACAATGACCCAAGGCAGGAATCGAAATTGGATCCCTGGCACTGTGAGGCAGCAATGCTAATCACCATTTTCTACTTCAAGCCTCTATTTAATCAATGGTGTCATGTTAATTTATTTGTCCTTCAAATAACAGCTCCAATTTATAACAAACTGTTGTGAATCTTCATGCCTGTGATTTTAATATCCCCATGCATTATCATTTCTAACACAAATTTTTGAACATCTGCAATTGGTTTTTTTTAATGCGATTTCTAGATTTACGTCCTTCTATTTCCTCCTATCCTTTTTGTCTGAACATCTGGGCCCCAGTCTTAAAGCAATCTTGCAAAGTCAAGCAATGCATACCAGACTACAGTTTGTTTTCTTTTGAATTATTAACATGTGATACAGTTAATGGCTAAGCACTGCAACCTGAACACATGCAATTGGTTGGATCATAGCATACTATTTTAATTCCCTGTCTCTTTACCATAATTTACCAGTTTTAACAGCATGTTTTAATTCAAATTGAAAGTGGAACAATGAGCATATATTCAAGATTTTGTGCTTTCAATGTTCATTTTAACCTATTTTGGCTTCAATAAGTTTGGTGGACTTTGTGTTTTTTGCTTATGAATTACTATTTTTAAGACTGGTCTCTTATCCAACAGTTGAACAAGCCAGGATCTAATTCCATTGGTTACGTGAATTTAACTCTTGTATTGAAAGATAACTGTTCCATTCACAATTATCAGTCAGCTGATTTCAAAATCCACACTATTGAACATCTAATCCAGCAGCACAGTGATTAGCACTACTGCTTCACAGCTCCAGGGACCTGGGTTCGATTCCCGGCTTAGGGTCACTGCCTGTGCGGAATTTGCACATTCTCCTCGTGTTGGCGTGGGTTTCCTCAGGGTGCTCCAGTTTCCTCCTTTAGTCCAAAGATGTGCAGGTTAGGTTGATTGGCCATGCTAAAATTGCCCAGTAGTGTCCTGAGATGCATAGGTTAGAAGGTGAGATATGTAGGGATATGGGGATAGGGCCTGAGTGGGATTGTGGTCAGTGTAGACTTGATGGGCCAAAGGGCTTCCTTCTGCATTGTAGGGTTCTATGATTCTTTGATAATCCCATTCCCACTCCCCTGACTATGGATAGTCTGCATCTGGTTCCACCCTCTTGGAGTTTTCAGTCATGAGGTAAGTAGTTGGTTTACGCTGACAAATACTACTAGAGATGAGACAAGCCTGAAGCTGTTGTCTCTGTGCCAGGAATGAAAGCGTTCTGGATGCAATAGTTTTTGTTTATAGAAATACTACTCAGACAACACAGTTAGTGACGCCAAAGCTGTGGGAGGTCTCATTTTACAGAAGCTCAACTCGGTCACAGGGTGATTAGCCTCAGATCTTCCTAACACAATGTTACAACGCTTTCATTTCTTTCCTATAGCCAATAGTCATTTCATAATGTTTTCCTTCTCTGAACTTTACCCTTGGTTTATAACAACTTTCATTAGCTCATTAGAAAAGTAAATTACGCTAATTTCAAATGAAGCTTTAGAGAGCTGTAACTGTTGAAATTGGTCAGAATCTCTGAAAAATACTATCTGTGCAGTCACAGAAGAAATCAAAAAATTTAGTTTATAAACACATGTTAAAATGCATCATATTCTCAGGGTTTTAGATAATGAGCAATTCAATGATTTTTTTAAAAACCTTTGAAATACGCTTGTATTACTTTATGAACTTGCATGTTATAAATAAGTTTTAAATATTTTCCAATGGAAAGCTATTTCCTTCCGATTGCTAGCTGTTGCTTTCCTCTGCTGAAGTATAATGTGATAATCTCTCTAATCTGTCCCCAACTCCTCCGGTTTGGGATGATAGATGTATCATCCAATGTTCACCCTCTAGATTCACTTCATTTATCAGTTCAAAGTAAAAACACACGTCTAATGAGGTACCACTAATCAGGTAAAATTGTCAGTGACTGATGACTAAGAAATTGTTGTCTGGTACATATAAAAAGCAAGATTGGCTGTTCACTCTCAGAAACAACAGATTCATCCATAGATGTTGGAATGTAACTAAATTCAATAAATTGCCTGCAATTTCCATGAAGTTTACAAAATGCTATTCAGCCACAAATTCATATTTGTGAATTGAATATGAATTTCATATGAAAAATATGAAATTTTTTTGCAAAATATGCAATAAACTTCAATGCTTCTTTGAAAATTGCTTAGTTGTGCTATTTGCACCTTACAGGTTGAATTTTATGCAAAAGTCAGTGGCCTCACTCCTAGACACTGAATTGTGGGTGGGCTTGTCTCAGCATTGCCAGCTCGCTATATAGCCATTTAAAAGAAGTTGGACTGTTAATTGATTTGCATTTCATTTATACATTAAGAATAACTACTGCTTCCAAGAACTGCCAACTAATCAAAGGGACAGCTGCTTTCTTTCACAAGGAAGAGGAACCATTACTGAGACTGCAGGCAGACAAAAAGAAGAGCAGCATTGGAGCCAAACTTGGTTCAGGGATTCGTGGAGTGAGGATGGCAGGCTCTGCCAACTGATGATAGGGAACAGGATCAACAGGGCAGAAAAGAAAAAGAGGTAAACATGGGAGTGAGGAACACTTACAGGGGAAGGGACCAGTACTGATGGGTACAAGATACCCAGACAGTATGCAACCCCCCCTCCCCACAACACCTAGCATCAGCTTTCCCATCCTCCCTGTTAATTGGCCACTGAAGGGTTTCAATGGGTCCATGGGTGGCCAGTTTATTAAAACACCTTTCCAGTACAAGTAAAATAGATGTGCAGGCAAATGCCAATTTTACTTAATTTTATACCCCCTCTGCCTGCCATTTTGCCCTTGAGAGAAGAACAACTTTCTGGCCTTCATGTCATTTATGCATTGAAGAACAGTTCAATGCATGCAATATGGTTAGGACTGGTAACAACTCTTCACATATCAAAATCCACTGGATTTATCAGGAAAGTAAACAGGGTAAAACATATTCGGATTTGAACATGGAAGCAATGCAACAGAATTATTTTCTTCATTTTTCATCAAGATTACTGGCATGAAAGACTTAGGCCTCACAGGCACCAGCAACTTCACTGCAATGATTGTATCTGCAGCACCTTGATCAAATATGGCTTTATTTAATGTAGCTAATTTGTTCATCTGCTTGTAAACAGATAGGCACATTGGCACACCAGGTATAATACTAGTGAAGTAACACTATTCAAGCATACGTAATGGTAAGCTAAGAGAATAGAGTGGACAGCCCAGTTTCCAAGTGACATTCTGAATGAAAAATAAGCAATTTGTGACTTTCGTTCATTGGATCATTTTTGAAATATATAGAGCACCACCTATTCACGCCACAGTTCTGCTGCAGTACGATGGGAAAATCCTGCGGGCATGAACAGCCATAAAAACTCTATAGTGCAGACTGGTTTACCAAGTCTGCACCACCTCTCTGAAAGAACATCTTACTCCAGCCCACTCTCTCTGTCCTATCTCCATAACCCCAGGCATTTACTATGAATCTACCTAGCCAACACTTCAAAGTTTAATTAATTTTAGCAACTAAACTTTACTGTACGAGTTTGATGCTTGTAAATTTAGTAATATTTTCACTTTTGAGTTAAAACAATATCACCATATAATATTTGTCTTCACAAATAAGTTTGTAACAAATCCATAAATGCTTACCTAAAAAGTCATCATCTACTGGTAAAAAAACTGAAACTTGTTTGTCGGACTTCATTTAGAAGCAGTGCTAGGGTAGATTTTCATTCTTGGATCTCAATCCATAGTTGTGGTGAAATGCAGGCCAGGAACCCAACTATGCCAGCAATAGGACTCCAAAGGAGACGTGAAGAGATGGTTGTAAAAGTCCATCCAATTAAGGACTGCAGGTGAGCTTCTTGGCTAAAAGAATCAATTGGAGCACTTGGGGTTCTGAGAGACTGGCACAGCCCGATCAGAAAAGATGCACAATACTGATAAAGAAAGGAGAACGGGAGGGCATCTTACAACAGAAGCACCGACTGGTGATTTTAAAAAGATTTTATGAAGAATGGAGACTGCTGTGAGGCCAAAACCACCACAGGATAGCCTGTGGGCACATCTGTGGGTCTCTACCAATCATAAATCTGAGGCTGGGTGGGGGGGGAGGTGAAATTAAATGAGGTATCGATGCTCTGCCCTGTCCTCCTTGTTCTGCCACCAGAAATCTGTCTCCATCCATTAGTCAGGCTTCCGCTTCTGTCAAGGGCCTGAAGGATATCTGGAAAATTCCGTTCAGTGCCCACAACGGATACCTGAAGTGACTAACTGGCTACTTAACTCTGGATGGCAGATAGCTGTCTTTCTTTCCCGAACTACCTCCATGAAAATACTGTACATCTCCCTTTTATTTATTTTGCAATTTCACCATCACAAGTACAAAGACATCAGCTATTCATTGAACGCAGTTAGTTCAATATTTATTTTACAGTCCCTTCTACTCAGCATAAATATGTAAGAATAAACTACTGGAACATTCTAACGTGGAAGATGTCTTCCTAAAATAATGAAGGTGTGTTTGAGAAGAAATGCCGTACTTAATATTCAACTGAATTCTACAACAACATCAAAAACTTATTTACCAACTAACATGAGTCTTGTACTGTCAGAACACATGTCACAGTATTGATGCTAGAACTGTACTTTAATAAACGCCTTACAATTTACATCCCTTTAAGCTACAAAAACATCAATTTGCTTTGTTTGTTCAGACATATTTGTGGTGGTTAAAGAAAAGCGAGAGTACAATTGAGCAACTGGCTGTTCCAGATTGTTACTGCACACAACACAACGATGTTTATCTTTTCAGTGACCTCAGAGACAATGTAACGAAAGAACAGTATGCAAAAAATTCAACTGCATCTTCATAACTACTTCTGTTACACACCTAATGCCTGAGCAATAAGAAATTAATAAATCACAATTCACACTGGACCATCAGGGACATGAAGAGTTATGGTTCACTGTTAGAAACCTTCAGAATAGAGGTGAATGAATCTCCAAGGTGAGGATTCAAAAGCCGTAAAGAGTATTTCTTTACATGGAGGAGTTTTTCATTACCTACTTCACCATTGTAATCCTTTGCTTATCATTCTGTTGCTCTTACCTGAATAAGCCCAGTATGGATCCCCAGATTCTCTACGTCTGCGTATATGAATGACATTTTCAAACTCATTCTCCTGTAGCGATCCAACGTGATCTTCTGTCAAAGCTAGGAAAGAACAAAATATAGATAATGTAACTGGCGTTGCACTGGATTTATTTTGTAAATTTTCCACGTAGTATGCTCACAATTAGGAAAATAATAAACACATATACATTAAACTCATGATAGTCAGTTGTTGCAGAATCAAAGAGGGCCCATTTTTACTTAGTTTTGATTTGCTTACACAGTGGAACATTACATACAGTATATACCTACTAACTCAACCCTCACTCCATGTCTGCAAATGCCTTTTTACATGAGCTCTAGTAACAACTCAATGAATGCCCTCCGCCTGCACACAGTTATTCACAATTGATATAAAATTAACAATTTACACAGATTTTCTTGAACTAGTATTTATTTTCCAGAGTTATTCAGGGTGTTTAAAATAGATGCTGTGAAACTGAGTTCGTGTCTATGTAAGTAGGATGGTAACAAAATCATTGTGAAAATATTTTTTTTAAAACATTGTGGATATACCACAAAATCTCGAAGAGGTTTGTATGTGGTAAAGCATGAGAAGATAACATCTAAACTTCAAATAAATTTTATAAAAGCAGCAATTTACCGCTTTTTTGTTTTGTTTTTCTCAGAGCCAGTCTTGTGTTCTCAAAGTTACTGCTATGACAAATTCTCAGATCAGAGAGCACGCTGCTCAACTCCTTAGAAAAATATGCATTTAACGTGCTGGATTACTCATGTTTTGATATTTTGTTCTTTTATACCTTGTGTCACATTTACTTGGCATCTCTTTTGAAAAATATCGTGGGTTGAATTTCATAGTTCTCCACACGGTGTATGGGGCAGAAGAAAGAGGGGTAAGTGAGAAAACCACTTCCCACATTAAAATGTTGAGAGCATAGGAGGTGGGGAATTGACGGAAGGTGCAAAACTGACTCCACCTCTATATTCTTATATCTAATGGACCCCACATCCCACTTTTTCCAATAAGAATGGT
This sequence comes from Sphyrna mokarran, assembly GCA_024679065.1. Classification (NCBI taxonomy): domain Eukaryota; kingdom Metazoa; phylum Chordata; class Chondrichthyes; order Carcharhiniformes; family Carcharhinidae; genus Sphyrna; species Sphyrna mokarran. The sequence goes on from JAGIQG010000003.1 coordinate 107,111,719, forward strand.
ACATGATTGCCTACGCCAAGACAACAAGACATTGTTGATGACACCAAGAGTTACAATCAAATATCTAAGAAATGACTGCTCAGTTTCAAAGCTAAAAGTCTAGTTATACTAAAGTCTCTTGAGCATAGCATTGCAATCATAGGTCACGTTCAAAGACTTTGTTGCCATTGTCAATTTCTGTTCTCCTAGCCAAATTTATACTTCCCAAATAAAGCACTAGATAGTAAAACTTCAGACTCCTCTTATATAGAATCATGCCAAGTATATTGCCTCTGTACGAGAATGTTTCACATAGCATTTAACTAAATCCAAAAAACTCATCTTTCCAAGATTGTTATATCCATACGTATCTGAGGACAGGGCAGAAGCTGGCCGTAAACATTTAAGCAATAACAGTTGTAAGAATGTGTAAATATTGGAAATAAGTAAAAAAAACAGAAAATTAGGGAAACCCTTTGTGGAGGAAGAATAGCCAAAACTTTTAGCAGTTAGACCCAGGAAAAAAAATTAATTATACTTAAACAGAGATAGAACAAAGAAACTGTGAAGGAAAGGAGAAACTCACAGAGACATAGGAAGTATAGTTGGAATGTCCTTTGATATGATTAAATGAAAAACTATGAAATTATTAGATGGCTTAAGTAATATCAACATGAGAAAATATAAAGAGGAATAAAACAATAGAAATTAAAAGTAAAATAAATTAAAGACACAGGAGAGACAGAATCATTTCAAGATTGGAATGGGATGAGTTGTCAAAGAATAGGTCCTCTAGCAAATTGAGAACGAAAACAGGCTAATGAACATGTAGAAAATTTCGAAAATATTCAGTTCTTGTTAAATGTCTTGGTTCTCTCAAGTCTGGATTGATACCGAGACACACAGACTAAGTCAATTCCTCTTTTGCATAATACCAAGTCATCTCAGTTCGGGTAGAGGCAGAGTGGGATGGATGGCAGACAAAGAAGAGACAATGGAGCACTGTGTTTTGTTTCAGGAACCACTGGAGGGTAAAAGTATGTGAAATACATCAGCCATGATTCCTTTTCCTTTACTTACAGATGTCAACTGCAAAGTCCTTGTATAGTTAAGCTCTTGACTGAATAACCTGACGACAATTATTACAGAAGCCTACCTAAATAATACTAGCATATATGAAAGGATCTTTATATTATTTATTTGATACTTGTAAAAACAAAAGGCTCCTACTTAAATTGCATTTTGAGCAAGGAGATGTTCAATGAAATCCAGAATTTGCTGCCAGTGATGTTATGCTTCTCCAGAAGTGGGCTGTTTTGGTCCTCCAGTATGCAAATAATTAGAAATTACTGAACTGATCAAAACCTCTACTCTTAGTCTCACAGTAAAAGCCCTCAAAAATGTTTTGCCTTGTTTAATGGGTTGCAACTGGGCATTTAGACAGAGTATTAATTTCATACTTACATTGTAAAGTCTCCAATTTGGAAATCCAAAATTTGCAAACACTACTTGACCTGAATTATTTCTCCATAGACTCACACAATCTATCTTTTTTAGAAAGGAAATTATCCTCAGTTTTTTTTTTTAGGTAAAATTATTATCCTATTTCCCCTACCTAGGTCTGTTGGTAATACTAATTCTGGGTCACCTAGTATCACCAGTTTCCTTGCTGTCATCACTTTTGTACAGCACAGTATATTAGAAACATAGAAGATACAGTATTCACACGAATAAAACAATTTTTATTAGTTCATCATAATGTTTTGTCATTGTTCATGTTTCAGGCACAGAATTACATTCTGATCACCACACTTGTTAATAGGCATTCCAGCTTTATTCTATATTCCAGAAAATTTCAAAATATAGAAATGCCTTGCCCCACACAATACAAACCAGAGAGATTCTGGTATCCTGCTAAACAGCCTCTCTGGCCCAGAGAACGTTATTTTCTATTTGTTGAATGCTTTTTTTTAAATTTATAAGGAATTTCTTATAATTCTGAAGAATATTTTTAAAATGTTTGAGATTATTTTAGCTTCTACCTTCTGTATGCCCAAATCATTTATTTTGCAATTTGCAAAATATAAAAATTAAAAGTGAAGGAATTCATTGCTTTTTACTTCATGTTGTGCTGTCTGGGAGAATATTTCAATGTGATTAGCAATTTATTATCTAGCTTGGTATCATAATTGTTTTTGGAAGTTGCAACTTCTCTCCTCAACTTGATGTCAGATTCAAAGTGACATCAAGAAAGGGTAAGTCTGTGTCAGAGAAACTACTTGCTCTTTGTGGGCAGCTTTCTTTGAGGTCAGTGATGACCACTATTGCTTCTCCATTAGTCACAAAACCAATCAATACATATTCAATTTCAGAAAGGCATGGAGGAATATTGAAATTGACTTATCTGAAAAAACAGAATAAATGGATAAGCCTTTGCTTAAAATGTTGGCTGAAAAAAGAGCTACGTAGGCAAATGATTAACAATTTATTTAGCTCATGCACAGGTAGCAGGTTGTATGGCTCCATTAATGCAATAGCCCTAATCCAATGACCCTCTCCAGTTCCTATATTCCCATTTACTTTGGCAACCTATCTAATCTATTCTTAAATGTTCTGTGGCTATTCCTCCAAACCAAATTCTGGTGATATATTTCACAGCCAAACAATTCTCTGGGCAAAACAGATTTTACTTCCTCTCTTTCCCAAATCTCTCATTTAGTTTTACATCTAAATTCATTTGTCCTATGTCTCTCAGAAAGTATAATCTGTTTCATTCTGATCCATCTCTTCATATCTTAAAAATGTTTGACAAATAACATACTAACCTCAATGAGGGCTCTATGCAGTAAGCAATTCTGTGATAAGTCTTACTCAGCTAATCTGAGTTTAAGTGGGAAAATATAGCTGAATAATGAAACTCACTAACTTACATTGAAAAAGTATGTTAGTTTGAGATAATTGAAAGGTATGCTGAATGGCAGATATCCCACAGTGATTGCCTTTTTAAGCAAATCCACTGTTTTGTTATCAGCCTCAGTCTTTAATGATGCAATTTACAAGATCAGTGAAGGTGGAAGAGAAATAATAAGGAAAGCTGTTTCTAGACCAAGAAAGGGAATTTTGCACATAATAGGGAAAAACACAATATCGCCATGGGACAGGAGATTGCCAGGACCTGTAAAATGATTTTGAATTCAAGGAAATGGGCACAGTAATCATTTCCAGCCACTGAATGGGTGGACAATAGAAATCTTGCATGATCCCAATATCCCTTTTGTGGATCTGCGTTACATTCAAACAACCTTCCTGGCTACCATCTCAAGAAACAGGAAGCATGTAATCTTGACATTGTGTTCAACTTATAACGTTCCAGTCATATAACCATCTTTGCAATACTTATCAATCTCTGGCCTAAGCTTTACTGCCAAAACCCTACCCCCTGTCTTCATCACTGTACAGATTCAACTCTTCCACGTTCTGTTGTATTGTCTGAACAAAATCAATTCCCCACAAATTTCAACGCAGTCAAAATCATTCCGTTTCCCTCCTAACCTGTATTGAAAAAGCTGTACACCAATCATTCACATGCTTTTCAAAGCTCCATGGCTTCACATGCCTCAGTGTTAAATCAATATTTACTCAAATCACACTCTTTATGCCTTCATCATTAGGCTTCATAGCCTTCAGTTCCCCCTAGTCCACCACAGGTGGCCACAAAGTATTACTACAACCCTGCCCTCCAGAATTTTCTAATCAGTCCTCTGCCAAACCTGTCTTCATGATTTCCCCAATCAGCCATCTCTTTAGCAGTCTCCCTTTTCCCATAATTTGATGCTCATTAAATCCTCTCCTTTAATATTGTTAAATGCTATAGTGCGTCTTCCTGCATTTGAAGAATGTAGTTCATCATTGGTTTCCAGTAGGATCTTCTGATTCTGCCAGTGGCTATGACGTTTTGCGTGCCCACCCATCCTGCAGTTACGGATCCCATTGCAGGAAGCTGCCTTCAGTGTGACCGGAGATACTGCTGGTGGAAATTATTGGAAAGCTCAGCTCTGTGGCTACAAGAATTGATTAAAGTCTCAGAATTCTGCAAGAAGTAGCTCACCTTTGACCATCCAAAGTCTGTCCACCATCCAGAAATCACTGTGATTGAATACTCTCCATTTGCCTGGGTGAGTGCAGCTTCAAAAACACTCAAATAATCTGGCGTCATCCAAGGCAAAGTAGCTCGCCTGACTGGCACACCATCCACAAATCTTCACTCCTTCTGTCATCGTTGAACAGTGGCATCTCACCTATAAGATGCATTGCTGCAACTCAGCAAGACTCCTTAGACAAAACTTTCCTAGGATCACTACCATCTAGAAAGCAAAGGGCAGCAGATGGATGACTGAGCATTGCGAGGCTGTGTTGAGAATGACTTATTATGATAGGGAAATACAAACACTGCAACATAATGAACTGAAGACAAAAAGATGTTTCTTCAGCCTTTGATGGAAAATGGACACGGATTTGCTACATTTGCATTTTGCCATTAGGCCCCAATTCATCTTGCTGCTGAATCCCTGTGGCAGCCAGGACTAGGGAATCCAATAGCTCCATCACAAAAAAGGCAAGGATGCCATTCAAACTTAATCAATAACTTTGTCTGCTGCTGACTGGAGGATCTGGGCCATTAACTCATAGCATTCATTCATGCTCATGCAACACTGGTTCAGGATAGGTCAAGGATGCTCAAGAGAATAGTCCTTTCTGTAATATCTGGAAACTGAGGCAAGACAAGAGCAAGTTTTAAAAAATAATTATTAAGAATACAGATACAAAACCTAAGGTGCCATAAACAAAGTCTCAATATTTGCAGCGAGAGGTAATGAGAAAAAGAAGAATGACTTGTATTTATATAGCACTTTTCATGACATAGCGTTTTAAGTCAACGAAGTATGTTTTGAAGTGTAGTAATGGATGAAAGAATGTAGGGGGGAGGTATATGATAAAGGGTAGACCTATTAAGAGTATAGAAATGCAGAGGGACCTGGGGGTGCAGGTGAACAAGTCTCTGAAGGTGGCAGAGCAAGTGGAGAAGGTTGTGAAGAAAGCATATAGTGTGCTAGCCTTTATAGGAAGGGGTATAGAGTACAAGAGCTGGCCTTTAATGTTGCAGTTGTATAAAACGCTGGTTAGACCTCATTTGGAATACTGCGTCCAATTCTGGTCGCCTTACTACCGGAAGGACGTGGAGACTCTGGAGAGAGTGCAGAGGAGGTTTACCAGGATGCTGCCTGGTATGGAAGGTCTGAGTTACGAGGAGAGGTTAGGCAAATTGGGACTGTTTTCCTTAGAAAGACGTAGACTTAGAGGAGATCTAATAGAGGTGTACAAGATTATGAGGGGTATAGATAGAGTAAACAGGGTTAAGCTTTTTCCTAGGATGGACTCAAATAGCACGAGGGGTCATGGGCTTAGGGTGAGGGGGGTAAGGTATAATTTGGATGCTAGAGGGAGTTTTTTCACACAGAGGGTGGTGGGGGTATGGAATGCGCTGCCAAGTAAAGTGGTGGAGGCAGGTACTCTGGAGTTATTTAAGAAATACTTAGATGGGCACATGAACAGAATGGGAATGGAGGGGTATAGAAAACTGATTTAAAATAGGGATCATGAGCCTTGGGAGTCCCTGGGAAGTGTGTAAATAGATGATGATATTGATGTACTTGTTTTTATCCTACAGGTGCTTTGGTCCACCTTGTTGTCTAACGAGGGGCATACACGCGATGGGTCGTGAGAGGGCTGCTCTTGGATTTTTTTCGAGAGTATCCTAGTGCTTCACGTCGTTAGTGTACGCTTGACCTGGACCATTTGATGGGCAACACGACAGCTCAGTGACTATCGCTGTGCTGTGCAGATACATGGATTTGGGCCCGTGTCTGTGGGAGTTTGCGCATTCTCCCCGTGCTTGCGTGGGTTTTCTCCGGGTGCTCCGGTTTCCTCCCACATCCCAAAGATGTGCTCTTAGGCTAATTGGCAAAACAAATTCTCCCTAAATTGTCTCAAATTTGGTTTTTAATCTATAGATCTATAAACAGACAGGGATCACGGGTAGAGGTGGGAACATTGGAGTGGCAGCGCAGGCTCGTTGGGCTGAAGGGCCTGTTTCCCATGCTGTTTTGTTCTTTGTTCTTTGAAACACGGTAATTTGCACTCTGCCCATTCCCACAAACAGCAATGTGACAATGATAATCAACTTCTTCTAGCGGTGTTGATTGAAAGATAAATATTTGACCAGGACACTAGTGGATAATCCCCCTCTTCTTCAAAATATTGCCATGGTATCTTTTCAAGCTATTCGAACTGGCAGATAGGCTTTGGATTAACATTCGAAAAAAATGACACCTACTACAGTGCAACATTCCTTTGGTACTGCACCGAAATATTAGTCTTGGTTATTGTCAAGTTTCAAGATCAACTGTAAAAAATAAGTGCAAAACAAAAGAGTAATGATCAAAGAGTCAAAAGCATAAACAGCTTTGTTATAGTCAAAATTGTGTATTCATAATGTAAATCTTTTGAAAGTAGAGTTAAAACAAGTGAATAGAGCACATATTGAGCCTATACCTTTGTAACTCAACATTATTACAATCATGCTACTCTTCCTTGAGGCTTTTTCCTAGTTGGTGTGCTGAAAAATTAAATTCTTTTATTAAGAGCTTTTATTTGACTGAGGAAGCTTCAGGCTAAACCACATCCAACAACCTGCTGTAAAGCTCTGTTCACATCTTGACAGCTGTGACAAATTCCAATGCAGCAGCAGAAACACTCCATTACACTCTAAATAATCAACAATATTCTAAATGAAACAACCTACAACATCTAAAAAATACTCATCCCACTTCCCAATGTTTTTAGATTCTTTAAAAACATTCAGGATTCAGATCCAAATCTATATCTTTGCCCAAAAAAAAAACTAACTGGTTCTTCTTTGGGCAACGTTGTGCACCAAGTTTCATTGAAATCTCTTCATTAGTTTTTGAGTTATGTTGTTTACAGATAAGCAGGCTCTCAAACAAGGGCAAAACATCCTGTAATAAACCACATACCATGACATGTCACTGATTATCAACCAGGTTTGGTATACTAAGTCAGCCAGCCCAATCCATGAATATTAATGCAAAAAGAAAGATGAGGAATTACGTAGTCCACCCAAGGGTAAAGAGCTCATCAATCCGAGAAAAATGCAACACATTGAAATCTTTGCAACGGGGCACAGTTTTAATGCTTGAGCAACAACATATTTTCGGAAAAAAGTAAAATTCTGAAGCAGTCAAGGACAGGAAGTTTTCTGACTTCTCCCTTCAACTTGGAAAGTGTTTGTATGCTTGACAGCTGCAAGTAATTGGCTACATGGCTTAGCAATAAAAAATATATTTGCAAGCCCCGAAGTGTTTACAGTGCATAAACTAAAACAGGAGAAAACATGACACAAATATTTCTTTATGAAATAACAACTTCAGATTTATTTGTAGCTCAAAAGTTCAGCTGTAAGTTTCACTTGAAATAGGTTTTCACATTTTTTTATTTCATGGACCATTCTCTATAGCCCTGTGGGCCCTAGTGGACCACATAAACCTTAAATGAATGTTCCCATTCAGTTGCACATAGCTCGATCTGCCAATACAAACTACATCTGATTGTTCAGCTGATGCTGATAAAGTACTTCAAATTTGCTCTAGGAACCAACCTTTTAAAACCTCCAATTAGAAGAAATAAATATGAGCAGAGCAATGGAATATGCAGGTCTGACAGCCACTGCTTGTAGGCAAATTGCTTTGGATACCCCAGATTTAAATAATGAATGTATTAGACCACTGTATTTGCCTTTTTTTAAAAGATAAATCCCTTGTACATATAAAAACTTCAAGAGTTAAAAGCAATACATTTGATATGGTATCTATAGTTCTGATAGACCTGAATTTAATTTTCTAATTTAACATTACAGATGTTCAACACTGTTTGAAAATTCATCATTTCTTTATTACAAAGTGTACTTGTCAGTGGCTGCTTAATGATCTCCAACATAAAGGAACATTGTCTGAATTTTCAAAAGCAAGTAATTGCATTTCATCAGGGCAAAAAATATTTCAAGGTGAGACTCGTTGATACCAGTTTAGATTAATAGCTGGGAGGTTTGCATCACAGCGACAGAAAAGTTGGATTTTTGAATAATTCACCCTCTTTTTGGCACCATTAATAGATTTCTGAATGGGGAAGTCGAGATGCATCAGGTGCAAACATGTATCAAAGGAAAATAGAAAGAAAAGAAATGCATCATTGGTCTTGCAGTTATGATATAAATTTGAACACAAGTACTTTACACCAACTTTAAGAAAAAAAGTGGATAGAATTTAACAAAGGCATTACAGATCCCAGCAAGAGTCAGAGATGGGCAGCATTGCCACATGGGGCAGCAGGCTGAAGACAATTATGCAATGACCAGCCAAATAGTTAGAGTTGGAGGCACATGTCCAAGCAAATGACAGAACTAAGAAAGGAAGGCGGAGATCCCGGCAACAGTTAATGACAGCACAAACGATGGCTGCCACCATTTTAAATATTAGTCAGACATGTCTGTAATGTCTTCAAGGTCTGTCCCTGATTATTTTTCAGTCTGCAGACCACAGGAATTGCCATGTGGCTCAGGATCTTTAGCATCAATCTTGAAAAGAGTGATAAAGAAAATCTCGAAATATTAGTGGCCACAACAGCCTCCAACATTTTCAGTTTTGTGTCTGCAGCCTTTAGTGAAGAAAGTGAGGCAAGTAGAGCTGGGGAATAGCGCAGGCCTCTGGGCCTCATGGTTCTTCTGACAGTAACCTCAAATCTGATTCCGGTTTAATCCCAATAACCTACCACCATCTTGCTACCAAGAATCTCCCCATCTCTGTATCAAAAATACTCAAAGACTTTGCTTCTACAGTTTTTTTTAAGGAAGAGAGTTCTGATGGCTCATGATCCTCAGAAGAAATTTTTCCTTATCTCGGTTTTAAACGGGCAATTATTTTTAAACAGTGATTCCTAGTTCTAGGTTTGCCCACAAGAGAAAACAACATCTCCACATTCACCATGGAAGATTGAAATATATAAAATCCTGAGCAATCAAGTTGTGAGGGTAATGTAGTAAGTTGAAAATACAGCTGACCACTCATGAGAATGATATCTATTGGAATCTGCTGAAAACTAGTTGTTCTGTAGCCTTTTGAACACATATTTTGAGGCCTATGACTACTGCTGCAGGCGACTAGTGTAGAATTAGTGGCTTAGGCACAGCCATCTTCAGTTGCTTTATCAATGGCCTTCCTTTTATCACAAGATTAGAAATGGGGGTGTTCTCTGATGATTGCGCAATGTCCAGAACCATTTGCAACTCCTCAGATACTGAAGGGGTCCATGCCCAAATGTAGCAAGATCAGGGCAATACGCAGGCTGAGGCTGACACACAGCAAATCATATTTGCACCAGACAATGACTGACTATCTCCAATAAGAGAATTCCAACCATTGCCCCTTGACATTCGACTGCATTACCATCACTACCTCCCCCACTGTCAATTTCTGTGGGTGTGTATGTGGAGGAGGGTGGGGTTGGGGGGGGGGAGGTGGCGGGGGTTGGTGTTTACCATTGACCAGGAACTAATTGGACTAGTCATATAAATACTGTTGTTACCAGAGCACATCAGAGACTCAGAACCTTGAGGCAAGTAACTCACCGACACCAAAGCTTGTCCACCATCTACAAGGCAAAAGTCAGGAGTGTAATTAAATCCTCTCCACTTGCCTAGATGAGTACAGTTCCAATACTCAAGAAGCTTGACACCATTCAGGACAAAACAGCTCACTTATTTGGCATCCCATCCATAAACATTCACTCCCTCCACCAATGACACATAGTGGCAACTGTGTATGTCATTGATGAGCTGCATTGTTACAAGTCACCAAGACACAATAGGTAGCACCTTGCAATCTCATGATCACTACTACCAAGAAGAACAAGGGCAGCAGACACATGGGATAACGCCACCTGGAAGTTCCCCTCCTGATCTACACCACATGGACTGCAGCAGTTCAAGAAGACAGCTCACCACAACCTTCTCAAGGGCAATTAGGGATAGACAATAAATGCTCGCCCAGTCAGTGATGCCCACATCCCAAGAATAAATAAAAGTAAATTCTTGTCTCCCCTATCTCCTCCTCCACATCAGTCTCATCCATGGCAGAATGTGTTCCTCCATGTCCTCAAGTTGCAAGGATTCAGCTCTCTGCAGCACCAGTTTAAGCTCTCTGTGGCACCAGTTTATGCAAGGCACGACCATGATGAATCATGAAAATCTGATTGAATTATATTGCAGAACTCCTCTGGAACAGTCCAAGCAACAGAATCACTTCTGAGCAGTACTATGGTCTGTTTAAATCCGGGAATGGGACAGTACTGTTTCTGGATGTCACTGAAGTTTCTGATGGGCATCATTGCCAAGTCTGGAAAAGATCACCACTGCCACCAAGGATCCATCTCTGGAGCATGCATGTGGACAGAATAAATGTGACACCTGGGAATACAGAAGCACATGTGCATCAAGGCTGAATTGGGTACATGCCTTCAAAATTTGCTTTCTGTGGTCAAACACTAGTTAATATTGGAGTTTTAGTTGTTGCTGAAGACTGTATATGTTGGTCCAAGAGAGCGTTGATGACCACATGTGCAGAGTGCCATTGATTGCAGACTTGTGGAACACATAATCTGGCCCCAAATCCAACGTGCTTTTCAGCCCAGCTTACTAGATTTGTGTAGTATCAAATGAATTCTCCAGCTTGTTGGAGAAAGAAAGATATTGGTCATCTCTCTTCCATAGAAGTGTGTGGTTGATATTCCACATGTGCTTCTGCTGGATCTTTAGAAGGAACCACAGGCATAGAAATTTAGTAATGCGGTCATTTTCAGCACCACGAGCTCAGCTGCTCTCTGTCCTGGCCCATTGGATGCCCACATCCCAAGAATAAATAAAAATAAACTCCTGCCTCCTCTATTTCCTCCTCCACATCATCCTCATCTGTGACGGAATGTGTTCCATGACATGGGTATCATCTGCAACATCATTCAGTGATCATCTCCCTGGAGACTGCAGTGTTCTCTGGAGTTCAAACATGTGATACTTTTTGATGCAATACCAGCAGTCATCTGTTTCTCTCCTGCTGCTGTTCCATATGGCTTACAGGTGCCATCTGCCCAGATCGACTCTGGGCCCTGGTGCTTACTTCCTCTGTGCTTCTTCTCCAGCACTCATGGATCCCAGACGACTTTAGAATCATAGAATCCTACAATGCAGAAGGAGGCCATTCAGCCCATCAAGTCTGCATCGACCACAATCTCACCCAGTCCTTATCCCTATAATCTCATGCATTTACCCTGGCTAGTCCCTCTGATGCTAAAGCGGCAATTCAGCTTGGCCAATTCACCAACCCGCAAATCTTTGGGAAGAAATCAGAGCACCCAGAGGAAACCCATGCAAAGGAGGATTTCCATCTTTGGATATTACCCACTTCACTTGCTGCTGCCTCGGATGCAGTATTCAAAAGTTGCTCTTTAGCTCTTCAGAGCTGATCTCTCTGATTTAAGGCTTTGCTTTTCACCTCCTCAGAGCTGGCCCTCTTTGCAAAAACACATGCCTCTCTCTCATTTCAACCAAAGGACTGAACTGCAATGAAAGGCAGTTCCACTTCAGCCGACCTCTAAACCATCACCTTTTAAAGGTTTCTGTCAGCGTAGGATCACTGCAAGCTACTCATTTAATTCAAAAGGCTACATTTAATCCAAGATAGAGATATGGATGGAACTAATGAGTTAATGAGCTTTTCAACAATTTAAATTATCTTGCTGCATCTTCCATGCAATATTGCTGCCTGGCTGCCTTCCTATGTGATTCACTTCCATTTTCCAGCATTGGGCGTCTGATTCGAGTCCTCCCTCGCCTTGCCTTGATTCCTGCTTCACTACATTAAATTCCACCTGGTGTCTTCATTTTAGTTGGGGAGAATGAATGGCTGTGTGACAAATATTCTTAACTCTAAACAAAACCTTAACCATTTTGATTTGATTATTTAAGGCCGAGTCTGGATTTCCATCATGACCCATTTGAAATGTGCATGGGCATAATTATATAAGCAATGTTTTAAAAAAAATCATGACCATGGCAAATCTATCAGCAAATTGCAGACTTTTGAGAAGGAATAAGAGCCATAGTAACTGATTCACAGCATTATGTAAAGGCATCTTGATGTCAACACACAATACAAGATATTAGCTCATTGTTCAATATCTTTCAGCTCTACAAATTAATTACAATGTTACCTGACAATATTTGCAGCAAATACTAACCAAGTCATTTCAAAACATTCCAAAACTACTATTAGAATGTCTCATGATGCTGGTTACAACAATGAGAAATTGCAGAACTTGAGATTTTTTTCAGTAATTGAAACTTTGATACAGTTCTGAAAAATTTTCTCATAATTGGATTATTTGCCCACAAGGCTTTGCAGTAACCAACTGATGTACAAATTTACAAGTGTGCTATCTAGTCTACAGAAAAAGCAACAGCTCTGAGTACTGCATGTAGTTTGATGCTATGATTTTATGTCACCAAGCCAACAGGGAACAAGATGGGGCCAGTTGCATTGATGAAAATTAAATTATCACCCTATTTCCTTCGGAAACCCACCAACCACCATTTTAACTCAGGTGCTCAATCAAGTGACGACCTCACCTACTGGGAACAGGTGAAGTCAATGGAAATGAAAAAGAACTGTAAATTATGCTGCCAATTTGCTCTCAACTGTTTTATTTAATTACGCAAAGTGGTTCATCATAGATTTCCTTGCCACAGAAAACCAATACACTACTTTCGTAACGGGTGCTAATGAAATGACAAAACTAAACAGGTTTTTGGGGATAGATGGAAGGAGGACATGTCCCCTTTTCCTCCTGCTCTGCCACTTCACGTCTAGTCCTTGTTGCCTCTTATGTTGCCTTGGATTCAATTATGGGGCTGGGTTTTATCACAAACTTTGTGACCCTGATACTGGGGCAAAAGTGGATCCCAACCCTGCACAAAGCAATTACCTAATTGGCAATTAAGAGTGGCAGGCAATCCCCAGCCCAGAGTTAGCAGTTCTGAGGCTTCAGAAATGCCACTATAAGATGGCACTACTGAGGCCTCAGAACTGCTGATGATAGCCAGCAGTTTTTGTTTGTGAGACCAGCAGTGATTCACGTTTAGAAAATTGATGGAACCGGGAGAATCTGGCTCCAAACTGACCTTGGCAGACCTTGAATCTCTGTCAAGGGACTGAAAAATGAAAAATTCAAGGGACCTCTGGAAAAAACCACGTGGGGAAATCATTGGTCTCCTTCTTTGTCCACAAGCTCCCTTTTGGGCCATGGAGTCTTTGGTTCTGATGGCACCCCTGGCTGCTAAAGACAGACCGCCTCCATTAATCTTGAAGCCTCTCAACAAAGTGGCAGGATCACCTCATTAATGAAATACCAGTGATTCCAAACATATCACCTGACTAAGGTCTTTAATCATGCAAATTGGCTGCCACCTTAACGGAGCAGGCAGCCATTTTGCTTCTGGTCCTGCCAGTGAGAAATTTCCCTGATGGCGGGACTGAATTGGGAAACTGATTCAACCCGGCTCCCTATTATTTTACCAATTCCGTAGTCCAGTGGGCGCAATTTTCTAGCCCTGCACATTCATGTGCAAAATATGCTAGGAACGGAGAATCACAAAACAGAGCCATAGGTTAGTGTCAGCAAGAACAGTTTTTGGGATTCTCCCAGCTTCTGGGCATTGTCCAGATTCTCCTGGTTCCATCAATTTTCCAATCCTCGAGTACAAAAGGAACACGGCGTGAAACGACTGCTGGTCACCTCAACTGGCTGAGGGGGGATAAGGAAGTTTGCCAACTGCATGGCAGCGTGTGACTGACTTGGAAAGGAGTGCCAGTATCAGCAAATGGGGCACACTCTAATTGGCAAGTAGTAGAGAGGATTGTGTGTAGTTATCAGGAGATTGGGGTGCCATTAACAATATCTATTGTGCCAATTCCAAAGAAAATTCTAAGCCCACAATCCTACAGGTTCATTCCACCAGTCAATCGGCAAGACGAGCTAGTAAGATAGGGCAAAAGGCAAAAAAGTCCGGATCATGTCTGGTTTCTTACCTTTCATGATCTTACTGGCACTGATTTGCCAGAGAAATTGCACAGAAAGGGCACAAGGACGATTTAAATATGCATGACATTATTTAAATATCATTAGTGAATCCTGGATGTTATCAACTGGGCTTACTTGAACTCACTACTTGAGGTCCTCACAGGTAATGACCACATAATGGTCCCTGCCAAAAGGAAAAATCCTGCTCACATTTCCTCTAGTGGAGGAGTCCAGCACAAGGAGGCATCATCAATGTTCCATAAATTACTTTTCAATGCGCAGTCAATTTCCCGACATTTATATCCTCTTTAAGTATTTTTATACAATCTCATACATGTAACTGGGGCCCATGTGGAGATTTTTAAGTTACTGTGCAAGAATTTTGTTTTGAGTGAACATTGGGCATAATCTTAAAATTGAAAGCTAGGCAGTTTAAGGAGATATCAGGAAGCATTTCTTCACACGGAATGGTGAAAATTTGGAGTTCTTTCTCTCAAAAAGTTGAGAGACTAAGTCAATTGAAAATTTCGAGACTGTGGTGGATTGTTTTTAGTTCGGGATATTAAGAGATACGAAATCAAGGTCGGCAAGATATAGTTCATTCAATTTATTTTATTCTTTCATGGGATCAGCCATTGCTGGTAAGACCAGCATTTTTTGCTCATCACTAATTGCCCTTGAGAAGATAGTGGTGTGCAGCCGTATTCAACATGAAGATGTCATCCATGATCTAACTGAATGGACAAACAGGGTTGTGGGGTAAAAAGAGTAGCACACTCTTATCTCTATATTCCTTCATAACAGCCAAAACAGAGATCTTTTGGATTTGTAGAAGAGGCTGGCTTCCGACTACATATTAAACCTTTCTAACACTAGACAATGATTTAATCAACAAGTGCAATACAAAACAGTTGTGCATTTGGAAAGTTGTGTTTTTTGTTGAATATTCTCAACTTGAGAAGTTGAACTCCTTGTTGATTTTCATTGTCATTTACAGGCCAGGAGAAACTCAATCCAAAATATGTTTATATACATGGAGTTCTATTTCACAAAACGTTAGCAATATAAATTGTAAATAGCCCTTTTTAATGAAAAATTATATCAAAAAAGTGCAATTTGTAACAGTTGTTTGACAATACATAACTGAATATTGCTTAAAAGTCATTTTTTGAAGCTTTTCATCTTTTACTCATCCGAGCAACTGCAAGAATGCCAATGTCAGGGGAAACAACAATTTTATACTGTAGATGAGCTCCCTCTTCTCATACAGTATTTTGTTGCTGTTCCCCGGCACTGATATTCTTGCAATTGCCGAGTGCAAAACAAAAAAAAAATTAACAAAACATCTTTGTACATCATTTTCTTCTGCTGAAGATATTCATTCACTTTGCAAAGTTTTCACAGCAGATACAGTCATGCTTTACATTACTCGTGTATAACTTTGCACAGTAGAATAATGAAAAACTAAATTTAGCTGGATAAATCAGACAATTGAGATTAAGGACTGAATTTTTCTGGAGCAGGACTCCTTGCAGGTTCAACATTTTCCTGCATGTTTCATCCCAAAGATTTCTGCCCTTAACTGTAAAGTGCTAGCTGTTAACAGTGCACTGAGGGCAATAGGACACAGAGGCATTGATAATTTGCATGACAAATAAGAACTGAAAAATAAGGGGAATTAAGAGGGCAAATTTGAATGTGTGAATTCATTGTCAAATTAGGTACAAAAAGCGAAGTGATGGAAAAAAGATTAGATCAAGAAAAGGAAAGACAGAGAGAATGAGAGGAAGAGAAAAATAATTTTAAAATCCCTCAACGATAATTCAAACCTGATGAGATACATCACATTTAACAACTCACTTTCAGACAGTTCATTGATCTGATAAACAATTATCATATTATTAAAATAGTTGTTACACCACTAAGTACTAGACTTTACTTTCCATAGTTGAGTTTAAAGGGCAATATGTAAATACAGCAACTTCATGAGACACAGGAGGTTTCAATGAAGCTAACAGTTGAGTGGCTCAAATCATCCAACAATTTGTGGTGGTTTACATTTCAGAATATCACTTCACCACCACTAGTTGGTAAGCAATTTGCTCAATAACAACGCCATGCTTCATTCATATCGGTTTTTTGTCATATTCTAGCCCATAATTTACTTTTAGCTGTATAAACTGACTCAGGCAATGAAAGGAAAATTACAACCAAAAGCAGTTCCAAAACAAGTATGGAGCAGTTTACGAAAATTCTGTGGCAATTCCTGGGGATGAGTCTTATGGCAGCAGGGGGTGTATATTGTTTCTCCCACCACCTCAAAAGGCAAGTCAGCCCTGAGCTATTGGCTTTAAGGAGGGCTGTCAGAAAGCAATAGTAGGCCTCGATATCCCTCAAGCAAAAAGTCCTGCCCTCAACAGCTAAGTAATCCCTGCAGTGGCAGAATGGAATGGTAGCCACAATTAGAACCAGAAGGAAGACCCAGAAAGGAAGGTCAAGGATGCTGTACTGAAAGGGAGATTCATGGTTTTTAGTTCAGGATAGATCCCGGTCATGGGCTAGCTACATATTTATATTACATGCCCTTCCATCTTCAAAATATGGCATGAGCAGTTGCAGGATAGTGTCAAAATTCCTCCCGATTCCCAATTGACAGTTAAGGGGAGGGATTAATGTTTTTATATGATTACTGGCTTATGATTGAGATGCTTCCACACCGATTTCATTATTAGTAAAAGTATAGCCACTCAATTATTCAAATAACTGATGGCTGTTAAATGCAACTTTCTCTCATTCTCTCCCTCTTTTCCCTGTCTAATCATGTTTTCTTTCTAAAAAAAAAATTTCCTACATACAAGGCTGAATAGACCAACCAAACCCAAACAATGACTTTCACAGGATCAATGGGTATATCAGATAGATGGCAAAGATTTCAGTTTCAGAAGAAATTTTTACTCTCCTTTGCAATGCACATATGGAGTGTTCCAGCATCAATTCATACTGTTGAAAGAACATGATGGAGTCTCCAAGTACAATAATCATTCTATTGTGGAGAAAGGTTTGTCCTATTTCCTCAACTGATTCAAAAGATCA
This sequence comes from Sphyrna mokarran, assembly GCA_024679065.1. NCBI lineage: Eukaryota > Metazoa > Chordata > Chondrichthyes > Carcharhiniformes > Carcharhinidae > Sphyrna > Sphyrna mokarran. The sequence goes on from JAGIQG010000003.1 coordinate 107,129,053, forward strand.
TATGAAGAACTATTGGAAGAAACTGGCAGTCTTATGACAGACACAAAAGATATTCATTCACATACATCAGGCCAGTCCAATGCACAGCCCAGAGTTTGGATATGGCCTTCAAAGCCACCAGAAAAGATCCCGAGATAGTTTCTGAAATGTCGGTAAATACAGTGGAAGAATCTGAAAGAAACTGCTCCTCTAGTTAAGCTCCTCTCCCACGACTTTTGCAATTAGTCTCACTCTGAGCCTCAGTAGCAAATGTGGGAAAAAAGCAGTCTGTGATTGGAGTAGTAGCAACACTAGTAGAAGAATGTGAGCACCAGCAATAAAGAGGCAGCGAGAGTACAGAGAAGCCGACATATCAGGTGGAGGGAGGGGATTGGGGGAGGGGGGAATAAATTCGTTCCATGCCGGGTCAGGTCAGGAAGGGAGAGATTTGTTTTGTGTTTTGTCAGATGGGGAGGGAAAGGTTTGCTGCTGGGCTGGAAGAGTCTCAGTACAATGGTGTGGGTGGGGAATCGCAATGCACAGAGTCACTGTTCAGAGGTGTGTGGAAGAGAGAGAGGCTGGAATTTTACTGCCCTGCCTGCCATAGGAATAAGAGCCAGTGAGGGGTGGTTGATGGAAAGGTCCATTGGCCTCAGGCAGGATTTTATGGTTTTGGGACAAGTGAGGCCATAAACCCCACCTAGACAGGGAAGCTATGGGAGAGAGAATGACTGTTTCAGTGTGGAAATGTCAGTGAGGGTATGAGTGCTGGGGAGAATGAGTGAGTTAGTGTGGGAGAGAGAATAAAGGTGCTATCTTACCAGCTGTTCATGCCACACTCCTGCTGTTCACAGCAGTGGGATGGGAAAATCCTGCCATTGTGAAAGGCCATAACATTGTGGGAGAGCAAACGAGCCAATGTGAGACCGTATGCGTAAGTATGGAAAAGAGTGTATGAGTGTGGGGAGAGAATGAATGTTGTGCCTGGCTCTCACAGGCTCAGCCTCACCCACAAACCAGTCAGTGAAAATGAGTGAACGAGTATTGAGATTAGGTGTAAACCAGGTAAACAGACTTTGTCCATCTCATACGCTAAACATGATCTTTAGTAATTATTCCTTTTCAATTATCAATTTATTGCTTTGACATCGCTTTACTTTTGATCAACAAGTTGTTTCTTTTCTCAATTTTACATTGAAATTCATGTTTAATGTTGCGCCATATCTGATCTTTCTGAAATTTGCTCATTAGTCCCTTCAGAAACGGAAAAATGCACCCCCATTCTGTCCTCCTCCTTACCAAGTGAAAATGTTGGACAAACCTAGCATACACTGTCAATTAGTACAATCTCTTCTGCAAAGGCACAGATCAAACTACATTAATATAAAACAACAGTTGAACAACTACAGGACTGACATGAGTAATATGCTGAATGCATATTATTCTTGAACAGGTTGTGAGGTTTGATATTTTTTCCCTCCCAGAGTATGCATTTCATTTTGTTGACAAAGCAAAAACAAATGCAAATATATTTTACTGGTCATCTGGATTACACAAATCAATCTTTTGCCAAGCTGAACCTTGCTTTAAAAATAGACTGTGTCTTTGTGGAACCATAATTGCACAGGAAATGCAATTTTAAAATAAATATATTGAATTTGGTAAAACTATATAGTATTCAGAACTCAGTCACTGAAATATCATCAAAGTTTGAATACTCTCTTGAATACAATATCCAGTTCCACTCAGCAAAGTGACGATGGATCAAAGAACCACAAGACTCAAACATGGTGTCATGGGCTTCAAATTAGGAAGAAAAACAATCCATTTCCCGTTCTATGAAGTATCACCCTCCATATGCTTGCCTCAAGCATACGTGCTGTTAAAATTGTCATTTTATTACTGCTGTACTCATCTATTCTGCTGGCTGAATATTTCAATACATCTTTCACTCTCCATAATCTTGATCTTATCCTAAACTCTGCTGCCCAGAGGTTCCAAAAATGGAGGGGTTTTGAGGGGTGATGTTTTGGAAGCAACAGATTATGTCAAGGGATAGCTTGGACAATAAAGTTTCAAAAGTCGTTTTAAATCAAGTTGGCCAATGGTTCACGTATTTTAATTTAATAAAAGGAAAAATTGGGATTGTTATCAGAATTGCATAACTACTGGATTCATTTAATTTAAAAACAACTTAACTGTGTCCTCAGTTCAAGGTATTTAGGGTAATTAGGTATGGGCAGCAAATGCTGGTTTGACCAGCAACACCCACATCCCATGGAAGAACTTTTAAAGTAAGAAAGGGAGGTGACTTTACTTCTTTTAGATGGATGAACAAAATCAACCACATGTTCTTCTGCTTCCTTAAATATCTTGTGAATACCTAGACTATGGCTCTGGAATGGGATCTCCTGTTACAGATGCAATAAGTATCACCTGATCTAAAACAGAGCAGGTACTTATGATGTGACAATTGTAAACAATTAACACTTAGAACAATTAGAAACTGACTATTCTTTGTAAAAGGAATTTTCATGTTCAAGAGTAAACAGACAGAATGACACAAATACAGTAATCATAATATGGCACCAACTCTTAAATCAGTTGGTCATAGGAAAAGTGTAACGTAATTAATTTGTCTTATGTTCTACATCAGAAAATGGAGAGACAAAAGTCATGATTTTAACTTTGGGCATTTTTGGAAGGTGGGGTGAGGAGCAGTGTGGTACGGGGCAAGAAAAACCATCAGAATTTTTCATTCGAGGTCCTGGCAATTATTTGAGCACCATCTTAAACTTGTGGGAATAAAATCATAGTCACCAAGGAGGTGCATGAATTGAGGCAGGAGCTGGATGCCTCACGAGGCTGATTGAAAATCTGTCCCATGTAAGTGAAGTTATTCTGGAGTCAGGGTCCAGATATTTCACAGCTTCTTTACAGGTTGTTCTCCACACACCATTTCCTGAACAATACTTGTTTCACAGTGGGGGTGGTTGGAGATAGTCTGGGAAAGAGCATTTAAATGTAATTTACTTTTTAGTGATATTATGAACTGGAACTTAAAGGACTGTCACCTTTAGTTGACAATATCAATTCAGAGGAACCTCAAAGGAAATACGCAGTCCTTGCAGAGTCTCCCTGGCAGCAGTTTTGTAAACTAAAGGTGTGAATTGCAAGGTGATAGCAAGTATGCAGTTGCTCCCTTTTAAAGGCTGGCAGTCAATGGACAACAATTTATCTTTAAATGTGAACATTGCACGTTTATTTAGTTCTCCAAGATCAGAGCAAATACAATTTCCCGCTTTATTTGCTGAATATATAACATGCAATATTTAGGAAAAAAACAAGTGACAAATATGGTTCTTGTGGTATCCATTATTTAAATGTTCACTTTATAAAAGTATACAGATCATCTGATCGAATTATGACAATTTGGCAGTCAGAAAACTTCCCTTTAGCACTATGATGCCACACTACAGAGGCTGGAATTTCAACTGATCTGATTTGATTTTAACATGAAATGCCAATGCCTCTACTTCTCAGAAAATTAAGGAAATTTGACATGTCAGCTACAATTCTCACCAACTTATATAAATGCACCATAAAAAAGCATTCTTTCTGGTTGTATCACAGCTTGATATGGCTCCTGCTTTGCATAAGACAGCCAGGAACTACAAAAGGTTGACAATGTAGCCCAATCCTTCATGCAAACTACCCTCCCATCCATTGACTCTATATCTACATTTCCAGCTGCCTCAGCAAAGCGGCCAGCATTCTCTCTTCCCTCTCCTTCTTTGGGAAAAAGATACAAAAGTCTGAGGTCACATACTAACCGACTCACGAACAACTTCTTCCCTGCTGTCTGACTTTTGAATCGACTTTTGAATGGACTTACCTTGTATTAAGTTGATCTTTCTTTACAACTTAGCTATGACTGTAACATTACGTTCTGCACTCTCTCGTTTTCTTCTCTATGAATGGTATATTTGGTCTGTGTAGCATGCAAGAAACAATACTTTTCACTGTATGTTAATACATGTGAGAAATAATAAATCAAAGCAAATTAAATGATGCACACAACACAGTGAATTTTGAATTGGTGATACATTGTAAAATACATACAATTATACGTATAGAATCACAGAATCGTACAGTACAGATGGAGGCCATTCAGCCCATCAAGTTTGTACTGACCACAATCCCACCCTGAACTTATCCCCATAACCTTATGCATTTACCCTAGTTAATCTCTGGACACTAGGACAATTTAGCATCGCCAATCCACCTAACCCATACATCTTTGGACTGTGGGAGGAAACTGGAGCATCCACAGAAAACTCATGTAGACAAAATGAGAATATGCCAACTCCACACAGACAATGACCCAAGCTAGGAATTGAACCCGGATTCCTGGCACTGCAACATCAATGCTAACCACTGTGCTACAAAGCAGGAATTGAAAAGCTCAGAATTTCAACATGAAAGTATGTTTAATAAAAATTTACAACTTGTATACATATGAAAATGTATCTGCTAAGTATGTACACTGCAATGAAAAACTATGGCCAGAATTCTCTGACATCGTATGCTCTGCCACTGCTGGCAGTGAGAATGAAGAATTTGACACTCATCAAATCTCAGTTTACAGCAACAGAACCAGAGAATCCCAGCGCGGGCAAGGTTTGGGAATTTAGGCCATAATGTTTAGGCTCATGAATGTCAATAACATTTCTTTGACGAATGGTTTCATCAGTTTACTTTTGTTTCATATTTCAGGTGGCATAGTGGCTAGCACTGCCTCACAGTGCCAGGGACCCAGTTCAATTTCCAGCTTGGGAGACCGTGTGGAGTTTGCACATTGTGTGTGTGCATGGGTTTCCTCTGGTTGCTCCGGTTTTCTCCCCAGTCCAAAAACGTGGATTAGATTAATTAGCCTTACTAAATTGCTCCTTCGTGTCGGACATTTGTAAGGTAAATATGTGGGATTATGGGGACAGGGCTGGGATGGGATTGTTGTCGCTGCAGGTTTGATGGGCCGAATGGCCTCCTTCTGCAAAGTAGGTATTCCCTTTAAACAAATGAGCCGAGTATGGCCAGACACACTCCACTTCGAAACCAAATGAACTTGTGTGGATTCATCCTCAAATCCTTCCCCAATCCCCCACCCTGTAAGTCAACTTTTCTCGCTGGACATTAGTTTCTGCACGAGTGGTTCCCAACTCTGTTCCGAAATGGCATTGCTTTAGAATTTTCCTTCAAATAATGATTTCTCTGCACCGTTCTCAACACTTTCAAGTGTTGCAATACTCACTATTCTTTGGTCTTGAATGCTTTCAAGCTTTTTCCACAAACTTTTGAGAATCAGTCACCAATTGCTTCAACTATCATTTTACAGACTGTAGTAAGATTTCACAAATTTTAGAATTATTTCAAACATCACTGACTTCTCACTAGCCATATCTTGATCCTCTTTTCAGCTTTGTCCAAAACCTCAATGAGCAGTACCTCCTGTTCCAGTTTCCTTATTCCTTTACCTTTAGGCTTTTTGGAAACTTCTTTTCATCCTCTTGTTTCCTTAAATGGCTGTTCTTTAGATTTCTGGCATTTACTCCATTGGATGACTTTTCTTTTAGAAAAGCTGCAAGAGATGTTCCCTCAGCAGAGAGTGACTACAAAGGTGATTAATAAAGGAAAGATGGAATATGAGGCTAAACTAGCTCAAAACATCAAAAAGGAGAATAGGAGGATGGCCAGAGTTAATGTAGGACCCTTGGACGATGAGAAGGGTGGTTTAATGGAAGATGACAGGGATATGACAGAGACCCTGAATAAATTTTTTGAGTCGGTCTTTACGGAGGAGGATGTAAATAGCTTGCCCGAACTCAAGGATAGAAGGGTGGTAAGAGATGAGGTCCTTGAAGAGATTACAGTCACTAGAGAGGTGGTGCTTGATAGGCTAATAGGGCTGAGGGCAGATAAGTCGCCAGGACCAGGTGGAATGCATCCCAAGGTTCTCAAAGAAATGGCAGAGGTGATAGCGGATGCCCTGGTAATTATCTTTCAAAATTCACTGGACTCCGGAAAAGTGCCAGAAGATTGGAAAATGGCTAATGTTACGCCACTGTTTAAAAAGGGTAACAGACAGAAGGCAGGGAATTATAGGCTAGTTAGTTTAATGTCTATAGTAGGAAAAATGCTTGAATCTGTAGTCAAAGCAGAAATAACGAGGCACCTGGATATGAACTGTTTGATCAAGCAAACACAGCACGGATTCGTTAAGGGGAAGTCGTGCTTGACAAATTTATTGGAGTCCTATGAGGAAGCGACTAGTGCGATAGATAGAGGGGAACCGGTGGATGTGGTGTTTTTGGATTTCCAAAAAGCGTTTGATAAGATGCCTCACAAAAGATTGCTGCAGAAGGTTAAGGTACAGGGAGTCGGGGGTAAGGTGTTAGACTGGATATAGGATTGGAAGCAGAGAGTAGATATTAATGGGTGCTATTCTGATTGGCAGCTGGTGACTAGTGGAGTGCCCAAGGTTCAGTGCTGGGGCCTCAACTATTTACCATTTACATAGATGATCTGGAGGAAGTGGTAGAGTGCAGGGTGATGAAATTTGCAGATGACACAAAGATTGAGTGGAAAAGCAAATTGCATGGAAGGTGTGGAAAGCCTGCAGAGGGATCTGGATAGGTTGAGTGATTGGGCGAGGACCTGGCAGATGGAGTATAATATTAGCAAGCGTGAGGTTATCCACTTTGGTAAGAATAATGGTAGGAAGGACTACAATTTAAATGGAGAAAAGCTGCAGCATGCGACGATGCAGAGGGACCTGGGGGTCCTTGTGTACAAATTGCAAAAAACACAATATGCAGGTGCAGCAGGTGATTAAGAAGGCGAATGCAATGTTGGCCTTTACAGCTAGGGGGATAGAATATAAAAGTAGGGAGGTTCTGTTGCAGCTGTATAGGGTGCTGGTGAGGCCGCATCTGGAATACTGTGTGCAGTTTTGGTCACCACATTCAAGGAAGGATATATTGGCCTTGGAGAGGGTGCAGAGAAGGTTTACTAGGCTGATACCAGAGATGAGGGTGTTGGATTATGAGGACAGACTGAATAGGCTAGGTTTGTACTCTTCAGAGTTTAGAAGGCTGAGAGGGGCTCTTATAGAGACGTATAAAATAATGAAGAGGATGGATAGGGTAGAGGTTGAGAGACTCTTTCTGCTTAGTAAAGATAGCAGGACGAGAGGGCACAGCCTCAAGATGGGGGGGTGGGGTGGTGGTAGTTCAGATCGGAGTTGCGGAGGGGTTTCTTCACACAAAGGGTGGTGAATCTTTGGAATTCTCTGCCTGATGAGGTGGTGGAGGCTTCCTCACTAAACGTGTTCAAGTCAAGTCAAGAGTGGATAGGTTTTTAATTGACAAGGGAATTAAGGTTACGGGGAGAAAGTGAGAAAGTGGTACTGAACCACTACAGATCAGCCATGATCTTATTGAATGGCGGGGCAGGCTCGAGGGGCTCTATGGCCTATTCCTGCTTCTATTTCTTATGTTCTTATGTTCTTTCACTGTGAATTTCCTTCCACTCTGCTTCAGTTATACAAAAAAAAGTCTCTCTCCCTTGAAGTGGCCCCACGTCGCTAAGCAACCTCTCATTCTTTTGCCAACCTCGTATTTACTTTATATGTCACAAAATCTCTAAGCACAATACAGACACTGAACTGAAACCAAAAAACCACCATACATGCAAACACCTTTGTTTAATCTGACTCTGATTACAGGTTTGCCCTTCCTTACACAAACACTAAATTACATTCACTTAAATATATGCCTCGTTTCTATTATTCAACAATGCAAACATATCACATCAAACTGCATCTTGACAGTATCCCAGAGTCTATAGATTTCGCTGAATCATGAGTATTGGGATGACGTCAACTCTTGTGCTCCATAATTAAATGTTTTTTCCTTCCAGCCTCTTACTCCTCCACTGATTGCAACAGATGTTTATTTTCTCATGGAAAAATATAAAATGTGAACTATTAGAGATCTTTAAGAGCGTGAAAAATGTTGATACAGTCATGTTTCCACTTGTGCAGGAGAGCATAACTGAAGGCGTCCATTACCAAGATAGTCATCAAGATATCTAAATAAGAACTCAGAAGAAATCTCTATCCAAACAGTGATGAGCATATGGAAATCAGTAACATCTGATGAGGTTGAAGCCAATAGTGGAAATGCATTTAAAGGGAAATTAGACAAGGTCATGAGCAAATAGGGAATATAGAGTGACAATATTATGTTCAAATAAGAAAGATGGGAGGAGGCCCAAATGTGGGATTTTAGATGTAGAATGACTTGTGTGGGCCTTATCCAATCACATGGCATTGGGTTCCAATTGGGAAACCCACGGTGTAGCTTTCATATCCTAGTGCAGTAATTCCCTTCAAGTAAATTCTTTCCAAGATGATGCTCACCTTAGAGTAAAGCTTTCTGAGCCTGCAAGGGAGAAAGGTACTGAGATATTGCCGGTGAATCTTAATATATAGCCATAGTCAGTATAACTAGATCTGTGAGCATAGTATCTGTGATAAAAACACTTCTGCCACGATGAATTCTAAACTATTAAACTCTGGTGTACACTCTCAAGGAGGAGTGGGAGTGTCTAAGTTCCCAAATTGCCATCATTTATTTTATCTCATTTCATGTGACTCCTACTGGAAAGGCATGGACTTTTTAAGATCAGCTGTATATGAATAAAATTTATCTGGATGCTCACCCAGTGTATGACCAGCTTAAGTTGACCCAGTTAGAAAATCTTGGCCCCAAAAAGATATTATTGCCCTCTCCTAACCCAGGAACTTGAGGCCAGTAATACTTCCCAGTGAACGTTCCATGAGATGATTTGTTCGCTATCACCACTGCCTCAGGCTTAACTTGCATCTTCACATTTGGCAGATTAACATGGCAGGCAACAAATAACTCAGATTTCACTGGGAACAGCCAACTCTTTGAAACCATGAATAGTGACCCTGGAGCATTATTTTACTTCTAGGATGCTGTTCGACTGATGATCATTTGAAAGAATGTAAGCATTCATGTTGACTGTATGCACCCACAACGTTTCATCTCATCTTTCCTCCTTCCACAAATATCACAATACACAGTGTCAGTGTTCTCAATGATTTCCACTGTAACACCGGTTTAAAGTCTAAATGTTGGAAACAAGATTACCATTAAACAGTGTCAAGGTTTCAACACTGAAGAGAAAAAGACACAAGGAAAAGACAAACAAAAAAATAATGAAATATGGTTTCTTTTTAGGTCATTAACATTATCAGAGTTCAGAAGGAACTTTGAATGCACAGTTATTTCTTGGTATATTTATGAGAAGAATCACTAGAGATGGTATCTCGATGGTTTGCGAGATACAGCATGTAACACTGAACAGGAAGATTATTGAAATCTGATTCTTGCAAACTGTCAAGAAAAATAAAATCACAAGTTCAGATTTTTCCATTGATTAATGCCAAAATCATAGACTGCTACACCTCTGCAGAGCACAGTAACTCAAACACAGTGTATTCTTGGGTATAGGAGGCACAATATCAAAATTTGCAGGCATTATTAAAAAAAAGGGAATATGGTTTGAGAGTGAACTCAGGAAACAGGTTAGTACATTGAACAGATATATTGTCAGATGAAATTTAATGCTGCTGAAGCTTGACCAGTTGCAAATTTCAAAACAGGGGTTGATAAATTTTTGTTAGGTAAGGTATATTATGAGTTTCAGAACCAAGACAGGCAAATAGGGTAGAGATACAGATCAGCTGTGATTGAATTTATTGGCAAAACAGGCTCACAGGTCTGAATCGTCTTTCCTGTTTCTTTTATCCAAGAAGTGCAAGGCAGTACGTTTTGAAGAAAAGATGAGATTGACAGTAAATAAAAATGTTTTCAAAATTTAGCAAAGCAGAGTCACTTATCTTCAGAAAACAGAACTATGCAACTGGAAATTTGGGTGCCATGAATAATAGCATCAAGTGCAGAAGCAAAGACATAAATGTGAAGGGTGTGCAAATCATTTGGTGGGCATTAGTTTTGTGTCCATCTTTTGACTGGAAGGAAAAGAAGATCAAGATGATAGCAGGGGTGAGAAATTTTCAACACAAACAATGTTTCCTCTGAGCTATATGGACATATAACTGCAGAGCATTCCACAACGTATCACGTCGTGCAACAAACGAACTGCGTAGAACAATGAAAAATTAGGGAAACACTGGTCTTGACAGAACATTACAGAAATTGGAATTATTGGGATTTTCATTAGCACAAGAAAAGAATGAATACCAGATGAATTCAGAATTGTAACAGGTTTTGATAGGGGCCAGATACTTTCTGACCTCAGCGGCTGCGATGAATGGAGACTTGGCTAAGTGCCAAATTCTCTGTTCTCCATTCTCACTGGCAATGGCAGAGAGACATGTGACATTAGAGAATTTTGATCAAGACAATAAAAAAATTAAAATTCCCACAAATCAGCCCGAAAGTCACACAAATTAAAGAGTCAAACAAAAAAACAGAATATTGGAAGTTTAAAAAAATACACATAAAACAATAGAGAATCCATAAATGTTGTCAGAAAGTATTTCAAAATTTAAAAAATTAAAAGGGATTAGAGAAAGAGCAATGGACTAGGACTAATGGGCATTCTTTCACAAAGCAAGTGAAAACATGCCAAATGCACAACATTACAATGTTAAAAGCAAGTCGGAAGTTCAAATATTTGCATCAGCAGCTTCCATTAGGTGTAAAAAAGTAATTACAAAGAGCAGCACTGTAGTTATTGTCACTTGCCATTTCAATACACTATCCCACTCCCACTTTGCCCTCTCTGTCCTCTGCCTCCCACACTATTCCTATGAAGCTCATCTTTTAATTACGCACTTCACAACTTTCCTGAGGCAATATTGAATACAATTTCAGATTATATTCTGTTCTCATTTTGTCAGCTAGCTGGTGCTGGTAGTAGCTCTGCTAGTGCCATTTACAGCTCCTTTTATTTCTTTGCTTGTTTCAGGATCACCCTCTTCTTTCTTATGTCATCATCCCTTTCATTATTTAATCTGTTCTGCTTTCTATCCCAACATACACCTCTTTTGTTCTTTCCTGCTTCTCTTCTTTCCCTGGCCCTATAATTGATGAAACTATTCAATCTCCAACTCCTTTTCTGGGCAGGATTTTCTGGGTCCATCATGGCACAAATCGACCAGGGAATATTTGGCAGTCCAACCAAAGATTCATTGACTTTTCGTGGGATCAAATGATTTCAATGATGGGCAGAACCAGAAATTTCAACCCATTGTTTCTCACTCACCAGATGCTATTTCATCTGGTAAGTATTTGCAGCACTTTTTATTTTGCCCAATGTGAACATTTGGTTCTGGTTAAAAATATGAATAATATTATGATGCATAATATCAAACTATTAATAAAATAAAACTCAAATTTACAAATTTATCATTTTACATGTGCTAATTAAACTGAAAGCATATGAATCTGACAATGAAACTGTTACTCAAAACAAGGCTATAAAAATAACATTTGGAAGACAGTGGTGGTTGTATACTTTTGAGAGCTTTGAAACAAGTGGACTTTAAAATTCATTTGAACAAAGGAGCAGATCCAAAAGAAAAAATGCAGCCCAGTCCCAATGCATTATATCTGCACATTTACAAATGTGTAATAATGGTAACTTATCTCTCACAGTGAGCTTGATTTATTTGTCATTTACTGCTTTTATCAAAATACAAGTTTTATACTTTGCTGGGCAAAGTCTTCTTGACTCCATTCCCACTTACAAACTTCAGATTATCAATGGAATTGTGATAAACCTATTCATTCAATTCAAAAGGATTTGGCCTTCAAAAAGAACTTAAGAAAAAAATTGCTCAATGCAATTGCCCAATGACTGCTGCAACTTCTTAACAGTTTAGCTAATGTATGAAATTTGGGTTCAATCAAAAAATGCAAGTATTACTTCAAATTGGAAGCACAAAAAATACAAATCATTTGTGTTCTGTACAAAGTCAAATTACCAAAGACAATTTTTTCTTTTTGTTCTTGGGTTATCGACATTGTTGGTAAGGACAACATTTATTGCACATCCCTAATTGCCCTTAAACCAAATGATTTTTGGGGTAGGCCTCCCATCATTTGGGTATGCAGTCACATGTAACGTTAAATAATACATTTCCTCATTAGCGAACCAGATGTGTCTTAATGACAATCTAAGACTTTTGCGATCATCATTGCCAAGGCTAGGCGCGAGATTCTCCAGCCTCCCAGCTATGTTTCCCCCATTGGCAGAAGGTGACATGTTGTCTGCTAGCAGTGGGATTCTTTGGCCTCACTGCTGTCAATGGGAATTCCCACGGATGTCATCGCACACCAGCAGGAAACCCGCAGACCGGGGTGTACTGCCAGTGGGACTAGAAAACCCTGCTGACATGAATGGCTGGAGTATTCCAGCCTTGTTTTTTCACTCCATATTTGAAATTGTACCTGTACTGCAAGGTATTTTAAATATTTGAACTTGCAGGCATCACCCAAATAATTCCTTACATCAAACTTCAGATTGAATTACATTGACTGAGAATAGCAAACTCAATGCGTGTCTCCAACTGTTCCCAATTGGCCTTTCAAATTTCTCTTCTTACCAAATAAAATGCAGCACCATTTTCAACCTTTATTATTTTTGTATTAGCAGTTAGAGTTTAGCAAATAAGCTGTAAGGAAACTGCCAGCATAGTTGCACGCTGCTAATGGAAACTTAACTACACAGAGAAATACAAAACATGTATTTGGCACAAGCTATTATTTCTAGAAAGTTATTTTATTACCTTCAAACACATTTCACTTGAAAACAAAAAATATTTAATGACAGTAGTTTTGTCATTCTTAAGTCATCGTGTATTGCTCTGAAAACTGCTGAAATTCCTTGAAAGAATGTAATAAAAATATTAAGAGTTTCAACTCAATCTCATTTTTAATTATGAAGCAAATAATTGAAGACTGATATTCTAAACTACTGTTGCAAATTAACGACAAACTGCTTCTAATAAAGATTTCTGTTTACTGATACCTTAACGAAGTCCAATTGTCAATTCCTTGTGTTCCAGTTAGAAGTGCATTATTTATTAGTGGATTAGAGTACAATAGAACAGTCGTCAGCATACAGTGGCAAATGCTTGTAGAACACAAGGCAGTCAGAGAAGGGAATACATAAAAAAGGACTCCCAAGAGCTCTGGAAACATCAGGTGGGCCAGAATGCTTTCCTGTCAAACTATTCTACTTGTGATTCCCCACAGTGTCCCAGAGGAAATGAATATGAATCATCTGAAAATAGTCACTGATGGGCAAGAATCTTCTTCCGTTAGATTAGGTTGCAAAATATCACTGGATGTTAGAATCATAGAATAGGACCATATTAGGACCTACAGTACAGAAGGAGGGCTCATCAAGTCTGCATTCCACACAGGCCTCATCCCCACAACCACATGTATTTATCATAACGAGTCCCTTGACACTAAGGGACAATTATAGTATGGCCAAGCCACCTAGCTTGCACATCTTTGGACTGTGAAAGGAAACACACACAGATTGGGAGAGAACGTACAAATTCTGCTCAGACAGTAACCGAAGCTGGGAATCGAAACCAGGTCTCTGGCGCTGTGAGGCAACAGTGCTAATCACTGTGCCACCGTGTCCATGTTATGGATGATGAAGAGCATTTTTCCCATTAAAATTTGTTTAACTGAGCAAAAAACATCTGGAAACTTTCCTAATGCAGCATTCAATTGTTTCTCAAATGCTTTCTGGTTCTTCTTTTCAATAATCTACTTTCTTTTCATAGCCTGACATCCCAAGCGTTTTTCAGAAAGTTAAGTACTTCTGAACAGCCATTACTGCAATATTGGACATGCAATAATCCCTCTTTATTGGAAAACTTCCTTATATCAAATAAAGGAAAATTTAAAAAACTGAGGGTACTTTTTCTGCTTTCACTTCTAAGCTGTCCGCTAGTATTTTGATTTCTTCAAAGCCAGTTAATTATTATTTGCGGTTTAGTGGGTAGCATTCTTGTCTCCAATTCAGAGGGTCGTAGGTTCAACAGCCAGTTCAAAGGCTTGAGCACACAAAATCTAGACTGACCCTCAACACCACACAACTGAGGGAGTGCTGCACTGTTAAAGTGTCATCCTTTGAATGAAGTATTAAGCTGAGACTATCTGCTAGATCAAGTGGACCTAAAAGATGCCATAACACTATTTTGAAGAACAGCAGGAGAATTATCTTAGTTGTCCTGGCCAATATTTAACACTCAGTCAACATCATCACAAGAAATTGTGATCATTACATTGCTGTTTGTGGATTATGCTCTGCAAGACAGGCTGCTCTGTTTCCTATATTAATGATGCCCGAAAGGTGTTTGATTGACTATAAAGTGCTTTGGAACATCTTGAAGTTGTGAAAGACACTATATAAATTAATGCCTCTTTTTTCCACTCTGTTGTTTTTGCATAGTCGGCATTCTATTTGAGTTAGCCATTTAGTGTTAAACTATCTCCTCCAATGCATTTGCTTCAGTTATTGCCTTATGAAATTGTATTTAGCAGTTCCAATTCATACTCCATTGAACCAGAGCAAGTCACAAAATTACCTTGACCACCGAAATGTGAAACTCTAAGTCTATCACTTCAGTGTCACTGCATTCTCCAGTAATTATCCCTGAATAAAACTGTTTGACAACATTTGTAAAGATTTTCTAAATAACAACAAGAAAAAGAGGCAATTTTAAGAACCAAATGTCAAGGAAGAATTTTGAAATCGGAAATGAAATTTGAAAATATTTATCATCACTCAGGTTACATGTATGTGATATATTTCAGTTATGAAATTAAATGTTTGATGCAAGATTTAAACTTTATACATAAAATTATGAAATAAATACTAGGAGATGAATTAGTGAGCTATGACTTATTTCGTATTTCAGCAATATAAACTTCATTTTTATCTGGATACAAAACTATTATAGAAAAGAAGGGCTGTCAAGCAATGAATATCACTCATTGCAATAGAACTTAATTAAATTTTAAAATCTGTTAATCATGGTTTTAATTGCATATTTAATTAATACAATTACTTAATCCATTTGTTTTACTACTGTTGTTATTATCATCCAAAAAAATCAACCCAGCATAAAAGCTCTGACAGTATTTTGTCTGTTAGTTCACTTGTCAGGGGCAGGGGTGGGGAACTGGGGAAGGGCATATTGTGAGCACCCTCTGATTAAAAAGGTCTCAACAAAAAAAGTCTGACATGAAACAACAACATACTGCCGTAGCAACCCTGCAAGTGGGGCTTCCACTTTTCACTGTAAGAAAGCTACATTTTCAAGGGCTACTGCCCACTCTTGCTGTCCTGGCACTACCAGTGCTTGGTGGTGGAGCTGCTGGCAGTGCAAGCAGACTCAGAATTAAGGCCTCAATGGATCACAGACTCAGGTAAATAAGGTATATTAGGAAAGGACATTTTGCAGTGCAAGCAGGGTGGATATTGAGGAGGATATCATCTTCTGGTGTGGCTGCAACACACGAAGGATACTCCTACTTTCCTGCCTTTTAGAATGAATGAGCTGCCCACACTCACTTGCTGGCCCATGCCATCTGTGTTATGGGTGTGAGCAGCATAATATTAGGGTCACTCAGCTTTGTAAACAATTTCAACTGACTCTTAATTATTCATTCACATATGGCAGAAAGGCTGCCCATTTCAGTGTCCACCCACACCCTCCCCCATATGATAGGGACAGCTCAGTGTTGGGCGATGTGGTGAAGAGCTTGCCAACCCTTGTATTTTATGTGCCATCTCTGCTGAAAACACATGTGGCGGCTGGTTGCAAAATCTAGTCCGCTTTGACATAAACAAATCAATTTATGAAATCCACTTGCACATCAAGAATAAATTTATGACTAGAGCATTATTTTTGAAAAATATTTTTATTTAAAACTTTTTAATTTCATATAAGTTATGCAACAAACGCAAGCATTGAATATGATCTTACTGTATTGCATCAAACAAATACACAGAGAAAGAAAGAACAAAAAAAAATTACAAACACAGTTCATTTGGATGATTCATTGTATCCAGTACCTCCCGTTACACAAGTAATAAAAACATCGAAGCATGGGGGGGGGGCAGAGAGAGAGAGATAAACAAGTCAAAAATTTCATTGGTACACATCCGAGAATGATTTTATGCCAACCTGAATTGAAGGGGGCTTATCACTAAGCCATGAGCAAAGGATACTCTTCCATAGTGCAAACGTTAGAATTGTATAGTCTCTTCCCTATCACATGACTGACTTTTTGTCTGGGAGGCCCAGTATCGGATACAAAGGTCAAACTCTAGAGCCATATCAAAGATCCTCCCAAACTCTTCCAAGAGCATCAAACTAATAGGTTTTATCTTTAATAAACAATGCGGATATTCCCCCACGTCCACCCCGCACTTCTGGCATAACAAAGACATGGCAGTGTCAAACCTGTGCTGCAAGTTTGGAGTAAAGTGCAGATGGTACAGTATCTTGAGCTGACTTTCTCTTGTTCTATTCCAAACTAAAATTTGGCCTCAGTCAAAGCTTCGACAGCTAGAGCAAACAAAAGCAGAAAACAAGAGACATCCTTGCCTCGTCCCTCTCTGAAGACCAAAATTCTCAGACCTTCATCTATTTGTAAAGATCACCAACATTGGGTTCTTAGAGTGCTTGAATCCACTTCACAAAGTCCCCTCCTCATCCAAACTTATGCAATGTGTCAAACAAATAGATCCATTCTACCCATCAAGGGAGGTCATTAACTCATCCAAAGCATACTTTTACTAGACTTAGATAACATTCAGCAATTTCCTAACATTACTGAGTGTGTTCTGGCACTTAGTAAATACAATCTAATCAATCTGGATAATCACAGGATGTGTTTCTCCTGCTGCATCCCCAGAATCTCAAACAACACTTTAAAAAATGAACATTCAATTTTATTTTAAAACCTAGAATCACCCTTTTCCTGTTCTCCCATCTTTTCTTCTGTTTAACTTTTATACTGAATGTTTCTTTCTTCTAAAATTGTTCTATTCTGAGACTACCCCCAACTAAAAAGCGTTTTGCCGTGGAGAACTGACAGCCAAACTACTTGGCCAGCAACTCTGTAGTGCTAGGAAAGTGGTGTACACTACTGAAACTATAGGCGCTCCCTGATTAGAGATAATTCAGGCCAGACTTAATGGCAAGGCTAGGATTTTTTTTTTTAGAAACAAGCCTGACAAAAGGGGTGTGTGTGCTTGAGGGACCAGTTAGGAGATAATTTATGGGTGACGGGCCTGCGATGGGTACAGGGGTTTACCCCAAAGGAGATACCTCTACCTTTCCTGAAGGCAGCAGTGCACAGTGAAAGTTGCCGGCCTATGCACCTTGCCTCTGCTGCACATTTGGGAGGGTGAGGAATAAGGATGTAAAATCCAGTCCCATGATTTAACAGTATCCCATCTGCTTGATGTACCTGAATAATTAATATTTAACAAAATACACCTACATCATCTAAAATAAAGCCCTCCATGATTAACAAGTCCTTCTCTCTGGTCTATGCAGAAACAAATAAAGACTTGACTACAAATATTTCATAAAATATAACAACTGATGAAGGATGTGAAAATCTTAATGATACTTGAGAGAAAACTGGGCAAAAGCAAATAAACAATCTTTCTCCTCATTCTGGGGGACAAATTATGTCTCAGAGCAAGGTCTTACACACTTTGGCACTGGCTTACATTTCAGAATAAGGGAGCAGAACACAATCACTGCTGGACTTAGTGCCAGTTACAGCAAATTAATGAACATGCGAGTTTCTTGGCATTATTTTTGAAATCTGGTGTTATTTCTCTTCCTTACTTTATTCATTAATGAACATTTCTTTTTAAATGTTGCCAACATACTTGGTATGTTAATTACAGACTATGATTTTAGTTTAAACCCAGTAACTGTTCTCTTAGGTTAAAGAATGCCACCTAATTTCAATTCAGAAACACATTTTAAAAGAATAACTGTAGGCCTATTTGCTTGGCTCCAGTCGTGGGTAAGATGCTTCAAGGTATTTATGCTCCATATGATCGCTTAGAGAAATCTTTATCTTGGACATCCAACATAGCTTCCAAAAAAATAAAGTCACGTTTTGAGTATTTGCTGAATCTTCTGAATTCACCAGGATATAGATTAAAGTACCCAGGTAGACTATTTACTTGAACTTTCAGAAGTTTTTGATATGGGCATCTCAAGAGTATTTGTTACAAAACAGCATCTTGTGGAATCAATTGTAATCTGTCTTAATTGTATATTAATTGGGTTACATTTTCTACAAGCTGTGAGCATTAATTGGGAATGTATTTGCCTTCCTGGAATAACAGATTGAAACTATGGTGTTTGAGTTTGGAAGTGCATGTCATGTGTATCTCTGTAAATAAATGCTGATTAAAGTATGTGAAGATTGGCTGCTTTCCTAGATTATAACATGATAGCAGATGATTAGTTGCCAAGGGATGAAGACTGGAAGCTAAAGAAAAAAAGAATCAGACATAAAATTAAAACTTTTGTGATTATTTTGGAAAATGGCAGGAAGCAAAGTTAAATTGTCAACATATGTGGAGTTCGAACCACGTGACCAGTGGAAAAATGAAGTGGACATGACTGCACCAAAGAGAAAAGATCCAGCAGTATTACTTCTTGTAGAAACTAAAATCAGAAGTAGGAGATGAATGCCCATCTGTTGGATAATGATGAAGGTAAGGACCTTGAATTCGAGTTCCTTGATCAAATCTATAAAACAGATTTGAAAAATTGTACCATTTGATCAATTTTGCAAAAACGGAAGTCACTGAATACATCCTAGGCTTTAACATATTGTTTAGAATATTGACAAAGTTCATTCTGGGATCTTGGAATTGGTGCCAGCATTTAAATTACTGAAATTAGCTCAGATATCTTAAATGGACAGGTGATTGGTTCTAATTGGTGTTTTGTACTCGGCAAAGACAACTCTGTTGAATCAGATGCCTATTGCCTTCTAAAATAAACCTGAGGAAACATTCATTTCTCTCAGCTTTCAGAAAACAAATTAGACATTCTGCAGTGACACAAAGAATGGAGGACTCATCAATTACCAAATTTCAAAATAATCCAGAAATAAAATACAGGAATCAATACAATGAATGATTACTGACAGGCAGAATGAGGAAGTACTTTTAACAGATCTGGCTATTCCAGAAAACAAAAATCATAGGTGAATGAGTCTCAGAAATGCCTGAGGAACAATTAGTAAGTGCTTCAGGTATGATTCTCAATGCAGCGTAATGCCAAAAATGAAAAGGTAAGAATCTTCAAAAAGATGAATTATAAAGAGAATTCTGAAGAAGAGGATTGATATAATGAGTCCAAATAAACAATGCTGGCAACATGAAGCTTTAGTCCTGTAAAGACTGTGTTAACCATGGATTTATTTAAGAATGGTGCCTATTCTTCGACAGTATATGCAACAAAACTTGTTAAAATGTTATTTTAATTCATTAACTAGCGAAGATCAGTGCAAGGTACTACTTGATCCAGGTTTGATGACGACAACACACTGAGGTCATTAGAGTTGCAATTCCATCTGGAATAATCAGAGTTGTCCATTTTATCAGTACAGATGTAGTGAAATACTCATTCTGTTGAGTAAGCCTTCCACAAAAAAAGGCACCAAAGAAATGTGGCATGGAATAAGCTAAGGCAATAATTATTGGAAGCAAGTTGACTTGCAGATCGCTCAGACATTATTATATAGAACATAGAACACTACAGCACAGAACAGGCCCTTCGGCCTTCGATGTTGCGCCGACCAATATAAAAAGCAATGCCCCTCCAAACTAAACCATTCCCTTCTCTTCCATATACTTATCAACTAACCTCTTAAACGCCACCAAACTTGGCGCATCTACAACTGCTGCAGGCAGGGCATTCCACTCCCGAACCACCCTTTGGGTAAAGAACCTACCTCTGATATCCGTCCTATAACTATCACCCCTTAATTTAAAGCTGTGTCCCCTCGTGCTAGCTTTCTCCATCCTAGGAAAAAGGCTATCACTGTCCACCCTATCTAAACCTCTAATCATCTTATATGCTTCAATAAGATCCCCTCTTAGCCGCCTCCTTTCTAACGAAAACAACTCAAATCCTTCAACCTCTCTTCATAGGACCTGCCCTCCATACCAGGCAACATCCTGGTAAACCTCCTCTGTACCCTCTCCAATGCCTCCACATCTTTCTTATAATGCGGGGACCAGAACTGCACACAATACTCCAAGTGCGGCCGCACTAGAGTTTTGTACAGTTGCAACATGACGTTGCGGCTCCGAAATTCAATCCCCCTACCAATAAAAGCCAAGACTCCATATGCCTTCTTAACAACCTTCTCGACTTGACTGCCTACTTTCAGGGATCTATGCACATACACACCAAGATCCCTCTGTTCATCTAGACTACTAAGAATCCTACCATTTGCCATATACTCTACACATTTATTATTTCTGCCATAGTGCATTACCTCACACTTTTCCACATTAAACTCCATTTGCCACCTCTCGGCCCAGCTCTGCAACTTGTTCAAGTCTCTCTGCAAACTATAACACCCCTCTTCACTATCTACCACTCCACCGACTTTAGCGTCATCTGCAAATTTACTAATCCATCCTTCAATACCCTCATCCAGATCATTTATAAAAATTACAAACAGCAGGGGCCCCAAAACAGTCCCTTGAGGTACACCACTTGTCACCGAACTCCAAGATGAATATCTCCCATCAACCACCACCCTCTGTCTTCTATCTGCTAGCCAATTCCTAACCCAATTAGCTAAATCACCCTCTATCCCATACATCTGCATTTTCTGCAGAAGTCTTCCATGGCCACCTTATCAAACGCCTTACTAAAGTCCATATATACCACATCAACCGCCTTACCCCCATCCACCTCCTTATTCACTTTTTCAAAAAACTCAATGAGGTTAGTAAGGCACGACCTACCCTTCACAAAACCATGCTGACTATCTCCAATCAATTCATTACTCTCTAAATAACTATAAATCCTATCCCTAATTATTCTCTTCAATACTTTGCCCACAACAGAAGTAAGACTCACTGGCCTATAATTCCCTGGAAGGTCTCTCTTCCCCTTCTTGAACAACGGGACCACATTCGCTATCCTCCAGTCCTCCGGACCCACACCCGTAACCACCGACGACCTGAAGATCAGAGCCAGAGGCTCTGCAATCTCCTCTCTTGCCTCCCAGAGAATCCTAGGGTAAATCCCGTCCGGCCCAGGGGACTTATCCAACTTCAAACCCTTGAGAATTTCTAACACATCCTCCCTATCTACTACAATACTTCCCAATTTGCAGCCCTGTACCTCAGTGCTCTCCATAGCTACATTTCCAGCACTCTGCGTGAATACCGAAGAGAAATATTTATTCAGTGCCTCACCAATCTCTTCAGGCTCCACGCACAACTTCCCACTGCTGTCTATGACTGGCCCTAATCTTGCCCTAACCAATCTTCTATTCTTAACATATCGAAAGAAAGCTTTAGGATTCTCCTTAATCCTATCAGCCAACATCTTCTCGTGTCCCCTCTTAGCTCTCCTCAATTCACTTTTTACCTCCTTCCTGGCTAATCTATAGCTATCCATTGCACTAACTGAGCCTTCAAGCCTCATCCTGACATGAGCCTCCTTTTTCTTCTTAACCAGCAAATCAACTTTTTTCGTACACCAAGGCTCTCTTACTCGACCATTTCCTCCTCGCCTGACAGGGACATACTTATCAAGGACTCGCAGCAGCTGCTCCTTGAATAAGCTCCACATTCCAGATGTTCCCAGTCCCTGTAGTTTCCTAGTCCAATCTATGCACCCTAATTCTCTCCTGATGGCCTCATAATTACCCTTCCCCCAGCTATAACTACTGCCCCCAGCTTCATGCCTATCCCTATCCATCACTAAGGTGAACGTAACCGAATTGTGGTCACTATCACCAAAATGTTCACTAACTTCCAAGCCTAACACCTGGTCTGGCTCATTGCCCAGCACCAAATCCAATGTAGCCTCACCTCTAGTTGGCCTATCTACATACTGATATGCTCAAACAAAATGCAAATTTTCTCAGACTGTAGAAGAATTGTTAAATGGCACAATATTATAAGAATCAGAGAGAAAAATCTATTGGACAGAATTTTGTCACCATTCATGCTGGCGGAATTTTCCCATCCTGTCGTAGTAAATGTAGATTTGGCTGGCTGCTAAATTCTCTGATTTCACTGCAGCAGGAAAGTCGTGTAAACAACAAGTAAGATTGTGCGACCAAGGGGCACATTGACAATTTACTCATATTCGTTAAAAGATTAAAAACAGTGCTCAAAGATGCACATGCATTGGATGAGGAGTATATAAAGATAATGTTACAAACAAGTTAGGAGGGCTGAATCCTTTTTGTCCCTGGATTGTTTATAATAGTGTTTGAATTTTAACAAAAATGTGATATTGCCAATTCAATATATACTGTTTGTAGTTCAGTGCAAAAAATATACTTATCAGATTCCTTGAGTTAATAAAGCTTGCTCAGGTAATGATACAGAAATTAACAAAAATGTTTAAAATGCATAAAAAAAACTAACTTCCCACTAATGTAAAATAAAATTACAATTTCCCCAGACATGCTCCAAGAAAAATAAAAAAAAACTCATGTTAAAACTTGGCCAAGTAAAAAAGGTAAAGTCAGAAAAATTATTCATGGATTGTCTGAATGCTTGTCTGCAACAAGCGTGTCATTTTCCAAGGTGGTTGCTGGTACATTGGTTTCTCATTAAAGCATTTGCTTTGCAGTTGTGGCTGGTTGATTCTCTTGAGAACAGTTGGAATCCTCCTTCCAGAACTCTCACTTTACAATAATGAGGTTTTCCAGTGAGTTTCCATACCTCCAACACAGCTTGGTTTTGTTGAGAGAGATTTCAGAATAAGTAGAGGTATAAGGCCGTTTCCCCCACTGTTCCTGTGGTTACAGAGTGTTTAAATATATACGTTTGGCTATTAAGCAGAGGTGGTCTGGATTAACGATAAATCAACAATCCTATTTAGAGTATCAGTCCCATTCTAGTCATCACATAAAGAAGAAAATGTTGTTGAAAGAAGAACAATTTATGAAACTTGGTTACTCAGTTGAACAGGTTTGGAGTTCAAACTAAAACAAAAGATAGTTTTGATGTCTGGGTGTGAAGTATTATGATGAAACACCCTGAAGTAGAAAATAGTTCAAAGGGCAAATAAAACATTTAAAATTAAATTTGGATAAATGCAGATATTTAGCTGATCCAAGAAAAACATGAAGCTCGTCATTTTTAGTGATGCTTCTTGATGAATACTCTAGAGCTGATTTCATAACATTACTGCAGATACTAGAAGTCTGAGAAAAAAAATTAGAGAATACTCAGTATCAGGCAGTAACCTAACTAGCTGAGAATTTCTTGAAGTTTTATTTCATAATATTTCTGATGGATAAGAACAAATATTTCATCTTTTAACATAGATTGCTACAAAAATAACAGAGTTTAAGAGCACTCTACCAAATACCGTTTTTTGTGGACTTCTTTTTAACAAATATTTAAGTGAATTTCTATACAAATGGACATACTGAAGAGTGCGTATTCAGTGAATGTTATGTAGATCATTGTTCCGTGTGGGGTAACATATGCCCTATGAAAAAGAATTACAAACTTAGCTTGATGGCATGAAAGAAATGAAGAAAGGAAATCTCCAAAACAGTGTGTGTAAGAAAGCCAATAACTGTTGAATTATTTGTAACAAAAAATTATTAGGGGTATTTCACTGTGAAATGTTTTGTTCTTTGATGTAATTTTTTTCAAAGTTTGCTTGCACAAATGAACTTTTATTTAAAAAGGAGGGAATGTATTAATTGTATATTAATTATATTTAATTGAATGCAGATGGTGGCCATTAACTGGGGTTCACATGTGCACTGATCAACAAAAGTTAACTGAAACCATGGCAGTTGCATGTGGATAACGTGTATTTCTGTAAATAAATGCTTATAGAGATGTGTACGGATTGGTTCCGGTTTTAACCTTCACCATCAGTTTCTGGATCAGAAGATCCTGCTGCATTGAATCGTTAATTACTCTAACATCCATAGGTAGAAAGTTGTAAATGGATTTTCAATTGTTTTATCCAATCAGAAGATATGGGCATTATTAGCTAAGTAAAGTTTTACAACACCAATTTTAAATCCAACCAATTTATTTGATAGTAAATTCGTGAGCTTTCGACTGTATAGCCTTCGTCAGGCAAATGCCTGACGTCGAAAGAGTCGAAAGCTCGCGAATTTACTATCAAATAAATTGGTTGGATTTAAAATTGGTGTTGTAAAATTTACTGAGTTTACCCCAACGCCGGCATCTCTACATCATTATTAGCTAAGCCAGCATTTATTGCCTTTACTGGTGGTGAGCTACCTTCTTGAATATAACTCAATACATTTGCCTTTATCAGTTGTGACATAGATCAGGGAAATTATACTGGAGCTATACAAAATTTTTGTTAGACCATAACTGACAGTACAGTGCGCACTTCAGGTCACCTCAATATTAGAAGGATGTGGTTGCACTGGAGAGGATACAGAGGAGATTCACAAGGATGTTGCCTTGAATGGAGCATTTGAACTGTGAACAGAAGCTGGATAGGCTCAGGTTGTTTTCTTTGGAACAGTGGAGGATGACCAGAGACTTGACAGAGGTGTGTAAGATTATTAGGGATATGGGCAGGCTCAATAGGAAGCAGCTGTTCCCTTGGTTGAAGGATCAATAATGTAGGAACATAATTTCAGGCAGGAAGTTTGTGGGAATTTGAGGAAAACATTTTTTCACATAGTAGATGGTGGAAATCTGGAATGCACTGCTTGGAAGGGAGGAGGAGCTGGGGAAACCTCAACTTCAAAAGAGATATGTGAAATGCCACAACCTTCAAGGCAATGTGCCAATACTGAAAAGTGGTATTTAATGTAGTCTTGTCAGTCTCAATGGACCAAAGGACCACTTCTTTATTGTATGACTTGATGAGCTTGCTAGGCCATTACAAAAGGGCAGTTAAGAATCAAATACCTTGCTGCGGGACTGACAAGCGCTCAAATAGGACAGCAGGTTTTCTTCCCTGAAGGATATTAGTTGTCAGATAGGTTTTTAACAAGTAATAGTTGCACAGTCAATGTTGGGTTTTTATTCTGCATTTATTTCATTAATTGATTTAAATTCCCCAGCTGCCTTGGTGGATTTTGAACTCATGTCCCTGAATCATCATTAGTAAAAACAGTGAAAAGGGGGAAATACTGAGTCGGTTTGGCAGCATCGATGGATGGGGAAAATGGTGCCCTGTGACATTTTAATAGGACTGATCTCTGGTTCATCCAATAACATATCAATGAAGGTACCATATCCCAAAGTGTGCTTGGATCTGCTCGCTTACCAATGGTATGTCAGAAGGAGTTGTGACAGATTCTCTGCTCTTCACCATTTCCAGTAATTACCTATATGGCATTGAGAAAATTATCAACATGTAGACCAGAACAAAATAAGTATTAGAATTGTAGGAGACTCTCATCTATTCAAAATGGATTCCAACATGTGGGGAAAATCAACCCGTGTTTTTCAAATGATATTTAACTTCAGAAGGTTTAGTGTTATGTATATGGGCTAGTGGAATGTTAGATCCACTCAGACTGTACAGGGAACTGAGCTGAAGACAGTGATAAAAGATAGTGATCTGATGCAGTACATCACTCACTGATGCCATAAGACCACTGGACAATTCACTCCAAACCAAATGGATGCAATTTTTGTGCTTGTACAAGATCTTGATTAGATCTCAGCTGGAATACTGTGCCCAGTTTCGATCTCTTCACATGGTGGGAAATACTAAGGGCTTTCCGGCTGTGCTCATCCCTGCCACAGGTCAACGGATCTTTGCATGGTCTGTGTCCCACCCAATATGATTCCCGTGGAGAACGGGACAGGAAAATTCCACCCAAAGTCTTTGGGAAGGGTGCAGAGTGCTACAAAATTAACTTCCACCCTAAAAACATTCATGTTAGCCTTATTAACTCAAACTGGATCTATATACTTCAGAAAAATTCAGGCATGATTTGAAAGAAAACATATGGATGCAGGGTATGGATATAAAAACAGAAAATGCTGGAAGAATATTATAGATCTGGCAGCATTTATAGGAGAGAGGATGGTCAGTGAAGGGGCACCCCTCAATGAAACATCCACAGTAGGTCACAACATTGGCACACACAAACGCAACCATGACTTCTTTCACATTTATTTGTGCAAGTGCCCTTCCATTGTCCTGGAGGCATACATTTTTAAAAGCTGTGCTAATTTAAGGTTAGTTGGTTTCTTGGATGTGGTCAGATGTAGATGTTGCAATTAATACAAGATCTTTGTTCACTGGTTGGTTTTTAATAGAATGGTCTTCTCAAACCAGATGACACTCTTATTCTGAGACAGAGGGAGAGTTACAGCAAGCAGTCTTGAACCTGTTTCCTGTGCTGAAGAATTTCTTGACATTCTCTCTATCACTTGCAATCTCCGTCTCCTACCCAGGTCCAACTTCCATATCCCTACAAATTTTACCCGCTAATCTCTCTAACCTATGCTTCAAGACACTAAGGGGCAATTTTAGCATGGCCAATCAACCTAACCCGCACATCTCCAGACCGTGGGAGAAAACTGGAGCACCCGGAAGAAACTCACCCAGACAAAGGAGAATGTGCAAACTCCACACAGACAGTGACCCGAACTGGGATTCCAACCAGGTCTCTGGAGCTGGGAAACAGCAGTGCTAACCAGTGTACTACTGTGTCGTCATTTTCAATCAGAATAAAGTTGGAAAATCACGTTTTCAAAATAAAGGGACATTGCCTCCAACAAGAGAGTCATATTGGATTCAACACATTAATTTTGTTTCTCTCTCTGCAGGTGCTGCCAGCCCTGCTGAGTATTTCCAACACTTTATTTCAGGCATGATTTGATTGCAGTTTATAAAATGATGATGAAATGAGATGGTGTTCATGTGAAACTGGATAGATTAGAGAAGATCAGGGGTCATTGCTTATGTGCTACATTAAGGCAGAACATGGCTGGTTGAGAGACAGGTATTCTTTCACTAGAAAATGATGAACCTATGAAGCTGATTTGTTTGGCAAACCATAACTATCTACAGGCCTATCAATTTAGCAAAGAAAATGATGCCTGTATGACCTCCTGATTTTAAAAAAGGAATCTTCAGCTTCTATAATTAGGGCAGGGTGAGATTTTGCTCTTAAAGCACTTGCATAGGCCTCCCTTTCCAACTGCAACCACCACCCCTCCACCTCATTTCTGAGTTTTGATGCTGACATTCAACAGACAACCACTACACCCAGTGTTTCTACAGTATGAATGCCAAAGTATGTGATTCTGTGTCTCTCTTGAGCTTTGTAACAGACATCTTCTGATGTTGCCAAATGAAAAACAGAGGTTGAGATGCTGCAAAGTGCATTGGAGTTTTTTATGCCAGCCCCAGTCCTTAATAGTTGAGAACTCAGTAGGAGTGAAGGCAGGACAAAGTCTAATTCAACTGGTGAAAGCCATGATTGGAGATTTATGAACAAAGATAGTTTTGAATTTTGTCATGACCAGCCACATGCATAGCATTACAATGTGCCCATGACATGAAAAGACCATCAGGTCATGTGTGACCACCACCCTCCAACCAGGTCCAGCAGTCAATTTAGCTTTTTGAATTGCAAGGCATTTCCAACTCAATAATTATTTTCCAGTCATTTATCCTCATCTTCCTTTCACCATTATCGTATCATTGGCCAAAAAACCTAATCGAGTTTTCTTGTAGGACGGAAGTATCAATCATTCTTCCAGAACTGTTTCACAGATCAATCACCATCCGGAAAAAGAACAATTTCTGCACAACCATTCTGACTAGTTTCCTTTGTTTGAATGGGAAGCTGCTGGTTTTACCTGCTTTTCATTCTTTCAAGCAAATGTCAGACAATTTACTCTCATGATGTCCATACTAATAATCCAGACAAGAATGCATATATAAAAAGGGATTATTACACAACTAGTCCATTCACTACATTTGTTCAAGGAGCTTGTCGTCACACCTTTTGTACTTTTCTATCCTATTTTTCAGCTTTTATCTAGGATATTGATTTGTTAATCACTAAAACCAAGACTAAGATTGTTATATTCTAGAAGACCATGAAACTATTGTCGGAAAAAGTAGTATGGTTCAATAGCGCTCTTTAAGACAGGAAATCTGCTGTTCTTATCTGGTCTGGCCTACATGTGACTCCAGGGCCACAGCAATGTGGTTGACTCCCAACTGCCCTCCAAGGACAATTAAGAATGGGGAATAAATGCTGGCCAGCAGCAATGCTCATGCCCCTTGATGAATAAAAAAATGTTTTTTGAGTGGAGAAATAGCTTGTGTTTAGAAATTACACAATAAAATGTTCCAACTTCACAGGAGCATTATAAAGCTAAATTTGACACCAGGCCAAATAACAGTAATTTTTGGGCAAATTGCCAAAAGATTGGTTTTCATAAGTGTTTTAGAGGAATGAGAGATAAAGAGATGGGGAAGCACAAGGACAGAATTTTAGAATTTAGGACCTAGGCAGCTGAAAGCAAGCTATTAATTGTGGAGAAATTAAAATTGGGAATATTCAAAAGACTAAAACTAAATTATTAATGCAAAGCTTTGTGGGGCTAGAGAAGATTGAAAAATAAGGATGTGAAGATTAAAATCAAGGTGTTAATTAACTGACAGCAAATCAGGTCAGCAAGCACAGGAGCAATAGCAAACAGGGCTTGGCCCGAGTTAAGGATAACTCGGCAACAGTTTTGAATGAATTCACGATTAGAAGGTAGAATGTGAAAGGCCAACCAGTAGTGTGTTGAAATAGTTAAATATAGGAGTTAAAAAAGCATGGGTGTAAGTTTTTGCAGCAGATGAACTGAAGCAGGATCAATACATGTACGGGAAAGATTTTCTGTTTGTTCCTCTGTGCACTTATCTAGATATAAAACTGGAACACTGATGATACTTTTGACAAATACAATGACAAAATACACCTTAGAATAGTAATTTTAAACAATAGAAGTTGATATATTCAGGATAAGGAGGGCAATCAAGATCCAAATTGCATTAATGCCCTCTACTGTTGAATATTCTTCTACAGTGGTTAGGCTCACAATGAAGAATGAGTCTTTTTGCACGATACAAGAAAATTGTAGGCACCACCGATGAAACCTCATCCTATCTGCTGTCCTTGCTATATTTTTGAAGCGCTGCATTCTGGACAACTGAATGCCAAAGCCATCTCCCAATGATTTTAACCTTACAATTATCTTGTTTGAAAAAATCCTAGACTTGTTCATTTATAAAACAGCAAGCAGCCCATTAAGAATTCAGATAGCACGTCAGCTTCCATTTATTTCCTTCTCCAATTTATGTTAGTAATTTGCCCCATTTTTCATCTGCTTGCTTTGACATTCAAGTCTATCAGCTAAGATTGTATTTCTTGTAAGCAATGATGCACACTATGATCAGTTTAAGTAAAACAGAATTTCTTTCCAATGATTTGTTGCTCAGAAGTAGCACATCACTACAGTACAATCCATCATTTATTTGTTTTTATGCTATCAAGAAGTACTAAAATTATGCTAATATTGGGGAAAAAAGAGGCAAAGATCCAATCAAAAACATTTATGATTGAATGTACTGATGCATCACCTCTAGATGAGTCTCTTGTACCATATTCTCATATATTAATGAAGTTATATTTCAGAAAGAAAATTATTGGAACATCAGAGTTGTAGTTCTCTACATCAATCAGAATGCTTTCTTTTTATACTGTGCTCCACATTCTTGGCAGAAACAAATTTCAAGCATGCTTTTGAATTGGAGTCAACATAACATGCATCAAATTAGGTCAACCCAATTACATGCACAAGTCCAATTCCCCCTCCTATCTCCCAAAATACCCCAGGATAGGAAAGCTTACATCAGTTATTATGTGAACCAGTGATTTTCCAGCTCTTCCTGGTAGAGCTGTCTGCAAATGCAAATATTAACAAACTTCCAAGGAATTTCTGTCTTAACTTCTGAAAGATTGTGTCAGCCAAACAAAAGAAAACAGTGATAACAATGCAAGAAATGTGTGCACCTTGCTTTACTAGTGAATAAAGCAATGAGGATCAGAAAAATAAATGGCCACGTTGCAGGTTACACCCAGCCCAAATTGGGCAGAATTCCGAACGCCTTGTGGATTGCAAAGGATCTTTGTGAAGACTCCAGGGAGTTCATAGACCTTGGTTAAAAACCCTATGATATGCATAATCAATGAAACTGTTCAGATTTCAGCTGGATATGTGCACAGACCGGTGTGTCTGTACAAGCTATGCAATAGCACTCCAGGAGTTAAAGAAAACTGGATTAACTTTTAACTATGACACAATGGAGACTAACACAGTATAACAATAATGTTAAACAACAAAAGGCAAAAGAGACCAAATATGCAATTATTACCTACATACCCTACTGTGAAAATTTCATCAAATCTACAATAAAAACAAGGAAACACTTGCAAAATCTGCTCGGCATAAATTGGCAATAAAACAAGGGATAATTCAACAAAATTGATGTTTAGTGTTCCACGTGCCCACATCCTCTTCAAGAAACTTGATTGCTACTTCTACCTCCACGAGAGCAAGCTAAGATTTTCCATCTCCATCTATACTAACAACCACTAGCAGCAGCAACCCCTCACTGTCAGATGATTTCCCAAGTTTCTCTTAGACATTGAGGAGAAAAGAAGGAAAAAGGAGCGTACAATCCAGGCACATGCAAGCAGTCAGCAGATTTTATTGTTGCAATTCGCTGAATTAAGGTTGATTGTTCCTGCTGGTTGCAAAAGGTTACTCCAAGTTCAAGCTCTGAGTTGTCTTTCCCATTATGATTTCCTTAGGCCACAACTATTAATAAAATACAGGTCTTTTCAGATTAAGCATATTTCTTGAATGATGAGGAAAGATACAAATTAGCATTTGTAAATATACAAAATTAAGATATTAACCTTCTAGATTTACAATGAATGATAATTCAATTCCCATTGCATCATTGGACATATTCACATCACAGATGTAGTATTGATGTAGAAGTATTATTTTTATATTGTGACTGAAAAATGCCTATTATTGACTGCAATTTAGAAACTGCTCTACAAATTAGGTTTTAGTGATTTTTTTTATTAATGGTCATGTGTAAGTTCATAAAATTTTTTTTTGTTTGATCATATGGAAAATAAGAATCTGGGTGTCCTATTAAACCATGCTACACTTTTCACACTTAATACACAAACATAATATGCCTTTAAGGAATAACAGCATGCCATCAATAGAGGTGTGACATGTGATCCATTTTGACTTGTGTGTGTAGAACACAACACATACAGCTTTGCTGTTGATACCTTCCAGCATCGTCCATGAGGGCTTTTCTCCCTGTCTGCTATGCTGCTCCAGCAGGGGAGGCCGTTTCATGGGCTTCTTGCTGGGCCTCTGTGGCTAGGATTTCCAGCATAATCAGCTTTAAGCCAGAAATGGAAATCAGGATTTCAATTTTATCAATCCCAGGCCCATGAGCATCCGCCCCCCCCTCCCCACTGTGAATGGTTCACTACTGCTTCCTAGGAACAGGCAGCCAACCACACCCCCCCGCCCCCCCCCCCAACCATTTCCCCAGGAGATCAGGGCAAGGGGGATACCCCTTGATATAAGAGAGTCATTCAGGAAATCACACGAACAAAGACCAGTTAGAATTACACCCATTTTTCAACAAATTGGGAATTAAGAATTCCAGCCTGTATCTTTCAGGGATCATTTAACTGACTGTATTCATCTAAATGTGTTCAGCCAGTATAGATCTTAATTCCTAATAGCAAGCCAAATTTTTATGGCTTGCTTGTGTGGTTCAGATACGCTGGACAGCATGGTTGCACAATGTAACACTGCTGCCGCACAGCATCAGGGACCTGGGATTGATTCTCGGCTTGGGTCACTATCTGTGTGGAATCCGCATGTTCTCCTCTTGTCTGCGACGGTTTCCTTCAGTGCTCTGATTTCCTCCCACAGACCGAAAGATAGGCTAGTTAGGTGCATTATCTATTCTAAATTCTCCCCCAGTGTACCCAAACAGATGGTGTGTGATGGCTTGGGAATTTTCACAGTAATCTCACTGCAGTGTTAATGTAAGCCTACTTGTGACAATA
This sequence comes from Sphyrna mokarran, assembly GCA_024679065.1. Classification (NCBI taxonomy): domain Eukaryota; kingdom Metazoa; phylum Chordata; class Chondrichthyes; order Carcharhiniformes; family Carcharhinidae; genus Sphyrna; species Sphyrna mokarran. Next base: position 107,161,569 of record JAGIQG010000003.1, read on the forward strand.
ATAAATAAACTTAAACCTGAAATTAAAAAACCTTAGTTCCATATATAGTTTAAACATTTTGAATTAGGATAAGTCAGCTGCATACCAACTCAAATTGGGGAATTGTGTGAACATTTTGACAACATCCCTTTAATATTCTTCATTGTTTTATCTAATTTAATAATCAACAATTCTTGTAGCCACCCATTACAAGTGGAATCTTCTCTGGCCCAAAATTCTCCCTTGCATACTAAAATTTCTGACTCACTCCCTGGCCACTTTCTTTTCCCAACTGAGCTAACTTGTTGCTGGTCCTCTCAATGTGCTATTCCATTCACAACTGACAAACTATTTCATGCTATCTCACCACGTGGGATCCATTTGCTTACCAACTCTTTACTTGAACACTGTCTCTTCAAAGCTCTTCTGTGCATTCACAACATTTTTAAGTTAACAGTCTCCAATGCTGCAGCGTCACTGTCATCTGATCAAACATTTAAGGGTCATGCCCTGCCACATGGTGAACAGCCTTAATTTGCACAATGCGTACCTGCATTGAATCTTGCTGTCAGGCTGTTTGATCACTGTGGACATCAATCCTTACTTAAATGCTCCTTGCATCAGTAAGTGCAGATTATGGGCATTCTTGCTTGATTCTTTCCAAAGCAGTAATGTCATCGGTAGTACAGAAGCTTCCCAGGACAATGCATATTATGTGGCCCATATGAGCTTGAAAGAGATCCTGGCTAACAGATAACCTGAAAGGAAGTTGGTACAATGTAGTCTGAATGGGATACAAAGTGTAGTAAGCCCTTCAGACTATTCCACAAGATTATTGACGAGTAGCCATGCTCAGCATCAAGGTTTGAGAAGAATTTTGCACTCGCTAAATTTCAGATTTAATTCTGCGAATGTGGACATTTATAAGGACAACTATCAAAGTTGTGTTTAAACATAGTGAATCTTGAGGCATACTCTTAACAACCTGTCCTCCTTTAAGACACACATAATTGAACTGCCTCAATTGATGTGCCCTCACTCCTTTTTGATTCCATCTTTCTCTATTTTGACTCATTCGTTTTTCAATTTGAAAAGTGAATGTTGCACTTAACCGCTGTACAGTCCTATTGCAAGCAGAACAAGATCCAAGAATGAAAATATCACAGATCATTAGCAATTAAAGAAACAAGGGTACAATTAAATAAGGGTACACAGACAAGGGTACTATTACTAAATCTGGGCATATCTATAAAATTACCTCTTCTCTTAGAGATTTGTCAGATCTACACATTTATGTAATAGTAATGAAACATGAAATATAATAGTTATATTTCTTTGGAAAAGGGGGATGGGTTATTTAAAAAGGGAATGTTGTAATATGTTTTTAGGAGATAGCAGCATAGCATAACCAGAAGGAAATGTGTCATGTAATCCAGTTTGGGCCTATGAGCAGAAGACAGCAACACAGTTCTCCTGCTGATACCTTTCAAGTTTTCTTTTTTAAAATGTTCCCATATGCAGCATTTGGGTAGTACGGTAGCACAGTGGTTAGCACTACTGCTTCACAGCTCCAGGGTCCTGTGTTCGATTCCTGGCTCAGATCACTGTCTGTGTGAAGTTTGCACATTCTCCTGGTGTCTGCGTGGGTTTCCTCCAGGTACTCTGGTTTCTTCCCACAGTCCAAAAATACGCAGGTTAGGTTAATTGGTCACGATAAGAAATTGCCCCTCAGTGTCTAGGGATGCGTAGGTTAGAGGGATTAGTAGACATAATATGTCGGGATATGGGGATAGGGCCTGGGTGGGATTGTTTCTGGTGCAGACTTGAAGAGCCGAAGAGTCTCTTTCTGAATTGTAGGGTTCTACAGTTCTTACATGCCTAGTTTAAATAAATAACTCACAATGTGTCTACATAATTCCTTGAGTGAATGTACCTTCATATCATTTTAATATCACACAGGACATTTAAAACCAATATATTGTCTGGATCATTGGTGTTTAACCAAATCTTTTGGCCAATCAAATAAACTAACTCACATTAATGAGAGGACAAATTAAAAGCAATAGCTCCCAAAAGGAAGAGAACTGTCCAAAACAATTGTATGCTTTCTCTCCAGGGAATATAGCCACGGTAGGAGCAGACAGTCGGGTCGGATGATGCTCTTGGTTGCCCACTGCCTGGACTTGTAGATGGCAAACTTTGCCAGGCCCAGGTTCACGAGGAGGTCCTTCTCCCCTCTCTCTGTCTCCTTCCTCCTCCCTCCTCCACAGGTGTCCACAGATCAGGAGCGTGGGACAGAAGCGCAAACAAAAAATTGAGCCTATAATATTCAACACAGACGTGGCTCATGGACTCCAAAGGTTGCAAAAAGGACAGGTTCATTGGTGTTTAACCTTAAGCTAAAAACTAAAATTATGCTCAATTTTGCTGTGTCACTAAAGAAGTAGTTCAGCAAGTTTTACATATTGTTAAATATGGAAGTAAAATAAACAAAGGTGAAGAAAAGGTCAACAAATCAATATCCATTTTAGGTTGATTTTTTTAAAAATCACTGCAAGAAATTCAAAGTTAGCTATTAGGCATTGATGAAACTAAAGTATTTATATTCTGTAGATTTTTGTTTAGATTTTTGTTTCGGTGACGAGTGGTGTGCCTCAGGGGTCTGTTTTGGGGCCCCTGCTGTTTGTAATTTTTATAAATGATCTGGATGAGGGTATTGAGGGAGGGATCAGTAAATTTGCAGATGATACTAAAGTTGGTGGAGTGGTAGATAGTGAAGAGGGGTGTTTTAGTTTACAGAGTGACTTGGACAAGTTGCAGAGCTGGGCCGAGAGGTGGCAATGGAGTTTAATGTGGAAAAGTGTGAGGTAATGCACTTTGGCAGGAACAATAAATGTGTAGAGTATAGGGCTAATGGTAGGGCTATTAATAGTGTTGAGGAACAGAAGGATCGTGGTGTATGTGTCAATAGATCCCTGAAAGTAGGCAGTCAAGTGGATAAAGTTGTTAAGAAGGCATATGGAGTCTTAGCTTTTATTGGCAGGGGGATTGAATTGAGGAGCCGCAGCATCATGTTGCAACTGTACAAAACTCTAGTGCGGCCGCACTTGGAGTATTGTGTGCAGTTCTGGTCGCCACATTATAAGAAAGATGTGGAGGGATTGGAGAGGGTACAGAGGAGGTTTACTAGGGTGTTGCCTGGTATGGAGGGCAGGTCCTATGAAGAGAGGTTGAAGGATTTGAGGTTGTTTTCGTTAGAAAGGAGGCGGCTAAGGGGGGATCTTATTGAAGCATATAAGATAATTAGAGGTTGGATAGGGTGGACAGTGATAGCCTCTTTCCTAGGATGGAGAAAGCTAGCACGAGGGGACACAACTTTAAATTAAGGGGTATGAGTTATAGGACGGATATCAGAGGTAGGTTCTTTACTCAAAGAGTGATTAGGGAGTGGAATGCCCTGCCGGCAGCTGTTGTAGATGCGCCAAGTTTGGTGGCGTTTAAGAGGTTAATTGATAAGTATATGGAAGAGACGGGAATGGTTTAGTTTGGAGGGGCATTGCTTTTTATTTTGGTCGGCACAACATCGAAGGCCGAAGGGCCTGTTCTGTGCTGTATTGTTCTATGTTCTATGTTCTATGTTCTAAATGAGAAAGGACAGAGTGGTTAAAATGAGAAACCAAAAACATTTTTCAACACATTGTAAGAGTTAAGAAGAATTCAGCAACGTATCAGTTTGTAAGTTTGTTGTTTTCTGATGAAAATCTGAAATGCTTTACAGTTGATGAAGCAAGATAACATTTGAGTTTCCATATAGCATGTCGATCAAATAATTTCACTAAAAAAATTTCTTACAATTGTTTTACCAGGAAATATGTCAGACACTAGGTACAAGTGTAAAGAACACAATATAAATATTTACAAATGATAATTTAAGGACATCATTTGGTTCAGATAAAAATATCTCAACAAGTTTTATTTTGAAAATATTACCAATCAGCAAATAATCTATAATTCTACAGTTTTTGCTTGCATCCAAATCTTTTAACGTAATCACAAAGTCATGCAGTTTATTTAAAAACTTCTGACATTAGGCAATGAAAAGAATAATAGTTTTATTCTGTAACCCAGTTAGGAGTTACATTGGTGAAGCTAAAATGCACTAATGCATATTAAATTAGCAGGATAAATCCACAAGCATCTTTGTGTTTATTTTAAAACAGGTTTAGAAGGTGACTTAAATGAATTTTCATTTTATTTCTTGCCTCTCAATACAAGTAACCTATGTTATTCAGCTTTTACAGGTAATCATAAATGCACTGATGGATACTTTCAGTCAGAAGTACTACAATTTATATAGATGGTAGCACACCCATAAAATCTTGATCTTCAATCTATTATTTTAATCCATCCAATATTCAGATACAATGACCAAGTAACACAGTTAATTTGTCTGGGATCAAAAATTGAACAATTAAGCTAAAAAGACAGCATCATCTCCTTTCTGATTAAGAGAAAAAGGAGCAATAAAGCGGGAATCAAGTCTCATTGTAATTTTACTTTCATATAATTTTCACAACTGCAAGAAGCATTTTAAAATATTGATTAAATACTATTATTAACTATTTAACAAAACAAAATTGTGCATTATTTTTATAGTGTCCAAATAGTTAGAACTTTGCTCTTTACTGAGCTGGAATGGAGAATAAAAGTCTTAAGAATGCTCAGTGCAGAATGATTTATCGTGAAACTCCATTATCCATCATAATAGAGGCATTCCCCCCTGCTGGTGGATAATGAAATTGGTGGGTAATCAAGCCTGTCTATATTTTGGTCTTACATGCTACAAGCAAATGTTTGGTGCAGGACGAAAGCTAAGTACAATATAAATAAATGTAACCTAACGTATCTTGGAAGGTGAGATTTATTTATGAAGAAATTAGGAGCTAGCAAGTTGTACTAAATGAAATCTAATGCAGTGATTTATCTCCATAAATAACATGGAAAACATGTAATTGTACTTCAGATAATTAAGCCCCCACATACTGATTTGCTCATAATGCAATTCAATGAGCATTTGATTTTATTCACCTTAATCTTTTCAGTAATCAAAGTATGCGGTGAACATGAAAAGTATTAGAACAAACATATTCAGTGCATATTGAAAGCATTTTAAAATGCTTGATATAGAACATAGAACACTACAGCACAAACAGCCCTTCAGCCCACAAGTTGTGCCGATCATATCTATACTTACCAGGCCATGGACCTATCTGTAACTCCCAATCCCATTGCATCCCATGTACTCATCCAGAAGTCTCTTAAAAGATCCCAGCGAGTTCACCTCTACCACCATCGACCGCAACCGATTCCATTCACACACCACCCTGAGTGAAAAACTTACCTTTAACATCTCCTAAATCATATGTATATGATTTAGATGAGCTGCTTGAAACTACCAACATCAAAAAAAACTGAATAAACTTTTTTGACTGTTCCATTTTTAACTCTTCAATGCTGAGCTATTCCTACGCAAGCACCAGTTCTTTTCAAATATGGCATTTTACTCCTCTCATCATTGATTGTACTTTGTGGTTGCAGCAATCATACTGGCAAGCAAACATTCAGTTCAAGAATCTATCATTCTGCTGAAAGTATATCACAAAGTTTTAAATTAGCACTCTATTACTGTAGAAGTTTTAAAATGAAAATGAGAGTTCATTTATGCATTCCAAGATTAAAATTCTAAGTTGGGCATTTCATAAACCAATACTTTTTTCTTAATTCATTCATGTGATGTGTGCATCACTAGCAAAACCCTTATTCATTCTCCATCTCAAACTGCTTTTGAGAAAGACTTGTACACCATTTTTACAATCACTAGATGTCACAAAGTGCTTTATAGCTAATGAAGTATTTTAAGTGTGGTCATCACAGTTGCCATGCACGAAATATGACAGCCAATTTGCACACAGCAAACTTCGACCAACAATGTGACAAGATAAACAGAATTTTGTCTAGTTCTGAGTAATGAGCCAGGGCAGGTGGTTGATGTTGTAATAGGGGAACATGTGGCTAACAGTGACCACAATTCTGTCTACTTTAGGATACAGATGGAAAAGGATGCTTGTTGCCCTATGGGCAGGATGCGGAATTGGGAGAAGGCTAACTATGGTCGGATTAGGCAGGAACTTATGGAAACTGATTGGGAACGGTTGTTTGAGGGCAAGTCCACGCTAAGCACGTGGGACTCTTTCAAGGGAATACTGAAAATGTTACAAGATAAATATGTGTCGGCCAAGAGGAAAGATGGGAAAGGTAGGATTAGAGAGCCATGGATTACTAGGGATATTGAGAACTTGTTAGGAAGAAAAGAGGCGTATGATCGGTCAAAGCAAGTGGGAACCGAGACAGCGTTGGAGGAATATAGAGAGAGTAGGAGGGAGCTCAAACAGGGAGTTAGAAGGGCAAAAAGGGGGCATGAAATGATTTTGGCAGACAGGATTAAGGAAAATCCAAAGGCTTTTTACTCCTACGTTAGGAATAAAAGGGTGGTTAGAGGAAAAATCGGACCTCTTAGGGATGGAGGAGGGGAACTGTGCTTAGAGCCCGAGGGAATGGCAGAGATCCTGAATGAATACTTTGCGTTGGTATTCACGAAGGAGAGGGGCTTGTTGACAGCTCCTGTCTCTGAGGGAGCTGTGGACCAGTTGAGGGAAATATCCATACTAAGGGAGGAAGCTTTAGAGCTTCTAGATAGCATTAAAACTGATAAATCTCTGGGGCCTGATGGCATTTATCCCAGGCTGCTTCGGGAGGTGCAAGGTGAAATTGCTGGGCCACTGATGCAAATCTTTGTCTCTTCCTTGGACACAGGTGAGGTCCCAGAGGACTGGAGAATAGCTAATGTTGTACCGTTGTTTAAAAAGCGTAGTAGGGATAACCCTGGAAATTATAGGCCGGTGAGTTTGACGTCAGTGGTAGGGAAGCTGTTGGAGGGGATTCTTAGAGATAGGATATATAGGCACTTAGAGCGTTGTGATCTGATTAGGGATACGCAGCATGGATTTGTTAAGGGGAGGTCGTGCCTTACAAATTTAGTAGAATTTTTTCAGGAAGTGATGAAAACGGTGGACGAAGGGCAAGCCGTTGATGTCGTCTATATGGATTTTAGTAAGGCGTTTGACAAAGTCCCTCATGGGAGGTTAGTTGAGAAGGTCAAGGCTAATGGGATACAAGGACAGGTAGCTAGATGGATAAGGAACTGGCTTGGTAATAGGAGACAGACAGTAATAGTGGAAGGGTGTTTTTCTTGCTGGAGGTCGGTCACGAGTGGTGTGCCGCAGGGCTCGGTACTGCGACCTCTTCTATTTGTAATATATATAAATGACTTGGAAGAGGGAGTAAGTGGAGTGATCAGCAAGTTTGCAGACAATACAAAGATGGCTGGACTTGCAGATAGTGAGGAGCATTGCCAGGCAATGCAGCAGAACATAGATAGGCTTGGACAGACAGATGGCAGATGGAATTTAATCCTGATAAATGTGAGGTGATGCATTTCAGGAGAAAGAATGTAGGGGGGAAGTATATGATAAAGGGTAGACCTATTAAGGGTATAGAAACGCAGAGGGACCTGAGGGTGCAGGTGAACAAGTCTCTGAAGGTGGCAGAGCAAGTGGAGAAGGTTGTGAAGAAAGCATATGGTATCCTAGCCTTTACAGGAAGGGGTATAGAGTACAAGAGCTGGCCTTTAATGTTGCAGTTGTATAAAACGTTGGTTAGACCTCATTTGAAATACTGCGTCCAGTTCTGGTCGCCCTGCTACCAGAAGGACGTGGAGACTCTGGAGAGAGTGCAGAGGAGGTTTACCAGGATGCTGCCTGGTATGGAAGGTCTGAGTTATGAGGAGACGTTAGGCAAATTGAGACTGTTTTCCTTAGAAAGACGTAGACTTGGAGGAGATCTAATAGAGGTGTACAAGATTATGGGGGGGTATGGATAAACAGGGTTAAGCTTTTTCCTAGGATGGACTCGAATAGCACGAAGGGTCACGGGCTTAGAGTGAGGGGGTAAGGTATAATTTGGATGCTAGAGGGAGTTTTTTCACACAAAGGGTGGTGGGGGTATGGAATGTGCTGCCAAGTAAAGTGGTGGAGGCAGGTACTCTGGAGTTATTTAAGAAATACTTAGATGGGCACATGAACAGAATGGGAATGGAGGGGTATAGAAAACTGATTTTAAATAGGGATCATGAGCCTTGGGAGTCCCTGGGAAGTGTGTAAATAGATGATGATATTGATGTACTTGTTTTTATCCTACAGGTGCTTTGGTCCACCTTGTGTCTTGTTGTCTAATGAGGGGCATACATGCGATGGGTCGTGAGAGGGCTTTTTCAGAGTATCCTAGTGCTTCACATCATTAGTGTACGCTTGACCTGGACCATTTGATGGTCAACACGACAGCTCAGTAACTATTGCTGTGCTGTGCAGATACATGGACTTGGGCCTGTGTCTGTAGGAGTTTGCGCATTCTCCACGTGATTGCGTGGGTTTTCTCCAGGTGCTCCAGTTTCTTCCCGCATCCCAAAGATGTGTTCTTAGGCTGATTGACAAAACAAATTCTCCCTAAACTGTGTCAAATTTGGTTTTTAATCCATAGATCTATAAACACGGACAAGGATCGCAGGTAGAGGTGGGAACATTGGGGTGGCAGCGCAGGCTCGTTGGGCCGAAGGGCCTGTTTCCCATGCTGTTTTGTTCTTTGTTCTGTGATGCTGAAAGAGGGATAAGTATTCGTCAGAACACAGGGATAATTTTCCCACTCTCCTTTGAAATAATGTCAAGGGATCTTTTACATTCACCAAGTAGGGAGATGGGGCCTTGGTTTAACGTATCATCTGAAAGACAGCGTTTCTGAAGTACATCAGTCGCTCAGGACAGCACCTTTGATTTTTGTATTCAAGCCTACAATGGTACTTGAACCTTGAACACTGATTCAAGGCAAAAATGCTACCAAATGAGCCCAGCTGATAAGGACTTCTTGAGCCATTGCTGTGTACATGGTGCACTCCCAGAGAGCTGTTAAGGAGGGAAATTCAGGATTTAGACTCAGTGGCAACGAAGGAATGGTGATAAAGTTCAAAGTCAAGATGGTCTGTAAATTGGAGCAAAACCTACAAGGGTGTTCCTATGCATCTACTGCCTTTCTCCTTCTTGGTATTTGCTGCCATTAAGTATTAATGGTAGGGAAGGTGGATATTCAAGGTAGTGAATGGGGTATGCATCAAGAGAGTTGCTTTGTGTCAAACTTCTTGATTGTAGTTGGAGCTCTATTCATCCAGTCAAGCGGGAAGTATTCCATTGTTCCTTGACATGTATTCTGTAGATGGTGGTCCAGTTCCAAATTTGCCAATCTCTGGCCTGCCCTTGTAGTCAGAATCCACGTGGCTGCTGCAATTACATTAGTTAATGATAACCCTCAGAGTATCAATGGTGTTGAGATTTTTGCTAACAATCCCAGCTGGAGTTACAACTGGATGGATAAATCCCAGAATGGAATCTTGATTCAGAACACCATACTTTTTTTTAGAAAACATGGAGCAACCGTGAGAGACAGTCAACAAGGACGGAAATATTTATTAAAAAAAAACACCAGAAGTTTTATTATGACTAAACACTCCTTCACTTTCCCTAATCTTCATAAATTTTATGGATTTCTCCTCAAATTCTAACCAGGTTGTCACGAGTGTTTTCAAACTCCACTCTTTGAAATCTTCTTTCAAACAATGCTTTTCATCAGCTGTTTTCATCCGCCTCCAGGTTTTCAAAACCTAATTTCAGAATTCCTTTGTCTTAAATGCTTTTACACAAACTCTTGAAATCCATCTACCAATCACTCCATGATTATTTTAACAAACATTTCAAAGGCTATGGAAAGATCTCACAAACCTTAGAACCATTTCAGATGTCTTTCTGGCATCGTATTAGCCAACTGTCTTTCAGCTTTGTCTTCAGTGAACAGTATTATGTTCCAGTTCCAGTTTTCTCTATTCCTTTAACTTCAAGCCTCCTGGAAACTCCTCCTCATTTTCCCCATTTCTTTAACGGGCTGTTAAATTTCTGGCACTGCTTTTCTGAACCATTTTTCTATCGTATGGTTTTTCTTCTAGCAAACTGTGAAATCTGTACCTCTCTCTCTCTCCGAAGTTACTGCTTACAATTAAAAGTTAAACGCAAAAGGTTTTTTCCCCCCAAAGATGCCCCTGGTTTCTAACTAACATCTATTTCCTTCTCAAATCTTTAATTTACTTTTCATCCTGCAGATCTCTTTATTCACGAAAGATTGAACAAGACCAAAACTTCCATATATACAAACACCTTTGTTTAACTTAATTTAACTGGAGTTTTACTGTCTTACACAGAAACACTAAATTAAACCCAAGCAAGAATCACAAGGAGTTGGTTTGCAGGTGCAGCAGGTAATGGGATGGATTTTAAAAACAGTGATGTTAAGTTGCAGCTGTATAAAATTGCTGGTGAGGCCACATCTGTAGCACTGTGTACAGTTTTGGTCTCCTACTTGAGAAAGGATATATATACTGGCACTGGAGGGAGTGCAGAGGGGATTCACTAGGTTGATTCCGGCATTGAGAGAGTTGGCTTAAGAGGAGATGCTGAGTAGACTGGGGCTACTCATTGGAATTCAAAAGAATGAAGGGAGATCTTATAGAAACATAAGATTATGAAGGGAATAGATAAGATAAAGAACAAAGAACAAAACAGCACGGGAAACAGGCCCTTCAGCCCAATGAGCCCGCGCCACCACCCCAATGTTCCCACCTCTACCTGTGATCCCTGTCCATATTTATAGATCTATGCATTGAAACCAAATTTGAGACAATTTAGGGAGAATTTGTCTGCCAATTAGCCTAAGAGCACATTTTTGGGATGTGGGAGGAAACCAGAGCACCAGGAGAAAACCCACACAAGCACGGGGAGAATGCACAAACTCCCACAGACATAGGCCCAAATCCATGTATCTGCACAGCACAGCGATAGTCACTGAGCTGTCGTGTGGACCAACAAATGGTCCAGGTCAAGCGTGCACTAATGATGTGAAGCACTAGGATACTCTCGAAAAATCCAAGAGCAGCCCTCTCATGACCCTTCATGTGTAATCACAAGTAAGAGTTTACATTAACACTGCAACTAAATTAGTGTGAAATTCCCCTGGTTGCCACAGTCCGGTGCCTGTTCAGGTCAATGCACCTAACCAGCACGCCTTTCAGAATATGGGAGGAAACCGGAGCACCCTGAGGAAACCCAAGTAGACACGGGGAGAATGTGCAAACTCCACACAGACAGTGACCCAAGCTGGGAGTCAAATCCGGGTCCCTGGTGCTTTGAAGCAACAGTGCTAATCACTGTGCCACTATGCCATGCATGTCTGAAGTTACAGGCCAGACCAGGTAAAGATGACAGATTTTCTTCCTTAAAGGTTTACTTAGTAGAACATAGAACATTACAGCACAGAACAGGCCCTTCGGCCTTCGATGTTGTGCCAACCAAAATAAAAAGCAATGCCCCTCCAAACTAAACCATTCCCTTCTCTTCCATATACTTATCAATTAACCTCTTAAACGCCACCAAACTTGGCGCATCTACAACAGCTGCAGGCAGGGCATTCCACTCCCTAATCACTCTTTGAGTAAAGAACCTACCTCTGATATCCGTCCTATAACTCATACCCCTTAATTTAAAGCTGTGTCCCCTCGTGCTAGCTTTCTCCATCCTAGGAAAAAGGCTATCACTGTCCACCCTATCTAAACCTCTAATCATCTTATATGCTTCAATAAGATCCCCTCTTAGCCGCCTCCTTTCTAACGAAAAAAACCTCAAATCCTTCAACCTCTCTTCATAGGACCTGCCCTCCATACCAGGCAACATCCTGGTAAACCTCCTCTGTACCCTCTCCAATGCCTCCACATCTTTCTTATAATGTGGCGACCAGAACTGCACACAATACTCCAAGTGCGGCCGCACTAGAGTTTTGTACAGTTGCAACATGATGCTGCGGCTCCTAAATTCAATCCCCCTACCAATAAAAGCTAAGACTCCATATGCCTTCTTAACAACTTTATCCACTTGACTGCCTACTTTCAGGGATCTATTGACACATACACCAAGATCCTTCTGTTCCTCAACACTATTAAGAGCCCTACCATTAGCCCTATACTCTACACATTTATTGTTCCTGCCAAAGTGCATTACCTCACACTTTTCCACATTAAACTCCATTTGCCACCTCTCGGCCCAGCTCTGCAACTTGTCCAAGTCACTCTGTAAACTATAACACCCCTCTTCACTATCTAACACCCCTCTTCACTATCTAATATGGGTACCAATATTAGTACCAATGGGTTTTTACAGCAATTGATAATGGTTTCATGGTGACCATTGGATTTTTATGATAGAAAGCAGATAAGTTGTTTCTACTGGTGGGTGAAATTGGAGCTAGTGGACATAGCCTCAAAATAAAGGGAAGCAGATTTAAGACTGAGATGAGGAGGAACTTCTTCATACAAAACGTTATGAATCTGTGGAATTCCCTTCCCAGTGAACGTTTTTAAGGCAAGGATTTTTGAACAGTAAAGGAATTAAAGGGTTATGGTGAGCAAGAGGGTAAGTGGAGCTGAATCCATACAAAAAAAATCAGTCATGATCTTATTGAACGGCAGAGCAGGCTAAAAGAGCCAAATGGCCTACTCCTGCTTCTAGCTCTTATGTTCTTAAATATATAATTTACTTCGAATGTTTAACAAAACAAACATAGTTCACTTAAAAGAATCTTGGTTTTCCTGACAATTGAAGGCCAAGAAACATTGGATATGATTACTTTTTTTGCTTTTGTGTGCTGCAAATGTTGCTTACCACTGCCCAAGCCTGAATGTTAAAGCAGGTCTTACTGCCTGTGGACACAAACTGCTCCAATTTTTCAGGAAATATGAATGGTGAGGAACTGTTCAAGTTGCAAATTTATCCAGAATAGATCTAACATGAACAGAATGGGAATGGAAGGGTATAGAAAACTGATTTAAAATAGGGATCATGAGCCTTGGGAGTCCCTGGCAAGTGTGTAAATAGATGATGATATTGACGTACTTGTTTTTATCCTACAGGTGCTTTGGTCCGCCTTGTTGTCTAACAAGGGACATACACGTGATGGGTCGTGAGGGGGCTGCTCTTGGATTTTGAGAGTATCCTAGTACTTCACGTTGTTAGTGTACACTTGAACTGGACCATTTGATGGGCAACACGACAGCTCAGTGACTATAGCCGTGCTGTGCAGATACATGGATTTGGGCCTGTGTCTGTGGGAGTTTGCGCATTCTCCCCGTGCTTATGTGCGTTATCTCTGGGTGCTCCAGTTTCCTCCCACATCCCAAAGATGTGCTCTTAGGCTAATTGGCAAAATAAAGTCTCCCTAAATTGTCTCAAATTTGGTTTTTAATCCATAGATCTATAAACATAGACAGGGATCACGGGTAGAGGTGGGAACATCGGGGTGGTGGCGTGGGCTCATTGGGCCAAAGGGCCTGTTTCCCACGCCGTTTTGTTCTTTGTAAAATGTTGGGGATGAGTCAGCAAGAGACATAAGCGGAGGCTGTTTAGCAGGCTCCCCACTGGGTACCTCCGCACTCTCCAACCACTAGATTTCTGGCGCCGCCAAGCTCCATACCAGAAGTCAACATGGAGCTGATTAAAATGTTTAGACTCCAATTTTAATCTCATTTGTGAGCCCGGGATCAAAGTCTCCAGGCCCGCTGGCATCTCTCTCCCCCCATGAATAGTTCACTCCAGTGGGTTTACAACAGGTCCCCATTAACAGGCAACTGGCAGCCCAACCCCATTGGAGTGGGTGGGGATAAAGAGGCACATTGGCACTGTTCAGGCATCGGGCAGTGCCAAGGGGACAGGTGTTCCTGCTGTCACCCTGCATTTGGGATCATCAGCAGAATGAGGGTGGGAGAGCAATCAGGGACTGGCCAGACATTGGGGAACTGGCAGTGTGCGGCTACTGTGTATGCACCAATCTTCGCTATGATAGATTGACACATGCAGTGGCCCACTCAGCGCCATGCTGCCAGCCTCTTCAGCGGGAATAGGCCGAGCCCACAGATTTTTAATCAAGATTCATGCTTGGGCACTCCGTGAATCAGAGTGTTGGAGATTGATTTTGAAAACCTCCACTTAAAAAAAAGTGGGGGCTTTTATGTGAATTTGGCACTTAGAATTTTTTGGAAGAATCCCAGCCGTTATATTTTATTTGAAACACAAACATTACCACAAAAATAAATGCAAACAACGGTTTGATCTCTCACCATTCAATCCTACAAGGTGCACCACCTAGAGGCACAACTATGAAACAGTCAAGCCCAGAGTTTCAGTTACAAATAGGTTTAATTATTTGATATTTGCTCCTCAACTATTTGCACTCGTTAGTTTCCTATACCTCACAAGTCAACAAATGTAAATCTATCAGCCTGTGAGTTATTCATTCTCCTGAAGACAAAATACATTTTACACAGCCAAATTCCTGATTCACAGCTTTCCAATTGAAGTTTGAAACTCCCACCAATAAAAAAAATTACATCCACTAACCATTGTTCACTTAAGAACATAGTCTGATCTATAGAATCAATTGCTTTATCTCAACCATCTCCAACATTATTGACCACAAAAAGCTCAATGTGGGATACTGACAGTTTTTAAGAATATTTCACTAAACAAATTGTTGTGCCTCCCTGTCAAATATTTAATGTCAAAAGGAAAAGATAACTTATGTCCAATAATTTCCTGAGTATTCACTTTGAGGTTCAACTTCCAATGTCTATATTTAAATTAATAAAACTGTAGAATCCTGCCAAACCTTGAAAGGTTTTTAAGAAAGGTATATATTCCATTTTTGGTTTGAAGCGTTATTAATTAGGCCAAATCAAGTAAAAACAGCTTAACTATTCAGATATACAATGAATTCAATCAGATCTGCTGACATTTGCCACGAGAAAGACTTGCCCTTGTACATTTCAGCTGAAAAATGCTTTATCTGAAAAGCTGCAAAAAATGTGAGCCGACAATGATGCAGTGAGGGAAATAGGGCTATCTCCTTTATTGATGTGGTTTAGAATTTTGGAAATAAACACAAATGACCATGAAGGAGGGTGAATTAAAGAGGGTGAATTTCACGTTGAGAAAGATAGCGAGAGGAAGAAAGATTGGTTTAAGACAGCATGACAAAAATAAGAGACAAAAGGAAAACAAATTTTAACTTTGACATTTTAGAAATTGTTCCAGAAAATAAAAAACCTGACGGAATAAATTGCCACAATTCTAACAGTTAAATGGACAATATCGGTGAGGTTGATGGGCAGCCATTAAAATGGTACAATTACACTTCTGATGATAAAAGAGTTTCTGAAGCGAGTTTAATGGCCAGATAGTCAGTTCCTAGAAAATGATGGCCACGCTAAGCTTGTTTGAATATTTAGATTTAGCCTTACATCATCCCTTGCCTTAAGTTGCAATTTTTCTTTTAACCTAAAGGGAACCATGAGCTCCTGTGGTCTTGTCATTATTTTCACAGCAATTTCAGGTCCTTTGTTGTTTAGTCTCATATAACTGGTTTATTATAAAGAGCAAAATTGTTAGCTAGGATGAGGCCATTTCCTTATAACTTTGTGACATTGAGTTCAGAAGAGTACTATTATTTTCTTCTGGAGCTTCTGTAAATTATTTTGCAACAATTCAATATGACAATAGAGTAATGTTTATAAATTCGAGAAATGGAAACCTTGCAATACAAATGAAACAGATGTGAAAAACAAGTATCTTATTTATAACAGAACTCTATGCCTTACCTATGCATTATAATTGAATACAATGGGTATTTAACAATAAAGTAAGGTATTTTTATTCCATGGGAGAGGGTAAAAAAGAGACTTTGATTAACAAAGAATAAGTTTCACTGGTAAAGATACTGCTTGATTATGAATTTTCATGTGTAAATTTTCATCGTTTCTACTGCATTAAATGTATATTTACTGCACAAGAGAAATATAAATTGGCTTTGTATTGCACCTTTCACATTATGATATTCAAACTACTTCACAACAAAAATTTTTTGAAGTATATTCACCATAATAATTGGTAACAGTTATAATAAATGAAGTAGTAAAAAAAGGCTGACGTATGGGAATAAAAAATCCAAAACTGAAAGTGATTTTATTTCTGCTGCAGAGCATCCTAAAATAGTCAATACTCAACATGATTTTCAGACTTATGACTGAAGAAATACATTCTGAACTTTTCAAGAAGCATGACATACAAAACAGAAGTGGCAGCGACATAAAAACTAAGAAGCATTCAACACAATTTTAAGACGTGCAAAAAAAATTCTTTTCAGCACACCCATAATATGGAATGTCCACTTCCAGAACATTCCAGACATATAGCTGTCGTGGTTCCATATAATTCAATTTCAGCCTGTTTTCATTTTAATAAATCAGAACTTTAATAAATTCTAACATCCAAGGACCCTATTAAAATACACGTTATTATTTTTGACCAAAGTGGAAAGATAACTCGAACTAAAAAAGAATGTATTATAAAGGTTAAATCAAATAGGTTGTATTGATTTTAAATAAGTCAATTGTTTTTAAATTTCGTTTGAAGAAGTATTATTTGCTATCCAAGTTAATTACATATTTTGTTTTAGGAATTACCAACTAAAGCTACAAATTGAACTTTGAAATAAACAAAAAGCAGAAAATTTTTGATCATGTCTGTCATAACACTATATGGGGAGCCAATCTTATTCACTGGAAAGCTGACTTCAGCTCGTTTGGGAAAGATTACTGACCATAAATGATGGGTTGCTGGCAGTCATAGAGGTCAAACACATTAACTAACTGTGTTTTTTAAGTTGAATTAGCAACAAGGAAATATTACGCATTGATTACAAGTCAGTAACTTTGTTTCAGATAATAAAATAATTACCAGTAATTGGATGACATTTTGATACCGACATGTGGAATTACTGAACCTAAAGCTATCTAATCAATCACATGGGAAATCATAACTGGGTAGTGTCTGCTTAAGCCAGTTTGCCAAACAGTTAAAACTCAGCCAATTGTGAACCTGGAATCTTTTTTGGAGGTTCAATGCTGATACTGGAGATCATGGAGTGATAACTGGTGGAAAGAGTTGAATAATATTGTACATTAAGTCTGGTTTACAATACAGCAGCC
This sequence comes from Sphyrna mokarran, assembly GCA_024679065.1. Lineage (NCBI taxonomy): Eukaryota > Metazoa > Chordata > Chondrichthyes > Carcharhiniformes > Carcharhinidae > Sphyrna > Sphyrna mokarran. Next base: position 107,178,850 of record JAGIQG010000003.1, read on the forward strand.
TAGACTGCATAGCATTAAGATTACAATTTTATTTAGCATTAGAAATATCACAGGGCCAACCACCATAATTAGTCTGCAAGTTGAAGTCATTACTTTGGTATCAAACAAGTGCTTCAAAGATGCAGGTGCAAGACAACTTGGCATTTGAAGGTTTTTTTAATGACCACAGTCTTAAGAAATTCTATTTCTTTCCTTTTTTCGGTTGCAGCAACACTAACATCAATTTTAAAGCCAACGGTAGATACAAGGTATATTTAAATTCTAGCAACTCAAGATACAAGTACAACCATCAACATTCTTATTTTCTTCACTGTGGATTAGACTGCTCTCTCTCAGCCTTGAATGAGCTGTCTGACAAAGAGCTTTAATGTATCCCACTTAAAAATAACGCCATCCTTTTTTTAAATAGAGAAGCATAGGCAGCTGTCACAGAATTCAGTTACATCCTAGTTTGCTTCCGACATACCAATACAGTCTTCCTGGCACAATGTCCTCATCATTTAGCGCCTCTGATAACTGCAAACGCCTGAGGAAGGAAAACTTCAAAGCAATTCCTCTGTGTCTGTATTATGTCTCCTAGCAGAACTGCTGACCACATTTTTTATTATACGCCCACTTTCAAGAATCGTACCAACTGAATGCCAACAAACAAGATTAACAGCAAGTTAGTAAACTCATGCTGTGAAGAATAATGTAGCCCACAAATTGCACCTTTTGTCCATAACTTGGTCCCTCATGAGTCCGGACATCCTGAATGAAACAAGATCCTTCTAACTAATGAAACCTCAAATGATTGGGTTAAGTTTCCTATTTGAAGTCATCGCAAATGATATGTTAAGCTGCTTGTATCTTATGTTAGCTGACAGATGCTAGAACGAACATATTCTCAGATAAGCAAATGTTTATACGTTAGTAGTTATATCACAGCCAGTTACAAGTCTAACAGTGTTGTAACTTCTAGGGCAGTGTAAAATGCAAGTCAGAACGTGACCCATAAATACACTGATACATATACACACACACACACAGTTATTACGCCACTATTGACCAATTCAGATATAAAGTTTTGGGACAAAAGCAAAATATTGCAGATGGTGGAAATCTGAAATTAAGAATGACAAGATGCTGGAAACAGCTTGTCAGGCAGCGTCAGTCATTACTGGGAACTCAGTTATTTGATGTGGGACCTGTGCAATAATTCAGAGAGCACTGATGGCTAGAAGCAGGAGAAATAGAAAACGTAAAATCAAGAAACCTGTATTAAAAAAGTGGATTTTGCTTTTGTCATCTACTGACGTCCAGAAAACGGGGAAGGACAACAGGGAAATACAGAAAGATATTGAAAAAAAGGCTAGTTACTGCATAACATCGTCAAATAGAGAATCATGAGTTTCAGAGCTCACTGTACTACCCTACAAGCTGTGTGATGTGGGCGCTGTTCTTCGGAACATCAATCTCCCATTAAGGATGGAGACGATTCTTCCATTGCCTCATATGTCCTTTACAATACCTTTTGGTAACGTACTGCTCACCGCAATTACTCCTGACAAATCCAAGTGCTGGACTAGCTATTCGGTTTCTGGGGTTCTTTTAGGTCAAACCAAGTACATCCACGGTTTTGGTTTTTCTTAGTCAGTAAACTTTATTTTGACAACATTTAGGACTGCGACACTTTGATCTAGTCCACCGCCTAACATACACTATTATCGCTTCGGAATGAAGACTACGAAGAAATCTGAGTCACCAACCGTGTATCGGATTTGTACATTATTATTACAATAGAAAAAGTGGAAATCGGAGATGTCTCTGCACGGCACACAAAGACAATCTCGAATATTATCAATGGTTCGTTCTTCCAGAAATGCACAGAAGACTATTTTGGTCAAATAGTTCTCAGAATAAAAAATGATACCTTTCGGGCTTGCAATACATTACTCCCGTTCCTCCCTGTGCAATTGTGTTCCTTTGCATTTGCAAAATGTGCTCGTTTGACTATGTGACCGCCATACAATAAAGTCTTAAGTCAACAAACACAATCCACTGCCAAACAATCAACCCCCACCGTACTTCACTTCAAACATGCGGCTCAAGATAAGCCAATGTTCATCGGTATCAATCAATCACAACCCACAATGCTGTCAAATCAAGCCTACATCAGACCTTGTTCTCTTAATGCCTGGTTGCCGGCCTCCTTAATGTAATTACTGTACAATACAGCACATCGGCCCAAGGGTTCAGTCAGTTTCCCCTGGCTCCCGAGTCCTGATTCAATTTACACAACCAAGCATGTTTTCCCCTTCTCTTAAATAAAAAATCTCTGAAAGGAATTCAAAAATCATCTACTGAGGGGCATAAAAATTGAGTCAAATGTTATTCAATAATAGTGTATGTAATTTACAAGTTCTGGATTGTTTAAATGACGGGCTGACCACAGAATAACCACTGGACTTCTCAGAAATTTTAGGACTGTGGGAATCTGACCGTATAGTCAAGGTCAACCAAGAGTGAATGAGCAATGAAAAGACTTATTTTGGACCCAAACCGACTTGGATAGCGAAAGCCCCCATCGTCAGTTGTAAATCTCTTTGCTTTTTTCTTAAAAAAAGGACGTGGGCTCATACAGGCAAAAGAAAATTGAAGAAGCCGCTCAAGTATTTCCACTTTAGCCTTGTTCTCAATTCCTTTTACGCTGGCACTGCACCAAAAAGAAGGGTGAAACCGTACAGCAGGGTAAATTTAAAAAAAAACAATGCACCGACACGAACTGAAACAAAAATGCAAAATAAATCTCAGCATCTGAATTTATCTTCGCAACATCTTTGGAGCTCAGGGCGCAGTTAGAACTGGACGGAACCAGCGATCCCGCCGTGTGCCAAATCAGCACCCTTCCGCTCCCGATATGGGATCGGATTCCTTCAACATTTTTCTCAGCACAATAAATACTTTCTGATTTACAAACCATCATGTCAACCGAGGCAGACACGCGAGGTATTGTTGCATTCATTAGTTTGGAAACTTACTGGGCAGAGAAGCGGCGAAGAAAACCCTGCAGACTGTGTAGCAGAAGAAAAGCACAAACCCCCGTTCCAAGAGCCTCTGCATGACAAATGCACATCCAAACCCAACTTGTTGAATAGTTTTACTGTCAGCTTGGCGGTGGTGAGGGGGGGGGATGAGAAGAAAAAGGGAAGGTGGGGGGGGGGGGGGGGGGGGGGGGGGGGGGGGGAAAAGTCCACGGTCTCACTTGGAGGGCCTGCTGAACAAGAGAGGAGCTGAGCGTGGCTGGCGAGGAGGAGATTTCTCTTCTGCGAAAAGTGAAACTGCGGTACAAGCCGAGTAGCGCTGACGACGTGAAGGAACCATTTAATCCCGAGGCATATTTTAGCAGCGTCCGCCGGGCGAGAGCGCGATCAGTCCATCATGAGCGGAGCGGAAGAGAGAGAGAGAGACAGGCAGACAGAGAGCGAGCGAGAGGCAGCAGCGGCGCGCAGAGAATCGCAGAGGCTCCAGCTCGAGCTGGATGCTTTCCATTCTTCCCAACAGGAAGTACCATGTGCGCCTCGGGGCACTTTAAAGCCAGCGAATCCGACTCGCGTGCATGCGCGCACCTGCCCAGCTGGAGTCTCGCGCGCACCCCACCACGCTCGCTCCTCAGGGCGCGCGCGCCTGCTGTCGAGGCGCCCGCATTCCAAAAAAAAACGGTTGATGGACCAGGCGCGCGAGCCAGTCACAGGTCGACTCTCGGGCCCGTTGCCCTTGGTTTCGGGAGGGGCGGGGGAACGGTGTGAGGAACTGACCAATCAATGCGCCGGCGGGGGGGGGGGGGGGGGGGGGGGGGGGGGGGGGGGGCGGCCGAGAGAGAGAGAGAGATTGACAGCCTGTGTCGGCGGTTCACGCTAAGGCCGCCGGGATTTGTAGTTCTTCTCAGATGGAGTGTTCTCTGGCGCCCGACGGAAATAGATCCGTTTGGAGAACTACGAGTTCCATAGAGCAGCGCGGCTTCATCTTTCACGTTTCCGCCCCACCCCCACCTTGGGATTCGCAGTTAGTGATTCTGACAGCGGTGGTAAGTCTGTCATTTTGGTGCGGCTGCTTCTCCGGGCAGAAGTAGCCGGCGTGTTAGTGCCGGTGATGATAAATAAACCTTTTAAAACTCCACAACTTTGTTCACGATGAGAGCAGCATAGGGCCATTTAGGCGATGTCTGTGACGAGGGTGAATTTGGGGGCCTGCGAGGTCTGCCGGCCACCCCGATAACCCGGTATACCCCGATAAATGCTGTAAAACACTCGATGATGCAAATTCTGTGGCCGCTCGAAATTTTTAATACGGCTCAGTAAGTTTGAAATCAGTGTGTTCTTAGTGCTTAGGGCTTAGTGCTCTGGATAACGTGCAACTCTCACACGTGAACCCTTAGTTTCGTTTTAAAGATCAGTGATCCTGAATCAATGCATTTGCGTTAGATTTGAGAGCAGCCGTGTCAGATCTTCTCGTTGTCAGCTTCTTTTACGAATCAGTGTACTATTTCACATGGTGGATAGTTGATTATCGAAACTTAGACTAGCAATGTCATTGCTTGAATTTATGATGGGCACGGCACAAACCACGAGCTCCCTCGTCGGCTTATGATAATTCTAGCATCGATGTATTTCAAGTGTATTTACTTCAGAGTTTGACCGACATGTTAAGACTTCAGATTAAACCGACACCGTAGTATAAGGCGTTGGTAAATCCAGAACAAAATGTATTTTGCATTTATGTTGCCGAGAGTACTGAAGACAGTATGCTAATCTCGTAACACAAGATTTGAAAGTGTGATGATCTAATAGAAGTAATCGAAACTAATACATGCAAAACGGATTTAAGACAGCCGTGGATATGACAAGCATCACGCACTTGCCAATTAAGAGGAATGATTTTTCCTCCAAAGAAGAAATTTCAATCTCGATTAAAAATTTACAGTGAAAGTACTAATACTGTTTATGTGTTTTGTATTTTGTATAGTGCAAATGCCAAATCCTTCATTTCATCTCATTTAAATATTAAGTGGTTAAACTGGTGATTTGAAGAAAAAATATTTCTGATAAAGACCACAGCATGTTTTCAAATTCACCTGAACTAAAAGATGAATATAAATTAATTATCAATTCTGAGGAAAGGTAAGTTTTCTTTATTTAGTAGAAAGCTGATAACCATGAGTGTAAAAAAGACAAAGTTGTGCAGTGTGAGGATTTGAATTTTTTTCTAGACTTCATAATCATGGTGGAATCAGCATTTCAGCAAAGTACCCTTTCTAATCTGAGGTTTGTGGAATCCTTGATTATGAGGGAATGCATAAGAAGTTGTTATTACTGTGAGATGCAAAGTCAAACTTAATACAGATCATTTAAAATGGCCGTGTGAAATGAAGAAATCAAAGAATCCCGACAGTGCAAAAGGCCACCATTTAGCCCCTGCAGTCTGCACCAACCACAATCCACCCAGGCCTTATCCCTCTAACTCCATATATTTACCCTGCTAATCCCCCTGACCTTATGGGGCAATTTACCATGGCCAATCAACCTAACCCACACATTTTTGGATTGTGAAAGGAAACCAGAACACCCAGAAGAAATCATTACAGATGAGGGGGGAACATGCATACTCCACACAGATGTACCGAAAGAAAACTTGATAGGTTGACTAGAAATTGTCTGGATTCAGCACAGATTAGATGTCACTCAAAGCACAGGAGGCTAGCATAAAAAATGTTGGCTTGCCATGCTGGATTTTGAGCATTGGCATTCTTGCAACTGAGCCAAAAGATTGTGGGTTCAGGATCCACTACAGAGACTTGAAAATGTAATATAGGCTGAGAGTGCAACCAAATCAAGTACTATTTGAGTTGTCATGTTTCAGACAACACATTAATCTGAGGCCCTGTATGTCCTTTTGGATGGGTGTAAAGGGTTTTTTGAAGTTGTGAAAGGCATTATTGATTGGTAATGGACAAAAGGTAACTAGAGGAACTTATTTTGATCTACAGAATGCATAGAATGAATAACTGAGTTAACATATATCGTTTCTGTACTTGGACCTATAGATTTGAGCTCAGTTCAGACTGATGGGATGAAACTCAATCTGTATTATCTGATAGATTCTTTAGTGAAGAGCACTTTCACCACACTTTCAAATAGATGGTGCTCACAATTTAGCACAAATTGGTTGTCACTCAAAGCACAGGAGGCTGGCATAAAAAATGGGTTTAAATCACACTTATCAGAGCTGAGGAAGTTATGCTGTAATGATACAATGCTTATTGAACTCTGATTCCAAGACAGAAACTAGTGCAAAATAGACCACCACAACAACTTATATTTATATGGCATCTTTAATGTAATAAAACATGCCAATCTGCTTTGCAGGAACATTGTAAAGCAAAATTAGATTGTGATATAAAGCTTGGCTAAAGAAGTAATTTTTAAGAAGCTTCTTAATGGAAGATAGAAATGTTTAGGGAGGCAATTCCAAAGCTTAGGACAGAGACAGTCGAAGACATGGCCACTAATAATGGGGTAATGCTCAAGAAGCCAGAAATAAACCTGTGCAGATGTCTCAGAGTAATGGGACTGGAGGAGATTAGTGATAAGGAAGTATAAGACCATTATGGGATTTGAAAACAAAAATGACAATTTTGATACAAAACCAAAATGATTAATACTTGGTATCAATGGACTGACAATGAACAATGAGTGGAGATAGTTTGGATACTCATCTTTGAAAGGAGGCCAGTGAGATAGAACCTTATAGATATACGAAAGGCATTTCTTTGTACATGAAAGAGAGACCTAAAGAGTGATTAACAAAAACAAGTGCAAATCAAAAGATAAATTCAAATTTTAAAAGGGAAACTTAGGATGATCATTTGTCATACAGACTGTAATCAGTACAGTACTTAAAATGGATTTTCAGAAAGGGCAATGGAGTCAATATTCAGTTGGGATGCCAGATTGATGGAGCAGCCATGGAAGGCAGCAAAGAGGTAGAAGAGATGTGAATGGATTTTGCCAAATTAAGCACTGTTTGGACCTTTAAGGAGAAAACAAAAATACCAAGTAGTATCTAGGATGCAGTAAATTAGTGCTGTTGAAGCCATACCAATAACACACTTAAATAGGGCTAGAATGAGGTGAAAAATGTGCGTGAAAGGGAGTTGAGGGATTAAAATTCACAATCTGAGCAAAGTTATACATAGTTAAAAACTTGATGCTTTAAGTTTAAAAAAAGCTTGATTTTACTTTGTTACTGCTATTCTGCACAATAGTAATTCAGCATGGCAGTGATTTGGAGTAAAGAACATCAAGCATTAGTGTATAATTTGCCAGAGACTACAACTGAATTCAGATGCAATGCGATTCTTACAAGTTTTCCGGATAGATTGATGGCTTTTAAGCAGAAAATGTTATTAGAAACATGATTGGGCAAGTGTAACCTGATGTAGCATAGGCTGACACTTTTTTCAGGAAGATATCTACAACAAATATTTAGAGATGGCAGGACTAACCCCCATCTCTCTCTCTCTCCCTTCCCATCTCTTTTTCTTTCCCTTCCCAAACCCTCTTTTCCTGCAGATATTTCTAGGTGCAAGAGGAGTTCTTTGTTCTAGGGAATAGAGAGGCTACAGGAGAATTTGACAACAAAAATTTAAATCAGGATCCAGAAGACTCATATTCCCCTCTTTCCCTAATCCTTTTCTCTTTCCCTTCCTCTATCCTTTCTCTGTTTTCTCTTCTCCTATTCCTTCTCTCTTTTTCCCTTCCCCTCACCACTCTTCCCTGCTGTTGGCAAACTGTGGTTGACTCTTAAAGGCTGTGTGAATTGGCCGAACAAGCCACTCTGTTTTGGGGGCAGTTGGGAATGTGCAATAAATGTGGCCTTATCAGAGACTTCAACGTCCCATGAATTAATTTAAAAAAAAATCAAGCCTGTTCGATGAAAGGGACAGTGGCAGTGCTGATACAAAATTGGCTAAGAATGAAAAACAGAGTGTATTAGATGACAGTTCCAATTTAGACTGAAGGGGAGCATATAATGATGATCGGGAGATGTCAATATTAGGACGATTGCTATTTCTGCTATGTATTAATAACCTATACTTGGGTCAACAGGGCATCATTTCAAAGTTTGCAAATAACACAACGTTTGGAAAAGCAGTATACAAAGAGGAGGATAGTAATAGATTTCAGGAGGACGGATTGATGAAAAAATGGCAGATGACGTTTAATGCAGACAAGTGTGAAGTGGTAAAGTTTGGTAGGCACAATGAGGAGAGGCAATATAAATTAGGTGGTACAATTTTAGAGGGCATGCTGGAATAGAGATCCTGATTGTTTATGTACACATCTTTAAAGGAGCAGGACAAGTTGTGAAGGATGTCAAAAAAAAAGGAATCCTTGACTTTGTTAATAGAGAAGAAAAGGTTCAGAGGATATTTAATAGAGGTATACAAAACAGTGACCAGTTCTGACAAGAGTAAACAATGAGAATAAATTTCCAGTGGCAGAAGGATCGGTAACCAGGGACATAGATTAAAGGTAATTACTGAGAACAACCATGGATGATCATTTTTTTAATGTGAGTTGTTGTCATCTGAAATACACTGCCTAAAAGGATTATGGGAACAGATTGAAAGTAACTTCCCTGCTATCCTATTCCCCTCTACTTTCTTTTCCTGCCCTTTGCTCTGCACTCTCTTCCCCGTTATGCAGAAAGAGCAGGAATGCTCTTCCAAGCAAACTGGACCTTAAAATTGGAAGACACACCCATCACCAAAATCTTTGTACATGATCAGACCTAATACTTACTGCATAATCAGAATGTATCCTGACATTATCCTACTTCTGGAAGGGAAGTGGTGGAGGAAAGGGGTAAAAATTACTGTTCAGCCAGTTTCCATCCACCAGGCAGTGCATTCCAGATTACTTGCTGTGTAAAAAAAAGTTTTCTCCTGTCTTCTCTAGTTCTTTTGGCAGTCAACCTTTGTGTCTTATGCCACTAGACATTTGTTTTCCTTGTTTACCCTTATCAAAATTGTTCATGATTTTGCACACCTCTACCAAATCTCTTAACTTCTATTCTATTCATAAAACCAAGGGTCCTATCTGCTATTGAACTGTACACACTTGTCTCGATGCAATCTCCCACCCATCCCTCCACATGATCAGATCATATCTTCCCCTACCACCCCTTTCTGAGCTGATCCTACCCCAAATGAACTATTACCCCCACGCAATTCCCTCCTATACCTGTTCCCAGTTTCTCTCCAATATCTTGCAATAAGCTGTCCCTTCAAACGATAAAGCATCCCAAGCACCCCTTGCAACGTCTACACCCCTGAACAAAAGGAAATCTTCGAAGCTTTGCCTTCATCATTGTCTTTGTAGAGCCTGCATGTTCTCCCTGTGTCTGCGTGGGTTTCCTCTGGGTTCTTCAGCTTCCTCCCAAATCTGAAAGACATGCTAGTTAGATGTATTGGCCATACTAAATTCTCCCTCACTGTACAGGCCCTGGAATTTGGTGACAAGGGGATTTTCACAGTAACTTCATTGCAGTGTTAACGTGAGCCTACTTGTGACACTAATAAATTTTAATTCTAAAAAAAGTCATTGAAAATGTCACTCTTCAAGTTCTTAAACTCTTCTGATGCCTGTCTGACCTGTGCCATATAATTTTCATTGGAATTTGCCCCAATAGGAAAGGCATGCTTGCAGCATCACTGATCCTCAATATATATAAATTAAAACCACTCAGGAGTTGATGTGTGGATTGCAGGAGTGGTCAAAATGCATGAGGGAGTTAAGGGTGGGCAATTGATTTGCAAGCAGAAAACTGATAAAAACTGATTCTATTTCATGTTGCTGTCATAAGAAAGCATGTGATGAAACTTCAAAAAAATGTATGAAATTAGGGGGCTTAATACTGTGCTTTTGACTCAAGTATAACAAGAGCACGTACAAAGTAAAGCATCCTCAGCCCAAACAATATGTTGTAATCCTTGTGCTGAAATGTATTTTGTTCCATTTACCAAACCAACTGTTCTTATGCATCTGAGACAGTGATTTGGAATTTAGTGCTGTGAGATAGCTGTTTGTATTTTGAATTGATTCATTGTGAACCAATTTATTTTGTAGAAGACCTTTTTCGGTTGTCGAGGAGAGAAATCTTTAATCTCAACAGTTGAGATTTTACATTTGAATTTAGGTCTCAAGTGAAAAGACAAACTATTAAACTATTATGCTGTTGGAAAGAGTGTTGATAATAAATAATTATGGTCAAGTATTTTGCACATCTAGGTATTGTCACATGTATCATGAGCTTTTCTCAGATAGACTCTTTGTTGGTCTAGCTGAAAATAGGTTTCAGACATTAAGCAGTCACCTTGCAGTTGATTGCTTAAGTGTCCTGATGCATCATAATTATGGTAACAGTATTTTCCTCAGAGTCCTTTAAATTTGTTGCCACTTATTAAGAATATATTTTGCAATTCAAGTGAAATGTATTTACCACAGAAATGGCATAATGTATATGTTGTTTTGTTTATTGGTTCTATACCTGAGCCAATGGTTTCCCCCATGTCCATTGTCAATTACCCACCAGACTTCACATAACAATCCTGAAACTCATTGCTGGCTTTCTCATATCCAGGTATTACCTAATCATCTTCACTATCTTAAGATATGCTCTATCAACTTCAATTATTCAAAATAATTCACATCCCGTTCTACACCAAATCATATTCCTTTCATTTTTGCTCAACAATCTGAATTTCCCTCCCTGCTTAAAATAGAAATGGTATTACTTTCAAGCCCCCTTGGACCACATTCTATTCCACACATGTCCCTTCTTTATCCTGCATTCTTTCAACTCTGACCAACTGCTTTCACTTGCTTTGTCTGGTGGTAGAAGCTTCAGGCCTCTTACAATCAGATCGGAATTCTCAACTCACTCCCATGCATTTTTCCACATCTTTAAAATCCTTGAAAATAGATTTAATGTATTATAGACAATTGTTCCCTGTTCAGCTGGAAAAACTTCAAGGATTGACCTTGCGAGTGTAAAAGAGACACTAGAAGGAAAGTAAATCCCTAAGATCAATGGGTTGATGCAAGGCAGCAATTGTCAGATTGCTTTACAAAAATAAATGCTTGTACAAAGAAACAATTGGAGCTCCAAGAAGAGGAATGTCTTACATTGTGATATGGTATACAGAATATGGAAAATCATTCTTTTTCTTTTGCTCTTTTCTTCAGTTTATTTCAAAATATTGCTTTTTGTGTTACAACATTTAAAGAAAAGAGGGGAATGTTTTGTTAACAATATAAAAATGGAAAGCATTAATTGATTAATTTTCTTGAGTACATATGAAGAAAAACTTTCAGTTGTTCCCTTTTGACATTTTGGTTTTTGTTACATTGTCCCACCAGGAGATGCCACCCCTTCATTATTTATTTTTATTAAAAAAATTGAAGGAGATACTTCTAGGACATTAGGTGTTACAGAAGATTCAGACATTTATCATGTTGTATTCTGTAAGTAAATTTAGTATTAAGTAAAAGATTAGCATCTGATTTCCTGCTTAATCATCTGGTTGTCAAAAGTTTAACTTTTGAAGTTGAAGTAGGTTGTATTAGTGACGGAGTGGACATATGGTCAGAGGCTCACCTCTGCTCAAGTACAACACCGAGGTTGCAAATGGTTTGGTTGAGCTTCAAATTGGCTAGAAAACATAATGATGGTTTATGTTTACCAGTTATTTAGTAGGAGGAAATTCCTGCTTGTTGGACAAGCTGTTTTACAATTTGAAAACATTTGCAGGACTTTGAGTTGACAGCACGGGTGTTGGTGGAGGAGAGTGATGTTGTGTTTGGGGAGCAATGTAGTTATGAAGAGGGATGGGTATAAGGTAGCACCAACATGTACAGCACATACAAAACCTCATATTTACTGATGAAATCACCAAAGGCTAGCATGTGGAGTCAGGACCTTCTAATTCCCTCCCTAACAGTAGTGTCGATGTACTTGCACGACATGAACTGCTGCAGTTCTAGAAGGCAGCACGCCAACCTCTCAGGACAACTAGGATTGGGCAATAAAATTTGGCCTTACCAGTGATGCTCACATATCATGAATGAATCAAGAAAAAGTTGAGTTACAGGAGGGGGCCAAGGACAGATCCTTGTGAACTCCAGAGGTAATATACTGAAGTTGAAAACATACCCATTGCGAGTAATTCTCAGACTACAACTAAACAGATAAGAACAGAACTATGTAAGCACAACCCCATCCATAGAGACAGCCAAGGACAGGTGCTAGAGGTGAATGGTATGGTTAAAGCCATAAGTAGATCGATAAGAACCACAAGGAATAATATATTGTATTCATAGCCAGGTGGATATCAGTTGTTTCTTTAATAAGGGCACTTTCAGTACTGTGGAAGGGCAGAAACTTGATATATGATATGATATGAGCCTTTCAAACATGGAATTGTGGGAATGATTTATGGATTTGGAAGGACTTTGGAGAGGAAAGGAGATAGGAGGTGAAATGGTAGTTTGGAACGATAGAAGGGTTATAGAGCCATAGAGTTTACAGCATGCAAACAGGCTCTTCGGCACAACTTGTCCATGCTGCCCTTTTTTAACCCTAAAGCTAATCCCAATTGCCCACATTTGAATTGGGTTTTTTGAGATATCAAATGTGTTTACAAAATTGCATGATGTAACTGGAAAATGCAAGATCAAATGCTAAATAACTGCACAGATGTACATTGCCAGAATGCCTCTTTTATTTTTAAACTCTTGTAAGACACAAGAATATATCATAGGGATGAAGCCCCTCCATCAATAACTATTACTGAAAGTCAAAATCGTCACAAAATAGAAAACCCTGGTTTCAGAGTTTCATTGAAGAAGTGCTTGAATACAGTATTCATAAGATGAGGTTAAATGGGTCGATAGGATGATTTTACCTGATCACATCCTTTGTGCATCCTAATAAATGTATTTTGTAATCAGATGAGTTTTCTCAAGAATCCTAGAGTACATAAACCACAACACCATAATAAAACTTGACTTTATGCTGCAGTAATACAAAGAAACGTGAAAAAATTGCACCTGTATTTCTAATGTAATAATGTAGATTTCAGGCAACATAATAGAACTGTTTCACATTATAAAATAATGGGGCAGGTATTTTCTTAATGTCGCTCAGGATTAAGTCTAAGCTGTTGCATTCATTTCCAAAGGTTTATTAAGGAAGATCTATGATAGTATTCAAAATCAGATAAATTGATGAAGGATAACAGACAAAGGAATATAGAAAGAGGACAGGTAAATGTAATTAAAGCTCTTTCTCATGTGTAGGGTAGATTCTGACAGACTGGCGGAACCAGTTGCCCTGCTAATGCTTTGTATTTCTATATTTTCTAATTTCCTTCTATATGTTTTGGTTAGTACAGCCATCGTATGGAGTTCCAGTTACTTCTCAGCCACTGAGCCATAAGTTTTTCCCTTGACGCTCCACGACATCAATTTTACTGAGGTTTCTTGGTGCTCAGATAAATAATGTTTTGATGTTGAGGGCAGCTAATGTCATCTCTCTTCTGACATTCACATACTCAAGTCCATAATTTGATCAATGCCAAGAATGGACGTCAACTTGAGTGGTTCCAACAGAATTCAAATGTAGTATTGATGTGCAGCTTTTTGTATCTGTGTTGCTGGATGGTACAATTAATAACTCAGTTATTGTGCTGTTCAACGACATCCACATTCCATAAATGAACGATAAAAAGTTATGTTGCAGTTGCGTAGTTCTTGAGCACTACATCTGGAATATTGTCAGTGCTTACAATCTTTTTGAATACAGTGTGCTTAACTGGTTCTTAAAGCCACATGGAGTGGAATTACTAGATATTGGCATGCAAAGAACAAAGAGCTTTACAGCACAGAAACAGGCCTTTTGGCCCTCCAAGCCTGCATCGATCACGTGTTCCTAACTAGACCATCCGTTTGTATCCCTCTCTTTCCAGTCTGTTCATGTGGCTATCTAGATAAGTCTTAAATGATCCTGACATGTCTGCCTCAACCACCTTGCTTGGTGGTGCCCTCTGTGTAAAAAATATCCCCTACATATCTGTATTGAACCTTGCCCCCCTTATCTTGAACTTGTGACCCCTTGTGTTTGTTACTTCTGACCTGGGAAAAAGCTTCCAACTGTTCACCCTTCATAATTTTATAAACTTCTATTAGGCTGCCCCTCAACCTCCATCTTTCCAGGGAGAACAACCCTAGTTTATTCAATCTCACCTCATAAGCCAATACCCTCCATACTGGGCAACATTCTGGTAAGCCTTTTCTGCACTCTTTCCAAAGCCTTCAAGTCCTTCTGGTAGTGTGGATGCAGTATTTCAACGTGCTCAAACCAAAGTTCTATATAACTACAACATCATACATCAACTCTTATACTCTATGCTATGACCGATAAAGGCAAGCATGCCGTATGCCTTCTTCACCACCTTTTCCACCTGTGCTGCTGCCTTTAAGGATCTGCAGACTTGCACACCCAAATCCCTCTGTATGTCTATACTCCTAATCGTTCTGCCATTTATTGTACAGCTCCCGCCTGCAAAAGATCTACCAAAATGCATCACTTTGCATTTATCTGGATTAAATTCCATTTGCCATTTCTCCGCCCATTTTTCCAACCTATCTATATCCTGCTATAATCTCTGACAATGTTTGTCACTATCCACAAGTCCAGCAATCTTTGTGACATCTGCAAACTTACTAATCAGACCAGCTCCACCTTATTCCAAATCATTTATACATGTCACAAACAGCAGAGGTCCCGGTACAGAGCTCTGCAGAACGCCACTAGTCACAGACCTCCAATCAGAAAAAGTCTCCACAACTGCTATCTTCTGTCTTCTATGGCCAAGCCAGTTCTGTACCATCTAGCTAGTTCACTTTTGATCCTGTGAGATTTAACTCTTTGTACCAGCCTGCCTTGAGTGACCTTGTCAAATGTTCTACTAAAATCCATGTAGACGACATTCACGGCCCTTCCCTTGTCAATTATTTTTGTCACCTCAAAAACTCAACCAAATTTGTGAGGTATGACCTCCCTCGTACAAAATCATGTTGTCTATTGCTAATGAGACTATTCAGTTCTAAATGTGTATAGATCCTACCTCTAAGAATCTTCTCCAACAATTTCCCGACCACAACCAACAAGCTCATTGGCCTATAATTACCCGGACTATCCTTGCTACCCTTCTTAAATAATGGGACCACATTTGCTGTCCTCCAATCCTTTGGGACCTCACCTGTGTCCAATGAAGAAACAAAGATTTCTGTTAGAGGCCCAGCAAATTCATTTCTTGTCTCTCTCAGTAATCTTAATTCATTCATATGCATGAAGTTTGAATGAGATTTATCACGTTACACTTATAGCTAAAAATGTCTGTAAACATTGGTATTTTTGCATGTCTGATTCTGCCACAATTGAGGATAGAGAGGTTCATAGATCCTCTATCTGTTAGTTGCCTTATGCTTCACTACCATTCTTGACTGAACATAATATAACTACATAAATTTTGCTTTGATTCATGAATTGTAGCACTTTTCAGCTTTGTCCATAGCCTGCTATTTTTTGTGTTTCAGTAGATATTCCTGTGCTACATCTTCAATAGGTTGGTGCCACACACCTTCTGTACTCTTGTACCATCAAGGGGATACGGTCATAAGATTACAGTTTGTGATTGTATTCAGGTCTGTGTACCCAGTTTTGGGCTTATAGATCTGTTATCCAGCAGATAGCAGTATCATATTCTGGGGGCGATTCTCTAGCTTTTAGTAGATTCTGGAAAATAGTGCGTGGACCGAAAAATTGGTTTTGCACATCAGGCATGGCGCGATAATAGCGAGAATCACTGCTGCTCTCCACGAACATATACTGACCATGATGGTCATGACAGGGGCTGAGAGACTATTGAAGTCTCTGGATGGTTGGACAGTGCCTATCATGCAGTGTCCACTGACACACTGGTTGTACCTGGTACTGGTCAGCAGACAGCATGGCAGTGGCTGCTGGCCAGTCTGGTGATGCCATTTGTAGGGAGTTGGAGGTGTGGTTTGTGCATGTCAGGAGTCTTAATGGAGAGGGTGGAAACATGTGTCAGCCACCGATGAGGGGAGGGTGTGCCCCGGTGTCTGTGGGGGAAGGAGGGGTCTCCCAGTGCATTGAGAGATCAGGGCATCCTTGTAAAGCAGCACCTTTAAGAAGGCCCTCTCCCACTCTCCCCCGCAGTGGTCACTCCTGCCAATGCTATTATATTGCCTGCACCAGAAACGATGATGAAGATGGCACTTTGTCAGTCACTCCCTTGTGTTCATTTTTCTTGCAATTTGGATTGACTGTTCTGCAATCAATGTTTAGGATCAATGTTGAAAATTCTTGTTGAGTCTCTTAACTATATCCTAGTGTGCTTACTGAGACAGATCATACCAAGGGATCCTAATGGAATAGTTGGATATAGTTACAACTGTGATTATTTAGTGTTGCTTGACCAACTGGTGTGAAAGTTTGGAGAATGTTTCCAGTTTCTTTGTGCTAATGACTTTAGGGGTGCCTTAAACGTCAACTGCATAATGTGGAATTAGAACAATGTGTAGACCTGTTCAAACAGGAATGGCAGGTTTCCTTCCCTGAAGGGCATTTCTGTACCAGTTGTATTTTGTAACAATCTGGAAGCTTTTGTGCACAAATGACCAGATTTATTAAATTCAGTTCCACAAGTAAGTTTATTTATTTATTAGTCACAAGTAGGCTTACATGAACAATACAATGAAGTTACTGTGAAAATCCACTAGTTGTCAGAGTGTGGTTTAATTTTATGACTTCTGGATTGCTCATCTTGTACTGCATTAGTTTACTTTTTAGTTCCTTATAAGAACAATTTAGTTGCAAATTAAAGTTTGCATCACTATCCATGGAATAACTATGACTGTCCCACTATAAATAATATTTCATAAATAACTCCTCAGTATCAATATCACAGAAATTTTTTAATATGTGTCCAGGCTTGTTTGGCAATTTATTTCCTTTCATTAGAAACAATTAATATCTAAGGACCTTTAAATGAAAATTTTTATTATTTATTTTAAAAGCTCAGCTTTAAACTGTTTTTTGAGTTTATTTGTTGCATCAAAATCCAGGAGAAAACTGGAGGAAAAGAACCCAAAGAACAGTAAATTCAGAGCACATTCGTAAAAATAGATTTTTGTTTAGAAAATGGACATGTACAAATCAAATAGTTACATTAAATGACAAGTCATAATTATTTACAAACCAACAATGAGAGCAAACAGTAAAAAGTAAATCTACCACAAGGTATCCATCTAAAACGTCGGCAGTTAAATTACCAGCATGATTTGATTGATTATATTTTGATCACATATTGCTTTCTTCCTTTCAACTATGCCTCTGTTTATTTCAAAGGTGTCTATTTGTATTGAAATTCCATTGTCCAAGTTAATAAACATCAATCTTAGACACTAACAGCTGTTATAATGGGAATTGTTTTGGCTTTAATATTGTTGTAAAGTTATTTTTGAACTAATTCTTTGTAGCATTATCAAAAATTTTAGTGGTGGAAATCAGTTAAAAGGACACCTATAAAGATTTCAAATATTGTGTTTTGGGATGCTCGTTGATAAAATGTGCAGCTTTATTTTCTGTAGGGATGCTGTATAATGATGGAAGCAGCAGCACAGTAAAATGAACAATCTTTTTCATGCCTTTGTAATTACAAAACTTTGTAAAATTTATTTTGAAATGCCATCACACAATTCCCATTGCTCTCAGCCAAAACTGTAATATAATGAATGATCTTAACTTTCTGTGAATATTTAGAGTATCTCACCTAATTAGCACCATGGTATTAATGAATATTAATAGTTGAGATCAAAATGGATTGCAGAAATCAAAGCAGAACAACTATTTAAAGATAATAACATATGGTAAGTATGCATGGATGTTGGGTAGAGTTTCCGCAGATAGATGTGTGCTCTCATGATAATCTGCATTTATTGTTAAAATTCCTTTGTGTATCTCGGTAGATTAATGCTTTATATCCAAAATATCAAAACGTGAAAGCATAATTTGTCAAATTACCCAGGAATCCTAAATGTCTAGAAGAAATATATCTGTTCAATAATGCACATCTCCCATGTAATTGATATTCCTGAATGTTTTCTGGAACCTCAATTGGACCAACATTTGGTTTTATGTTACCTTCTTACAATTGAAATGTATAACATTCTTGAAGTCATGTCTGTGATTTGTGAAGTTGTGGATTCCTTGAGTTTGATGTGGACACCCCTATGATTTTTATTTAAAGTGCCTGGTATTGAAGTTTCTGAGTGGAGAAGCTGGCCACTTCATTACCATTTTTAAATTGGAATCCAACAGCAAAATTAGGAGCCTGAGTTAAAAATGAACTGCACAATTTTCCCCAGGATCGAGAAACCTGGCAGTGAAAGCGAAGTGGAAACTGCTAGTTTCACAAGGTTTACCTTTCAGCGTAGTCTCTTGGGCAGGAGGAGCAGAATTTCCTTCTGTTGATTGTGACCCTTCACCTCCAATTTGTCCCCAGCTATAATGCTTATCCTGTGCTGTGAGTGGCATCTGTTGCATCCCCTGGTTGCTGGGGATCACCCCAGCGGTTTTCATTTTCAGTGCTCTGTTTATATATCAAAGTATCCCATATGTTTTCCTGATTGCCCTATCAGTTTGGCTTAATACCTTCAGAGATTCATGAATGTGCACCCTTAGGTATCTGTACACATTTACCATTGAGATACCTTTCCATGATATTTTCCAACCATATCACTTCACATTTATTTGTTTTAAATATTCATATGCCGTGTTTTTGCCTATATCACCAACTTATGCTTTCTTAAAATCTCTTGGCATATTATTGCCAAGTTTTTCCAAACCTCAATCAAATCTCAGTAGGCAAAGTTTACTGTTTTCCTGATAGTGTGACAGCTGCAGCTTTCTTTTCCACATGCTTTATGTCCTTAGGGGATTACATGAATGCTTCAACACTACATACATGTATTGTAATTTTTACATTATTTAGTTTACAGCTTATTTCTGAAAACTACATTCTTTTCCATTCCCAACTGAGTTCAACCATTATTCTCAATGATCTGTTAGTCAGCAGGGATAAACCACGACACATTCCTTGTTATGTAATGCATTGTCATGTTGTTATGTTACTTCTTCCTTTGATCTGGTATCATCTTGTGATGAATTGGATAAAATTCCAGTCCATTTGGTTTGAGTCAGCATGGGGTCAATCTGAACTATATAAATGCAGTTTCCTTCTGTCTTCTTTATTATTTTGACTCGTGCTGAGTTTAAGCAGTTAATAATTTCCCTTCCCAGTATTTTTTGCAGCTCAGACATTACATAGATATTGTTATTCATTACAAGGTGCTTGCACACTGTGAAGTAATGATATCTATTAAAGCATACATGAAAACAAGTAGAACCAGCCATTTATTAAACATAAGAAAATAGTCTGATGCTCAAAATCTAAAATACTTTTCCATTTTATAAAACACCAAGACCTCGTTTTAGAGCATAGCATTTTAAAGTTTGCAAATGATGCAAAGCTTGGCATTGGAGTAGATGGGAATGAGGATAGTTTTAAGCTTGAGACTAAGCTTGAAGCATGGCATTTGGAACTTAATCTGGACTAATGTGAATGCATTTTGGGAAAACTAAGATGGAAAGACATTATATTACAAATTGTATGATTTTGAAAGTACTGGTAAGTAGAGAGATCCTTCGTATATGTGTCCATATTCACAAGTCCTTAAAGCTGGCAGAACAAATTGAGAAAGTGGTAGCATATAGTTGATTTGGATTTATAAATGACATAGAATGTAAAAGCAGAGAGCACACTAGAACTTCATAAATAATTGGGTAAACCTCAACTGGAGTACTGTAGACAGTTTTGGACACCATTGTTTAGAAAAATATAAAAGACTTGAGAAGAGGTACAAACGAGGTCTGTCAGGATGATATCACGGATGAGTTCAGACTTTCAGTCATAAGGAGAGGTTATCTGGGAATTTTCTCCTTAGAAGAAAGAGGCTAAGAGTGCCTTTGTTGAAGATGGTGAAAGACTTTGATAGATAGATGGAGAAAAACTATTTTCAATAAGTGGGTCAATAACCAGAGTTTAAGGCTTTAAAATCTTGTGCAAAATATCTAGAGAGAGGTGAGCAGTTTTGCACTGTAGAGTTGTCACGACTTGGAATACTAAATGACCCCAAAAATGTGGTGGAAGCTAATTTCATAAATAATTTTAAAAGGAAGTTATACAGATACTTGAGGATGATGAGCTCTAAGGTGTTATGGACAGAAAACTGGAGTATTCAACGAAGTATTATTGCTCTTTCAAAAAGCCAACACAGGTGTGATTAGTTGAAAAGCCTCCTGACATTGTAGATTTCTATAATTCTGCTCAGCAGATCAAGTACTATATGTGAACAGAGAAAGTTTGCTAATGTTTCAGGTCAATTCTCTTTCAGTGGAACTGGAAAACTTTAGAGATTTAACAGTTTATGACCAAGTACAGAGGGAAGGAAAATGTGAATTAAGAACAAAAGAGCAAAAAGGCTTGTGATCAAGTGGAAAACAGAAGTGATCAAATGATGAAATAGATTATTGCAAGGCAATGATAAGGGATGATAGTGAGATCAGTAAAGATTGATTCAGAAAATGTGGAAATAGTTAGCGCAAGACTATTAACAGCGCTGATGAATTCAGATTAACTTTTTTTTCCTCTCTCCACAAGTGTCACCTGACCTGAAAAGTATACCTTGCATTTTCTGTTTTATTTCAGATTTCTAGCATCCACAGTAATTTGATTTTGAAAAAATTGAAAAGGTGGTTGCAATGTTGATTTTAGGTAGCTTGAAAGTGATTGATTGAACGACAAGGTGCTGATCATTGAGTTTCCGTTGAGCTAGTGGTGTTACTTCTGGCTAAAGAGAGTTTTGTTACTGTTTTAGGTATATGCAAACCAAAATGGAATTTAGGACACTCAAGAATGTTTCTCTAATAGTCTGGAGTCAAAAATACATGTATTTATGTATCATATTTTCTTGTCCCTGCAGTTGGTGTATGAGCAAATGCATAAACTATTTTGTACACAGGAAGTTTCCACAAACCACACAAAATGAATTACCATTTATTGGTTCTACTGGGAATACTGTGGGCTTGGACACAGGACAGCTCCATATTGCATTTCTTGATTTTAAAATTTAATCAGTTCAGTGCCTCATCCAAAGAATGTTACCTCTGATCCAACTTTGGAATTGTGTGAGCATTCCCTCATTATTAAAGTTAAAATCCTGGCACTTGCGACTGAACAATATTAAGGAATCATTTTTACTACACAAACTATGATGTTCAAGAATGGAACTAAAGACTGGCAAGTAATGTTCTTGCCAGCAACATCCATATTCTGAAAATGAGCTTTATAAAATAGTATAGCACTAGAGTAGTACTGCAGTGGTATTTGAATCCAAAATATGGCTTTAACTCCTTGTATGTAGTGGGGTTTAAATTCATGATTTTGTGTCTTAAAATTGTGAGTACTTCCAAATAAGCTAAATAAAAGTGAAACTCTCTTTAACTTCAATTCAATAATAAATATATTTGTATTAAAACTTGTTTGAAGGGAACTCCAGTTATCATGTGAGATTTTAATCTACATATTGATTGGACAAACCAAACTGGCATAGAAGAAGGATTTGTGGAGTGCATTAGGGATTGCTTTTAGAGTATATGTCGTGCAATCTACTCTGGAATAGGCTATTTTAGATTTGGTTTTGTGTAATAAGGAAGGATTAGTAAGGGACCTTGTGGTTAAGGAACACCTAGTCGGTAGTATCCACAATATGATAGAATTACAGATACAGCTTGAGGGTGAATGTCGTAAGCCCATAACCAGTGTGTTCAACTTAAATAATGGCAATTTTAATTGTATGAGGGAAGAGTTGTCTTAGGTGAACTGGTAGGTGAGCTAAGATACAGGCCAGTAGATCAGCATTGGCCAGATATTTAAACAACTGGACCAAAATGCTGCGCTGTTTATCCCAATCAAAAAGAGGAGGAATTTCACATGAAAAAAGCATAATCCATGGTTAACAAAGGAGGTCAAGGACAATGATGAATTGAAGCAGGATATACAAATTGGCAAGGGATAGTGGTAGATTAAAAAGCTCATAAGAAAGGAGAAAATGAATTTTGAGAGAAAACTTGCATGCAGCATTAAAACAAACATTAAGCGTTTTTATGGATGTATAAGTAGGAAGTAGGCAGCTAAAGTAAATGTGGGACCTTGGCTGAAAAATGCAGGTGAGTTGATAACAGCAAACAAAGAAATGGTCGATATGCAAAATAAATTTGGAAGACATTGCAAATATCCCAAGGTTATCAGATGGACTGATTTCAAATAACATGTTTTGATTTAACTGATTTAACATAATTTCAAATAACTTACAAAAGTCCCAATCACAAGGGGAAAATCAAGGGCCTGAAGGTGGACAGTCACAAGGACCCAATGAACTGCATGTTATGATTTTAATGGAAGTGGCTGCAAAGGAAATGGACCCATTGGTTGAAATTTTTCATAATTTGCTAAGTTCTGGAAGGATATCAGATGATTGGGAAACAGCCGGTGTGACTTATTCCTTGTTCAAAAAGGAAGAAAGACAGTTCGCAGGGAATGATTTAACATCTATTATTGGCAAGTTGCTGGCATCAATAAAGAGGAAATAGCTAATCATTTAGGAAATTTGAATGTAATCAAACCTAGTCAATATGATTTTGTTATGTTTGACAGATTTCCTTAAATTCTTTGAGGATGCAGAGGGAAAGTAGATGGAGGGGAACCTGTAGATATAGGGTATTTAGATTTCCAAAAAGCATTTGACAATGCGCCGCAGAAAAGGCTGGTACGTAAAATAAAAGCTCGTGGGATTGGAGCAAATATGTTAGCATGGATTAAAAACTGACCTCTGCATTGCACAAAGTATGGAGATTTGGGTTTGAAGTAGATTTGGAAAATCCCGTGATCTACATCAGTTTTCTCACCAATTCAACACTTGCAAGAGAATCGCCGAAATTTTGTAAGCAAGCAAATGATTTACGAACGAAAGCTTGTATGCTGTACAAGTAGGATAAGTAAAAAAATACAAGAAGTATTTTTAAATTAAAAGCCCTCTTTGATTGTATTCACTATTAATATTATCAGAATAATAAGTATTTTGATTTTAAAAGTCATCACCATTTGACTAATAAAAACAAATAAAATACCCTCAAATCAACAGACATATTGTGGAGTAGATTAAGTTAATAAAGTACAATTGCTTATGGATTTTTTTCTTGGATTATGGGAAACAGTGAATAATTGCGATTACTTATCTTGGAATCGGGTTATTTTTATGAAGTTACAGGCAAAACAGCAAATGGTACAATGTTCTCACCTGGTACTTTTTTGAGCCGATTTCTTAAATCATAGAAGCCATTAAAAGTACAATACAATCATTTTAATATTATGGAAATATAATAGTGATTTATACAGTCAGTACACGATGACTAATGCTACAATTTAGTTAACCAGATCGGTTAAATAATCAAAATTGTTAGAAATTAAGAGCTGCTGTTGACACTAATAGATCTGAGTGTTTTACAAAGGTCAGATCAGTGGTTAGAGTTGACATTAATGCATCATGTCAACAGAGATTATGTGCTACTATCCCCTGATTGTAATGCAGCAATATTAATCATGGATATCAGAAAGACTTTTAAAAGATCTATTATTAATTCAGATTTTTTAGTATCTAGTTTATTAATTCAAATGACACAGTGATAAATATCAATTATACTATTCCTCCTCATTAAAGTCGTTTCTCAAATGCATTGAATATAGTTTTAAGTGATTTTAATACATTATTAGTGAAAATTAAGATGGAAATAGAAATTTTAATGAGATAATATCTGATGCTTGACATTGTAAATTTTTTTTATGCAAAGTTTACCGTCTGATGCAAAATCTTTTTCAATTAAATATTAAAACAGGACATGCTATATTATTATCAATTACTGTTTCGCAATAAAAGAGTAACAAAGTTTTGAAAATATATATTCATGAGATATGAGCTTTGCTGATGAGGCCAGCATTCATTGTCCATCCCTGGCCTTGTAAAATTGATGGTCAGCTGTAATCTTGAACTGCTACAGACTATGTGGTGTAGGTATACCCACAATGCTATTAATAGAGAATGTCTTGGAACTTAACCCATCAACAGTGAATGAATGGTGACATCATTGTAACAGTGAGAAGTCTCACAATACCAGGTTAAAGTCCAACTAGTTTATTTGATAGTAATCCCACTTTAATTTGGTGTTGTAAGACTTCTTACTGTGTTTACTCCAGTCCATTGCCAGCATTTCTACATCATGGCATGGTTCTAAGTCAGGATGGTAAATGATTTTGGCATTGGAACTTACAGATGCTGGTGTTCCTACATGTTTGCTTTCCTTGTTCTTCTAGGTGGTTGAGGTCACGTGTTTGAATTGAGCTGTTGAAGAAGTTGTGAGTTGCTCCTCTGCATCTTGTAGATAATACTCCTGGTACTGTGTGGTTATGATGGAGGGAATAAACATTTAAATGGTAGATGAGGTAGTGATCAAATGGGCTGCTTTGTGCTAGATATTGGAATTGCATTCATCCAAGTAATTGGAGAGTATTCTATCAAAATCCTGACTTATGCTTTATAAATTATGAACAAGCTTTGGGAAATTACTCACTGCAGAATTCTCAACCTTTGACCTGCTATTGTAGCCACAGGCCTTTACAGATAGCTGTCCAATTCATTTTTGAAAACTTTGATTGAAGATTTGTAGAAGAATAGTTGGAGTTGGTCATTGTCTGACACTTATGTGACTTAATTGTTATTTGCCACTTCTCAGTCCAAGCTGAATGCTGTTCAGGTCATGCTGCTTATGGAAATTGACTGCTTCAGTATCTGAAGACTTGCAAATGATACTGAACACTATGCAATCATCTGTGAATATTCCGACTTCTGACCATATGTTGGTGGGAAAGTCAGCTGCAGATATTTGGAACTTGGACACTACCCTGATAAACTTCTGCACATCTTTTTTAGGAGGGTTGGCCTTGAACAAATATAATTATTTTCCTGTGTGCTAGCTGACCAGTGCAAAGCATTCCCTCTTGATTTTCATTGACTTCAATTATGTTGAGGCTCTAATATGCCAGACTTGGCAGGATGTTGCCATGATGTCAAGGATAGTCCTTCTTACCTCATCTCTGGAATTGAGCTCTATGTCCATATTTGAGCCAATGCTGAAATGAGGTTTAAAGCTGAGCATTCCTGTGGAAACTAAAACTGAGCATCGATGGGCAATTATTGCTGTGTGAGGGCCTCTTAATGAGTTGCAGAACTCTTAATGATACCTTCCATCACTTTGCTGATGATTAAGAGTATACACATGGGATGTAACTGGATTTTCTCTGCTTTTTGCCTGTAAGGCACACCTGAGCTATTTTCTACACAAATGTCAGTCTTTCAGCTGTACTATAGCAAGCTTGCTGAGAGTCGTGGTTTTTTGTTTGGAATACTTGTCATCAGTACCACAATTTGGCCCATAGCCTTTGCTATATCCAGCATAGGGGATTTTCACAATTCATTGAAGTGTTAATGTAAGCCTACTTGTAACACTAATAAGGAAATTGTGCTTCTGCTTGAAGATGGTTGACTTTCAACCTTATCTTTTGCACAACTATGTTAGGCTGCACCATCATTAAAGATGTGGATATTTGTGGAGCCTCTCCTGTTAATTGTTTAATTATCCACCATCATTCACAATGGTGTGGTATAACTACAGTCTACTGATCTGATTAATTTGTTGTGGATTGTTTACCTCTGTTTATAGCATGATGCTTCCATTCTCTAGCATGCATGTAAGTCCTATTTTGTAACTTCATCAAGCAGGCACTCATGATATAGATTTTCCTGGTGCTGCTTCTGGCATGATTTTCTACACTTCACCTCCTGGTTTGATGATAATGAGGGAGAAGCCAGGTCCTCATAATTTGATTTAATTTATTGTTGTCATATGTATCAGTATACAATAAATAGCATTGTTTCTTGTTTGCTTTACAGACAAAGCATATCGTGCATAGAGAAGGAAAGGAAAGGATGCAGACTGTAGTGTTACAGTACAATTATACTTAGGATGTTGAGAAAGATCAACTTAATGTGAGGTAGTTCCATTCAAAAGACTGATGGCAGCAGAGAAGAAGCTGTCTTGAGATGATTGGTACGTGACCTCAGACTTTTGAATCTTTTTCTGATGGAAAAAGGTGGAAGAATGAATGTCCGGGGTGCATGGATCCTTAATTATGCTGACTGTTTTTCCAAGGCAGGAGGAAGTGTAAATAGTCAACGGATGGGAGGCTGGTTCGTGTGATGGACTGGGTTTTGTTCACTACCTTCTGTAGTTTCTTACAGTCTTGGATAGAGCAGGAACCATACCAAGCTGCGATATAATCAGAAAGTATGCTTTGTATGGTGCATCTGTAAAAGTTGGAGAGAGTCGTAGTGGACATGCCAAATTTCCTTAGCCTTTTGAGAAAGTAGAGATGTTGCTAGGTTTTCTTAACTATAACATTGGCAGAAAGGAACAAGGACAGGTTGTTGGTGATTTTGATACCTTAATGCTTCAAGTTCTCAACCATTTCCACTTTACCACTGTTGATGTAAACAGGAGCATGTTCTATACAATGCTTCCTAAAATCAGTGACTATCTTCTTCATTTTGTTGACAGTCAGAGAGAAGTTATTGTCATCGCATCATTTTACCAGATTCTTCATCTCTTCACTGTTTGAGATCTGACCCATTACAGTGATGTCATCAGCAAACTTGAAAATGGAGTTGGAGGGGAACTTGGCCACACAGTTATAGGTGTATAAGGAATATAGTAAAGGGCTGAAGACACAGCCTTATGGACCACTGGTGTTGAGAGTGATTGTGAAGGGAGTGTTGTTGCCTCTCCTAATTGATTGCGGTCTGTGGGTTACGAAGTCTAAGATCCAGTTGCAGATGGAGGAGCCAAGAAAGTTTGGAGATGAGTTTTGTAGGAGTAATGGTATTGAAGGCTGAACTGTAGTCAATAAATAGGAGTCTGACATAAGTATCTTTGTTATCCAGGTTTGAATGTAGGACCAGGAGATGACATCTGCTGTGAACTTGTTGCGGCAGTAGGAGAACTGTAGTGGACCCAGGCAATCTGGGAGACTGGAATTGATCCATGCCATGACTAACCTGCTGAAGTCCTTCATAATGTTGGATATCACAACCACAGGATGATAGTCATTAAGACATGCTGCCTGGCTTTTCTTTGGTACAGCGATGATGGTGTTCTTCTTTGTGGTTGAAAACAATTCTGCTGCTGATCGTTCACAGTGACTGCTAATGCCAAATCTGATCTGGCTCTGTTACAGTTAGCATGATGGTAGTGACACAAAATGCAAGGCATTCTCAGTATGAAGTCAGGACGAAGTCAGTTGGTTTCTACCAAGACCTTGAGAGACAGATGCATTTGTGACAAGTAGATTGGTGAGGATAAGGCCAAGAAAGTTTTTCCCTCTTGTTGGTAGTGAACATTGAAGTCTTCCAATCAAAGTATATATTTAGTGTTTCTTCTAAATGATGTTCAGCACGAGAGAAGACAATCTCACAGTAGTAATCAGTGGGAGTTTTCTTGTCCATGGGTTATCTGATGCAATAAGATTTCATGGAATCCAAAGTCAATGTTGAGGATTCTGTCTTGACTGTTTGCTACAGTGCCACCACCACCTCTGTTCTGTTGGTGGGAAGGAATAGTGATGGAAACATCTGGAAAATTGGCTTGAAAGATCCATCTGGTTTTAATCTCATTCAGCTTTTCTGTAGCTGTTTGATATAACTGATTGCCTTTTCTAGGCCATTTCAGAGAACAGTTAAGGGTCTGCCACATTACTGTGTTCTGGAGTCACACATTGGCCAGATCAGATAAGGACTCAAGTGAACTAGACACGTTTTTATGGAATTTAAGTTTACCCAGCTACTCTGGTGGGCTTTGAACTCATGTCACCAGAGCTTTAATCTGCAACTCTGGTAAGATGTATATAGCAGTAACATGACTGCTATGCTGCCATTCTGATTACTAAAAGCTACCTACAGCTGTTGTAGTAGTAATTTGAAATTGCACTTTCTTTATATGTATATAAATATATTTGATAGAATCACAAAATTGTTACAGCATAGAGTAACATTCGACCCATAGAGTCTGCAGTGGCATGTTTATGTTGCATAAAGTGGAATAGCATATCAGATGGAATCTTCCATTCTGGATACTAAGTGCAGTGGCAGTTAGCAAAGTTGGCATGATTTCTGCTGGGTGATGGGTTGAATTATCAGGCTCAATTTTCTGCTTTTCAGAAAATTTTGCATCAATAAGGGGATTGTCAAATCTGTTGGCAGAACGGGCACGGATTTGTTCATCGTGCCATAACTTCACGAATCAAAGATCCTTGAGTTGTATTTAAACAACACTTGTGCATACATTCAGTCACTGCAGGCCATGTGTTGTGTTCAGCAGATCAGCCATGGCGCCCAAAAGATCAAAACCCTCACCTGCACTGTTCACTGAGATCTCCCTGGATATTCCTGTCCAAGCCATCTAAGAAAGTTCACTTTCCTCAGGATAGAAGCCAGAGGCCCACCCAACCTGACCATGCTGGCCTGAGAGGAGGTCACCAAGGAGGTCAACACCCATGGCATCCAAGAAAGGACTTCCTTGCAGTGGATACCCTTCGCCCATGAGCATTAGGCCACAGAGGATAGAGAACATTTCTGCCCAGAAGGTGAGATTGGACTTGCCCAACAAGCCTGTCAGGCTCCATGCACTATACATCGACAACATGCGGACAATGACTGAGTGATTTGCAATGTAAGTACTTGCCTCATTGGTTAATTATTCCTTCCATCTATTCTAGTTACCAGCAAGAACAGGTAGATGGAGAGCACCAGCAAACACGTCAGTTCTAACCCTGGGACCACCTCAGATGAGGGCACCCTTCTGATGAAAACCCATCATTGCATTCACTTGAACCCTTCAACAGTGAAGGTGCTGGCAGCTCAGTAGTTTCTAGTTCTAGAGTAGGTTTAGGTTCACAATCTAATAATCACTATATAGACACATGTCCATAGCATTAATATGACATGGAGATGGCAGAGTTGGACTGGGGTAAACACCAGTAAGAAGTCTCACAACACCAAGTTAAAGTCCAACAGGTTTATTTGGTAGCAAAATCCACTAGGTTTTGGAGTGCTGCCCCTTTGTCAGGTGAATAGGAGTTCTATTCACAAACAAGGCACATGAAGACATTAACTCAATTTACAAAATAATGATTGGCATGTGTGTCTTTATGGGTAACCAACTCTTAAAGGTACAGACAATGTGAGTGGAGAGAGAGTTAAGCACAGGTTAAAGAGATGTGTATTGCCTTCAGATAGGACAGTTTCTGAGATTTTGCAAGTCCAGGCAAGTCATGGGACTTACAGATAGTGTGACATGACCCCAAGATCCTGGTTGAAGCCGTTCTCATGTGCGGAACTTGGCTATCAGTCTCTGCTCAGCGACTCTGTGCTATTGTGTGTCATGAAGGCTGCCTTGGAAAACGCATACTTGAAGATCAGAGGCCAAATGAAGTGTTCTCCAACAGGAAGAGAACACTCTTGCCTGGTAACTAGGCAGTGAGAGACAAGGTCTCTGACATTCAAACGACTGATGCAGACCCAGACATGCAGAGTCCTAGTCTGATGTGAATCTTTTTAAACAGCCCTGAGAGAATTGTTGGAGGTGCAGACACAGGCAGGGGAACATAAGGCAGTGATGTTAGAGGCATTCACCAGGCTGGAATGAACGATGGAGGAGTCCATCCACATTCTGTCTGATGTCATAGCTCCAGCACGTGAGTGCATTGAAATCTCCCTGGAAAGTATGGCAGCCGCCTAGGTCCAACAGAAAACACAGTTTCTGACAGATTTATATTTATACCTGCCCACTAGACATGGGCTAATTGAGAGGAGGATGGTGTACCTTGACTGTTCTCCAGGTGCCCTTTCTATTCAAGGAATCAGGGATGGACGTTTAGACATCCAAAGAGAGGAGCAACATAAACCAAATACTTTGGGACGTCCACCCAAGAGTCTCCAAATGTGGCTTCATATTCCTGTCCTCCCCCTTGAACCCTTCTTGATGCCACATGCGCCTTGACCTTCTGAGATCACATCCGCCTCTTGAGACCATCCAATACAAAAGCCTTTTTCCTAGGATGGAAAAAGCTAGCACGAGGGGACACAACTTTAAATTAAGGGGTATGAGTTATAGGACGGATATCAGAGGTAGGTTCTTTACTCAAAGAGTGATTAGGGAGTGGAATGCCCTGCCTGCAGCTGTTGTAGATGCGCCAAGTTTGGTGGCGTTTAAGAGGTTAGTTGATAAGTATATGGATGAGAAGGGAATGGTTTAGTTAGGAGGGGCATTGCTTTTTATTTTGGTCGGCACAACATCGAAGGCCGAAGGGCCTGTTCTGTGCTGTATTGTTCTATGTTCTATGTTCTATGTTCTATACTCCACCTATGACTTTTCAGCTACCAACCTACAGAATGCAAATGCCTCCCCTAACTGTCACTGTGCCATATGTCTCATAGTATCTTACCTTTAATCCCCAGAAGCAAATTCTTTAGATGACTAAAGAATTTACACCCTCCAAACCATGCTGTGCTCGTCTATCACAGACCAGATAGGCCTTACTTCATTTGAGACCAGAACCAAGACATATGTGCCATGCAGACTCTTTAATGTGTTCAGTATGCCACAATCGTATGGTGTCAGCCTGAGAACAGTTAGTTCAAAATGCCTCCGATAGCATGATCTCAGCTCCAGAACAACCTATGATTCCTCCTTGGACAATCTTATCATTCCTGCTCTAGGACAGTCTTATACTGTGTTCTTTAACCATCACTGTACCCCCTCCCCCACCTCAGTATTATTCATTTTCCTCTTCTCTGCAGTGCTCCACAAGCCTCCCACTGCCACCTGTTTTCCAGCGCCCTCCCCATTACTGCCTGCTTTTCCAGCTTCCAATTGGTTTTACCTCCCATGTCCAGTCTTGGCTCAGCTTCTGAAACAAGCATCCAAAATCTCTCAAAAGTGCACTTAAAGGTTAGTGAAAGCACTGTCAACACAATTCGAAGTTGTTGAATTGCAGCTTGTGAAGTGCAAGCCACTTATATACAGTTGGAAAACAGACCATTCTAATTATTATCTGCTGGTAAGGCACTTAATTTGGAAGGTGAGCATAATTCTAGCGAGTTGGCTTTTTAATGAGTATTCATAAGATGCAAATGAATGCAAATGTGGTTCTGACATAGATTAGTACGAAATACAACGTGTGCTCTAACCTGCCATTAAACTCAGGAGAACAAAATTCCAAATTAATTTCTCGCTGGCAAGAAACTGAATTTTTTCATCATATCAAATTTTGTGCCCCCCACTCACCACAATTACACTGCTGGCGGGAGCGGAAAATTCTGCCCATCGTCTTAGAGATCAAATCAACACTTAGGTTTCAGCAAAGATATAGGCAAAACACTGTTCTTTAAGACTTTTGACTTTCTCACCACTAATTCTTTGCACAATTACTGGAGAAACTGCTTAAATTGGTTGTACACTGTCATTTTCTGCCTTCTACTGAACCTGGGAAATTGTATACAGGAGGAACTCTGGAATAAAATGACAAGGAGACCAATCATTGAAGTCATGACTTTATGGGGCTTGTTAGTTGAATAAATCTCCAAAGTACTATAACTGCCAGCTGATTTCATCTAATTTATGGACTGACAATAAAGAACATAACAATAACGCACCATTTATTTTTATTAGATTATCAATTATAAAACTAAAATGCTACATGGCTTTTTCCTGATGTTGACTTGAATTTTAATGCTCCGTTGCAATGGAATAATTTTCTGTAAAATTTGAAAGTGCTATTAAAAGCTTGGAAGAGCAAATCACAACAGTAACGATGTATTATCATTCAAAGAACTCCCCGTCTTAACACCCATGTGGTAATTTTAGACCTATCTCACAGGATAAAATGTTAATGTCTTTCAGTTATAATTTTTAAAAGTATATAATTTTGCTGGCTTGACAACATTCCACCAGAGAAAACAGGTCCCAAAAATTCTGCATACGAACCTTTGAAACAACTGTTTCGTTATCAATTCAAAATTCGTTGTTAATGTCAAAGTTGAGGTAGAAAAAATGCCCTTATGTTTACAATGTTTCAAATGTTCAGTTTTCTGACTTAAACTTCTTTCAACTTCAGATTAGAAATACTTAGTAAAATGTATTACTATAACATGATAGTTCTTTAAATTCAGTTTTCTGTTTTTACCTATCCTGTTGGTGTTCAAGTGCAGGTTGATGTCAGGTACATCACCTATGTAATCATTCTTAAAAGTTTTACCCTACCCATTGATAGATTAAGGATTGAACAAAGTGCAAAGTAGTTAAAAATGTGATCAATGAAATATACTCTACTTCAAAAAAAAAATCTGATGTTCAATTCAAGCACACTGACTTCATGAAAGTTATAAAACTGGGATTCTTTATTCCAATGGCATCAGTTTTTCGTAAACATTAATGGAAAAGCTTAACTTTGAGGAACAAACTATTTACAACGAATATTGGCCAATGGTCCAACTCCTGATCTTTAATCAGTTGTGTTGTGGAGAGAAATACGGCTACTTGGCTATAGTGTATGTCACACTTTCACTCTCAAGAAAACCAAAGACTCTTGGAATTTTAGACAAGGCCTTTATTATGAACCCTAGTACGAACTGGCCTCAGTGGTCCCGACTCGTGGCAAAATTCAAGGATTGGACAGTTATAGTTGAGATCCAGGAATATAAATTAGCACATCCCAATCAACAATGTACATTTATACAGAAATTATCTCTATCCACTGACAACTTTCGATTAGGTTAACATCATGTATAACATAGGGGTATAGTTGTCCAATTACAACTTTCTTTGATTTATTATTGTCACATGTATTACACAGTGAAAAGTATTGTTTTTTGCTTGCTATTACAGACAAAGCATACAGTTCATAGAGAAGGAAACAAGAGAGTGCAAACTGTAGTGTTACAGCCATAGTTAGGGTGTAGAGAAAGATTAGTTTAATACAAGTAAGTCCATTCAAAAGTCTGACACTTGCAGAGAAGAAACGGTTCTTGAATTGGTTGGCATGTGACCTCAGACTTTTGTATGTTTTTCCTGATGGAGAAGGTGGAAGAGAAAATGTCCAAGGTGCCCCAGAACACCTAGATAACAAGGACACCTATGTCAGACTCCTATTTATTAACTGTAACTCAGCCTTCAACACTATTCCCATGAAACTCATCTCTAAACTCTGTGGCCTGTGCCTCAGCATCTCCCTCTGTGTCTGGATCCTGAACTTTCTAACTCGCAATCAGTAAGGATAGATAACGACACCTCCTCCATGATCATCATTTGGGCAGCATGGTAGCACAGTGGTTAGTACTGCTACTTCACAGCTCCAGGAACCTGTGTTCAATTCCTAGCTTGGGTCTGTTGGAGTTCTCCTCGTGTCTGTGTGGATTTCCTCTGGGTGCTCCAGTTTCCTCCCACAGTCCAAAGGGATAGGTTGATTGGCCATGCTAAAAATTGCCCCTTAGAGTTGTGAAATGTGTAGGTTAGTGGGTAAATATGTAGGAATATGGGGGTGGGGCCTGGGTGGGATTGTGGTCGGTGCAGACTCGATGGGCCAAATGGCTGCCTTCTGCACTGTAGGGTTTCTGTGATTCTATGATCCTCAACACCACAAGGCAGTGTTCTCAGCCACCTACTGTACTCCTTATACACCTATGACTGTGCAGCCAAGTTCCCCTCTAATTTGATTTTCAAGTTTGTTGATGACACTAACATAGTAGATTGGATCTCAAACAATGATGAGATAGAGAATCTGGTGAACTGGTGTGGCAGCAATACTCTCTCCCTCAACAAAATAAAAGAGATTGTCATGACTTCAGGAAGCATAAAGGAAAACATGCCCCTGTCTACATCAACGGGGACAAAGTAGAAAGGATCAAAAACTTCAAATTTTTAAGTGTCCAGATCACCAATTTGTGCACGTCTACCTAATTGTAATGTCACCAAGCGTTTATTTATTTTGATTTATTTATTAACTTCCATACACAATTGTGATAGCTTTATGTCTAACTAATAATATTTGAACCTTCCATGTCCATTGTTCTTTGTTATAATAGATTCTGACAAGTTACAGCTGTGCATAATTCAATGGAGGTCTTAGGTGTATGCTCTGTTATTGGACGTTTTATGGTCCATGACTCCTATTTAGGTCTGCTTTAATTGAGAACCGTAGTTTTCTCATGGTTTACCTTATATAACTGAGTTTAGCAGCCTATGTAATTTTTAAACTTGCGTGATAATTAACCCTTTCAAATTGGGTAGCAGAGTTTAGTTGTTGGTGCTCCTAGTGTTAATTTCCCATCATTACGTGAGCCAGATTATTTTGTATCCCAGACACAAGGAAAACGTACCTCTCCTCAGGACTTTTTGAACTTGGGGTGTTGTGGGGGAGGGTGGGGGGGTGGGTGCAGGGTGTGTTTGGTTCCACCCAGTCATTTCAAGTAGGTCTCTACCAACTGTTTGTGTGCTCTGTTTCCAGTTCTCGAGCCACTAAGAGGATTTGAGCTGCCTTATTCATAGCCTTAGATCCTCCATGCTGTATTAAAGCTTAATCTCAGTGGTTTGAAAGCTATTGGAATGTTTGCTGCAAGATATGAGGCAGAATGCTTTGCTACTTGGATGGATATGTGTCCAACATGAAAGCATGTGAGATTCCGCAAGATGATGTTGGGCATGCATCCTAATGTCATTGCACACTTGCATGATATTTCAGTCAGTTATACCAAATTAGATGCTCGTTGAGAGGACTAAAATTTCAATTGACCTGGATTTTAGGTTGCCTGTGCAATTTTTTTTACATTGTCACACAGGCAGCCAACAAAACAGTTTTGGCCATTTTGTCACCCAAGGGTGGAATAAAAGGAGCTGGAGGCAAAAGCTAGTGGAGTTGGTTGGAGTTACTGAGAATATGGTATGGGCAAAGTTGGAGCATTATGAATGTTTTCACTGCGTTCTTTTGAGGTTTATGTATCTTGTTTGGAGTTTTCAGAACATTTCAGTCTTGTGACATCTCTGAGATTTTCAACCCTTTGACTCCTTCAGTGCATGGGTCAGTTGCATTTGCATCTCTGCAGGTGGGTCTTGTCTTTTTAGCAAGGAGCAATTACAGAGTCTCTCAGTACAGAAGAGGCCCTTCAGCCCATTGAGTCTGCACAAATACGTGGGAAACACCTGACTTACCTACCTAATCCCACTTATCAGCACTTGGCCCATAACCTTGAATGTTAAGATATGCCAAGTGGTCTTCCAAGTACTTTTTAAAGGATGTGAAGCCTTTCGTACCCTCCCATGCAGCGCATTCCACACTTTTTATCCTCTGGATAAAAAGATTTTCCTCACATTCCCCCCCCCAAAACCATTAGCCCCTTACCTTGAAATTGTGTCCCTTTATAATTGACCCATCAATTAAGGGGAGCATCTTGCTATTCACTGTCCATACCCCTCATAATCTTGTAGACTTCAATCAGGTCACCACTCAATCTTCTGTGCTCCAACAAAAACAACCCAAGTTTATCCAACTTCTCTTCATAACTTATAAGTTCCATCCCAGGTAACATCCTGGTGAATCTCTTCTGCACCTCCTCCAGTATAATCATTTCCTTCCTACAATGGGTGACCAGAACTGCATAGAGTACTTAAACTGTGGCCTCACCAAAGTCCCCTGCTTTTATAATCTATGTCTCGATTCATAAAGACATATGCCTTTTTCACTATCCTACTAACATGCCCTTCTGCCTTCAGAGATCTATTGACAAACACACCAAGGACCCTTTGTACCACAGAAATTTCATGTGTCATGCTGTTCATTGAATACTTTCTTGTCAAATTACAACTTGAAAAGTGTATCACCTCATATTTTTCAGGGTTAAATTCCATCTGTCAGTTATCTGCCAATTTCATTATCCTGTCTATATCTTCCTGCAGTCCATGACATTCAACCTCACTGTTAACCACTTCATACAATATTCAAATTGTAAGTGTCAACAAGACCCAGATTCTACAGGTTTGTGCGAGATTCCCTAACAGCTCCCATGTTGCCAAACAGCACACTACACACGTGGCAAGCCTGTTTAGAGCTCCATCTCGCCTCAATAAATGGCTGTTGGGTGACAAGGAATATCCCTTGAAAAGATGTATGATGGTGCCATTCTGGCACTGGAGGACAGTGAATGAGGAAAGATACAGTTAGTGCCATGTCTTCACAAGGGCTGTGAGGGAGAGGACATTGGATCTGTTTAAAATGATGTTCTAATGCTGCATAGATGTCCTACAATATCCTTCAGAGTCATCATTGTCTGCAGCGCTCTGCATAATCTTGGCCTACTTAGGGAGAGCCAGTGGACCAGGAGGACACTGAGGCAGAGTCCTGGCAGGCGAATGGTGAGGACAAAGAAATTGAATGAGGCACCTTCAGGTGAGTCTGGACACCTGGGAGATGTTTTATCAGCTAGGGTGCCAAAAATTACTTTCCATCCGAGACTAACAGCACTGTCTCATTCCCCAATATTTCACACATAATTATGCCATGAATCCAATGCCACATCATTGCCTTAGTAATGAAGCTTACCATTCCAGGTAGCTTTCACCAGGTACTGATGAGGCAAAAAAAAACTATTGAATACACAGGACATTCCAGATTTTGTGAGCAAATAATTCACTTTTTTTAACAACTTTTTTAAGTGTGACAAACAGAAAAATACAAACTAATTGTGTGCTTTTTTTGTGATTTATGCAAAAGGATCTGGAAATCCCTTGTGCTGCAGCTTTGTGCAATCTTTCTTCATTTATATAATGTTCAGCTCCTTTATTCTTTCTACCAAAATGCACAATATCACATTTTCCCATGTTACATTCTACCTGCCAAGGTTTTGCCCACTTATTTATTTATATTCCTCTATAGACTCTTTGGATAGGATTTTAAGGCTTTGCTTGTCCCAAAACTGTAAAATCCTGCCCAAGGATGACAGTTCTTTCCATTGTCCATCCCTTGCTTGCTCCGATTCTGTAGTGGGTGGGGGGTGCTGAAATTCTGCCCTCTATGTCACTCTCACCATCTTGCCTTCCACTTTTTTTGTGTTAACTGCAAAATTGGCACAGTACATTCACTTCCTCATCCAAGTCATTAATATTTGGTAAATAATAGTGGCCTCTAACACTGATCCCTGCGGCACTTGACACGTTACGTGTTACTATCCTGAAAATGCCCCTCTCTATCCCAACTCATTGTCTTCTATTTTCCTGTGAAAAAGTTGACCATTAATGGCGTGACAAGTTTGAATGTGTTGCTTCTTCTGGTTCCCATCGGCATTTTCCGAAATCCAAGCATCTAATGTCATGTTTAAGCTTTAAATGGCCACCCATGCTGAACTTGCCCTCTCTGACAATCCTATATCATGACTGGTCTGTCCAAACTAAGATGAGAAGTCTTTTAGTTTTATTTGTACGTCAATTGCTTACTCACTGAATACTTCTGTGTAATGTTTTCATTCCAGTTTGTTTGTTTGTAACGATATGGTTAGGATTCTCTGTCCTCCCTGCAGTGTGTTTCTTGCAACAGAAAGTGGTGTGCCACTGGCCAGCAGTAGGGTTTCTGGTCCCGTTTGCTATCAATGGGATTTCCCACTGAACCCACTCCACACTATCAAGAAACCCGCAATAGGGATGCACCATGGTTGAGACCAGAAGATCCTGCCTGTAAACAGCTGAAAAGCTTTGGCCTCTATCTTAAAAATGGATGGATTGATTTTAGTGAAAACCTGAATACGTATTGGTGTGTGGCCCAAAGAAGAACTGATTGTTTTTGGAGAAGATGTGGATCCGAAAGCAGATTCTGGAACTCTTTAAAGGGCTAGTTCATATTGGGTGATGGTGCAAATTGATTTTTTTAAAGCATGTTGTGTGATGTTTGATTTTGAACATTGTTGATTGTTTTGGAATGTTGTGGATTGTTTCATTTGGCATGGTGGAATTTGTCACAGCTGTCAAAATGCAAAGAGTTTTCAGTGCAGGTTGTAAGATATGGATTGGCCTGAAGTCTCCACCATGAGGAACAAGTTGCTAAATTTCTTTCTTTCTTCAGCTTTTTGGTTGTAAAGCATCAGCCAGGCAGGGAAAAACCTTGAGGAAGAAGTTTGTAATTGTAATAGCATTGAGTTAACACAGTGTGGTGGAGATATGTACTCCACTGAGTGACCCCTTCACTTTTTTGTTCTATTTCAATTTTGTGGGCTTGGAGACTAAAGTTTCGTTATCTCATCCCTATTATTAATGAAACACATAGATCTATTACTGTCTAACATGAGATATATGGGGATAATTGGAAACATTGATTTTAAATGCCTGAAATGGCTCAATGATATTTTAAATGTCTTTGGACAAAGACAGTGCTGGATTATCCTTGCCTAGAAAGTGACTGCTGCTTTGTTATTTTTACCAGTAGCAACATCACAATTTTGCACAATGCTATCTTTTACAAATGTCCATATTTTTAGCAGCAGGTAGGATTTTGATACAGTGATAATGAAGGAACACAGAAATATTACTAAGTCAAGATGATCTATGACTCGGAAGGGAGCTATGAGGTGGTGGTGTTCTCATGTACAAACTGCTCTCACTTTTCTAGGTGGTAGAGGTTGCAGTGTACTCTAATGGTTAAAGTATTGGAAGGGATGACGACAAACAAAACTCCTTTGTCCTGCATTGGGTTGAGCCCCTAGAGTGCTGTTGCAGCTTCACTAATCCAGACAAGTGGACAGTATTCATTAAATTTCACAAGTGAGAGAAGGGAAGATCTTTTCTCAGAAGTTTATGCCTCTTAAGGTATCAATTGTGTTCACAGTTCTTGCACGAGGTAAAAACACCAATTCACCAATCTTATTTGGTTCTTTGCCTTCAATTTTTGTGTACAACTCAGTTAAACCCTGTGGCTCTTATTTTACCATCAAGTTGTGCCCATTTTTGGGCGCGAAATCTTGGTAAAGTTGGGCATGTGGTGATAGCTTGATCCACGCTGCCTCTGCGTCCATTGCCCCTTTACCAACTGCCAAAAATAGTTGCAGTCTGGACTGCACTCAAAACAGGCACGACATCAATTTAAATTAACTTAATGGATTGGATGCCCAAACTTACTGGCACTTCCACCTTTACCATTGTATTCACCCATCCAGCTTCAGCGCGAAACAAGACATAGTCCACAAAGGTTCAATTCAAGTGCTCTAGCTTCTGAGAAGACAAGTTCAGAGTTTCCGGCGATGCTCTGACTTGATTGGTGGTAGTGGTGATAGGGGCTGGTCAGATC
The DNA here is from genome assembly GCA_024679065.1 of Sphyrna mokarran. Classification (NCBI taxonomy): domain Eukaryota; kingdom Metazoa; phylum Chordata; class Chondrichthyes; order Carcharhiniformes; family Carcharhinidae; genus Sphyrna; species Sphyrna mokarran. The sequence continues at coordinate 107,218,646 of JAGIQG010000003.1, forward strand.
GCTCTCGGTCGGGGAGTAGGGAGGAAGGAGATGGGTCAGATGGTTCTCTGAGTGAGGGAAGGAGTGAAGTGGGTCAGATGGCTCTCTGGTCAGTAGGGAGGGAGGTTGGTCATACGGTTTTCTGATGGGGGAAGGAGGGAGGGGGTAAGATGGTTCTCTGATGGGGAGGAGGAGGGAGCCGAGTGAAATGGTTCTCTGGTGGGATGCGGAGGAGGGAGGCAGGTCAGATAGCTGTCTGGCGGGGTGGAGAAGAGAGTGAGGTGGTCAGGTGTTGGGGGAGTCCGCTGCCACTGTGAGTGAGTGATCAGTGGGTAGAAGAGGGGCAGGAGGCCATAGTCGGTCTGGCTAGTGGGGGATAGGGCAGACAGTAAAGTTATGGGGCTGGAGCAATGTCTGTGAGGCCGAGAGGAGGCAAAATCCAGCGCAGAAGTAAATAGCAGGGGAGCATTTTTCTATTTTTTTCCTACACGTGCAGTTGAAGCGTTCATTTGAAGCAGCAGTGTTTCGAGCACAATAAGCCCTGCCCACAGGATTCTGCTACGCGATTCAAAATTGCTGTTTTTTTCACTCAGAATGTGTATGGGAGAGGTTCTAAAAGTCGGATCTGAAACACTCCGATTCAGCACTTAGAATCAAAATGGTAAAATTGGGCCCTGTGACTTCATGATAATCAGACAAATTTTGCGACGGTGGTACAACTAACAGCTCCTGTTGTTGAATTAACATAAATACTGCATGTGCTGGAAAGTTGAAATGAAATCAGAAAGTACTGGATATACTCAGCAGGTCAGTAGCATCTATGGCGAGAGAAACAGAGTGAATGTTCAGAACCCATAGGGCCTTTGTACAGAACTAAGAGCGATCAAAATGAAGCATATGGTTGGTGGCATAATGGTTCTCTCCAATTATATAATTCATTTTATTTCTATCCCTCTCCAGTTCAGGGTCATACATTAGCTGTGTTTTTGTCTCCATAGATGCTGCCAGACCTGCTGAGTGTATTCAGCATTTTCTGATTTTTTTCAATTTGAGCTTCTGTTTTTCGTTTGACTTGCCCTTGCACATGTAGCTTTTTAAATACTTTGTGAACCAAATTGCTGAAAATGTAGCCTGATAGAGTACAGCAGGGCAAAGAAGACATTTTGGACCTGAGCGAGGAGGAAATCCAACCAATCAGATTGAAGAATTGTGAAATTAACAGCTCAAGAATTGAGTCAGAAATATAATTAGAGTCGGTGAATTCAGTGTCAAATAATGTTGCAAAAAAAAAGGAAAAGTAATATTGAACTAAGAGCAAACCAATAGAAGAATGAAAATTCTTTTTAAAGTTTACATTTTTATCATCCCCAATAACAATTAAAATCTGAAGGAATAAGAGTCCACATAGTTAATATTTGGCACCAGAGAGGTTGGCAATAATAAACACTTATTACATTGTTAAAGCGGTATTTAGAGTGTAATTGACACTACTTCACATTCTGTGGCGAGTTCAATTCATTAGCACATCGACACAGCAACCTCATTCCATTCAATGCATTTCAATGGTATGCCAAATCGAGTGGCATTTCTGTGAAGCTGACATCAGAGCGGTGCAACTCAAACAACAGTTTTTGGATACTTTGATTTTAACCACACATCTGCCCCTCACATGGAGTGTTGTACCATTTTTGCATACATATCAGAGAGCAACGTTAGTTGATAAAAAAATCCGGGCCACCAATTCAAATTTCAACCAGTTGCCAAATCTCTGCTTTCTTGTGAAGGGGCCTCTTGCTCCCTCTTCTGGACGAGAATGACATTGCAAATCTGGAACGAAATAGGATAAACACAGTAAGAAGTCTCACAACAACAGATTAAAGCCCAACAAGTTTATTTGATAGTTAACCTACTAGCTTTTGGGGTTTGCCCCTTTGTCAGAAGCAATGAAACAATGAAGTCAGGCACTAGCATAGAAATAAGCTAGTGGGTTTACTATCAAATAAACTTATTGGACTTTAACCTGGTGTTGTGAGACTTCTTACTGTGTTTACCTCAGTCCAACACCAGCATCTCCACATCATGAACTAAGTATGGGATCGCAGATCTTCCTTTATTCAGTTAAAAGTGTTAGTGCAGTTTATGTTCTTCAGTATGTTTAACTCTTTAGACAATACTTATACCCAGTCATTAATGTAAGACTTGGATTAACTTTCACTATAGTGACTTGCATTCATCTTTAGCCTGAAATGGTGCAATGGATATCTTTCCTTTGGCTCTAATAATCCTGTATAAAGTTAAGGCAGCCTAAACCCAGTCCTGACAGGTGCAGCTCACAATATAACATTGCATGTAAAGTGATACTAAATTCTCAATTTTAATCAGAAAACTCAAAAAAAATCTATAAACAAAAATAAATAAACACAAAAAATATCATTTGTAGTAAGTACAAATTTGTTTAAATGTTGTAACCTTAATAAACTTGTTCATTGAATCAGTAGAGGGGATACATTATTGGATTGTTTGATGATTTAACAGATTATGTGAATTAAACAATAGAAAGAAGCATTGAAAAAATGTAAAGAAACGAAAGATGTGCAAATGCTAAAGAGAGTAGAAGGCCAAAGAAAAAGTTAAGAATTTGGGGGGAAAATAGGAATTGAATTTGAAAGTAAACCAAAGTAGGATGAGGTAATGGATCTGACTGATATGCAGCAGAGCAAAATTTCAGTTAGTGTGCTGCTTGGAGAGGAACTGAGCTAAACTAAGCTGAAGCAAAGTGCTTCCTCACAAGAAAAGGATTGTACCCAACCACCCTTACTTAGGGTTAATGCCAGAGGTATAATAAATACAGAGGCAAGGGAAGAATTTGAGGAGAAACACATTTTAATTGGGGGTGGGGGTCAAGTATTACATAAGAAGGGAAATCAAGGAGGAGTGAACTATCATACAGCATGTTTGCAACTTGTTCCAATTTTATTTCAATATTTTAACTTGTAGTTTGTTGAAAAGAATTTTTGAAATTTGGTTTTCAATTAGTTGTTTTCCTTTCTTTGGCTAAGATGAAGGCTGTTTCCTGTGTTCCATTTAATTTGCACATCAGTTGGAGTGTTTGAGCTTCACAATTATATTGTAAGATTGAACTGCATTTTGACATAAAAAAGTAGTGGATTTCAAAACTATGTTAATCTGGATTTGACAAAATACTTCACATTTCATGTCAGAGTAAATCCTATGCTTCATATTTTGTGTTTGTTGTATTTGAGTTATAGTCAGTCAGAGTGACGGAACACAATTAAAAACTCAGCATTTCAGTCTGCTACTGTCAGGAATAGATACTAATACTTAATCTTTGCTGGCTTTGAGGTAAATATGAGATTTTATAAATACAAGAACAATTTGCATTAAATGGAACCTTTAACACAGTGAAATATCCCCAGGCACCTCCCAGAAGTGTTATGAGACAAAATTGAACACTGAGCCATGTGAGGAGATATTATGATAGATTACCAATTGCCATGGCCAAAGAAGTATGTTTTAAATAGCATCTTAAAGGGAAACTTGGAATAACAATACTCTTTCATTATTATAACTTGTATTCATCTTTAGCCTCAACTAGCAGAATCTTTCCTTTGGCCCTGGTAATCTTGTTTGAAGTTAATGCAACATCAGCCCAATCCTGGCAACATTACAACACTGACTGTAACGTGATACTAAATTCACAATATTAATTAGGAGAAACATGAAAAAACAAATTCTGCTGTTGCCAGAATCTTGAAACAAAAAACAGATAGGAAAGAGTTAGAGAGGTTTAAGGTGTGAATTCCAGAACTTGAGGTTAGGCAGCTGAAGGCATAGCCTCCAGTGCTAGAGTAATGAAAATCAGAGATGAGCATAAAGATAAAACTTAAAAGCCAGGGATTTCAGGGACTGCGAGGCTGATTATAAAAATCAGGAAGGGGCAAGGCAATGGAGGAAAACAAAATGAGAATTTTAAAATCATGTGTGTCCTGAGTCGCAGCACCCTGACTTAACATTATCCAAGTCCCCAATAAAACTATTCCTGTTTCTCACCCTACTATTCCCCCAATGCAGCCCTCATCTCTGATTCCTTAAACTCAAGGAATGTAGATGTGAAAGGATATGATGGATTACTGATTTAGCTATCCATTGCCAGATGAGAACTTCTTTCTGAATAAGGCAGGATCATTCAATCTGTTGCTTCGGCCACTTCTCCCCCTTCCACTCGCTACTGAGCCAAATCTCCCCAAAATGCTCTGTCGTTCCCCCGTACTATTCCCAGTCCCAAAATCACAGTTTTCTCTAGTTTCTCTCTTCTGCCATTATGCCCCTTCCAACCTCATCTTGTCCACGAGACCCAATGCCGATTCCCTTCATTCACTTCCCACTAAACAGGTAAACTCCCAATTTCTTCTTCTGGGCACCATTTTAACTGGTATTGTTAACAGTTCCCTTTTTTCAGATGATACCATAGAGCCCTTCCCTACAGTGCACAAACAGGACCCTCAGCCCATCGAGTCTGCACTGACTCAACCAGGCCCTATCCCCATATCCCTATACATTTACCCGCTAATCCTTCTAACCTACACATCCCAGGACATTAAGGGGCAATTTTATAGAATATTACAGCGCAGTACAGGCCCTTCGGCCCTCGATGTTGCGCCAGCCAGTGGACCCTCTAATCTAAACTATTCCAATATCATCCATATGCCTATCTACCGACCATTTGAATGCCCCCAAAGTAGGCGAGTCCACAACTGCTGCAGGCAGGGCATTCCACGCCCTCACCACCCTCTGTGTAAAGAACCTGCCTCTGACATCCGTCCTATAACTACCACCTCTTAATTTAAAGTTATGTCCCCTCGTGTTGGTCATCACCATCCGAGGAAAAAGGCTCTCACTATCCACCCTATCCAATCCCTTGATCATCTTATACGCCTCAATTAGGTCACCGCGTAACCTTCTTCTCTCTAATGAAAATAACCTCAGGTCCCTCAGCCTTTCCTCATAAGGCCTTCCCACCATACCAGGCAACATCCTGGTAAACCTCCTCTGCACCCTTTCCAATGCTTCCACATCTTTCTTATAATGCGGCGACCAGAACTGTACGCAATACTCCAAGTGCGGCCGCACCAGAGTTTTGTACAGTTGTAACATAACCTCACGGCTCCTAAATTCAATCCCTCTACCAATAAAAGCTAACACACCATACGCCTTCTTAACAACTTTATCAACCTGGATGCCAACTTTCAAAGAGCTATGGACTTGTACCCCAAGATCCCTCTGCTCATCAACACTATTAAGGGAGCTTCCATTAGCCCTATATTTCATATGCCTGTTATTCCTACCAAAGTGAATCACCTCACACTTATCTGTATTGAATTCCATTTGCCACCTCACGGCCCAGCTCTGCAACCTATCTATGTCCCTCTGCAAACTGTAACATCCATCCTCGCTGTCTACAACTCCCCCCACTTTGGTATCGTCAGCAAATTTACTAATCCAAACCTCTACACCCTCATCTAGGTCATTTATAAAAATGACATACAGCAGTGGCCCCAAAACAGATCCTTGAGGTACACCACTTGTAACTGCACTCCAGGTTGAATATTTCCCATCAACCACCACCCTCTGTCTTCTATCAGCTAGCCAATTCCTAATCCAAGCTGCTAAATCACCTTCAATCCCATGCATCTGCACTTTCTGCAGTAGCCTACCATGGGGAACCTTATCAAACGCTTTGCTAAAATCCATATACACTACATCAACTGCCTTACCCTTATCTACCTCTTTGGTCACCTCCTCAAAAAACTCAATAACGTTTGTGAGGCATGACCTACCCTTCACAAAACCGTGCTGACTATCCCTAATCAATTTATTTCTCTCTAGATGCTTATAAATTCAATCCCTTATAATTCTTTCCAAGACTTTGCCCACAACAGAAGTCAGGCTCACCGGTCTATAATTTCCAGGATGGTCCCTACTCCCCTTTTTGAACAAAGGGACAACGTTTGCCATCCTCCAGTCTTCCGGCACTATACCTGTAGCCAGCGACGACATGAAGATCAAAACCAAAGGCTCTGCAATCTCCTCTCTAGCCTCCCAAAGAATCCAAGGGTAAATCCCATCTGGCCCAGGCAACATACCAACCGCGAGTCCCACTCCTTCCCACAGACTCTCCTATCTATCCCCTTAACTAGGGAGTCCCCAATCACTAATCCAGATCTTTTCTTCCCCCTTCCCACCTGAGCATCAAGGACAGGCTCAACTCCCAAGACCTGTACTCCATGGCTTACCCCAGTTGTATCTTCATCCCCATCAGCATCCAAAGCAGAGTATTTATTAAGTAGAGGAACAGCCTCAGGGGAACTCTGCACTGACTGCTTCTTACCCCTTCTGACAGTCACCCATGTATCACATTTAGGAGTAACTATCTCCCTGTAGCTTTTATCAATAGCCATCTCTGCTTCCCTAATAATTCTTAGTTCCTCCAGTTCCAGCTACAGGTCCCTAACATGGTCCTCAAGGAGATGGAACTGGATGCACCTCTGGCAGGTGTAATCAGCTGGGACACTACCAGTGTCCCTCACCTCAAACATTCCACAGGAGGTACATCGCACTGCCTGCGCTGCCATCCCTATTACTTCCTTTACACAGAAACAAATATAAACTTAAACTTACCTGCTCACACTCCTAGTCGCTCTCCTTTTTTTATTAGGTTAGAGGAGGGGGGAGGGTTGGGATACTCTACACGTGTAGAGTATCGGGATTCTTCATCTTCCCAATTTATGGAGGTCCAGGTAAAAAAAAACTCCTGCACAGGCCTCCCTGTGACTACTTCCTGTATCCGGTTTTAAAAGTTAAAAAAAAACTAAAGACGATTTTAGCATGGCCAATCAGCCTAAACCGCACATCTTTGGACTGTGGAACAAAACCACAGCACCCGGAGGGAACCCACGCAGACATGAGGAAAATGTGCAAACTCCACACAGACAGTGACCTAGGTCCTTGGAGCTGTGAAGCAGTAATGCTAACCACTGTGCTGTACCTCCTGTCTATCTTTTAAAACCACTGTCACCAACCCTCTCTACAAAAAAAAATCAACCTTTGACTCCCATCACCTTTGCACGCTATTATCACACCTCCAAATTCCCATTACTTTCCAAAGTTCTTGTATATGTTGCTGCTTCCCAAATCCATGCAATCTTTCCCAGGACAATATGTTTGAATTGGTCTGATTGGATTTCTGTTCCTGTCATTATGCTGAAATGGCTCTTATTAAAGGTACAAATAACTGTTACGCAATTGTGACAAAGTTATCCCTCCTCATCTGTAATAATCTGTGTGAGGTCAATCTTCGATCACCAATCACCCTTTTATTTAGTGATATCTAAATGCCATTCAACGTATACAGAGTACAGATCAGTCCCAAGTCTATCAGCTGCTAGTTCCTTGTCCATTGGGTGAGCATCCATTCATTTATTAGGGGAGCTCATATTGATAGAGATTAATAGGGAGACTTATGGATGTTCCCGTGTGGCTATCATAACATCAAGCTTCCTGGCATGTTTGAGCCTTTGAAATGGCTGACTAAACCATTCTCCTTCAGTGCAGTTACCATTCAGCTGGATGGAAATGCACTTGACTATTCTAATCTTAAATATATAGTTGTAGCTAGATTATTGCTTGCAATGACTTTTCTTCTGCTCTTGCATTTATACCTCTGGTATCTCCCCAAAGACTTAACATTTCCCTCCTCCAAGTTTTCTTGCTGCTGCCCTTGGCTATATTATCGAGAAGTACAGCATTAGTTTTCATGTATATGCTGCTGATACTCAGCTCTACATCACCTTCACTTCCTTGACTCTGTCACTGTTGAAAAATAATCAGACTGTTTATCAGAGATCTGGTACTGGATGACCAGAAATTTTCTGCACTTAAACATTGGGAAGCCTGCAGCCATTGTCTTGGGTCTTTGCTGCAAACTCTGTTTCTTTGAGACAGTGGTGTAGTGCAATGTCACAGAGCTAATAACAGTAAGAAGACTGACAACACCAGTTTTAAATCCAACCTATTTATTTGATAGTAAACTCGCAAGCTTTCGAATCTATGGCCTTCGTCAGGCGAATGAGGTGTTCTGGTCTCCAATAGCACACATACCAGCACAGACTGTTCACAGATTACTGATTAGAATGCGAATCTCTATATCTAACCTGCTATTCAAGTCTATTCAAGTGCTATTGGAGACCAGAACACTCATTCGCCTGACAAAAGCCATAGAGTCGAAAGCTTGCGAGTTTACTATCAAATAAATCGGTTGGATTTAAAACTGGTGTTGTCAGACTTCTTACTGTGTTTACCCCAGCCCAATGCTGGCGTTTCTACATTATGACAGAGCTAATAACCCAGAGGTGCAGGCTAATGTTCTGTAACGTGGTTTCTAATCTTACCATGGCAGCTGGTGAAATTTAAATTCAAATAAAATTTGAAATGGAAAGTGAGCCTTGGTAATGGTGACCATGCAACTTTTATCAGTTGCCACAAAAAACTATATGGTTCACTTTAGGGAAGGAAATTTGCCAGTTTTACCTGTTCTGGTTCCATGTGACTCCAGATCTGCAGTAATGTGGTTGTCTTTTAACTGCCTTCTGAAATAGGTTAGAACATTACTCAGTTCAAGAACAAATGAGGATGAGCAACAAATGCTGGCCTTGCCAATGACACCTAGGTCTATTAAAAAAAATTAAAAAGCTCCATCAGTCTCTGTAGCAACTGTGTGAGATTAATCCAGATTGTTCAGAGCTTTAGTTTCATGTTTGATCCCAAGGTAAACTTCCCAATCATATGTATGCATCATCTTTAATTTTCATCTCAGTAACATGGTCAGACTTTGCCCCATTTCAGCTCATCAGCTGCTGAAACTCTCATTCATGCCTTTGTTACCTCTGGACTTGACTATTTCAATGCAGTCCTGGCTGGTCTCCCACATTCTACGTTCTAAGTTGATTTTGTCCAAAGTTCAGCTACCTTCATCCTTATTTGCACTAAGTCCTGTTTCACCTAGTACCCCAATGTTCACTGATTTACATTGGTTTCTGTCAGACAACATTTATAATTTAAAATTCTCACCCTTGTTCTCAAATCCCTCTATGGCTCACCCCCTCGGTATCTTTGTAATTTCCTTCAGTCTCGATCACCTCCTTGGAATCTGCTGTCCTCTGATTCTGGCCACTTGAATATCCTGCTTTTAAATGCCTTACTATTGTATCTTCAGTTGCCTGTGCCTTATACTCTAGAAATCTCTCTCTAAACCGCTCTATTTCTCATCCATTAAATAATTTCTTAAACAATTTGTTTCTTCAACCAAAATTTTGACTATTTGACCCAGTTTTGCCAAATACAGTTCGGTGTCTAAGTTTATACTTTTGCCTCCTGTGAATAAAATCCTTGTGGCATTTTATTAGCTTTAAAGCATCATATAAGTTATTGTTATCAATCACTGATCACATGTTGATATGTGAATGGAATTGAACTTAAAGATAGTACTTGAATAATACTTAAATATTTAAATTCAGTTAATAAAATCTGAAATTGAAAGCTAGTCTCATGATATATAACATCGATTGTAAAATGCAACATGAATTGAATTCAACCCCAACGCAATGGCACCGTGATTAGCATTGCTGCCTTACAGTGCCAGGGACCCAGGTTCAATTCCAACCTCAGGTCACTGTCTATGTTGAGTTTGCATGTCTTCCTGTATCTGCGTGGGTTCCTTTGGGTTTTTTGGTTTCCTCCCACACTCCAAAGATGTGCGAGTTAGGTAGATTAGCCATGTTAAATTGCTCTTTAGTGTCAGGGGTTTGCAGGATGAATATGTGGGATTACAGAAATAGGATGTTGGGTGGGATTGTGGTGAGTGCAGACTCAATGGGTCAAGTGGCCTTCTTCTGCACTATAAGGATTCTATGATTGTATGATTCTATGATAGTATCCTTTCAGGAGGAAACTTTCCATTCTTACCTGATCTGGCCTGTATGTGAATTCAGACACACAGAAATGTAGTTGACTCTTAAATGCTTCTGAAATGGCCTAGCAAACTGTTCAGTTCAGGGGCAATTTGGGATGGCAACAAAATGCCAGCCTAGTTAGTGAGGCCTACATCCCATGAACAATAAATTTTACAAAATGCTGCCTGAAGGCTGACAGCAGGGAAATATAAATCAAGGTCTTTGAAGAGCAATATAAATTGAATGACTTATAAAAAATTCAAAATCAAAAACGAGAACTCAGAAGAAGTATTATGAGCACACCCCTCATCTGGATAGAGATGCAGATATTCAGTTTCTGTCCTTTAAGGCTTCCCACTCTGTCAGTTACACTGAACAAGCACTTTGTGCTGTACTCCCACCTGTTATCCAGGTAAGTTCCACACAGCTTGAGAAAACCTGTACAAAGGCTGTGTAAATTCTAGACTAACTCCTCAGTTTATTGAAGATTCAGATATTTTGATGACTGACCAAACTTCTCCAGGGCGTATTCTGTCTGGAACCTACCCAGGTTAAATCCAAAATTGAACAGGATTCCTGACCTCCAACAACATATTTTGGGTTTTAAACTAACATTTTGTAGTTAGAATTCTGTCCATGGAGTCATATGAAAAACTTGTTTGAATTGAACTCCTTACATATTCAATGTATACACAGAGTAAAAACACATCTATTTATATTTCAAGATTTCATTTGTTTCTAATCAAGTAATATAATAAATTTCATATTATATGAGGGTATTTTGGGTTCTGTGCTTCCAGATTATGAGATCATAAAAAGAAAAACATAAAGTACATGGAGAATGGAGCAAAACTTTGTGAAACACAGTGTGTTATTCTTATTTTTAACAGAAGTATTTTTGAAGGACCACATACCATATTCAAACAAGGAATTATAACTGCAGTCAAAACAATGCCAATTACTGCATTTTCTTATTATTTTTACATTGTGATTTAAATAAACCTTGTTTATAGGATTTATCCCATACCACTTTCTGTATCCTCAGGAGGCTAGCAGATCATGAAAGGGCCTGGAATCATTCCAGTAAGCTAAAGATGTTAATAAAGACCTTTGTTAAATTTCCAGACAATCACCAGATAATGCTATTATAAAGTCACAATTTAGATTATAAGGATGGAATGTTCGTTAATGGCAATAGCTTTTGACACTCAGCACAAGAAATATAACGGAATAAAAAGATAAAAGTATTACACTTATGAAGTTGCTAATGCAAGAATTCTCATGTTAAACACTACCTTGTATGATTCCACGGCCTCTGATGAATTAGCTGATTACTATCATAGTGGCAGTGGGGAAAATACGAGCTGTAGAGGAAAAGAAATCATTTTCGTTTGTTACAGCTCATTGCTGTACACTGACCTACATGGAAAGTAAGCACATGTATCACCTTAATTGCTTTACTGGCAGTAATGTTAACTACATTATATCATTAAAGCTGTATTTTTTTCTCAAATCAAACTGATTCTGTAGAATATCTCAAATTTTAAATTGGGGTCAGGTTCAGCATGTACCCTGCTCTACCTCACCACCATTTCTCTACTGCGTTGTCAGACTGCTTGCCTTGATGACCCACAGTTTCCTCCAGTGAATCAGAGGAAAGACCAAAAGTATTGTCTCAATCTCTGTAACAAACAATTCTCAGTGATTCTATTGGTCCCTCTCACCACCATTTCTGACTGGATCTACTTGGTCCTGGGCTGAGTTTCTGATCCAATTTCCTCTACATCCATAATACTATATGAATACACCTGTGCCACAATTCATCTAACTGAAAATCTTAAAGACCTTTTGTGAACTCCAGATTTAGCTTTTTTTTGCACATTGTACACTTACATCCTGATAAATTTGATCTCATCCAAATGCCAACCTACACCATGTCCTGCTCACTACTTAGCCCTGTTCTTGTGATGTACATCAGCTCCTAGAGCATCACTGCCTCAGTTCTAAAAATTTACACCGAAATCTTCAGATTCCGCCATAGAATGGCCTCTCACTATCTCCGTAACCTTCTCTGGCTGTATAGTTCTGCAAGAGCTGTCCACTTCTCTAACTCTGGTCTCTTGCGACATAGCCTGAAGAGGCTTTGTCACCATGCCTTCAGTCATCCAGATTTTAAGCTTGGTTATTCCCTCCCTAAACTTTCTTGTTTCTCCATCATTCTGTCCTCTTTAAAGATCTATCATTTTTTTTTACAATATTGTTCCTGTAAAACATTTTGGGGCTTTTTTTCCAAGCGCATTGTGGTTAGAATTTTAAATGCCTATAATGTACCGTTTTCGGTATGGATCCCAATACCTTATAATAATGCATGTCTTCTTTAAATGTAGCAATATAATTTCACTAATTACATAAATTCCTTTTAGTCATTCATGAAACATGGGTAGTCTGGCCTTGCTTGAATTTATTGCTGATCCTAATATCCAAACCATCCCAATTATTCCTGAGGAAGATGATGGTGAACCACTGCTTTCTTGAACCATGACAGTCCATATTAGAGATGGACTTCCAGGACTTTGAATCAGCATCAATAATTGAATGATAATGTAATTCCAAAACAGAATGATTTGTGACTGAAAGGGAAATGTGCAGATGGTGATGTTCCCATTGCTCCCCTTGTTCTAGGTCACAGAAATTTTACGTTGAAAAGTTGCTTTGAAAGGAGCCTTGATAGCTTTCTGTAGTGCATCTTGCAATTGCAACCACTTCATAGTTACTCTCTGTAGAATAGCCACTGTAAATATATTGTATTAATTTCTGTCAGCATATGTATGTTTATTTGTATATGATATTTAAAGTACAATGTTTGTTTTTTTCTTTTACTTTTAGTTGTCAAGTGCTCTGAACAACTTGGGTTCATTGAGAGTGATCTGAAAGGGTAAGAATATTTATTGCTTTGGGTTGACAATAACGTTGTTTTGCAGTATTGATTTTCTCTCATTCTGGGATCTGTGCATTTTGATTAAAGAGATGTGACTCGGGGATGTCTAAATACCTGTCTTGTTCTGCACAACAAGAGCATCAAACTGTAGTCAGCAGTACAAGTGATTAGATTTGATAAAACTTTTTTTTCAAAAATGGTTGATTCCAATGGTTGAATTCTGAATTACCAGTTGTATGTTTCAATCTTCCTTGTAGATTATAGCAGTTCATTTTATATTAACAATGTGGTTCAACTTGTCAACAGTAAATATATCACCTGTTTCCAATAATATGTTTATAGGCCATGATTTTATGATCGCGTTGTGCCAGATGCAGATCGCACCAATCTGGGAAAATTGCATGTGGGCCTAAAAACAGGTTTTGCACCTGGTGCCAAGTGCTTTGCAATCTGCTCAGTCTCCTTCTGATGATCTGCTCAGAAAGAAAATGAAGCTGATTAGCATAAGATTGACTTGGTCTCGTTAACAAGTTTGGCAAATGAGGGTCAGGAAGAGGGGTTCATGACATGATTTGATTTTGGTTTGATTTATTATTGTCACATGTATTGGGATGCAGTGAAATGTATTGTTTCTTACACACTATAGAGACAATGCATAATGTTCATAGAGTCCATAGAGAAAAGGAAAGAGAGGGTTCAGAATGTAGTGTTACGATCATTGCAAGTGTGTACTGAAAGATCAACTCAATATAAGGTATATCTATTCAAAAGTCTGATGGCAGCAGGGATGATGCTGTTCTTGAGTTGGTTGATTGGTCATCTCAGACTTTTGTATCTTTTCCCTGATTGAAAAAAATGGAAGTATGTCCAAGTCCTTGGTTATGCTGGCTACTTTTCCAAGGCAGCTGCAAGTGTAGACAGAGTCAGTGGGTGGAAGGCTGGTTTGTGGATGGACACGTCTACCTTCACAACCTTTTGTAGTTTCTTGTGGTCTTGGTCAGAGTAGGAGCTATAGCAAGCTGTGATACATCTGGAATGGATGCTTTCTATGATGCATCTGTAAAAATTGGTGAGTCATAGTGACTTGTTGAGAAAGTGGAGGTGGCTTATTGAAGGGGAGAGGTGTCATGAAGGAGGGGATCATGAAGGGGGTCCCGTTTGGGAAGGCCCCAATGCTCTGATGTCAATAGTCTTTTTGGGGAGCGGAGAGGGGAAACATCCCTTTAATAAGAGGTCTCCGACATCTGTTTTCCACAATTTCAATTGGAGATCGAGGCACCCTTTAAAAATGATGTCCAATCTCTGAGAATCTGGGATTATCATCTTATGTAGGTTCCAGCCCTCTCAGAACCAATGAGAAATTCAGTACTGTCCCAAAAAATGACTAAGTGTGGGATGATTAACGTTTAGTAATGTTTTGGAAAAATTCTGCCTGTAGAACCTTAGAATGAACAACACTGAAGGAGACCATTCGACTCGTTATGCCTGTGCAATCCCTTTAGTCGAGCTTTCCAATTAATTCCACTTTTCTGGGGCCCAATTTTTCCCTAAATGTTAACAAAGAAGGTCATTTTAACTGAGATAACAACTAATTGCCCATTAATTTTTGTTAGTTTCTTAATAGAAGATATGAGAAGCATAAAGTTCAACAATGATGTGCTCTACCATATTCAGCTGTTTAACTCTTTGTGGAAAATAATGTGGATAGTTTACACCAAAAACATTGCAGATAGTCGAGCTGAGCAAAGTCATTTTTTGTACAGTAACTGCATAAAACCTGCAATAGTTCGATCAAATGTGTCAGTATTTAATTTCAAATAAAATTATTAATTTATCGCTCTATTTTGGTCTTTTGAATCTCCTCTCATTATTGCTGCACAATTATTCTAATTATAATAGTTTTCTTCCAGATCTCTGCTGTACAACTTTACGACTGATAAAGAAGAATCTGAAAGTAGTCTTGGGATTGCTTTCACTTAGGTTCATTTATTCTTTTTGATGAGAATATGTCTGGACTCTTGGCTGGCCTGCCTTATCTAGCATGATGAATCCTGCCATGATGAGGCCGGAAAATCCCGGCCTTAGTTCACTGCACAATAAGAGTTAAAAGATGAAACAAGGGGTTAATGATTCTGCAGTGACATACCTCAAATGTTTCCTGCTATTTGACTAGAATATTTAAAATCATGAGATGTCACATGATTTTGAAAGGACATATTTCTTAAAAGCAGAATTTGTAGTTTCAATATAGAGAATGCTTAATTATATTTTTGAAATAATTATAAACAAATACCTATTTATTTACTATTGCCAGTACATTCCTCTGACAGTTGAAAGAGAATGTGCAAACACTGTATCAATGGTTTGACAATATAATCAGCTCAATACTGGGCATACTATGACCATGATAAACTTACATGGTCCCATATCAGCAAATTCTAAACAGGACAGCTCTGCTCTAATTAACATCCTAATGGATATATTCATGCTTATGTTAATAACCCATTTGTTTCTTTAAAATCGTTTTTAATTATGCTTCCTTATCTTTCAACAACAGTGTTGGATTGGAGCTTCAATTATAATACCATAAGCAAGTTAAAATTGTTAAATATATGAACTACTGGAAATTTTAGAAAGCGATTACGATAACAGTGATAAAGATGTTACCAATAAATAGCAAGTGATGAACTGAAGTAGGGAATGCACCTGCTATTATTTCATGAAGTAACAGGTCATAAAGCCAGAAATTATATTTTCAAAGTGTGAAATTCTGGAGACAGTGGCCAATTTAACAGGAATGTAGTATTTCTTCCTGCATGTGAATACGTCACCAATGACATTCATTATACAGCCCAAGGACTACTTTCTGCTATTTAGCCTTTACTCTGTGCACTTGACAGGTTTGTACTTTTGCATGCCACTAAATCTCAGTGTAAATTTAGTCCCAATAATCTGAACAATATCTTGTAAAACTGAATTAGATAACTGTGAATGCTATCGCCTACAATTTCAAAGGACAAAGAAAAAATAACTCAGTGAATTCAAGCCAGTGCTGTGATTAAAAGCAAAACTCTGCAAATGCTGAAAATATGAAACAAAAACATGAATGCTGGATCCAACAGATAAAGCAGCATCTTTATGGAGAACACAGACATTGAACCTTTCCTCAGAACTGGAAGACACCACAGCGTGACATAGTAGCAGTGGTTAGCATTGCTGCCTCAGAGCGCCAGGGATGAGGTTCGATTCTGGTTTCAGCACTGTCTGGAGTTTGCACATTCTCCACATGTCTGTACAGCTTTTTTCTAGGTGTTCAGTTTCCTCCCACATTCCAAAGATATGTGGGTTAGATGGATAAGGGGGTAAATTGCCCCTTAGTGCTGGGGGGATTAATAGGGTAAATATGTGGGTTTACGCGGATGGGGCTTGGGTGGGATTATTCTAGGTGCAGGTTCGATGGGCTGAATGGCCTTCTTTTATACTGTAGGGATTCTATAATTCTGTGAACAGGATGGAGAAAGGAATACAAGAAGGAAAAATAGGAGAAAAGACAAAAAAAGAGTTGTGGTCATTGTTTCTTTACTGCACCACTTGTTAACCAAGTCCCTGTCTCTTGTAATTTGCAGTGCTGACAGGCATTGATATTGAATATATTAGGAAAATAATGATATGTTCAGGGAGTTTTTTTTTGTATGTGTAAACATTAGTAATGAGGTGTAGTTTTAGAGGCTTTCATTTAATGTTCCTGTGCCTGGAAAAACCTGTAGTCAAATTCATGCTAGACAAAAGTTTTTAGAATGTTTGGGCAAGGTTGTTTAAGTTCCAACTGGCATTCTGTTGTGATAAAGAGAGTTACAGCATGAAGAATAAATATAGTTGCTTCCCAACTTGAGGCCCTGATAAGAAAAAAAGCTTTCCTTTGTTCTTTAGTTGTAACTGAAAGTTAGAGCAGTTGATGACAGACATTTAAAAATGGACCATCTCTCAGCTGTTTTAGAATAAAAGCCATGCAATAGAATAATGTTTAAGAAAGCCAGTGCCAGTAATCTAAAGAACTGCTACTTAAGGCAACAAGAAAAATGAAAAGGAGTTTCCAGAAGGTCTGAATTTAAAGGAACAAAGAGGAACTATATGCAGAACATGGTACTATTCCTTTCAAGTAATAGAACTGAGAAGGAATCAGTCAGTAAGAATGTTAGAGAAAAGTTTCTAAAGTAATCCCAAAGTTTGGAATGCCTTACTACCACCTGGGAAACAAATCTTAAAGTAATTGGGAAGAGGGTATTGCCTGGATATCAGTATTTGTCTGTGGAAAACAGTCAAGGCAAAGAAACTTTAACAAGGTTGGTACGAAATCCTGGAATGGAATCACTTTAAAAGTGGAGCGAAAACTTTATGTAACAAGTCATATGTAAAATCTAGACTATATTCCAGAATATGAACTGCCTAGTGAAAGTAAAGATATGAGAACAGATTTTAAAGCATATGTTGGGAGTGGAGTTTTGAAACTCTCATTTAACAATCATCGAGCAGGGAGGTGGATTCTTAGGAGAAATCCACGGACACTAACTTGGCTTCAGAGAAGAATGTGCATTAGACCACGGTCATCTTGTCTGCTTCAAAGGGTTTTTGTGTGTTACTGGCATCATTGTAGTTTCAATGTATTTTCTCATCCATGTTAATATTATCCATGTGTTTGTTCAGCTAAGCAGGGAGTTACTGGGATTGTAACAAGCACCAATTAGGATATTGTAATTAAGCGCTTCAAATTATGTGAACTGTTGGAACAGTTTGGAAACAATTTGCATCTGTTACTTGAATTTGAACTTAAATTGGGGTTTTGGAATAATTGAAGTTGTCTTTTTCTCTGTGATGAGTTGGTGCAACTGTATTTACAAAAATGACAGTAATGTCTTATGCTGTAATCCGAAGCTTTTAATCTTTGTTGCATGGTAACTTACCCAGCTTTTAATTTAGATAATTCGTTAAAAATTCTGACTTTTGTGATTGTACAAGTTTACAGTTGCAATCAAAACATGTAATAATCAGGTTGGGACAAAAGCAGAGTGTGAATTCCCTAAAATCAATTAACATATTAAAAGAAATGCACGAGTAAATTAAATGTGCATATTGCAATTGTTTTAGTTGAGCAGATGCATTACTGATCATCTGTTTCTTCATGGTTGGCATTTCAATTTCAGATTCTGTGTCTTTAGTCATCAGGACCATTGTTTCCCGTCAAACCACCATGCCTTGTTAACCAAGGCCCTGCTGTCTCTTGTCTGCTGTTCTGGCTGAGAATGACACTGAAAAGGTTGAGCACGTCACATAGAAGCACTCTCAGCCAGTGGAAAAGACATAATGTCAGACTTTATTTTATTACAATACTGCAGAGTTAATGATGTAATAGAAAGCAGTGAAATATCACATTAACTCATTGTCTCTGAGCCAGGAGATCATAGATTCAAGTCCCATTAATCCAGCTTTGCGCTTCAATGTAATACAGAGGTGATATTACATTGTTGGGAGTGCTAGTCTAGGAATTGGATTCTGATCAAAGTGAGAAATTTAGATCCAGTGCATGCACCTAATGAGTGGATAGCAGGTCTGTGAAAAATTGGACCGCTAGAAAGGAGGCGGCTAAGAGGGGATCTTATTGAAGCATATAAGATGATTAGAGGTTTAGATAGGGTGGACAGTGATAGCCTTTTTCCTAGGATGGAGAAAGCTAGCACGAGGGGACACAGCTTTAAATTAAGGGGTATGAGTTATAGGACGGATATCAGAGGTAGGTTCTTTACTCAAAGAGTGATTAGGGAGTGGAATGCCCTGCCTGCAGCTGTTGTAGATGCGCCAAGTTTGGTGGCGTTTAAGAGGTTAATTGATAAGTATATGGAAGAGAAGGGAATGGTTTAGTTTGGAGGGGCATTGCTTTTTATTTTGGTCAGCACAACATCAAAGGCCGAAGGGCCTGTTCTGTGCTGTAATGTTCTATGTTCTATGTTCTATGTTCTATGGCCTCATTACCATATCACATTTAGAGGGTGTTCACTGGGGCAGCTAAGGAAATGACTAGGAGTGATTGACCACTGAAGTGAGGGCCTGAGTCAGAATGCAGTCAATTGAGGAAACACGTGGGGCCAACAGCATTCCTAGTTTTAATTTGGAATCAGAAGTAGCTGCTCTCTTCTGATTCATCTTCTGATGTGGACTGGGTAAGCACACACTTCATTAAATGCTATGCCATCAAATTTGTAGATTGCTTTCTTCCAGCTGAAGTGTTGAACTAAAACCACACAGTCATGGATGTGTGATGGGTATAGTAAGGGGCTGAGGACCTTAAAGGGCACTGGTATTTGAGAATGATCATGGAGGAGGTGTTGTTGCCTATTCTTACTAATTGCGGCCTGTGGGCTTGGAAGTCTAAGATCCAGTCACAGAGGGAGGAGCCAAGGCCCTGGAGTTTGGAGATGGGTTTTATAGGAATAATGTATTGAAGGTTGAGCTACAGTCAATAAGTAGGAGTCTGACGTAAGTGTCTTTGTTATCCAGGTGTTCCAGGGTTGAGTGTAGGGCCAGGTAGATGGCATCTGCTGTGAACCTGTTGTGGCGATAGGCAAACTGCAGTGGATCCAGGCAATATAGAAGGCCAGAATTGATCCGTGCCATGACTAACCTTTCGAAGTACTTCATGATGATGAAGGTCAGAGCCACAGTGAAAGTGCAAAATTAATTTTAAAAAGGTGGTTTCCCGCTGAAGAAATTTTATCTCTTGACTAATACCACCATTTATTTCTATCATTAATGAGACCACATGTGCAAATTCTTTGGTGACTACTTTTGAAAGTAAACAATTAATTGTGATGGGGTTTGGGATATCTTAAGAACATGAAATATACTATTTAAATACAAGTTATTTCTCATGATAAAAATCATAGAGTGGTACACTACAGAAAGAGTTCATCTGGCCCATCATTTATATGTAGTTCTCTTTAAAAGCAGCTCACTTATTCCCACTCATCCATCTTTTCCTGATAGCCCTGATTTTTTTCTCTCCAGATAATTATCCAATTTGAGAATTTAATCTGCCTCCAACACAATCTCTGACAATGCTCACAACTCACTGTATAAAAAAAATCTTTAAAATTATTAAGCATAATTCTAAACTGCACATCATGTATGATTTTTTTCATTATAAATTGAGAGATTTTGCGTTCTGCTTGGAAAAGCTTGCGGTTAAAATTAAACTGCTTTATGTTTTTTGAACTGTGCAAAATAATCCTAGCAATGGCTCCCCCGTCAATAGTAATAATAGAATTAACACCCTGTCATTCTTTATAAATCAGAGATAAAACTTGAATTGTTACTGGATGTGTAGATAGTGTCTATATGACTTCTCCAATGACTGAAATACAAATATTAAACTCACAAGTTGTGGTGGCTGATAAAATATCCAAGATGAATCAGTCAGAGGTTATATACTCAAATCCCAGTCCAAGATTTGGGCAAAAATCTAGGTAGACTAAGTTGCCACCATTCAGATGAGATTTTATATTGAGGGCTTTTATGCTCCCTCGGGTAGCTACAATACCCCTTCCTTGTGAAGAAATGCAGATAAGTTATCTTGATGCCTTAGCTAATAGTTATCCCTCAATAAACATTGCTGAAACATACTGAGCACAATTTTCCCAAAAAAAGCATCATAAAGTCACAAAATTGAAGTGTTCTTTTGGGAAAATTTGGCACTGCAATCTTCCAGCACTTTGTCAATTTTTCTGACAGTTGGTAAGTTTGTGCTGGTATTGGGAGGCTGAGCCTAAGTATGCTGGAGAAGCTGCCTTCAGAGTGCTGGAGCATCATTGGGCAGGGCGCCCCCATTTGATGGTGAATGGAGAACCCTCCCCTACCCCCTCCACCCCTGCACCCCCCCACCTCCCGCACCCCCCCACCTCCGAACACCAGACTGTCCCCCAGCATCATCAGTGGCATTGCTAATCCCCCTCACCAACACCGATTGCCAGCATCAAAAGTCTCCCTATGAGTCCCTTGGTGGATTTTCAACATGCTTCTCGCCATTATGATCCCCTCCACGGCATGTCTCAACTACATATCCCCTCCTGCAAAGCTTCACCTCACTAAAAAGTCCCTTACAGAGCTTCCCCATTGCGGAGCACTCCTATGCATAAGCCCGCAGTCATTGTGCATAGCCCCTGTCATAGCCACAACTCCACCTAGGTGCAACTCCACTTATGCACACCTCCTTGGTACTGCCAGGTTGCCAAGTGAGCTTCGTCAGGATGCTAGTGAGCACCGCCAGACTGGGCATTGCTTGTGGGTTTCAGTGACCACCCCGTGTTATCAATGGCCTCTGAATTCCTTCTGGCATGGTCATGGGGCCTCTTTACTGCGACTGCAGAGCAGTAGTGATTCTCACTGGTGTGAAGTCTTCCCCACAAGGGGGGAAGCATCCCGGAGGGTGGAAAAGCCATCTGGACTGGCAAAACACGGCTGGGAGGATACCTTCACATGTTATCTTCTTAGCTTGCCACATTGATCAACATCGTGGAGCATTAAGATTGTGCCAGTTATCTGGTGTTTTAGCTCATTGCTGTATTTGGCATCTATTGTGTGAAAATTGGCTGCTGTGTTTTCCTGGACTACAACAGGGATGGCATTTAAATTATTTGATTTTGGGATGCCTTGAAATCATGCAACTTTCTATTTATATGCAAGTCTGTGGCTGTTTTCAGATTTCCTTGTACCATGGGACATGGAAGTGATTTTCATTTAAAGAAAAGGGAAAGTTAATATTTATTAATTGTATTAAAATAGTATTTTTTTCCTTGTTCTGCATCCTGAATTTAGATCATAGCTATCTTCCTACATAACACTGCTTTACTTCAGTTGAAAATGTGCAGCTATTTGGGCTTAATATTCCATATCCACCATTAATTTGACTTCATATTGGCCAACAAAAAGTTCTTTCATTCTCTTGAGATTGTTGTTCTTTATAATAATACTACATTTTGTGGAATAGCAGTAATTCTTCTAATTACATTAAGAATATCTAAATACTTACATTAAGAATATCTAAATACTAATATTGGTGAGATTGAGATTCTAACTCAGGCACCAAGAATGGAACGCCAGTGCTTTACAACAGGCAAGAACACCACGATTTGATGGCATAATAATGTTGAAATACTTTGGAGGCATCTCTGATTTCCACTAATCAATCAATTGAACCCCTCAAAAGAAGATATTTCCATTCATCAGTAAGCAGACCAAAATTATGCACATTATTCTACTCTTCGTGCTACATAAAAATCCTCCAAAATAGCTGAGTACACACTATGGTCTGTAAGGCTGATACAATTAATGTGTAGTTCTTTTCACAGCCTTGAATTTGTAATCGCACCAAATAATAACATGCCAAAATGCCGTTTCCTAGACTTTGATTTTTGTAGCTTTAACTAAATTATAGTGCTTCTGCATCTTGCATGTCAAATGCAAATCAACTAAATTTGCTTCAGAAAAAACTTCAATTATTTTGTGCTCACAGCAGATAGGTTCTTATAGAGTGCATTTAACATTGTAACTGTATATTATAACCATCAAATTATATTATTATGAAAAGTAAATCGACATTTTTTGAATATAAAATATTTCATGCACAAACAACCTTACACTTGAGTGACAGCAACTTAAATGAACAGGTTGTTACTAATTTAAATGTTTTCTGTCTCCCACTGGCTAATTTGTTTTCAAGTATCAAATAGGAGCAAATTAATACGATTCAATCCAAATAAAAAGGGGTTGAACAAAACCTTTCCTTCTATGGATTTTGAAGAGCTGTTTTTTGTCAATGTGAAGAGTATTTTGCATTCTCGTAGAGAGAGACTATGAAGGGCTAAAAGTGAAATAAACAGGTTCACCTTGAATCAAGCTGCTTGTTTCCATAAGTACTTTTATTGTTGATAAAGTGGATACAAGAAACTTACACCATTCATATTCTCCCATCAACTATGGTTTTTAAATTAAAAAATAGAATAAATTGAATATTTCTTAACCTTTCCCAACTGAGTGATCAGAGAGGACCAGTTCCCAACTCTCAGTAAATGAAGCACATAAATAGTTAAGAGGTATGCAATAATATATTGACTTATTCAATTTACTGTCCACATTGAAGCACCTTCAACAATACTGAAAGTCAATATATAGAATAACTGATATTCAGGTACAATAGACTTTCAGAAATCCAGCCTTCAAATGTTTGGAAATGCAACTTTACTGGCTGACTTTATGTGGAAAATAATTTCACTTCTCAGAATCACAGGTGACCACAATAGTTACAGTTTTGTCCCAAGGATTTGCTGTTATTGTCTTGTTTGCTTTCTCTGATAATTTGAGACATTTAATTTATTTGAAATCTGCCATTACTGAAAGTGTATTGCAAAGTACACCTGTTCACTTTCAAATTGTCCAGATAACTTGAATTCCATTCAAAGGCACAATGGTGCCTGATCAAGGGCACCAGCCTTAGGAAATAAATGGGTGCGTGCTGCTGAGACCTGCTCCCTGACCTTTATGCTGACCCTTCTCACATCTCTCCCAGTCCAATCCTGCAACGTCCCTTCCATCATCACTCTCTTCTAGTCTGAGATCCAGTGATGATCTTTCTTCGGCCTTTTACAAATATACAAATTAGGACCAGGCCTTGGCTCCTCAAGTCTGGTTCATCATTAGGTAGGATCATGGCTGATTTGATTATAACCTCCCACCTACCTCCAATAATCTTTCACCCCCATATAGAACATAAAACATAGAACATTACAGTGCAGAACAGGCCCTTCGGCCCTCGATGTTGCGCCGACCAATTAAGAAAAAGCAATGACCCTCTAACCTAAATCATTCCCTTTGCATCATAAACTTATCTACTAACCTCTTAAACACCACCAAACTTGACGCATCTACAACTGCAGCAGGCAGGGCATTCCATACCCTTACCACCCTCTGGTTAAAGAACCTACCTCTGACATTTGTCCTATAACTACCACCCCTTAATTTAAAGCTATGTCCCCTAGTGCTAACTTTCTCCATCCTCGGAAAAAGGCTATCACTGTCCACCCTATCTAAACCTCTAATCATCTTATATGTTTCAATAAGGTCTCCTCTTAGCCACCTTCTTTCTAACGAAAACAACCTTAAATCCCTCAGCCTCTCTTCATAAGACCTGCCCTCCATACCAGGCAACATCCTGGTAAACCTCCTCTGTACCCTCTCCAATGCCTCCACATCTTTCTTATAAGGCGGGGACCAGAACTGTACACAATACTCCAAGTGCGGCCGCACTAGAGTTTTGTAAAGTTGCAACATGACGTTGCGGCTCCGAAATTCAATCCCCCTACCAATAAAAGCTAAGACTCCATATGCCTTCTTAACAACCTTATCGACTTGATTGCCAACTTTCAGGATCTATGCACATATACACCAAGATCCCTCTGTTCTTCAACACTATTAAGAGTCCTACCATTAGCCCTATACTCTACACATTTGTTATTCCTGCCAAAGTGAATTACTTCACACTTTTCCACATTAAACTCCATTTGCCACCTCTCGGTCCAGCTCTGCAACTTGTCCAAGTCTCTCTGCAAACTATAACACCCCTCTTCACTATCTACCACTCCTCCGACTTTGGTGTCATCCGCAAATTTACTAATCCATCCTCAATACCTTCATCCAGATCATTTATAAAAATTACAAACAGCAGGGGCCCCAAAACAGATCCCTGAGGTACACCACTTGTAACTGAACTCCATAATGAATAATTTCCATCAACCACCACCCTCTGTCTTCTATCTGCTAGCCAATTCCTAATCCACTTAGCTAAATCACCCTCAATCCCATACATCTGCATTTTCTGCAGAAGCCTTCCATGGGGCACCTTATTGAACACCTTACTAAAGTCCATATATACCACATCAACTGCCTTACCCCCATCCACCTCTTTGGTCACTTTTTCAAAAAACTCAATGAGGTTAGTAAGGCACGACCTACCTTCACAAAACCATGCTGACTATCCCCAATCAATTCATTTCTCTCTAAATAACTATAAATCCTATCCCTAATAATTATTTCCAATACTTTGCCCACAACAGAAGTAAGACTTACTGGTCTATAATTCCCAGGAAAGTCTCTATTCCCCTTCTTGAACAATGGGACCACACGCGCTATCCTCCAGTCTTCTGGCACTATACCTGTAACCAACGACGACCTGAAAATCAGAGCCAGAGGCTCTGCAATCGCCTCTCTTGCCTCCCAGAGAATCCTAGGGTAAATCCCGTCCGGCCCAGGGGACTTATCTAACTTCAAACCCTCAAGAATATCTAGCACATCCTCCTTATCTACTTCAATACTTTCCAGTTTACAACCCTGTATCCCAGTGTTCTCCACAACTGCATTTACATCTCCCTGCGTGAATACCGAAGAGAAATATTTGTTCAGTGCCTCTCCAATCTCTTCAGGCTCCACGCACAACTTCCCACTGCTGTCTCTGACTGGCCCTAATCTTGCCCTAACCAATCTTCTATTCTGAACATATCTAAAGAAAGCTTTAGGATTCTCCTTGATCCTATCAGCCAAAGTCTTCTCGTGTCCTCTTTTAGCTCTTCTCAACTCACTCTTTAGCTCCCTCCTGGCTAATCTATAGCTATCCATTGCACTAACTGAGCCTTCAAGCCTCATCCTGACATAAGCCTCCTTTTTCCTTTTAACCAG
This sequence comes from Sphyrna mokarran, assembly GCA_024679065.1. Classification (NCBI taxonomy): domain Eukaryota; kingdom Metazoa; phylum Chordata; class Chondrichthyes; order Carcharhiniformes; family Carcharhinidae; genus Sphyrna; species Sphyrna mokarran. Next base: position 107,244,368 of record JAGIQG010000003.1, read on the forward strand.
CAAATTAACTTTTTTAGTACACCATGGTTCCCTTACTTGACCATTTCCTCCTTGCCTGACAGGGACATATTATCAAGGACTCGCAGTAACTGCTCCTTGAATAAGCTCCACATTTCAGATGTTCCCAGTCCCTATAGTTTTCTAGTCCAACCTATGCACCCTAATTCCCTTCTTATGGCCTCATAATTACCATTCCCCCAGCTATAACTACTGCCCCCAGCTTCATGCCTATCCCTATCCATCACTAAGGTGAACGTAACCGAATTGTGGTCACTATCACCAAAATGTTCACCAACTTCCAAGCCTAACACCTGGTCTGGCTCATTGCCCAGCACCAAATCCAATGTAGCCTCACCTCTAGTTGGCCTATCTACATACTGAGTCAAAAAACCTTCCTGCACACTTTGTACAAAAACTGACCCCTCTAACGAGCTAGAGCTATAGCTATTCCAATCAATATTAGTAAAGTTAAAGTCCCCCATAACAATTACCCTATTACTTTCACTCCTGTCCAGGATTGACTTTGCAATCCTTTCCTCTACCTCTCTAGAACTTTTAGGAGGTCTATAAAAGACTCCCAACAGGGTGACCTCTCCTCTCCTGTTTCTAATCTCAGCCCATACTACCTCAACAGACAAGTCCTCATCAAACTTCCTTTCTGTCACTGTGATACAGTCTTTGACTAATAATGCCACTCCTCCCCCCAATGCCACTCCTCCCCCACAGATCTATCTACGTCTGCCTTAAAAATATTCAAAAACTCTGCTTTCACTGCCTTTCGAGGGAGAGAGTTCTATCGACTCACTGCCCTCTGAGAGAAAAACATTCTCATCTCTGTCTTAAATTGATGACTCCTTATTCTAAACAGAGTGGAAAGATCTTTGAAGAAAATTAAGATCTAAGAATTGACTAAGATAAATGTTGTTATTGCTGATTTCTTACGAATGAACCACAGGAGACTCAGTGGATAATGATCACATTATTCAAGCATATGCAGGGAGAGCACTGAAAGCAAAAGACTTCTGAAACAGACTCTGGTGTTTACAGAAAATCTGCACGTCTACCATGCTTCCCATGTACGCAGGCATTCTTTAAATTTTGTTCGAAGAATAACATATTACTAAAACATCTTGTACTAGTCACATATTTGGCTTTGCATCCATTGCAGAGGCTTCTAACTTACCTTGATATGACTACCCCACCATCTCGAACACTGTACTTGCTATGTGACGCCAAAACTTTGTGGGAAAAAGGTTGTTTTGTATAGTTCTTGCAAGTTCTTGCAGTTGATATTCTGCTGACTTTAAATGTTTAAGCAAGTGAAGTGGACAACAATAGCATATATAAATTTAGGTATTAAATCTGTAGAAGAAATGAATATAAAGTGGAGAGATGAGATTACAATTTGCACTTAAATGCAAAAAGCCTGGTCAAAGGCATTGTTTTAATGAAATTATATCAAAAGAGAAAAACAATGGCAGAATTTAGCTCTGTACTAGAGAAGGAGAGAGCAACAATGGTAGGCAGTTACGACCATATCCATGCCCAGCGTGGAAGCAGAATTCTCCAAGGACAGAGAAACCTAGGTTCTAAGCAGCTGTTTTGAAATGCTATGCTGAACTGACAGAAAACTGCCTAAACTTGAAGGCAACTTGTTGGTTGTAACTATTTGCTGGAATTACCTTATCACGTTATACTATATACTTTGGGATAAAGGACTTTTCTCAGAGTTTAGGAACATAGATAGAAAAGATGGGCAGGGGATAATTCTGTAAGATCCTGTGTCTGCAGCCATTTTAGTTAAGTGTACATATGTGTAGTATTGTGGTTTTTCTAGTTGTATGTTTTCATTTAAGTTAATAAACATTATTTTATTTGAATGCTATCAGCAACTCAACCTTTCCTCAATGGTTTGCATATGTTCCCTCACATTATACCAAATTGCAAAATATACATTTAATAACCAGTGTTGCAAGTTACCCTAACGGGTTTTGGGATACCCTCTCATCTAATATCACTGGAGTTTTTAACGAGACCCCTAGTACAAGATTCTCACACAAGCAAAAAACATGCTCTCCATATCCACCCTATCAAGACCCATCAAAGTCTAAAAGTTTCAATCAAATCACCTCTTACTGTTCTAAACTCCAGTGGATACAAGCTAACCTGTCCAACCTTTTCTCATAAGGCAACCTGTTTGTTCCTAGTGTTGATCTAGTTACCTTCTCTGAAATGCTTCCAACACATTTACATCCTTCCTTAAATAAGAAAACTAACACTATACAGTACTCCAGATGTAGCTTGACCATGTCCTGAGTGGATGTTATCCTGGCAGCAGCCACTGCCTCCCCAGTGCACTGCTGTTCAATGGAGCTACTGACCTCTGTTTAACCAGCAGTTCAGTTGGTGAGACTTCAGTCCTTGATTCCCAAGAAAGGCCTACTGATGGCCTGTCAAGTGCTGATTGGAAGAAGGTGCAATAGGCTTTTCCGAAATCAGACGGCATGTGGTTCTCTAATTGCGGCCAAAACCCTATCGCCTCCATAAAACGCTATCCATAGACTCAGTCTGCCTAACAGGGGCTAGGTCAAAATAATCACACACAGTGACAGTTCTACTTTATAATTCATTAAATAATGCAGTTTTTACTGTCAGTGTATTCATGCCAACATGAGGTTTTTGTGACTCTTCATCTTAGTTTAAGTGCAACCAGGATATGTTTGAGCATATCCTAAAGGGGCTCAGGTTTGAAACCTGAAAAATCAGATTAATATTATGCCTGTTACTAAGAAACAAGAAGCCCAAAAGGGCACCTTCCTTTTTTTTTAGATCTTTTTTATGGAGTTATCAATAAGTCCAAACATCTCTTATTATGGCCTAGGTTTATATTTGACAAGTTTTCTGCCATGCCATGTACTATCCATCCACAGTACCATATACTAGCTCAACAGATCACAAAAGACTCAGAAAAATTAGTCTGGTTTCTCTGTGGGACAGCTTTTGCCTTTGAATTGTGGTATATATAGAAGTGAAGGACTGTTTTGATGTGCTCAATACAAATAATAAATTTGGTGCCTGCTGTTCAGAATTCCAGGACAGAAGTGACATCATGGAAGTTGAATCCTGGTTGTAAAGAGTACATTGTACAATACCTGAACAATATGTTGTCAGTTATGTGACACATTCACTTAATGAGAATGGTAGTAAAGGCATTTAAGCTCGACAACCCAGACCATCTACTGTTAGCTTGCAGTAGTTGTTTGGGGACTTTGAGAAATTTTATTTTTAATAGTACTTCTTTTTAAAGAAAATATAACAGTATATTTGGTGAAGCAACATTTCCACTACTATATATTGAAGTCTGGAAATTCACTGCAGATTTAAGAGCATTTAGAAGTCATTCTGTGGCTCACTATTTGACTTTACTGCCCAGTGTGAAACAAAGGCATGCAGCCCAGGAAAGTCACAAGTTCAATTCCTGGTCTGATAAAGTTGCCGATGTCATCTGGGAGCGGCAGTAAGGGCGTTAATATTAGCTTGCGTATCCTAGGAAAGAAAATGTGACAGGATACCTGATTCTGGGTTATTGCTTCAAAATATCTGCATGGGAACAGGGAATGAAATTTCAGTGTTATGCCTCACTCCAAGGAAAATTAATCTGCCAATATCTAGGTTTTCAAATGAAGAATGGCCAATTGGGTGAGACATTAGGGAATTACTAGTATCAATGACCTGAATGCCAACATGTCAGAACGTTCATGAGAGAAGTGAAGGGGAAAAGTAAGGGAAGAAAATATTTGAGCTATATTCTTTAAGATTTAAGATATTTAAGGCCTATGCATTACAATCTTCCACTCCCTCCCAGCTGTTAATTATTCAACATTGAAGGGTTTGCCTAGCCGGATGCTAGTATAAAGAACCTGAACAATCTTGTACCTCGGAGAATAGCAGGAACACTTAGAAGAATCAAAGTGAATCCCTGTGAACTGTGGTACACCTTGGTTTAATTCAGGAGAAGTGAAGGAACCGTCAAAATCTTGTAAAGGAATTACTGGGAAGACATAAAAGTAGAACCTGGAGTATTCCATTAAGATTTTTTGGTTTGAAGTTGTGTACAATACTAAGTTAATGGTAATTACCCTGTTTAACTCTTGAACATAAAATGATTTGTTTAAAATGTGAATTCTTGTGGCATAATTATTTCAGTTATTAACTGGGAATTAGAATGTATTTTCATAAGTTACAATCTCCACTGTAACAATGTAACATTGATTCTTAAAATAAAGCTGTCTATTTAAACTTTGGATTAGTTCTGTTAGATGTGCTATAATTATATCATGCAACACAGAGGAGGCCATTTGATCCATCATGCCTGTACCTTAATAAATGAAACAATTAATTGTAAAAAGGATCAGTAAGGATTAATATGAGCTGAGAATGAATCTACAATTCTGTCTTATATTATTAGAGATCTGATAACTTAATAAATCACAACAAGTACAAATATAAAGAACAAAGAACAAATTCTGTTTTTATAATTTAACAGAATTAACAGAATTCTGTTAAAAACTTTTATCAAGGAAAAAAATGAAGAAAATATCAGAGCGTAATCTGGTAAAGTTTTTATTATTAGGGTTGATCAATTTATTTTGTGTCTTGAACATGAAGAAAATTTCCACTATTTCTACTATGGGTGTCACACACTGCTGCCTCACAGTGCCAGGGTCTCAGCTTCAATTCTGGCCTTGGGTGACTATGAAGTGTTCACGTTTTCCCCATGTCTGTATGGGTTTCCTCCTACACTCCAAAGATGTACAGGTTTGGTGAACTGGTGAATTACTCTTTAATGCCCAAAGATGTCATAGAATGATAGAGGTTTACAGCATGGAAACAGGCCCTTTGGCCCAACATATCTATGCCACCCTTTTTTTTAAACCCCTAATCTAATCCCAATTGCCTCCATTTGGCCAATATTCCTCTATACTGATCAAATCCATGTAATTGTCTGAATGCTTTTTAAAAGACAAAATTATACCCACCTCTACTACTGTCTCTGACAGCTTGTTCCACTCACTCACCAGTCTCTGTGTGAAAAAATAGTCCGTCTGGACACTTCAGTATCTCTCCCTTCTCAACGTAAACCTATGCCCTCTATTTTAGATTTCCTGACCTTTGGAAAAAGATATTGACTATCAAGCTAATCTGTACATTTCATTATTTTATAAACCTCTATAAGATCACCTCTCAGCCTTCTATGCTCCAGAGGAAAAAGTCCCAGTCTATCCAGTCTCTCCATAAACTCAAACCATCAAGTCCGGGTAGCATCCTTGTAAACCGTTTCTGCATTCTTTCGAGTTTAATAATATACTTTCTATAATAGGGTGACCAGAACTGTACAAATGTGGCCTTACCAATGTCTTGTACAACTTCAACAAGACGTCCCAACTCCTGTATTCAATGTTTTGATCGATGAAACCAAGTATGCTGAATGCTGCTCTCACCATTGTGTTCACCTGTGACTCTACTTTGAAGGAGCTATGAACATGTATCCCTAGATTCCTTTGTTCTGTAATTCTCTCCAGTGTTCTACCATTAACTGAGTAAGTCCTGCCTTGATTTAATCTACCAAACTGCATCACCTCGCATTTATTTAAATTAAACTCTATCTGCCATTCACCAGCCCACCGGTCCAGTTGATCAAGATCCTGTTGCGATCGAAGATAACTTTCTTCACTGTCCAATATGCCACCAATTTTGGTATCATCGGCAAATTTCTTAACAATGCCTCCTACATTCTCATCCAAATCATTAATGTGTTGGATAGAGGGGGGGTGAGCATGGATATGGGAATGGGATAAGCCTGGGTAAAATGTTCTGTTGGAGAGTTGGTGCAGACTCTGGGCTAAACGGCTCCTGCACTGTAGGATTCTATGATTCTATTACATTATTGGAAAAAAATTATTTTATTTGCTGGCAAAACTGCAAATATCTGAAACAGAAGTTTGTGCAGTTTCTTATATTGAGCAAAATTGATGTCACAATGTTTATAGATGTTAGTAAAATAACCATAATTACTTTTACCTGGTGTCATGATTTTACATTCTTGTGTGCATTGTTAAAAAGTGCAAAATCTGCAGGCTTACAACTGTCACATCAATGTATTTTGGCATACAATAAACATGGTTGAGAGAGTTAATAACAAGTCTGTAACATAAGCACTTTAATTTTGCTCTACAATATACTGATATTTAAAGGCAAGAACTACAATGATGACTAAGTAGTTGTGCAGCCTTGTTGCAATGATTTGTGTAGTTTAGATGACTCTTTTTGTTACTGGACATTATAAAAGAGTGGTTAGAAGATTGCTTTGAGAAGAGACCTGGGGAGAGATATAGGTTCAGTGAAGTACATGCCAAATACAACTGATCACCTATAGCTTTGACAGGATACTTAAATTGCAGAGTGAACATGTCTGATTTACATTTTAGTTGTCTGCCACGTTGCAGGTTAAGCTTCAGATTTTACTCATACTGCCACTAATAATCTGACACCAGAGTGTCTGTTGCTGCCTGCAATCTACAATCCACATTCTCGTTCATGCTGACCTCAGACTGACCAACAGGTAGCTGCTGCAAGATAGCATTCCACTTTGCTCCAAAATTTAAAATGCTCCACTCAAATTCCCAAAAGATCCCAAGAGATCGAACTTATGACATGTTAGATGTTCAGTTTCAGCTAGTTAGATTAACAATATCCGTGCATGGAGTTAGAAATTCTCCACCCAAAATTTGTGTCTAAGTTCACTTGGCCTACCTAATTGGGTGCATCAACACAATAAGCGTGTGCATGTAATTTCAGGAAAACAACCTGCTTAGATACAAGCAAAATGAGATGGCACCATTGCGCAGTTGTTAGCATTGTTGGGACCCTGTTGGGACCCTGGTTTGAGACCTGGCTTGCGTCACTGTCTGTGTGGAGTTTGCATGTTCTCCTCGTGTCTGTGCAGGTTTCCTCCAGTGCTCCAATTTCCTGCCACAATCTGAAAGACAAACTGGTTTGGTGCATTGCTTAATTCTCCTCTGTAGACCCAAACAGAAGTTTTTCAAGTTTTTATTTATTAGTCACAAGTAAGGTTTACCTTAACATTGCAATGAAGTTACTGTGAAATTCCCTTGTCGCCACGGTCCAGCGCCTGTTTGGGGCAATACATCTTATGAATATATCTTTCAGCATATGGGGAGGAAACTGAAGCACTGGAGGAATGCCATGCGGACATGGAGAGAATGTGCAAACTCCACACAGACAGTGATCCAAGCTGGGAATTGGACCCAGATCCCTGGTGCTGCGGCAGCAGTGCTAACCACTGTGCTACCATGCAGCCAGAGTGTGGTGACTAGGGGATTTTCACAGTAACTTCCTTGCAGTGTTGATGTAAAGCTATTTGTGTCTCATAATTAAATAAACTTTAAAATGCTGCAATTGCAGGAAATGCAAAACACAAACTGAAAATGTTGGGAATGCTTCATAGGGTAATTAATTGAGAACCAATTGCAGTTTGGGAAGGCAATGGCCTGGTGGTATTATTGCTAGATTATTAATCCAGAAACTCAGCTAATGTTCTGGGGACCCTTGTTTGAACCCTGCCATGACAGATGGTGGAATTTGAATTCAATTTTTAAAAATTGGGAATTAAAAATTTACTGATGACTATAAAACCATTGTCCATTGTTGGAAAATCCTATCTGGTTCACTAATGTCCTTTTGGGAAGGAAATCTGCCATCATATCTGATCTGGCCTACATGTGACTTCAGAGCCACAGCAGCATGGTTAATCCTCAATGCCCTTGGGCAACTGATCAACAGTTCCAACAACCAACTTTGTCTACCTAATACGCTGCAGGAAAGGATGTCCCGAAGCATGGTACGCTGGGGAGACCATGCAGACGCTATGACAATGGATGAATGAACATTGCTCGACAATCACCAGGCAAGACTGTTCCCCTTCTGCTAGCGAATGCTAATGTTTTGGGGACCCTGTCATGGGCATTCAGTCTCTGATCTTCGGGTAAGCATTCTCCAAGGTGGCCTTCACAACACACAACAGCACAGAGTTGCTGAGCAGTGACTGATAGCCAAGTTCCGCACACATGAGTACAGCCTCAAGCAGGATCTTGGGTTCATGTTACACTATCTGTAACCCCCATGACTTGCCTGGGCTTGTAAAATCTCACTTACTGTCCTGGAGACAATACACATCTCTTTAACCTATGCTAATGCTATCTCCACTCACATTGTCTGCTTCTTTAAGACTTGAATAGCAGGTTAGCTGTAAAGACTTACATTCTCATCAGTATTCTATAAACTGTGTGTGACTTTATATGCCCTTCTCTGATCAGAACCTTTCACACACCTAACGAAGGAACACCATTTCCAAAAGCTTGTGAGATCACTATCAAATAAACTGGTTGGACTCTAACCTGGTGTTGTGAGACTTCTTACTGTAAATGCAGGCAGCCAGTGATGCCCATGTCCTACGAATGAATTAAAAAAAAACCTGTTTGATGCACTTTCTGTCTAGACCAAGTAGACACTCATTGAGAGGAAGAACCTCTCAATGCCTGGAGACTACATAATGGTATGATTCATGTGGAGGTGCTTTCAGTGCGCTAAATATGGGAGGATTGTGGTGCAGCACCTGCCTGTAAGACTGGTGTGAACTGTTTCTGTTTTCTCGCCACTTTGAAATTTTTTTGGGAGAATTCTGCCCAGCTTTAAAGGCCAGGATTCAATGTTTTAGCGAGCCTGAAGCATAGAACTGAAACGGGGACGTCTGCAGCTAGTCAATCCAATGTTTAAAATGTTTTCAATGCTGACCACAAGCACCAGAAGTGGGAACCTGTCAAAACCATTTTCAAATGAATGGCGGCAGCATCTTAAATTTCAGTAACTTCCTAAAGCTGAAACTGCACCTTAAAGTATTTGAACTATGGATCAATTCGGATTTATCCAAGGCCCAGATCTATCCCATAATTGGAGACTTCAGAGAAAACATTCCCTGGACACATCATTGCTTCAAGTCAGAATGAAGACAACAGTTTAACAAGTTAAACTGCTTCTCAGTAGCCCAACAGAAGACAACATTATCGCTTGACAAAAAAAAATCAACAAATTGTCTGCTAAATTTAAAGAAGTACTAAAATCAATCAATGTTTAGTTTAACCTAAGAAGCAATGAAATCCTCCAAAGAGCTAAATTGAATTAGCCTGTCCAACAGCCAGGAGAAACTGTTTGCTCATTCATTAATGATTTGTTCAGGATGGCCGAAGGCTGCGCGTATGGAGACCTCAAATCTGAACTTAGCAGGGATAAATTAGTTGTAGGAATAGTGAATGATGCACTCTTAGATATATTGAATGCAGATCCATTTTAAGAGGAGAAAATAAACAACAGTACAAAAAAAATCCCATCGTCCAGTTAGCTAAACAATATAGAAACAGGGACACTCCAGGAAAAGCAATATCCTTACTGACCAGTAGAACAATTATGCCACCGCTGTGAGGCAAAGTACTCCCACAGGCAAGCTCAATGCCCTGTAATTTCAGCTCACTCCTTCCAATGTAACAGATTTGGACACTTAAGGCAAACTATACAAGATCAAAACATCAAAATATGCACAAGACTTTAATATAATACGTGAGGTTGATATTTCAGATCAAGGGAACATACTGCCATACTTGTTGGGTGAGGTCAAAAAATATCCTGAATGTTCAATTTGGAATGTGGGTATTTTGGCTAATAGTCCTCTCGCAAACTTTAAATTGGACATGGGCCAGTGTAATGATCCTGTCTGACAGAGAAACATGACTCTGTTATGTTTGATATGATAAATTATTATATATGATAAATGATTACATATGATAAATGATCTGGATGAGGGTATTGAGGGATGGATTAGTAAATTTGCAGATGACACCAAAGTCGGAGGAGTGGTAGATAGTGAAGAGGGGTCTTATAGTTTGCAGAGAGACTTGGACAAGTTGCAGAGCTGGGCCGAGAGGTGGCAAATGGAGTTTAATGTGGAAAAGTGTGAGGTAATGCACTTTGGCAGGAATAACAAATGTGTAGAGTATAGGGCTAATGGTAGGATTCTTAATAGTGTTGATGAACAGAGGGATCTTGGTGTATATGTGCATAGATCCCTGAAAGTAGGCAGTCAAGTCGATAAGGTTGTTAAGAAGGCATATGGAGTCTTAGCTTTTATTGGTAGGGGGATTGAATTTCGGAGCCGCAACGTCATGTTGCAACTGTACAAAACTCTAGTGCGGCCGCACTTGGAGTATTGTGTGCAGTTCTGGTCCCCGCATTATAAGAAAGAAGTGGAGGCATTGGAGAGGGTACAGAGGAGGTTTACCAGGATGTTGCCTGGTATGGAGGGCAGGTCTTATGAGGAGAGGCTGAGGGATTTGAGGTTGTTTTCGTTAGAAAGAAGGCGGCTAAGAGGAGACCTTATTGAAACATATAAGATGATTAGAGGTTTAGATAGGGTGGACAGTGATAGCCTTTTTCCTAGGATGGAGAAAGCTAGCACGAGGGGACATAGCTTTAAATTAAGGGGTGGTGGTTATAGGACGGATGTCGGAGGTAGGTTCTTTACCCAGAGGGTGGTAAGGGTATGGAATGCCCTGCCTGCGTCAGTTGTAGATGCGCCAAGTTTGGTGGCGTTTAAGAAGTTAGTAGATAAGTTTATGGACGAAAAGGGAATGGTTTAGGTTAGAGGGTCATTGCTTTTTCCTAATTGGTCGGCGCAACATCGAAGGCCGAAGGGCCTGTTCTGCGCTGTAATGTTCTATGTTCTATGGTGATGCCACTCATGACACATCTATAAGGAGCAGGAGGCATAAAGCTTCTAGTGAAAGGCATCCGATAGGCGACAGCGAGGCAGAAGTTTAAAAAATTCCAAGAGACCTAGTCCTTTGGCCACAATCAAGGCTGTTCAAACAATCTGTATCAGACTTAATATTTGAAAACAATAGAAGAGGATAAGCAATAAGGGGTTGGCTGCAAACAAGTTCCCAAAGCTTTTATGGTGGCACTGTGATTAGCATTGCTGTGACACAGTGTCTGGAACCTGGGTTCAATTCCTGGCTTGGGTCACTGCCTGTGTGGAATTTGCATGTTCTCCCCGTGTCTGCATGGGTTTCTTCTGGGTGCTCTATTTTCCTCCCAAAATCCGAAAGACGAACTGGTTGGGTATGTTGGCCATGCTAATTTCTCCCTCAGTGTACCCGAAAAGGCGCCGGAGTGTGGCAATTGTGGGATTTTCACAGTAACTTCATTGCAGTGTAAATATAAGCCTCCTTGTGACACTAATAAATAAACTTACAGGACTGGGATGACTGAAAAACATATACAAGGTCACACTGAGGATAGATGCTAAACCTATGGACCTATTCATGCCACAAAAATTTTCCCATCTACTCGTGAAGTAAGTGCTGGATGATGTGACAAACACAGGAGTCAACCTGGGATGCCAAGTCGGGCTTCTGACAACTTTCCTTTAACCAAGAGTAGTGTCCAGGCTACTGACTATATTCATTTCCTATAGATCTTGCTTCAACTACTTGTTGTTTGGAATCAGTTCAGCACCAGAAATATTTCAACGTATCATGTTGAGCATTTTGCAGTGCCTACAAGGAGTCACTTGTTGCATGGACAATGTAAGGGTTCATGGGAAATGGTGGAGTAAAATAACAAGATTCACAGCAGTACAGAGGTACCTGCAGGATGTAGGGCTGACACTAAATGAGAAATTTGACTGCTTTAAAATATCACTTTGGTTACTGGGCTGCATCGTCAGCAATAAAGACACCAGAGTAGACGCACAGAAAACTAAAACTATTATTAAAATTTTTATTAAAATTCCCAACCCCATCCTCAATTTCAAATCTCCAGCAATTCTTAGGGATAGTGAACTGAAGTTGGCATAGGTCACAAACCTTTGAGGCATCTGCTTAAGAAAAACCAGGCATGGTGCTAGAACTTACATCAAGAACAAGCATCACTCACATCGAGGCAATACAGCTCTCAATTGACATTGTGGCCAACTACAACTCATATCGGCCCATCAGCATAGTAATGGATACTTCATACACAGGCCTTGGAACAGTCCTTTTCCAGAACTGAATGAAGTTTCCATTCAGTTTATTATGCTTCCAGAAAGCAGTCTGACACTGAGACAAATATACACCATCATAGAAAAGGAATCCCTTGCAGTCATGTGGATATGCAAGAAATTTTCAGACTATATCTCAAGGTCACAATCAAAACAGATCATAAGCCATTAGTCTCATCACTAGACAAAAAGGAGCAAATAGAGATGCTTCCAGAATCCATTGGTTCTGTCAATGCCTCATGAGGTTTACCTACAAGACAGTAGATATCCAAGTATAAAACAAACAATGGCAGGACACTTTCCAGGTTTGGAGAAAAAAAAGTCAACTAATATACCAGAATTGCAAGCCTGGATTTTAATTGTAATGGGGTAGAAACAAATGATCAAAAAGAAAATTTCTTAATAACAGTGAAAAGCAAAGTTGATTTTTTCCCCAAATCTTTTTTTTTAAACAGGAGATATTTGCTTCCTTGATCAACTCAGGCTTTAGTAGTTGTAGAAGAAGTGTAAAGAAAATAATAAGTGATTGATTGTAGCTTGAAGAGAAGGAAGGAAATGAGGTTGAATCTGCAATACAAATAATATATTATAATTCAGGGACACACGTTGGGAAGCATATTGGCAGATTTCTTTGGATTGTAAATGGTTTGGCTGTCCTTCTGAATTTTTGATGTTTATTCGCCAACAATGGCATAGAACAAAAGCTGCTGGAAATTAATTATGTATTTTCTCTGCTGCATTATTCATTTTCTGTTCTATTTAATATTACGCGTGACTCGTAGAACTATGTTAAGCTCATACATTGAATTGATTTGAATGGATTTATGATAACTGTATATTACTTTTAATGAAAATGAACTTGGCTATTTGTTGCCGCCATTGTTCTCATAACTAATGTGATGTTTTTCCATAAAATAATCAAATCCACCTTAATTTTATCTCTTTTCAAAAAGTGGCAATACATTTTATTATAACTTAACATTACAAACTACTGGCATACTGAGGAACAAGCAAATTTGCATTTGTTGAAAACAATTTCCTTTTTAAAAAAATTGCCAGCTGCAAAAGATCTACCCCAACCTCTTCTATTAGCATAACCCCTTCTTAGGTATCTGCAACACTAAACATGTAGAGCTTTAGCATTCCAATTTAAAATGGACTTCTTCCCCTGAAATTCACCTTACAAGGCACTTCATAAGATTTACACTAAAATGAATATTTTCACAAGTCAGAGGTACTAACAGGATTTGAGCTGTGTGAGAAATAAGGGGCAAAATATTTGGGAAATTTTAATGTAACTCAGTGGGAAAACAATGGGATCAGATGTGGCCTGTTTGACATCCCCATCCCACATTATTTCCTCATTAACTTTAATTCACTTGTGATTTAACTCCAAGGTTTTGACAAAATTAGTCACATTTTTTGCTCAAAGAATCAATACATTTATATAGTCCATCACCATTATCTGAGGGTTTGACCCTCTTTAGCCACTGGTAAAGCAAAAATTTACATCTTTGAGATGGTAATCTTAACATTGGCTGCTTAACTTAACTAGAACTGTTTTTGCTTGTTGTCCTGAGGTGACTCCAGTCTGTTGCGGGCACATAGCACATGAAGTTTTAAAGTATTCTGGTGCTGAAAACAATTTTGTATGTTAAGCTTTCAGAAGAATATAGCAATTAAAGTAACTCAAATTTCAATAATTGTGCATGTAGTTTAGTAGAAGAATATATTACAGTAAGGATAGCACAGTGGTAGCATTGCTGTCTCACAGCGCTAGGAACCTGAGTTCAATTCCAGCCTTGGGTAATTGTGTGGAATTCGCCCGTTCTCTCCATGCATGTATGGATTTCCTCGGGTGCTCCAGAGGAAAGATGTGCAGGTTAGGCTGATTGACCATGCTAAATTGTCCCTTAGTGTCTCAATATGTGTAAATTATGGAGATTAGTGGAGTAATTATGTGGGATTATGGGGATAGGACTCGGGTAAACTGTTCTATCAAAGAGTTGGTGCAGACTCTTCCTTCTGCACTGAAGGATTCTATGATTATAAGTGTAATGGCCTGAAATTTGAGAGGATGGAATCAAAAATGGTGGTGAGGAGCTGACAGCATTCCTGTTATTGCTCTTGGAACTGACCACAATGGTAAATTGGGCTACATGTGCGTATTACTATGGTAATACTGAAGTCATCCAGCACTCAGTGCTCCAGCATTGGCTGCACTATTGGTCCACCTTCTATATCAGAGAAGTCAATTATTGAAATCAGCAAGAATTTCAATTTTCCTGCTGCCACATCATGGTTCAACATCCCATAAAATGTTACACCTTAGTCACTCAAGTGCATCTGGTTCCAATGGCAATGTGGTTAGTAGAATTTGTTGACCAATAGAATTGGCCCTGAAAAAATAATTTTATATTTGTGGCATTGTTAAACGATTATTTGGTAGATTTTTAAACTAAATTTCAAAAAATATAATTTTTTTCAGAATGTTTTGATTTCTACCTTTCACCCCATGTACACTTCCCAATCTTCAATCTGATCTATAAAACTGTTTAACAATGATTTTGTTTCACTGCTTTTTTTTCTTGTGAATGCATTGGAGAGAGTGCAGTAAAGATCTATAAGAATTGTTCCATAGTTCAGAATCTTCATTTTTGAGGATAGATTGGAGAGATTGAGACTGTTCTCCTTGGATAGGATGAGCTTAAGAGGCAATTTGATTGAGATGGTCAAAATCATGAAGGGGCTGGTCAGCGTAGATAGGGAGAAACTGTTCCCACTTATAAAAGGATCAAGAATAAATGGACACAGATTTAAAGTCATTTTCAAAATAAGCAAATATGGTGTGAAAAAAATTTTTTCACACAAGTGGTTTTGGGTTTTGAATGCACTGCTGAGAAATGTGGTGGAGGCAAGTTCAATCTATTCAATGGATATTAGAGAATTACTTGAATAGAAATAATGTGCAATTGTGTATGGAGAAAAGGCAGAAAAATGGCATGAAGCCATGATTGTCATTTGGAGAACCAGTGCAAATACAATGGGCCAAATGGACTCCTACTGTGCCGTAAAAATTGTGATTCTTGATTGTGTATGAAAATCCTTTAATTTTTTACTTGTGCAATGTGATGACATCACTTGAATTCCATGCTGGGAAATTTCCAGCAAAGAACACCACAACCAGTTACAGCGATAGGGGTGAAGTTCTTGCCAGCACGAGACTTCCTTCAAAGTCAGTGCCAAGCACCTCTGTTTTGCCACTGACCACAGTCTTCTGGCCATTGAGTTAGAATAATGGATATCTGGGACTAGTTACAAAGCAACAATCCAAACAGAGCACTCCATAAAACACGAAAACAACACAAGGACAATTTTTAAATATTTTTCTAGAATATCTTTTGATGTTGTTCCAAGACAAAAATAAAAATCAATTTTGTGAATTTCTCTCATTGTACTGTTTCTAGCTATCACCCATTTTCTAATTTTCTCTCAACTTTAAATTTTGGTTTCCAATATTTCTGTTCATATTTTTTTTCAGGCTCTTACACACATTCTCTTGTTATTTATATATTTTTATGTTTGTCAGCAAATATTTCAAAATGCATATTTTCTTCGTGCTTCCTCTTTCTTTTAGACCTTGATAGGATGCTGTTTTTGGAGATCGATGTAAACTTGATTGGCTGAATAGCCTCTTTCTGTGCTATAGCAAGCATATAGATTCTTCTTTCTCTCAGGTTTGTGAATGCTTCAAAACATTGTAAGGTAAATCTGGATCATGAGGTGGCAAGTGCATTCAGGGAATCCCCAAATTGATTACATTTCTGTCTGCCAGGGTATTTGTGTCAAATATTAGGCATATGTATTTTTTGACTTAATGGCATGCTGTTGTTGTAAGAAGTAAAGATGTTTCATGTTTTGTTTTCCATTTTATATATGGCAGTGACTATTAGAAATTAGGGCAGATTCTCTGTGAATGTCAGTTTTGCAGAGATGTGTCACAACTATAGAGTTAAATGAATGTTATTGGCCTTGACTTTGCAGTTCTTACGATGGAGAAAGAGTTTGCTGTTATCACTCAGCATGACAGCAACTTCTGTAGTCACATGTGCAGTTAAATGTAAAAGTCCAAAAGTTTCTGTCAGTGGTTCTATGCTTTTACAGAGGGTGTACTGTTGAAATCTGTGCTGACTGCAGTCAGCTAGAAATAACTGAAATGGCAAGAACTTCCACTCTTGAATGTGTTTGATTACCTCACAGAAGGATGCCATTTGGCCTGTCATGTCTGTGCTTGGTCTCTAAGGAGGAATTCACCCAATGCAAGTTCCCTGCCTTTTCTACGTACCCCTACATTGTTTTCATTGTCAAATAATAATCCAATTATCTTTTGAAAGGTCAGTTGATCCTGCCTCCACCATACTGTCAGATGGTGGATTCCAGATTCTCATCACTCATTGTATGAAAAATGGTTCTCAATCCTTCCACAGTAGGAACAGTTTTAATCCTTTCTACTCTGTCCAACCAGCTCATGATTTTAGGGGATGACTGTAAACTTGTGAATTAGTACATAATTCTTTTATCAACGAATGATTATGCTCCTGAAGTTATTAAAGCCTTAAAAATATTCAGCCACGACAAGAGCTTCATAAACGACAAACAGGTCACCAGCAAACAAAATCTAGATGTTCTCAGGGCTGGAAGAATCAAGTTAGAGAACACTGCTTGGTACTGCACCACTCAATATTGGTGAAACCCTGCCAATTGTATAAAATCAGTTTCTGAATTGGGAATTCTAGAGAGATGTAGACAAACACAGGAATGATCACCATAGAACCTAGCAAGTGGAATGAACGGTTTGTGGAGCAGTATCTTGAACTTTGCCTACGGGAGCAAGTTGACGTGGAAGAAGCTGTCAGCAGCATTTCAGATTTTCCTGTCATGGAAGACCTGGGCAGCAAGCCCACCAAATAAAGCTCAACAAATCTATTGACTGTCTTGCCAATCGTAAAATGTCAGGAAGTGATAGCATTTCACCTGAAATGATTAAGTGCAGAAAACCAGCACTGCTGTAGCATCTCCATGAACTTTTGTGCCTCTGCTGGGAGGAAAGATCTGTACTTCAAAACATGCTTGATCCAAAAATAATCATCGTGTATATAAACAAAGGGGTATACAGTGACTGCCACAATTACCAAGGTATCTCATTGTTAGGTATTGTGTGTGGGGTGTTGCTGTGATCAGATTGCAGATTCTGGCATCACACATCTACCCTGAGTCTCAGTGCGGCTTCATGGTTTGCAGATCAACAATTGGTATGATTTTCTAATTTTGTCTGCCACAGGAGAAGTGGACCAACAGAGCAGACCACTCTTCATTGCCTTCATAGACCTCACTAGGGTCTTCAATGTTGTCAACAGAGGGAATTCTTTAAATCACTTTGGAAAATAGGCTGCCCACCTTAACTCCTGGGGGCCATTTCTTCCTATCACATGAATATGCAGTTTTATCAATTGCAATTGAGTATTATCGGATAATTTCAATTTCAACATTGCAGTAAAGCAGGACTATATTCTTGTGCCAATTCTCTTTGACATATTTTCTCCATGCTGCTATTAAATGCTTTTGGAAACTCAGATGTGTTGCCTACCTGCATGCCAGAGCCAATGGTAAGCTGTTCAACTTGGCAATTCCATGCCAAGAGCAAAGTGCTCTTAGTCCTTGAGTTGCTTTTTGATGATGCTGCTGCACAGGAATCCCATACTGAAGTTCACATGCAAAAACTTGTAAATCAGTTCGCCTGGGCCTGCAAGGAGTTTGGATTGACAATCAGTGTCAGAAAAACTGAAGTTACAGAGCAAGGTGGAAAACTCCACCTTCCTTCAAAATTGACAACCTCATTTTGGTAACCATCAACACATTCCTTGGAACAACAATTATCAACAACCTGTCCACTGATGCCGAAATCAGTACCAAGATTGCCAAGGTCAAAGTTGTCATGTCAAAGTTGAGAACCTGAGTGTGAAGCAAACTTAACCCAAATATAATGTTTAGTGTTTATCAGGTTTGTGTTCTTCGCACCTTCCAATAAACTAGCATGGCTTGGACAACTCATGCAAACCAAGACAAGTGGCTGAACATCTTTCACCTCCACTTCCTAGATGAATATTGGTCATCGACAGATTGGTGAACATGGAAGTACACATGTACTGGGTTCGCTATCATGTTCGTTGTCTTGACTCAACAGCCCTTCCATTGGCTGGGCCACATGAGTAGAGTGATGACAGCCATATCCCCAAAGGTGTGCTCTGTGATGAACTTACTTTTCACACAAGAGCAATAACTTGCCCAAGAATGTCTGCAAGTGAGACAAGTTATTCCAGGTTGGAATCAATGCATGGAAAGTCCTTATTTTTGATTGGAGTGCCTGGACACATGCCACCAGTAAGGGTGTGGAAAAAGCAGAGGCCAAAAGAAATGACCAGATGGCAAAAAAGAGATCCTACTAGAAGGAAAAAGCATCAGTCAACCTTGAACCAACGTCATCTGTGCAAGTTGCAGAAGGAACTGCCCCTCACAAATCAGCCTTATTGCCACATGGATGATTTTCAACGTAGAAGTGAAACACACCCTGTGCATTTCATCGTCTTCTGATATGGGCAGATGCCAATTTAAAAAATAGTATTCAGAAGTGGTGTGGAGTGGTCAGCGTGTTGCAGTGTTACAAAATGGTGGAGAACACATTTGATTTTCTCACCCCTCCACTTAGACACTTCAATGAGTTTTCAGTTGTGCATGTTTGTTGCAAAGACTCTCTTGTTCTGAGCCAGTCTTACTTCCTGGCAATCAACTCAAATCAGTTTTTATATCGAATTAACATTTCAGTTTTAAACAAGTGCAAAAGAAGTGTCAAACTGTAAGAATGCTGAGAATACTGAAGATATTAATTCAAAATAGAAGATACTGAAATCAACATCTGCAATGGCTGGATGGATGAATGGCTGGATTATTTGTGTTTAACCCATTATCAAAATTGCTTTATGATGTAGCAATAATTTTTATGATTCTCAATATGAACCAACAATTTTATGTTTAGAAGAAGACAGCAATTATATTAGACTTTGTGCAGCATAGATTCTCTTGTTCCAACTTCCTTTGTCCTTCTCCACTGGTTTCATACCAGTGAATTGCATTTTTTCGTCTTGGGTTTCCTTATTGTAAAATATATAGTTATGTTTTAAGTGTTCCTTTCCCAAACGTTTCTATGACAGGCATAATACAGGTTCAGCTCTATCTCACCAGTAGATGTTGACTTGGGTTTATGAATAATTAATTTCCTTTCAAGCTACTGTAATGGTGTCTTTGAGCGAGACTGCTAACTTAGTACTAATTATTGTCAACATATGGACCAGAATTCCACTCAACCATGTCCAACACTCCCACCCTCCCTCCTTTGAGATTGCCTTGGCCTCCAGGCCTAGACTTAGTTTAATCTCAGCTGTCTTCATGCAATTCATCAGCTGCTGTTGCTGCAGGGACTCGAGCTGATGGTCAATCTAATTGGCTGACAGCTCTTTAAGACGGGACTTCCAAGTTCCTGCAGATGCTTAATTCTCATTGAAGTGTGAAATGGTTGCAGGGCACTCAGTGTCAGCAACTTCAGATTTGAGGTAAAGTTGGTCCAAAGTTGAGGGAAAGAATCTGGGAGAGAGTTGAACACCTCCAGTTTCATCATTGAAAGCAAGCTGAAACCAAATATTGATAAAGGAGAGCAACCTGAGCATTTCACCCATCCTCTCCTCCAATTACTGTGACAGAGTCTGTAAGTCCAGCATTGGAATCCTGAGATTCCAGTGAGAACCTGAGAACTCAATTTTAGTGTGTCAGCAAGTCATCTTTGACTAAGAGAGACTGCTGAAGAAGAGACAATGATTATTACAGCAGCAACAAAAACAGAAAATGCTAGAGCAGCTCTAACAAAGTGTCATCCATATTCAGAACATAGGCTCTATTCTGTCTCCACAGATGTTGTCAGACCTGCTGAGATTTTCCAGCATTTTTTGTATTTATTTCAAATTCGACCATCCACAGTACTTTGCTTTTTATCACAGCTAGTTGTACTAACATCAGTTGAAAATATGTAATAAATTCATCCAATAATCACATAACCTTAAAGTCATTTGTGACAGAGCAGAATATCAGCCAGACAACCAGTCATTTTAGAATGCAAGTTCTTTCAAACTAATGCATGTAAAAATTTGATAATAAATACTTTGTTAACTCAGCAGTTGTCGGAAGTGATGGGGGGAAAGTCACTTGTTAAAAGAGAAATTATATTTTTGTTGTTAACATTAAAAGAAAAGATAGTCATCAAGGATAATTTCATGATGTCATTGGGAAGGCAGTGGCGCTGTGGAATTATCATTGGACTAGCAATCCAGCGACTCAGGTTAATGCTCAGGATTTGAATCTTGCCATGGCAGATAGTGAAATTTGAATTCAATAAACATTTGGAATTAAAACTCTTAAGTTGAAAAAAAAACATCTGATTCAATAGTGTCCTTTCGGGAAGAAAATCTACTTTCCTTGCCTGGTCTGGCCTCCAGACCACTGCAAAGTGGTTGACTCTGAAATGCCCTCTGAAATGGAGCATTATTAGAGATGGACAATAAGAGCTGCTCAGCCAACCTACGTCCCATAAAGAAAATTTTTAAATGTGGCAGCGACATCCTTAATTGTCAAACATTTTGTTCAAAGTATTTCAATTTTATTTCCATTCAAAAATTCTTCCAAGAACAAACCAGCACAAGTGGAGCATAAATGCCAGCACAGATTGGTTGGGCTGAACGGCCTGTTTTTGTGCCGTATTTGTGATGTAATTGCATATTTAAAAAAAGTAATATTTCAAGTCAGATCTGCAGAAACATTGGGACTCAAGACTACCACAAACTTGGTGTTACTGTATTAGTGGCAACCTTGACTGATTATCCTCAGTTTTTCAAAAATCAATCAGGAATTTGCCTAAATCTTGTGTGAGGATAATGAGAGAGAGGAAATAATGGAAAGTATCAGATGCACAAGAGTGATTATCATATCCAATCAGAAAGCTACCAATTTGGGACTTTTTAAAATAAAATTGTTTGGAAAAAAACATCATGCTGCAATGAAAGAAACACGAGAATATATTTCATGTTGTTTCTAGTTATAATTATTTATCTTGTAATAGTGAAGTCCTGCGTCTTAGTATTTACATGTTTGATCGAAGTTTTCTTCTAAAAAATGCCAAATTGATTGAATAGTTATAAAAGATCGATAGATTACCTTTTAATGTACAGTGCAAGTGTGACATAATTGAGAAATAAATGTGTCTAGCTGCAGTACACACCCAGTAACCATATTTTGGTCTTTCCATGATCATAAAGTCTCACTTCATAATTCAGTAAAGGATTTTACAAAATGAGTCATGGCATCAATTGATTATTTCAAGACACTGTCATTGGCATTGCATGTCTTGAAATGTAAAATTCTCCCTGTATGGTGTTAGTGTATCCAAGCTGAAACCTGAAGTATGTTATGAAGCCCACTAGATTCCAACAGTTTTTCTATTTTAGCATTTGCATAAGAATAAGGTGTTTTACTCCAGTTATGATTCAACTGGCACACTAGGAATGTTTTATCAAAACAAACTTTATTTAACAATACAGTCTAACAATAATGAATGAATTAGTGTAAGTTCTCCCAATTGTAATACTTAAACATGACAAGATACAATTCTTAACTGTTAATCTACCTCTATTACTTCCAATTCAAGCAATATTCCTTTTATAGACTTAAACCCCTTTTAAAAATCAGATAGCAAATAACCCAGGCCTATGTCTCTGTACTTTTTAACAGTCCTGGAACCTTTGAGCAACTCTGGAGAGAGACAGAAATATACCTGTCTTCTGACAGCCCTAGACCGCAGCCTCCAAAGAAAGAGAGACAGAAAGCCACCCTATGCTTTTTTTAGTACTAGGAAGAAACTGACTGTTTCAAAACAAAAGAGAACTGTCTGTTTTCCCTGCAAGTTTCAGTCCTCCCATTCACATGTCTCTACCTCTATCAATTCATCTAGTCAAAGCCCTACTTTGAAATCCCAGGGGAAATCAAAATAAACAAAAATGCATGAATTCAGATCAAAATAAACATATCCCTAGATAAAATTAATCATTAGCCTGCATTCTCAGCCTGTGAGCTGCCTTGTGCACAGTGTAAAACAGAACTTAATTTGAAACCCCTAAGAAAAACACAATAAAATACATTTCATAAAGGTATTGTGTCATCATAATAGTAATTCCAGTTAAGGCAGAGCCCATGTCTGCTCTCTATTTTCTACAACTACTTTTTCAGGAAAATATCACGTATTTGCAGAATATAGAAATCTGTGTAATTTTTCCTGTTTTTCAGTAATATAAGAAATGTAGAAGTGCTGGCTTCCAATGATTAATGACCAAGGACTTAGTATAAAATAATTTATTGAATACTCCAAGGAGAACTCCTGCGTTACTGACACAGGAACTCTTATGTCATCCCAGCATCCATATGAGCACCTGGTAAACTCATCAACGGTTTTATTCCTGTCTTCAATTTCTCAATTTTCCAGTCATTCAGCAAATAATTTCAAAGATTCATGGTTTAGCGTTTTAGTGTTTTAGCTTAATACGTTGTTGATTAATATGACAAATTCTCAAATAATATTCACAGTTGGGTGAGAAGACTGCACTGTGAACATTCACTGAGGGTGCAAAAGGAATCATTTTGGTCCTCTTAGTTTAAAATATCTGTGAAATGTTTTGCAATTTAGTGACTCAGGGCACTCAATATACAAGTGAATCGTCCATGAAGATAACAGTCTACATTTTGAATCATCGTTCTCTGTGAAGTATTATTCTTTCTATTTGGGAAAATAGGCTGCAGTTTCCAATACTTATTTGTCTTTTTGATTTGGTACTATAGAGCACAAAACTTTTCTGACCAACTTGCAGCTTTCAAACTGATGTCTGTTTTCATATTTCTTAGCTAGATAAGTATTGATTTTTTTTAAATACCTTGGAGCAAAGTATTGATAAACAAATCTTGGAAAAATGCCTGACTCCTCTCTAGAATGATGACTGTCATTCATGGACATGCAGTGCATGTCAGAACAATGAAAACTTGCATTTACATCACACCTTCAACATAGGTAAATGTCCCAAGACATTTCAGGGAACTGTAATTGAGCAAAAATAGATACCGAGCTCTAGAAGGAGTGTCAGAAGGGATGGCCAAGAGCTTGACCTATGGTTATTAAGGTGCATCTTAACAGACGAGAAATGGGTGGAAGGTTTCAGGAGTGAATTGAGAATGTGAAACCAAGATTTAATAACAACATATTTTATTCGTTGAAGGAAATTAGTGAACTGAATAGGTTTTTACAATAATGAGAGTTTCAGACTCACCATTGACAGGACAAACTTTTTATTCCAGATTTATTAGTTAATTGAATTTAAATTCCTCCAGCAACATAGTGGAATTTTAACTCGTATCTTCAAAGTCTTAGTCCAAGATTCTGGATTTACTTGTCCTGTAATAGAGCCAGTATGCTGTCATTCCTATTGAAGTGTTAAAGTTGTAAAAGGAAATCTGAACTCTGGTTTCTTATCGGTTCTGAAAACTCTTTTCAGCTTCAAACATGCAACCTTTTTCTGTTGCTATCTTTTGTAAATTTGAGCAAAATACTGACACAAAGTCAAGTCACACATTAATATATGAGTGTGGTGCTGATTCCTTCTCATTGTTATTTAGCTGAAAAATTAAAGTCACTTAATACAGAAGAAATAGAAAACTTCACTTCAGGTTTGCAAATATAAGGTAGAATGTTCAGCTTTCACTGATGCTGTGTTTGGAGATGTGAAGAGTATGTAAATAGGTGGGATTTTGGTACACCAGAGCCCACCTTTTTCCCACCTCCACCAGAATTAAGTTCTAAGTGGCAAAGCCCATGACTGATCTTTCCACTTCACCATTTATTGAGGTCTTTAAATGACTAATTGTTGGCCTTATTCCACTGACACTGATGGATGAACCTGTTCATATGTGATGTACAGGTCAGATAAAACTGTGCGGCCAGCTTGTCATCTCCTGGATAGTGATGGGGTGGGAGGGAGTGGTCCATTTGATCAAACTTGATCCACTGGAGCTGCCTCCATGTTCTTGATTCTGATCACCTGAAGCCCTTTCCCAGTGATCTCCACCCCAGGATATGCCCACACTCATTTACCTGTGGCCAGTTGTTCTATAATCTGTGACTCTGGTCCATGTCCTTCCAGCACTAATCACGGCCTCCCCAGTGGGGCAGCTGAGCAGCAGAGCTGTCAGAGTGATTGACTGTCAGTTCTTAAGAGGAGAGACTTCTGACCCTGGAGGTTGATTACATGGGAAGGCGTGTTACTGGCTAAGCCACTGTCTGACATTTATTCAGTGGCCTTCCTGAAAACATAGAAATATAGAAAATAGGAGCAGGTGTAGGCCATTTAACCTTTTGGGCCTCTTCTACCATTTGTCATGATCATGGCTGATCATTCAACTCAAAAGCTTGATTCCACTTTCCCCACATATCCTTTGATCCCTTTCACCTCAAATGCTATATCTAACTGCTTCTTGAAACATTTAATATTTTGGCTTTGACCAATTTCTGTGGTAGTGAATTCTGTAGTCTGACCACTCTCCAGGTGAAGAAATCTCTCCTAATTTCTGTTCTAAACCATCTACCCAGTATCCTCAGACTATGACCAATGGCTCTGGACACTTCTACCATTGTGAATATCTTCCTTGCATGTACCCTGTTTAATCCTGTTAGAATATTATACGTTTTTATGAGATCCCCCTTCATTCTTCTGAACTCTAGCGAATACAATCCGAACCAATACAGTCCCAGAAATCAGTATACACTCCCCCTAGATCAAGAACATCCTTTCACAGATAAGGAGACTAAAACTGTGCCCAATATTCCAGGTATGGCCTCACCAAAGCCTTGTATATTGCATTAAGACATCTTTGCTCCTGTACTTGAATACTCTTGTTATGAAGGCCAACATACCATTTGCCTTTTTTATTGCCTGTTGCATCCGCGTGCTTAACTTCAGTGAATGCTGTACGAGGACATCTAGGTTTCATTGCACATTCCCTTCCCAGGTTTCATTGCACATTCTCCTCTCCTAATTTATGGCTGTTTAGATCGTAATCTGCCTTCCTATTTTTGCTACCAAAATGGATAACCTCAGATTTATACAAATTATATTGCATCTGCCATCATTTGCCCACTCACTCAACTTGGCCAAGTCACTTTGAAGGATCTCTACATTAAACAGGCAGTGTGGGTTATTATGTCAATATCCTTGTGGTACAGAAGCTAAGTCTCCTCAAGAAATTATCTAACCCACCTTGGGAAACATATTGGTAGGACAGATGGCTCTCCCTCTCCCTCCTAGAAGCAAAGCCAACGTGCAGTTTACCCACTCCATACCAGCCCATCCTGGAGCCACATCACACTGTGGGCAAAATAAATAAAGGACAATGTGGAATCTTCACACTTGTGAGATTACTGTCAAATAAACCAATTGGACTCTAATCTGGTGTTGTGAGACCTCTTACTGTGTTTACCCCACTCCAGTGTCGGCATCTCTCCATCATAAAATGCAGCCCATAATGAGATTTGGAAAAAGAATGTTTTGTTCTTATTTTATTGATCCAAGGTTTGATCTGCAAACCTAGAAATGCAAAGGCCTTTCTCTTACTTCATCTCTGTTTTGTAAAGCTGTAACCTAAAAATTCTCATTATTGTTGTAATATGGACAGACAGCAGATAGAAACTGCACAGTTCAGAAAATGTATTGCTCCTATGATTCTTTTCAACTCTGAGTTACCTACTGAAAAAAGTGGGTATGTCAAATGCAGACCAAACAACGTCTTTTTTTGTAGAGAGAAGACACATAAGTGAGTTCTCACTTAATTGCTTTGTATAGTTTGTTTTGCTATTTTCAAACAAAGTTATTGAAAGCCTGTGAACAGATCAGGCAGATGCACATTGAATTGAGAGACTAAAATGGGTTATTGGTAAAAATGTGAAATGATCCTCTAAGTAATTTAGGTTTCTGAATATATTTCAGACTTTTTGAAAGATTTGCAGTCAAAATTCGGTCTCATCGTAAACCTTTATTGGCTTCTTCATGTAGTCCCATGTGCTAGCTCTGAAAGAAGACATCCAATCATAGGGCTCAAATTCAAACCTATTCCCCAGAGTAGGAGTTAGAGCATAAAAACTAACATGATTAAGTTTGCATTAACTGGGTCACCCTCCAGTAGCAGTAAAGAAAATGGAACATCAACTATAGTTATTCTTTCATTCCATGTTGTCGAATATTCTCAACAAATTAACACATCAGTCACAGATCCAAATATTTTTCACGTATTTGTTTTACCTTGCAGCATTTAGAATAATTTTTCATCCCACGAATTGAATTAACTCTGCATTTTTCTTTTGTTTAACACTTCCTAAATATGGGTAAAGTATTGTTATTCCTCATTTTTCAATGCTTTGTTATACATTATATAGCACAAATGCATAAAATTTCCAAGTTGCAGAAACAAGAATATACATTAAACATTTCCATAGATATTTGAAGAGTATTTTTTTTCTGGAGTTGTTGTTTCATGGCAACCTCAGATTCAGTTTTGTTTGTGAATCGAGTTCTTTGATGAGCACATTTTGGAGATGGTTTACTTAATGTTTTGATGCTACAGCAGAAGAAGCACAATTCAATTGTGAGAAAATTAATTATTTTACTGAAACAAAATTGCACAAAAGGCCAAAATAAGAATCAGACATTGAAATTGAAGAGATTGAACACTGAAAATAAAATTGGGTGTTTTATTTTGGAGGTGAAAGCTTAGTCCTTGCGGTCCTCAGCACAATTGCTGAGAAGCATTATGCAAGTTTGTCAAATAAAGCTATGAGTAATGAAACAAAACCCTTTGGCTTTTTTTTATACTGCTTGAGAGCACAATCATACCTTTATAAACGAGGATAACTCTACAACGATAAGACTCAATAGTAACATAGCTTTTTGGGGAAAATTATGGCATAGATTGCAGTAGAATTTTAGCTAAGACAAGTCCATTTCAATGTATCCAGTTCTGCGAAAAAGTGAAATTTGGAGTGTAACCAGCAAAATGCCACTTTAATTTCTGGAGCAAATGGATCAGTTTTGAAAGTCAGTTTCAGCTTGAATGCAGTTGAAATAGAAATCTGGTAAATCTATTCCACTTTATTTTCTCTCTTCTGTTAATCCATATAAGGAAACAACTGCAATTTCTTCCCTTAAGGTGTGGTTTAAATCTTGTTCTCATTTAGAGATTAGTTTCCTGTTGCTCCAGTTAATTCTCCTGTGGTATAAGTGCTTAATTATAGTTGGACTTCTCCTTTGGGCTTTTCTGATGGAATCCAAAATATAATAAATAAAATTAGATTTTCATA
Organism: Sphyrna mokarran; assembly: GCA_024679065.1. Taxonomy (NCBI): domain Eukaryota; kingdom Metazoa; phylum Chordata; class Chondrichthyes; order Carcharhiniformes; family Carcharhinidae; genus Sphyrna; species Sphyrna mokarran. Next base: position 107,272,090 of record JAGIQG010000003.1, read on the forward strand.
CTCAATGAACGTATTTGGCATGAAGCAATCTTTGTTTATATGCAGCTCAGGTTGTGATCCAAGATTAATTATGGTTGCAGATTTAAATCTGAGCAAAGACTAGATTGCACCTATTCAACCTATAAGAGTTAAAATGTAAGTAATAACTTTGAAAAAAACATTTTTAAAAGGTTGGGAAAAGGCATTGAAATGGAACTAAGTGAAAGGTTCTTAGCACTAATGTAATAGAGCCCATTCTTCCATGCTGAAAAATTTGAGTTTATTTCAATTGTTATTGCTCAATTTCTCATAGTAAATATTCTTTGATATGGATGATTTCTCTATCTCAGGCTTTTCATTTAGGTTATAAAAATTAAAATTCTCAACTATAACTCAGGATGTTTTTATAACCCAAGGACTACTTAGGACCTACTTTTAATTTCAACCCCTTCTGTCTGATGACTTAGTCTATTTTCTCTTCTGCCCCTGTACTTGAGTTTTGAATATTTTCTTCTCCTCCATCTCTTTGCGAGTTATAAATTGCTGGACTGTTAAGGAGAAATTTATTCTGAATGAAGGGAGCAGGTAAGGGTAAGGTTAATCCCGAGGATTCACAGGATTTAGTGAATTATTTTGATAACAGAAAGGACTAGTCCATAAGATGCTGAATAAACTGCACAATGTTTTTGCCAAGGATCTGTACAGTGCTCTGAATTGGAATTGTTAGGAGGATTGGCTTACTCATACACATCAAAAGCAAATTCTTCAACCTCCATGATATTTAATTGGAGAAAATGTTTGCTTATTCAGTATGAACAAAGAACAAACAAAGAACAACACAGCACCGGAAACAGGCCTTTCGGCCCAACGAGCCCGCACCGCCGTCCTAACGTCTTAATGACATATAGGGACCAATTTGTTACCCAATCAGCCTAAGAGCACATTTTTGGGATGTGGGAGGAAACCGGAGCACCCGGAGAAAACCCACGCAACCACGGGGAGAACACGCAAACTCCCGCAGACACAGGCCCAAATCCATGTGTCTGCACAGCAACAGCGATAGTCCCTGAGCTGTCATGGTGCCCATCAGATGGTCCAGTTTAAGCATACACTAACGACGTGAAGCACTAGGCCACTCCTGAAGCAACATCCAAGAGCAGCTCTCGCACGACCTGCCGCATGCATGCCCTTGTTGGTCAACAAGGTGGACCGAACATCCTGTGGAAACAAATAGGATATTTAAACAGTCCTACTATATCTCTCTATCTGCAGACCGCTCATGTGACTGTCCAAGAGACCCTTAAACAACTCTAGCATGCGTGCTCCCACCACCTTACTCGGTAGTGCATTCCACATCCCCACTACCCTTTGTGTGAAAAACTGCCCTCTAATATTTGTCTTATACATAACCCCCCTCACCCTAAGGCCGTGACCCCTCGTTCTATCCTTTTCTAATGGTGGAAAAAGTTTACCACCATTTACTCTACCTATACCCTCATAATCTTATATACCTCTAATAGATCCCCTCTCAGCCGACGTCTTTCAAGGGAAAACAGTGCGTTCAATATATGATATGAGATGTCATATATGCAGTCTGACAATTTAGATACAACGGAGGCCTCAAGAAGTGGAAGCATCATCGCCATACATGTGAAACTGATTTTTGGATGATATGACAGAGGACTAGTGTGTAGTTGAGAAGTAGAAGGAGGTGAAGGATAGATCCTTGAGAGACATGAAAGGTAACTGTACAGGTATAGAAAGAGAAACTGTTAATAGCAATCTCTGGCTGTGGTTAGATTGATGAGAATGGAACCGTATGAATGTAGTCCCATACAGTTCAGAACAACAGTGGAGAAGTGTTTTATTGGAGGAAGGGATGACCAACTGTGTTAAAGGCTGAAATCATGTTGAGAAGAATGAGGAGACATAATTTACTTTTGTTGCATTTACTTTGGATGTCATTTATGACTTTGGTACTAGCCATTTTACTACTGTGGCTTTGGCAGAAACCTGATTGAAGGAATTCAAATAAGGAAAGATGGGAATAGATTTGAGAGGCAACACATGTTCAAGGACCTTAGAGTTGAAAAAGAGTTTGGTTATGTTTCAGGAAAGGAGGGATGTAAGATATTCAAGGAGAAGAATGATGATAATGGTCAACTTGCAAGAGGGACAGGTTGCCTCCCTCCACCACTGCAACATAGCCTGACTCCACCCCTCCCTTAACTCATCAGCTGATAAAACTCTCATTGTTAACTCCAAATATTCTATTCAAATACATTCCTGGCTGATTTCCCACATTTCTTTACATAAACTTGTCAAGGATTTCCCATTGACTGCACTCCACACTGCCAGGAATCCCATAGTGGATCAAAAGATTCTGGCCAGTATTTTCAGAATGGTGCTAACGTTGGTAGTTGATTTATAACTTCTTCATATATAAGCATGTTGCCCTATATTGATTGTATCGTCATATCCATTTAAGGGACTATTGAAGTATATATTTACATAGATATTTCAATCAGCATGCTTGGGCAGCATGGTGGCACAGTGGTTAGCACTGCTGCTTCACAGCGCTAGGGACTCGGGCTCAATTTCCGGTTTGGATGACTGTGTGGAATTTGTACATTCTTCCTGTGTCTGCTTGGGTTTCCTTCGGGTGCTACAGTTTCCTCCGAAAGTCTGAAAGACATGCTGGTTAGTTGCATTGACCAAAACAGGACCTGAATGTAGCGACGAGGGAATTTTCACAGTAAATTCATTGCAGTGTTAATGTAGGCCTTACTTGTGACTAATGAATAAACTTTAATTTAACTTCCAATGCTAGAGGTAATAACTTCAAGCTACTTTGGCTGTTACAATAATGCTTGTTGAAAAGCCGAAGTCATTGCATCTCAGATTAGAATTTATTTTCGAAATCTGGAGAAAGTTTAGGAATCCAGCCCTGGAAAGTGCCTTGTCACTGAAGATAAGGATAGTTCCTTTTTCATTTAATTTCCTCAAGGCATTAGCAATGTTTGCTTTCAGGAAGAGCTAACTGGAGTGCCAGCCCCCATCTTATTTCAGAGGTGTTGTGAACAGGTGGGTGTCTGTATTCTGCAACAGGGATTCATCAATCCCATTCAAATTAGGGATCTGCTCACTGACCCCAAAAATGGTGAGGTTAATGTCTCTGAATATAGCAGCCCACGTTTGCCAGAGTGATTCCTCGCTCTCCTTTCTCATTGGTTTCCTGGCTCGTGTGGGCCTTATTCTGCAGATTGATCCTGAAAGGGACAATCACCACATGAAGTATAATGGAATTGGTCATATTTTCAAATCAGTTTTTAGATGTTAAATGCTGTATAATGTGCTAAAGTACAGCTTAATATATAGGTTATCTAATAATTCAAAAGCATGATTTTAATATATTAATTTAATGATTGTAATTTAATAAGAGTACAAAATGAAAAATTTTAATTCCTGTAGTTTCATTGGCAAGGCCTTTTGTATTGAACTATGTCAAATATTTTCAATGAAATCTGTAGTCAACTTAAAACAATTGCGGAAGAAATTACACATAATCTGATGAGTGCTTATCTTTGGACCATGGGAGGAAATGGGAGCACAATGGATCTACTATTTCTAGGGCCGTTTCCTTAAGTACTCTGGGATGAAGATGATCAGGACCTGGAGATTTATTCATCTTGAATCCTATTAATTTCCTCAAAACTGTTTCTCCATTGATACTATCCTTCAGCTCCTCACTAAAACTTGTTTTTCTCAGAATTTTGGTACATTATTCATGTCTTCCTTTGTGAAGACAGAAGCAAAGTACAATTTTAGTGCCTCAACCATTTCTTTGTTCCGTGTTATGAATTTCCCCATTTCTGACTTTAAGGGACCTACATTTGTTTTGTAAATTTTTTTTCTTTACCTGTAGAAACTTTTACAATCAATATTTATATTCTCCCCTAGTTTACTTGCGTTCAGTTTTCCCCTTCTCAGTTAATCCCTTGATCCACCTTTGCTAAATTTTAAACTGCTCCCAATATTCAGATCTATTGCTTTCTCTTGCCAATTTTGTATGCTTCTTCTTTGAATTTAATATTATTTCTAATTTTCCTTGTAAGTCATGGTTTGGTCATGGTTCCCTTTCCACTCTTGTGTCAAATAGGAATAAACAACTTTTGAAGTTCATCTATTCATTCCTTGAATGCTTGCCATTGCCTGTTTATCATTCTTCCTTTCAGGAATGTTTTCCAGTCCATCATAGCCAAATCATGCCTCATACCACAATAGCTACCTTTATTAGATTCAGTACCCTGGTCTCAGTATAAACTACCTCAGTATCCACTTTGATAAAGAATTCATCCTATTATTGTCACTTATCCCCAAGGGTTCTCTTATCTCTCTCCAAAAATGCGTGGAAGCCTATGGGTTTTGATTGCTACCAATACAGTGCCCAAAAACAGTTTCTCACACCTGAAAACTAATTGGAAACACCACTTGGGACAGATAAATCTGATTTAAGTCACCATGATTACTTGCACTATCCACAAACAACTGACATTAGTGCAAAAGCAAAAGTAAATGCAGTAACTTTCATGAGCATTTCTCCTGAGGCCAAAGCCTGGTTCCTGTGATTGTTGGTTGAAAGCTGTATTAGCCAGGCTGCACAGCCACATATGATGGGCATCGCCTGATGTTGAATATGTGTGATTATAGACAATTCACTTCGGTGACAATGTGGGAGAACTGAAACAATTCAAGTTTCTGATGGGATCCCATGAGGGAGCAGGGGTCAGTGATGGGAGGAGGGAAGAGGGCAACATCCTGGATCCATGACAGAATGTAAAAACTTTGAAGAAAAATGGAATCCTTAGACTTGGAATCGGATATATTCAGCATATATTTACAAACGTAATGACTATGTACAATGAGTGCACACCCATGGAACTACTGTGCATTCAATACTTCATAATTTTTAAAATTTGATCACTATATTTATGTAATAAAAGCAAAATACAGCGGATGCTGAAATAAAAACAGAAAATGCTGCATAAACTCAACAGATCTGGAAGCATCTGTGGAGAGAGAAACACTGTGAATGTTTTGAATACATATCAGTGTGTTTAGGTGCAGCTCTGATATTCATAGCTGAGGTAGAGATAACTTGCTGCCTGATAAGCCCAGTTCACTGAGATTATTTTAGCAGGTGGCCTCTGGTGGCCCAAGGTCTTGAGACCACCAGGCAACTAAGGGTCTCCTGATCAGGGGTAGGTGGACCTTCCTCAATCTGATTTGCTTTAGTTGATGAGATTACTGGCAGATGGAAAGTGGAGAAGCAGGGCACCCCTAAAGTTTCCTCCAGGCTGGTGGCCAATTGCCTTTCCTGATGCAAGGATTTTCTTTATGGGATTTGCTTGGTTGGGACAGTATTTAGCTGTTTAAGGTTTATATAGTATAATGATTGTTTATTTTTCCTTGTTTGGAATTGGTAAAAGTTATTGCTAATTTTCTTTCTGTGCATGTCAACTGTATTTTTAAATAAACTTGGTTTGCTAAAAGCTCCCTAGTGGATCATTTGAATTATACCCAAAGTGAAACATCTCATGCTTAGCCTAGCTCAATTCAAATAGCAAAAGTTATGATCTAGACAGATTTCAGAAAACACTTTGGAATTTCTGACCTGAATTATAACAGTTCTGACTTAAAGATATATTGGTGGTCAGTGAGCATTGCTAATCAAAATTCTGAAACTCACTCTCTAAACTAACCACACAGAATGCAATAGTTGCAGTATGCAACTTATCAGCATATTTTCAAGGGAAATTAAGGATGGAATGCTTGACTAGTCTGTGGCTTCTACATCCCATGAAAAAATTTAAAACAGCTGGGTCAGAAATGAATAAATGAAAAAAGCCTAATATTTTTGAAAATAAATTTAAAGAGATGGAAGCAAATTACAGAAGGTAGAAAACAGAATGTAATCCCTCAAACTAAAACACAAATAGGTAAAAAGATTGAATTAGCTTAAAAGTGTTCTTGCAAAGACTAAACAAATTATATTGTAAATTAATTTACACCAACATGTATCTGAATTTAAGTTTAGAATGTTCAAAATCTGTGGAGGTAGTCAGTTACAACGTTTTGCTGTGCAATTGGCGTATTAACCAACTTTACTATCATTATTTCAATCAAAACAAAAGTCAAATTCCCATGTGTAGAAGTACCAACAATAGTATCTGTAGATATTGAAGGTTTTCACTTAGCAGTTTCTATTTACAAAACGTTTGCTAATTTTGAGTTTTATGGATTTCCTTTGAAGACTTGGAGCTCAAATAAAGCACTTGTTCTCTGCAAACAAAAAAGACACATCAGTCCTTTTTGAATTGTTCTTTAAACTTCAGAGTGCAAGGTTTATATCTAATGTTCAGTTAACTGCATTTTTTTAAACATGTTTATATTCTTTCAGTTTCTTTTTATTCGCATAGTATTAAACAATATTCACTATTTCTTAAAAACAAAGCATGCTCACAACTTCAGAACTTTTTTTTAAATAATGAGATCAAATCTTTCAAGTCTCTCCTACTTTCATACATGGACTTAGTTGACAAGATACATACAGCACATTAAGCACACTTCCTTTAATACATTGTGAGCAATGAGAAGTCTTGTTCAAACCTCAGACAATTCACATTAAAGATCAACCTGGAATTTTTATGTCAAACACAATAAATCCATTTAAAGCAGTGCCATTTCCAAAACATCCAGGCTAGCTTGTATTATTCAAGTTGGCCACATCACACTGCAGCTGGATTGGCTCATGGCTGGGAGCATTTGTTTTAAAATTCACAGACACAGACCTTTCATTGTTCTAGGGAAAAATCTAGTAAATTAAAATTTTAACATCTAAGCCAACAACAATTATTTAAGTAAAATGTTGTTGTCCTGCTGCATGTTTATTACTTTTGCTGTTGAGGTTGAGCTTGCGGGGGGGTGGGGGGAAGAGGTGGGTGTGCATGGGGAAGATCCATATTGCTTGACAGAGAAGGTAAACATTTTTAGCTAGAAACTGCACATAGGATTACTGAAAGATCCCACTGAAAAATTAACAGGTTCTTTCTGTAATGCAAACTGATGATAGTTTGCTCTGAAACCTGCAGGAACCAATAATCAAAGTCAGTTTTTGTCTTAGAGCAAATGTTAATGCATAGAAAAAAACAAATCCTAATAATAACTGACCAGCATCACAGATATCAACTCATTTCTTTTTGTGATTATTTGTGGTGGCACAGTAGCCCAGTGGTGAGCACTGCTGTTTCACAGCTCCAGGGACTGGGTTTGATTCCAGCCTGGGTCACTGTCTGTGTGGAGTTTGCACATTCTCCTCGCGTCTATGTGAGTTTCCTCCAAATCCTAATAATAACTGACCAGCATCACAGATATCAACTCATTTCTTTTTGTGGTTATTTGTGGTGGCACAGTAGCCCAGTGGTTAGCACTGCTGTTTCACAGTCCAGAAACCTGGGTTTGATTCCAGCTTGGGTCACTGTCTGTGTGGAGTTTGCACATTCTCCTTGCGTCTATGTGGGTTTCCTCCAGGTGCTCCGGTTTCCTCCCACAGTCCAAAGATGTGCAGGTTAGGTTAATTGATCATGTTAAAAATTGCCCCTTAGATTCCTGAGATGCATTGGTTTGAGGGATTAGCAGGTAAAATATGTAGAGATATGGGAGTAGGGTCTGGGTGGGATGGTTGTTGGTGCAGACTCGATGAGCTGAATGGCCTTCTTCTGCACTGTATTGTTTCTATGATTTTTACGATTCTAATTAAGTTGTTCAAAATAAAGTGATACTGCTTGCTTAATACTTAAATGTGCATTTGTCAAGTTGCACTACTTTGTTTGAAGATCACCTGGTGTGCTTGTTTAATGAATAAGTGAAAAACAGCATTTTCTTCCAATTAAGGTACTCAATTCCTCCTTGGTTCTCTTCCATGTCTACTTTAAAAATCACCTGTGCTGTGTAACATTTTTTACAGCTAAGAGGTTGCTTTCAAACCTTCTGCCAGTTGTGCTATGCATCAGTCCTTCAGAAGTGTACAAGGGCAGTGGCATGATTGCAATTTTATATTATTATGGAATAGGTGCAATTTGGATTAGTGTTATCTATGTAAAGGACGTGAAGATTACTTTATTTCCCCTTCAAGCATTTATTGAAGTTCCTTTTGAAAGTTACCACTGAATCTGCTTCCATTGTTTCTTCAGACAATTATATTTAGCCAAACTTGCTTAATTCTCTTCTCAACTCTGGCTCTTGCCATTTACCAATTATTTTACCCTTGGAAACAGTTTCTCCTGATCTAAACCTGTGATTGGTAAAGTCTTCTGTGAAGAACCCTGCTCCTCCCTCTTCACAGAGTTTCCCATCTCTGCAATCTCTTTGTTGTATTGTAGAGCCAGAGGCATTGCAATGACAAGCCCCCATTTATCTTTGTAGACTTGTGGTGAAAAAATCCACTGTTCTTCCAGAACATGTGTTCACTGACAGACTTCAAAAACAAGCCCTGGTACTTCTACAAACTTCTTGAGAGCACAAGGCAAAAAGCATCTTACCTGTAAACAGGATGCCTTTACCTTTACGTAGCACTAATGTAAGGTCTCTTGTGCATATCAGAGTGATTTAACACATTCAGTGAACTTACATGGATTAAGTTTAAAAGATGTGTCAAATCATCAGGATTCAGCAGTTGAATTACAGCACAATATGATCTTTCCTCGTATTACTGGTGCATGAATAGAATTCCTGCACAAGCTCTGTGCTCAGCTTGCAATACATAGAACATAGAACATTACAGTGCAGAACAGGCCCTTTGGCCCTCAATGTTGCGCCGACGAATTAAGAAAAATGTGATGCTATAGAGACCAATTTGGTGGTATATTTTGCTATTTATCAAATTACAGATTTTAAACTGAGGTCCTTTAAACTATCTTGTTGTTCTTTTACAGGGACTCTCTATCACCGACCACATGAAGTGGTCTGGACTGTACACAATAATCTAGGTGAAGCTTCTTACAAAGGAGAAAATATATTACATAGTATTTAGTTATCTGAGCAATAAACCTGAACACCATTTACTTTTCCAATAGCCTCAAGGTGCAGGTTATGGAACTTCAATGACTCATTCAATATTACACCAAGCTCTTTTTTCCACAGTAACTTGAGTTAAGAATTTAGAATGAAATTAAGAATTTCAAATTAAGTATAGCATGGCATTTGTGAAATGTAATTAATTATTGTATTATAGTAAAATTGACAAATGCAAAATCACCTCTTGTAATTTGTGAATGAAATGTAAAGAAGTAGCACTATTTAAAAAGCATTAAAAATATGGAGCTCCTTTAGCAAATTCAGAGTTTTAGCTTTCATCTATATGATTGGGAACTGTGGCTGGACATATTCCTGAAGGTTTTATTACCTCCAACCATGTTGAATAGTGGGTCTTTTTTTTTCCATCTTCAGTATTTTTATAATCATCAAAAGTATTCAAAAGGTAAATGAAAAAGAAACATGATTTTGTGCCTCTGTGGTTTCTTTGCTTGAATTGCTCACAGCAGCATCCAGATGATTCTTGGATTGTCATGAGTGTTTGCAATGCTGTTTCTGAATCATGCTTGATCATATTTGACAATGTAAACATTATAATGAAAGGCAACCATCAATATCTGTATAATCTATAATCATTGCACATATTATCCTCATCACAGCTGTTTGCAAATCTCTACATACCTTTACATTAACATTTCTTGTGTGGTGTGTTCATGTCAGTTTTGCTGTGTCTCATTTAAGATTTCTCCTGTTATACTCTCCCATCTAATCGTGTATTTTCTGCTTCAGTTATTGTTTAATCATAATATGCAAAACTTTTGTTCCCATTTATTTTCCCCAAAAATGTACTTAGTCCCAGTGAAGCAAAAAATTTCTTTTGAGCTAAAATCATCAACATACTTTTGAAGTTTCTGGCTGCAGGGGAAAGATTTCACTTTAAGTATTATAAATTTTTCAGTGAGTTAAATATTATGTTTTCCTAAAAATGAAATTACAGGGAGATTATTTCTATAAACTTACTATTAAGTTTATAGTATATTAGAGTAGGGCACCTTGAACTCTATAAGCCTCATTGCAAGAAACCCAAGAAGTCATTCATCCCTATCTTCTAGTGGATTAACTTCATTTTTCTTCCACATTATTTCAGGAGAATGGAAAGTATTTTATCACAATTCTCAATTGAACTTGTAGATGGTAGACAAGCTTCGGGGAGTTAGGAGGTGAGTTACTCACCTCAGAATTCTCAGCCTTTGACCCATTCTTGTAGTATTAACACAGTTGTCCAGTCTCATTTCTGATTATTGGTAACCCCAGGATGTTGATATTATAATGACTGTGAATGGGAACAGCCAGGGCATGGTGTATCTGTGAAACTTTGCCACTTAAAGTTTTAAGTATTATTTAATATTGATATTTTAGAATAAAAAGTTCAATTTAGAAGCACAGAGAAATACAGACCTTGCATTAGAGTATTTACACATTACAATCAACATTGATCTAAACTTTTCTTCAATTCTCCCAATTCAGTCCATGCACATCCATCCATTGTTCACTGAGTCACTCACTAAATCATTGCAAAATCATCACTTTCCTAGTCTTTTATATAGTAAATCTGACTGCTGATGATCCTATCGTAACTAACATAAAGCTTTTTATGAAGTAGACCACATGACAAAAGAGTGGGCTCATTTTCCTCATTCACGGTGACATTGATAATGATATGGTATTCTTGTGCAACTTCTAAATATTTTCATTACAATTAAATTGACAAACAATTTACCTGTTTCCTCAGGTCACAGTCAGCTATGGAAGAACAGCAGCATATGCTGCTTTACAGGCTGCATATTCTTTCTGGATACATATACTTACCATCCATAAAGCCAGAGAATCATTTCTACTTGGATGATAGAAAATTGAGCCATTATATGGGATGTTATATGGGACAGTGATGCATATTAATGTGAACATCTGTTTTCTCAGATCATTCAATCGAACTTTGCAATCTGTGGGCTGGGCGTGTGTAGATATGACTATCAGAAAGTCACCTATACTTCCAAATGTTTTCTTAGCTCCAGGTGGAGCAGGTTGCATTATTTCCTTTAACTGACAAATGTACATAGGTTCTTGGTCCGTATGTTTTACTGCAGATGTTACTATGAATGTTATTGCACATTTAAGTTTTGACAGTAATCATGCTTTCAACAATATTTGTGAATAAAACTACACACACCTGAGATTCTAGAGGAAAATGTGAATGACAGTTGAGTGCTATGTCAGCCTAACCTGCCAGCTTCAAGATACTGCAACATGGTTAATTACTGAAAAAGATGTTTCCATGAATTAGGTTACCCACTATTATTGATCCCATGTTTAAAAATATGAGAATAACTGTTAAAAGCAATTAAATAAATCTGTAAGCAACAGAAAAAAAATCACCAATTGGATAAGGATTTGGTCAAAATCAATCCTAGCAATTACTTTCTTTAAAGTGCAGAGAGAGATTACTGAGACTGTCTCTTCTGGATGCAAGTGGTGTATCCCTTATTAATCTTTGCAAAAGATGAACACCGTTTGTTAGCTCCAGATACATAATTAATTATAGATGATGTCAGGTTGGAAGTTGCAAAATAAAATCCATGAATGATTTAAAGTAAATTATTTTTATTTCTCCAGCTCTGTTAGGAATTGACAGGCAAAATATCTTCAACAGAGCCAATACATGCCCCCCCCTTCTTTAGTTTACTAACACTGGTGTTGTTGTCCACTATCAATTTTCACAAAATATTAAAGGAAACAGCTTGCCACAGCATGTCATATTACAAATACAATTTGTAGTGGGAGGATGGCAGAAAATATATTTCACCATGACAAATTGGTCCATTGCACCATAAGGAGGATTAGGTCGAAAAAGTCATTGTGAATTTAGTGCTTATGTTTGAAAGAAACTGCAATATAGCCCATATAAAACTTTTAAACAATAAGAACTTGCTCTTATATCTCACCATTAATGCAATAAAACATCCTAATGTGTATTATGGGAGTATTTATAAAGCAAAATTTGACACTGAGCCGCATGAAGAAATATTAGGGCAAATGACCAAGAATGGAGCCCCACAAATGAGTAAAGAGGAGTAAAGACATGGAGAAATTTAGGAGGGCATTTGAAAACTCAGGCTATTGACAGTTAAGGACACACCTCAATCTTTACAACTTTTTAAAAAGTTATACTTAGGTGGTATAAGATTGTGCGTATTCTTTAAATATTGGTACCACAATGTAACATTAGGCAGCAGAGAGTTATAGATAGAATGAGGAACAGTGGTAGTCCCAGTTTCTTTGGTAGCACAGGAGGTTCTAGAGGCTCATTAGTGGAGCTGGACCTCAAAGATGCTTCTTTCCTGGTAGCTGTCCGAGAGTTTGGAAGTTTGACTGGACTAGGCTCCTCCTGCTATGATTACATGTCTATGCGGTGATCACCAGATTGTGCAACTCTTCTAGAACTACCATTAATACTCATCGAGATATGTGTACCTGAGCTGGTGGTGGGTGCAAGACATGTTTCAAACAGCATGGAACTCTTCTCATCCAATCCCTCCTGGATCCATTTTGGTGTGGCTGGAACAGAAAAGGGAAAACTGTCCAAAATATCAGGATGCATAATTAATGAAGTCAGGATGAGAAGATATTGGCCTGTGCAGTGGGAAACATTCCTTGTCCCTGTCCTCACTAAGAGCTTAATCCCAGGTGAAAGAATTCTGTCCAGTAAGTGGAAGAATTTTGTTGCTACAAAATACAGCTGAATGAAGTTAAGCAACACCATAGTCAAAGGACAATAAAGTATTCTAAAAAAAATATATATATATATATTTAGGTATCTCTAAGCTATACCAAATCTCTTGGTTAACACATTTTCATGTTTACTAAAGATTAATTAATTACTGTAGTTTCTGCTGGATTTCAGTTCACAAACATCATAAATATCACAAATATATGGTCCAGTCTGGTCTGATAGTGAATTGTTAAACCAATTATTCTCCATATCCTGCCAAGTCTACGGGCGAAATTCTCTAACATCCCAGCTGGGTGTTTCCTGCAGGCAGGGGGTGGTTTGTTGTTTGCTAACGGCAGGATTCTCTGGTCCCACCCTTTCAATGGGGATTCCCATTGATGGCACTCTACGCCGATGGGAAACTTATGGGTGGGAGTATGCTGCCAGTGGGACTGGAGAATTCTGCTGGTGGTAACGGCCAGAGAATTCCAGCCTACATTCTTAGAATTAAGGGGTCAGAGATAAGGGCAATACCACAAAGAATGGCGAGGCTAAGTTTTACATTGTGTCACTCTAGCATTATCAAGAGATTTCAAGCTTTATTTGGAACCAAAGATTTTGATTGAAAAGAGAAACTAGATACACGAGTTGCAACTCCACTCTGCTCTGAAATTGTGCTGCAATTTTTATGATGTTGGCTACATGGCAACTAAATGATTCTAGCCAATAGAGGTCTTCACCCTATGGTGTGATCACTTACTCTCAGTTCCTCATTGGTTCCTCAAGTCAGGTGACACTCTGCTGTACTGTCTTAAAGAAACTGACATCACATGCGCAACAATAAGAGAGAGTAGTGATTTTAACAGAGACTAGACAATTGAAAGTGGAGGTGAAGGTATGATTGAACAAAATCAATAGTTGTATTACAGTAGTGAATGCAAGGGCTAACAGTGAAGTCATTTGAGTTCTTGAAAGTGCAACTGTAAGTGAATTGAGCTAATTTCTCTCCACAGGCAGAATGAGAAGGAAATAAGCTTGGAGGAGAAGGGAATATGGGTGGTGAGCGAGACAGCCTCATCTGATTTACACAATAAGAGCAGTGAAGTGATGTGACATGATAAGGCCAAGGGGATGACCATGAATGTAGCAAGGGGGAAAAATTGTCTGAAGGTTCATGGTGAGAACAGTAACACTGAGGAAGAAAAAAATGATTTTTTTTCTCTGCAAAGAGCAGTTGTTGACTTAAATGAGTTCCTTGGAACAACTGATTTATGGCAGCGTACTTTACCTATCATCTGGAGGAATGATTGGAAATATATAATTTATGTATACTATATATATTATCCATATGGCCAGGAGAGTTTAGATGGAGGAAAAGATTGAGGGAGGTAAGTAGAGCAATGAGCTCAGACAAGAGAACGCAAGATGAATTGAAATCGTTGAATATGAGGATTCACTCAGTGCAAAGTCTGAAGGGCAAAAGCTGTGAAGATAGCTCAAGTAGAGAATTGCCATGGTACTGAGGCAGGTGGTAGAGAATGAAGATTGTAAATAAAAGACGAGAGGAATAGATTAAGGTGTGATATTAAACATGTTACCCAAGTAATACGTAATCACTTTAAACAGTTTAGAATTGTCAGTGTTTCCTTTACTCAAAGCACATCTTGTTTGTGGAGCAGCACTGCAGCTTTACTACTATTCTGCTACATTTGAGAAAAACTTGGGCCTGACGTTCTCTTAGCACTGTTATTGTACTATCTTGCCTAAAAAGGATTCTGCTGCACTTACAGTGGAATTACTGTGGCAGAGTGCAAGTGGTTCCAAATGAATTCAAGGCCTTGGTTCTCAGAATGGCAGCTGCACTTTCCACAACAATAGCTGAGTTGTATGACTAATAATTGTTCACCAATATAGTTGTAAAAGAAAGACTATTGACAGGTTTGACCTATGCCCTGAATATCACCTGAGACAAAGATGTTTAGTATGAAAACCAGGAATATGAAAAGATACATTAATCAAAATTGATCTGTGCTTTCACTCTTCACAACATTCACATCTCAATCATGTCATTAGAGAATAGAAATATGCACTATCAGGGATCCTGACAGCTGTTAAGGGACATTATTATGAGAGATTCAGAATCGTGACATTCATAGATAAAACAAATTTCCATTTCAGATTACCAGAGAGAGCAAAATGGTTGTACTTAAGATTTCAAATAATCTGACTTCCAAGGTGAAATGTAATTTTTTTTGAGGGGGAGGGGAAGTGGTGCACAATGAGAGGAGGAGTGCTCAAGTGCTGTGCAGTTGATCCTAGTAGCAGTGTCTAAAACCAGCATTATAATTATAACACACTGAAGTCACTGCAATGCCATTTTACTCCTCCAGACCTTGTACCTCAGACCTGGTAATAGAAAACAATGTCCTTTGTAGAGTAGCTGGATCTTATTTTTAAATTCTAAAAGTTCAAAATTCAATCCAACAACTCGCTCAAAGTAGTGTACACAATTTCATGAACATTTTGTGGAAGTGACCGGCTTCCATTAATTTAAGTTCACTATTCAGTCATCCGATATGCAGAGGCAAAAGTTGCTTGGTTTGATGTTCTCTGGTCTTCCATCTTTCTAGATGGGGAAAATGTATTGTTGGAAAAAGAGAAATTTAAAGTTTATTTTATTAGTGTCACAAGTAGGCTTACATTAACACTGCAATGTAGTTACTGTGAAAATCCAGTAATTGCCACACTCTGGTTCAGGTACACTGAGAGAGAATGTAGCATGATTGATGCATCTAATCAGCACGTCTCTCAGACTGTTGGAGGAAACCCAAGCACCTAGAGGAAACCCATGCAGACACAGAGAGAACGTACAGACTCTGCACATACCATGACTCAAGCCAGGAATTGAACCCTTTCCCTGCCGCTATGAAGTAGCAACGCTAACCACTGTGTCACCCATAGACCTGGTAGCCAAGCTTTTTGTCTTGCGCTTATCAGGATAGCTTACAAGAAGTTACCAAGCTGTAATACTAAAACAGCAATTTATACTGCATAGAAAGAGCATTCTGATTGGTTGGCAAGTGGTCTATAATTGGTGGAGGCATTGCTTATGAAGAATTCACCACAGAACAGCTTTGTTCAAATTCAAACTGGGCAGGTCAGTGCTGATTGGCCAAGGCATTGCTCTTGGGAAAAAAATCAGGGGATGACTTCTTTATGCCTTTGTTTTGATAAAAAAGTCATAAAGTGTTCACATGTTCCTTCTTTCTGCAATGTGTGAATATATATGGCTTCATATGTGTAAGTGAGCAATATTACAAGCTTGACTAAAAATCTTAAGTTGGTTGTTAATTTAATTCTTAGCACAAGCAGATGTTGTCCAATCTGCGCATGCTAGTAAAACTCAAAACATGGGACAGCATTTTACCATTTTTAGTCCAAGTGCCAATGGGCGTGATAGTGGGAGAGTTCCATATCTGTTTTTGGGTGTGTTTTTAGCACACACACACACACACACACACACACACACACACACACACACACACACCCCCGCTACTGCAGGCAGCCTGAAGCAGCTCCCTGCTTGCAGTCAAGGGAGCCTGTGGCCGTGGATGCAATCCCTGCTGCCCAGACCAATCGCAGACCCCCAACTCCTTCACCGATTGCAGTTCTGCTGGCCTCCCCCCATCAATTGCTGCAGAGTGGCAGCAGGCTCCCTCTCTCTCCCTTCCCCAACTATAGGTTTTGCAGTATGCATTGACTCGTGTCTCTTTGATCATTATTTGAATGCGCTGCACAACTTGGGACCTGCAGAGTAGAAAAAAACTGGCAGACAAGGATATTGAGGACCACCAATTCTCAGATGACAACTGGAGTAATGCCTCAGAAGAGGACCATTCGGGTGCAGAGAAGCATGCAGAGCCACATTAGTGCCTGTACAGAATGCATAACAGGAAGACATGGGAGGCCCTGGGATTGAGATGGTTTAGTTTATGTTTGCTCCCAGCCAGCATTATGGAGACTTCATTTGACTCTGGCCACCCTACATATTTTCCATACTTTGTGACACTTCCCATATCCAAGAGACTCATATCAACATGCCTCCCTTTGGAGGGTCTCATGTCCATCCAGAAAGTTCATGGCATTATCGCCTTCTTACTCAGGTGGGCTCAAGATCTCTCGTAAAGGGGACATAGTGATAGAGGGTGACAATCATTCATAAAGTGCATGATGACAAATTAGCACGGAGCTGTACACATCCAATATTCACATCTGATGGTCCTTCTGTGTCTATGGTAATTTCTTCTTTTGCTGCAGCTCTGTAATGATCCCCCATTGCTAGCAGTTGCACTGGAGGCAGGCTGTTAACCTTGATACCCTGTTGGACTGAATGACTTTGGTGGGCATCCTCTGGTTGCCTGAGGTCATGTGAGTGCCAGAATTGTGAGGGCCCTGTGCAATGCCAGGAGTCTCCTCTGTTGGCGCAAGATTCTGAAAACCTGGTATTACTGGCAGAAAGGAAGAGGAAATACTGTCACCATCAGGAGTGCTCTAAGATATGCCCGCAGGTGCAGACAGGTGTTGCTCATCTGCCAATATAGATTCAATTGGCCCTCCCTGCTTACCTGAAATGAACAGGATTTCTTGCATTGATAATACCTACCCATTTTAATTAACACTGCAAGATCTTTTGGATCTGAATGTATACCCAGAAACCCTGATTGAACTGTTGGGTCAGACATCCCAGAAAAATCAGCAACTTTCAATGGAAAAAGCTTTGCATTTAGAGATGTGGAAGATAGTAGCGCATGTAGCCTTGATAGACTCCTCCATTGTCAGTGTTCCACCCAGTTGGTGCTACAGTCTATCTGACGTGTGTACCTACCAAGTGCCAGTATCTGAGCTAGTTGAAAGTGCAGAGCAACAGATGGACAATCCACTCTCTTCTTCCTCCAAGGTTAAGGGCAGTCTTTTATGGAATAGTGTCTGCTGGGGCCAATGACTGACCGCCTGAAGGAATAAGATGAATGTTTGCTATTGAAAAATGAGGAAGAGCTGAATAAAAATACTTGTTAACTTGGATAGATACCTGCAACATGTGATACTTTTCCGGAGATGGTCATGGGATCTAGTAGTATACCGCAGGGATCTGTTTCGGGGCCACTGCTGTTTGTCATTTTTATAAATGACCTAGATGAGGGTGTAGAAGGATGGGTTAGAAAATTTGCGGATGACACTAAAGTCAGAAGAGTTGTGAGGATAGATGTTACAGTTTGCAGAGGGTTATAAATAAGCTGCAGAGCTGGCTGAGAAGTGGCAAATGGAGTTTAATGCCGAAAAGTGTGAGGTGATTCATTTTGGAAAGAGTAACAACATTACAGAATATAGGGCTAATGGAAGGACTCTTGGTAGTGTCGACGAGCAGAGAGATCTTGGTGTACATGTGCATAGATTCGTGAAAGTTGGCACCCAGGTTGATAAGGTTGTTAAGAAGGCGTATGGTGTGTCAGCTTTCATTGATAGAGAAATTGAATTTTGGAGCTGTGAGATCATGTTACAACTGTACAAAACTCTGGTGCGGCCACACTTGGAGTATTGCATACATTCTGGTTGCCGCATTATAAGAAAGATGTGGAAGCATTGGAAAAGGTGCAGAGGAGGTTTACCAGAATGTTGCCTGGTATGATGGAAAGATCTTATGAGGAAAGGCTAAGGGACTTGAGGTTGTTTTCGTTAGAGAGAAGAAGGTTAAGAGGTGACGTAATTGAGGCATAGAAAATGATCAGAGGATTAGATAGGGTGGACAATGAGAGCCTTTTTCCTTGGATGGTGATGGCTAACACGAGGGGACATAGCTTTAAATCGAGGAGTGATAATTATAGAATGGATGTCAGAGGTAGGTTCTTTATTCAGAGGGTAGTAAGGCCCTGGAATGCCCTACCTGCAGCAGTTGTGACTCTCCAACTTTAAGGGCGTTCAAGTGGTCATTGGATAAGCATATGGATAACATTATGGGGAGCATATCTGTTCCTTGCTAGAGAGAACCTTCCCCAAAGAGGTCATAAAGGCAGGTGAGCCCGGATGATTGAGTGGCAGGCTCACTAATGACATTGAAATGCTTATTTAAATAAATTTCAATAAATTAGCCTGCCCGTCACCCATTTCCAGTGAGAGGCTGACTGTACCAGAAATCCTATTGTCTTAAAATGGCACCAGTCGCGAAAACCAGTGCCGATTGCATTATCACTTTATGTCCTATTTTATGATCGCATTGTGCCCAAAAATGGGGCAATGCAATGGTAAAATCCCTGCTATAGTGTCCAACATAAGATGTGATTCTGCAGTTGGACAATGAGGTGTAGTTTACCCATACACCACCAACTTATTTTGTTTCCTAACTCGCCTATTGCAATATGCTCTTAGTTTGTGGATTCCGTGGACCCCACGCATCACAAAGCTGGCAGGTTGCTAGTGGTTTCGTGAAGGAGTAGAATCCTATCTTAAAATGTCTGCATATTGTGTTACCATCCATCACCATGGAGGTTTGATGAGTATGTTAATGAGCATGGGTGGACACATGGGAAGGTTGACTGAATGGCTGCATGAAAAAGATAATTCAAGTTCTTCCTGCAGTGGATCCTGTCCTCTTATGTAGTGAACTGGCATTCACCATTGCTGCCACAATTCTCCTCTGCAGAATTGATGTCCATGTGGCGGGAGGTAGGGGCGAAGTGGATGTTACACCTCTGGTCCACTCCATCCAGCATCTTAGTCAGGGCTCCCTCAGAAAAATATGGGGCAGTCTTCTTGGCTGCCATTCCACTGCATGGGCTTGGAACAGGTGGTGGGAAATATTTGAGAAGTGTTTAAAAGGTGTGAGATCAAACAATGCTCGGGCGATCCCCAGAAACATGGTGTGAAACTCATGAAAAAATGTAAAATTTTTTGCAAAGTGGCTGACAATACAGTGATATTTCTCACCAATGACACCAGTGAGTTTCTTTTATGTTTCCTCACTGAAACCACTTTTTTTTAACTCTTTATTCCAATTCAATCCAATCAAATCAAATCCAATTCAGAGTCCCAACAAGTTGAGACATTCCCAATCCAAGCTGACAAGACAGAACTGTCACTTCCTGTCTTGGGCTTGATCTACATGATCCAAACAGATTGGAGTAGGCATATCTTCTCCTCCAAGACTTGATCTCATTTGCATCTTAGCCAAAAGGCCGAGATGCCGCTTTAAAAAATTGCTTCAAAGAAGCTAAAACGTAACCTAATGACTTCAACCAAGTACAGTATGTTGACACTACACTTGATCTTAGCCAAAAGGCCGAAAAAAGAAACAAAACCAATGGTTTGAAAAAATATCAGGAATTTCCACCCTATATGACTGACACATTGCAGAGTGCTCGAGTAACATCATAAAGGGGATGCACCTCATACATATACTTAAATTAATTTTTTGAGAAACAATTTCCTTTAACTTGTTACCAAGACAACAGGTAATCATAGTATTTTTCTTTTGATAACATCATTGTCATATTTCTTTTGTACTGGAAGGCTTACTGTTGGCGGTTGCATGGTAATTAGAATAAGAGACAACGTGACGGTCTAAACTGACAGGAAGAAGTGATTTTGATATGTTAATAAACCAAGAGATGGAAGCAGAGCTCTTGTATACGTTAAGGTAGAGCTGACTACATTCTTAATTTGGAGATGCTGGCGTTGGACTGGGGTAAACACGGTAAGAAGTTTCACAACGCCAGATTAAAGCCCAACAGTTTATTTGGTAGCACAAGCCACTAGTTTTTGGAATGTTGCTCCTTCATCAGGTGAGTGGAAGTTCTGTCACAAACAGGGCATATAAAGACACAAATTCAATTTACAAAGTAATGGTTGGAATGCAAGTCTTTACAGGTAATCAAGTCTTAAAGGTACAGACAATGTGAGTGGAGAGAGGGTTAAGCACAGGTTAAAGAGATGTGTATTGTCTCCAGCCACGACAGTTAGTGAGATTTTGCAAGCCCAGTCACATTGTGCGGATTACAGATAATGTGACATGAACCCAACATCCCACTTGAGGCTGTCCTCATGTGTGCAGAACTTGGCTATGAGTCTCTGCTCAGTGACTCTGCGTTGCCATCATTGTGGGAGATGCTGGTATAGAGTGCTGAGATATCCATTGCGACAAGGAGTACTCCTGGTTCAACTGCTCCATATGTGCTGAGTTTCTATAAGAAGTCCATAATGTCATTACAAAAGCTGGGGATTCTTTGTACAATGGGTTTCAGGATGTCCTCGACACAGCCAGAGAGGTTCTCGCTCAGGGTCCCATTGCCCGATACAATGGAACGGCTCGGTGTGTTTGCCTTGCGTATCTTCGGGAGACAGTAGAGATCTCCGACGCGGGGAGTACGTGGGATAAGAGCATGAAGGGTGCTCTGAAGTTCCAGATCAAAGGTCTTGATCAGCCTGTTGAGTTGATGGGTGTGTTCTTTGGTCAGATCTGTGGGTAACTCATTGTTCAGTTGTCGGTGCACTTCTTTCCTGTAATCTGTTCTGTTCAGTATGATAATGTCCGCTTCTTTGTTTGCTGGTTTGATGACAATGTTGTGGTTTGAACAAGACCTCTTCACTGCACAAGACTTTCAACCGATGCTATACACTAGGTACATCGATGGCATTTATTCCTTTGGACTCAAGGTGAACAATCACTGAAACAACTACGTGATGACATCAAGATGTTTTATCCCACCATCAGACTCACCATGGACTACTCTCCTAAATCAGTTGCATTCTTGCATACATGCATCTCCATCAATGATGGTCACCTCAGCACTTCACTGTACTGCAGGCCCATGGATAACCTCATGATGCTCCACTTCTCCAGCTTCCATCCTAAACATGTTAAAGAAGCCAACACTATGGACAAGTCCTCCGTATACATAGGGTCTGCTCAGATGAGCAGGATCACAATTGACACCTCCAGATGCTGAAAGGTGCCCTCATAAGAATAGGATATGGTGCTTGACTCATCGATCGACAGTTCCAACGCGCCACTGCAAAAAATTGCACTGACCTCCTTAGAAGACAAACACGGGACACAAACAGGGAGTACCCTTCATTGTCCAGTACTTCCCGGAATGGAGAGGCCATGACATCTGCTTCGGAGCCTTCAACACGTCATTGATGAAGACGAATATCTCGCCAAGGCTTCCTCATACCCCCACTTCTTTCGTTCAGACAACCATACAACCTCAAACAGACCATTGTCCGCAGCAAACTCCCCAGCCTTCAGGAGAACAGTGACTACGACACCACACAACCTGCCACAGCAACCTCTGCAAGACATGCTGGAACATCGACACAGATGTCATCATCTCACGTAAGAACACAATCCACAGGTACACGATACATATACTTGCAACTCAGCCAACATTGTCTACCTGGTACACTGCATGAGAGGCTATCCTGAGGCTTGGTACATTGTGAAGACGATGCAGACGCTACAACAATGGATGAATGAACACTGCTTGACAATCACCAGGGCAAAAGTATTCTCTTCAGTGATCACGGATATTTGGCCTCTGATCTACAGGTAAGGTGGCCTTCACAACACATGACAACAAACACAGAGTCACTAAGCAGAGATTCATAGCCAAGTTCTGAGGATAGCCTCAGCTGGGATCCTGGGTTCATGTTATACTATTTATAATCCCCACAACTTGACTGGGCTTGCAAAATCTCACTAACTGTCCGGGCTGGAGACAATATATATCTCTTATCTTGGTTGGAGACAATATACATCTCTTTAATTGTGCTTAACCCTCTCCCCATTTACATTGTCTGTACCTTTAAGACTTGATTACCTGAAAAGACTCACATTCCAACCATTATTTTGTAAATTGACTTTGTGTCTTTATATGTTTGTTTGTGATCAGAATTCCTACTCATCTGATGAAGGGGCAGTGCTCTGAAAGCTAGTGGCTTGTACTACCAAATAAACCTGTTGGACTAACCTGGTATTGTGAGATTTTTTACTACATTCTTCATTAACAGGGGTTGAAAGGTTATCGAGGGAGCCAGGAATGTTGGATTCAGGTTATAATCAAATTAGCCATGAACCAACTGAAAGGTAGAGCAAGCCATTTTCTAATCCTAATTCATATGTTTGTATATAGATGATTGACTAATTTCAGAATTCCTAATCTCTAAACTGCTACAAGAGCTACAGTGGCCCAAGCCTCTGGTCTCAGAATCAGTGGCAATTGGACAAGGTGTTCCAAGATCAGGACCCTACAGTATTTCTGATGCACTGACCCCTACGGGAATTGCCCAGGAAATTGCAACTTCTCTTGGCTCCCTGAGACCATTCACTGAGCTCAAATTGGAAGGATTGGACAATTCTGATAAACTTGGATGGTTACCTAGGCAGTGACTCAGGAAATAATATAAAGGAAAAACCTAGTTTAAATTCTGGGTAACGACACAACTGATCCTTGATTGCTCACACTGACCCCAGATTACCTCTACCACTACTCAACCCTCCTACTCCCTACTAAGTACCTCTTCCAATCCCTCCACAATCCTTCCAGACCAGACTGCCAATCAGCCAACTACCCTTCTGAACCCAGTGACCATTCCTTGACCACTGACTACCCCAACTCCCCTAACCAGATCTGATTACAAAGTCCAACCCAACTACCCCATCCCACATAGCCACATGATGCCTTACCTTATTGCCTCATCCATAGGTCTTCCTTTCCATTTGTCACCTAGCCACCTATCAACCTATCCAATTGTGGCCTCACTTACCTACCCACTTATCTCGTCCATTTACCCACACTCTTATCCTATCCATTCACTTATTCAGCCAGTCACCTATTCACTAATATTCACACTAGATTTCAACATTAAACTTCTCATTTGGCAGCTACTGCCATTAAAAAGGAAGTGTGGTAAGACTTCACATTCCTTACCCAATACCATCACCCCCACCCCCCCACCCCCCCATCCTGGCCAAGAGCAGCCATAATCTTATTGAATGGCAGAGTAGACTTGAGAAATTGAGTGGACTACTGCTCCAATTCCTAATGTTTTTATCAAACGCATTTAGGACATTTTGAGTGAAGTTGAGTGAAGGGGTTCATAGAATGGTCCAGTTTCAATTATTCCTTGGTAGGATATAGCATCTAGTCTGTCCATGGAATATATATTAAACTTTTTGTGAATGGTTATGTAAACTTCAGGTATTAAATAAAACATTTTATATTTGTAATGAGCAATCTTATTTCAGTTGCTTTGACAACTGTGACTACCTCAATATGAATCTCATTTAAACTTTGTGATGCACACTTGTAGAACAGTTGCAACAATGGCAGTAGTATGTGCACTAGGTGTTTACTTTATACAGTCACATTTTGGAATAGAAGTGTGACATCTTTCATATCATTTGTCTAGATTTACAATGCGGAACATTTGTATCAGATTATTATAAACACGTAATGCAAATCTGAATTTAAACTGAATTCTCGGAGTCAGTTCGTGTGCTAGTCAGATAATTTAATGCCACCGAGCATGTAAATTGATTCCATATTTGAAGCTTTAAATCCAGAGGTGAGGGAAAAGGAAAATTACCACTTAGTTTTCAAAGGTCAGGCCATAACTACAATGTTCAATGTATATAAAGGATTTTTAATAATTATGTATTCACAACCTCGGATGTTTGAGCAATGCAATCTTCCTAAAATGCACATGATCAGGCAGTAATCTTATAAATTAAATTGTATTAAGTTGGGAATTAAATTTTTAAATGAAATGTTATTGATTTATAATGTAAAATCATGCAGAAGTCATGTATCTCTGTCCATGTGGATAAGCGCATTGGATGCATTGAGTAACGAGTTAACTGATCACATTGCCAGATATAAATAGGCAACATTCTTCCTTGATTAAGATGAAGCATAATTGAAAATGCATTACATAAATGACTGTCAGCTTGCTCTAATCAACTTCTTTTCAGATAAAATCAGAATATTAAACATATAATTGGATATTCACTTTTTACATTTTGGATTTACACCAATCAACAGCTCGACATTAAAATCAGTACGTATATTGTCCATTCAATTTTAGAAATAGCTAAACATCCTCTCCAACAGTTTTCCATTTAAAAAATATCAATGGTTGGCTGTCACCATTCGATCATGTCTGTTGGTGTCTGCTGAATCAAATTTCCCAGCCACACAGCAAGTGGAACCATACTGCCTAAATATCATCAACTATAGTTACTTCAAACTCACCAGTTCAGTTATAAAACCTCTGCTTTTCAAGCTATTTCAGCCAAATTCAGGAAATCAAGTAATAAAAATCATCTGTCTTCAGTTTTAATAAACCACTTCCCAATAGCCTCTCTCTGTCATCTGTCAAATTTCAATATACCACTCCTGGCCACACCTTGGCTTCCGGAGAGTATCCAAAATGACTCAAATTCAGCCGTGTGGCCTATCTTTTCAGTTGAAAAAAGATGACTGAAGGGTGCTCTAATATAGGTACTTAAATTATTAAAAATTTTCAGAGAGGGAATGGAGAATGTTTCCTTTTATGGAGAAGATTACAACTCAATCAAACTAAATCAGTATAAGATAGTAATCAAAAAATTCAATAGGGAATTCAGTGGGCTTGCTTTCCTAAAGAGTGTGAGAATGTGGAACTCACTTCCACATGAAGTGGTTGAAGCAAATAGTACAAATAGCAAGTAAATAGAAACTAGACAAGCAAAAGAGGAAGAAGGGAAGAGAAAGATATGACTTAAATGAAAAAAGTTGGGAGGCAGAGCAAGTGGTGCATAAACATTGACATGGACTGCTGGAGCCAAATGCTCCTCACCCACAGAAGAAACTTAAGAGCAGAAAATTTGAAATGGTTACAGAAAACATTTACTCTGTGTTAAATACAGTGCAGAAAGTACCACCACACCACAGAGACAATGAACCTTTTGAAGAAACATAAATGTTTTAAAGAAAGAAAATACTTTATTAATAATTTTTAAAATTCATTATTATGAATAAAAAGTTTGATCATAGTGATTCACTTATGCAATTGACTTTTTCAGTCACCATGATACATGTCACTGTTATATAATGAATCATATGGTCAGCTAATTATTACATCAGTCTTGGAATTGGTTCCATGGCTTACTGAGTCAACTGACCCTGACATCTTGTTCCCATTGGTCACATTATTTCCAATTCCAATACAAAGGTGTCACTGATTACATATTAACAGAAGGCTCCCTCTCATGTGGAAGGGCTCTGTCAGAGTGGGACAGTGGGGGAGATTGTCACTGCGGGGGGTGGGGCAGCTAGAGATCGGGGTGCTCCAGGATTAGGAAGTCAAGGTTGGCCCAGAATGCTCGTAGGGCTGCGATAGAACTGTAGGGGAGGAGCATGGAGGGGCAGCGCTGCGGGAGCCCCAGGCTGGCCATCGATCAAGCTGGCCAGTAAAATTCAGGCTGATAATTCAGGGCTATTATGCATGTGCAGAGACCCAGAACTGTCAGACTGTCATGTGAGTAGGCCATGCCCCTAAGCTTTTAATGATATTCACGATTGTGACTTCTGCAGTGCACAGAGTGCGGGAGATTCTTGTTGAAATCGCACTGAAAAACAATCATGATTTGTACCAGTTTTTCCACGGATTCAGCACTTAGAACTTTTTTGGGAGAAATGACTCCATTCTCCAACATTGGAGCAGCCTTGTAACTAGCAGAGGGGCTGGAAGCATTGAAAATGCTGATATGCTAATAACAAATCCTTCCCTCACAATCTCTTCTGTCTTACAAGCTGCAGATGGTATAAACAGGCTTTGTTCCACTTTCTTCACTACAGCCCACTGTTATGCTTTCTCCTTTCAGTTCCTGAGGAACAGCTACCGAATCAAGCAATGGTGGGAGAGAGGAAGAGAGTGAAAAAGAAGAAATACCATGAGAACGTCTATTGTCACTTTGAAGAAGCATAGGGGAGCGTGGCATCAATTTGGCTTTAAGCAGAGTTTGAAGCCCTTTTTTTTAGTCTGGGATTGTGGGAAATTCCATGAGGACAGTTCTGAAAGAAGAAAGAGACCAAAGTAGGTTTGTGAACTAAGTTTGAGTGTTGGAGGGAAAGAAATGCATGCTTACATTGTCTGCAACTTGTAAATCAAAAGAGATTGTGGGATGAGTGGGACTTCATTTGTGACAAGGAGGATTCAATATCAGGATATTTTCATATCAAAATCTTCAATTGTTCCAATCCATCCCCAATCACCATCTCAACACTCCAAAATTGATGATTACCGTCTCCTCCTCAGGATTAGAATATGCAACCAAACCAGAATCTTACTGATTGAATACTGCTGTCTCCAGTTATACATCATCATATCTTCCAAGAGAGACGAAAAGTATGTACAAGATGTGTGGGTGGTGTGACTGCCATAATTGAAAAGTTTGCTGTATGTGTAAAGTGGGTGGGAAGCTTGTGCTGGTGCTAAGCGTGTGAGGATAAAGTGAAGATATAAATGCAACATGTGAGATATAATTGTCTTGGAGCTTTTCTTCAGAGACTAAGCTTTAAGCTGACATTTGCGTGAGGGATTTCCCTTCTTCGCTATGGCTCAGCTCTTACAAAGACTTGCAGAGACTGTATTCTAGTTAAAGGTGTTCCTTCATTTCCCAGGCCCAGTTCAACACAGTGAGGGAGAGCAGTTTTGGTAGGGATCCAAAACTACTCTAAAAGCATATCACTTTCATTATTTCAATTAGATAATTTTCAAAAGTCAGTTACAGGGTGTAAGCCAATCATTATTAGCATGGGTTATTTACCATGGCCAATAACACTTACTCTCTGACAGCATGATTCTGTGTGAGTTCTTGGATTTTGAAAGCCTTTCTCATAGTTTCCTAGCAACTCCTTATTGGGAAACTGCATGCCCTATTCATTAACTTGTCTGAGATTGCTTGGATTGTCTGGAATCCACACTGATAAGAGCTCACTCAATAGCTGTATTGTTCCAAAGAATGTGGTTCCTTTTACTTGACTACATCCTATTATGCTTCAGAACATTATACCATTATCCAAGTATATGCTTTTAAAACAGAATATTCAGAAATACATGTCTATATTTTCTAACAGTGGTCATATGTGTCTCGATGCAAGCAGGTACCTTTGTAAGATATATTCCAGGCATTTTATGACTTCACTCTAAATTAATCTGCTCTAATTTGTTGATCTTTCAGTTCCAGGTTATTGTGAACCGTTTCTTACAAACTGATAGAGAGTGTGGGTGTGAGAGTGTAGAAGTTTCTGAGTTAGTGATACAATTGGTGGGACATGCCATTTGAAGATAAATTCAATTACTTATCCATTTGTGTGTGAACTTAGAGAACAGAATCCGCATCTTTACAACTAGACTATATACTTCCATTTCCTTTGCAGTTTTTCCGCTGGAGAATCTTGGTCCTCCTGGCCATTTCCTCCACCAAGACAACAAAGCAGTATCTGAGACTTTGGGTATTTTCCCTGCTCTGTTATACCCTGATTCAGTTTCTTGTTCACGGGTCTGTTCTACAACCAGTTGGCGCACCTGGCTCAATGAAAATGCACCTGTCCTGTAAGAAGCTTTAAATAGTGCAGGATAGCTTTAGGTAGTGCTAACATTGCAGAAGCTTAGGCATTCTGCTGAGAATCAGCAGCCAGTCAGCAGCGCATTTAGCATTGGGCTACACTCAGATATCATATAAATCTGTCTGTACTGGAAACAAGGATTAATGATACATTGTGATGTTCACGCCCATTTTCCTGCCCTGACCAATTTCACAGCCTTGATGCATTGTGTGCAATTATTTAAATTAGATTGATTGCTCAAATCTTGCAGTTGCATACAAAATGAAAAAGGATTTTTAATTTGTTGCTAATTGCAACTATTATTATACAAGTCTTTGAAATTGAAATCACAAATAGCAGAAGGAAGATCTTATTTTGTCTTGCATTTAAGCCCACATATTTAAAGAAAACTTATGAATTATTGAATTGCCTTATGCTCACCAAATAGTATTGTAGCTGTAATAGAACTGTTAGATAAAAAACATTAAGTTGTTTTGAAAAATGGTGTTGCAATCAAGGATTGATGGATTCCTCCATTTATTGCCCATATGCGTGGCGAGCATGCTCCATTGCGTGGTCATTAAATCTATTTTCCCTAATCATAGACTTTTTTTAAAGAATTGGGCCAGAGATCATGATCTTTGGATGTCTGAGGGGGTGGAGAGTGTGCCTGGGGAACTAAGGGAGAGAGAGTGTCCAGGAACAGGATGGAGAGAAGGCAGTGAGGGTAGTTGTGTCTGGGGAAAGGGGGAGTGAGGCAGTACATAGAACATAGAACATTACAGCGCAGAACAGGCCCTTCGGCCTTCGATGTTGCGCCGACCAATTAAGAAAAAGCAATAACCCTCTAACCTAAACCATTCTCTTTTCATCCATAAACTTATCTACTAACCTCTTAAACGCCACCAAACTTGGCGCATCTACAACTGCAGCAGGCAGAGCATTCCATACCCTTACCACCCTCTGGGTAAAGAACCTACCTCTGACATCCGTCCTATAACTACAACCCCTTAATTTAAAGCTATGTCCTCTCGTGCTAACTTTCTCCATCCTAGGAAAAAGGCTATCACTGTCCACCCTATCTAAACCTCTAATCATCTTATATGTTTCAATAAGGTCTCCTCTTAGCCACCTTCTTTCTAACCAAAACAACCTCAAATCCCTCAGCCTCTCTTCATAAGACCTGCCCTCCATACCAGGCAACATCCTGGTAAATCTCCTCTGTACCCTCTCCAATGCCTCCATATCATTCTTATAATGTGGGGACCAGAACTGTACACAATACTCCAAGTGCGGCAGTAGAGAGCGTCGAAGCAAAGGAGCTGGGGTAGAGAGTGACTGGGGAAGTGGGGTGAGGAAGGATCGAGGGAAGAATGGAGCAGTAGAGAATGAGCAAGGAAACTAGGTGGTAAGAGTGTCCAGGGAAAGGATGGGGAGAGAGTGTGTAGGGACTGCGGAATGGGGTGATTGGACAGGGAGCATGTCATTGGACAGAGTTAGTGCTGTCGATGGTGGGGTTCTGAGGAGTGAACTCAAAGTACTGTTGGAAGGAAAGACCAGTCACAGTTGGAAGGGGAGTAGGAAGGAGTGGCATGGAAGGTCCAAGTTGAGAGTCTGGTAATAAAACTTTCAATTGAATAGTTCGTGGAACGGGACCAAACTGATGGCTCAAATAACAGGAAGGGCAAAGTCAGAGTGGTCATGCGGGATGGTAATGTGTGTCAACTTTGAGGGGAGGGAACACGTGCAAGTGGATCATAATGGGGTCCAGGTAACAGTGGGAAGTTCAAGAGTATATGGGAGAGAAATGGTAATATTGAGTGGTCAAAGGGTAATGGGAAGTTGGTGGGTGATGGGGGATGGTGGAAGGTGATAGAACAAATTTGGAAAGTGACACGCATCATTTTTCAATCTGACCTTGACCACATAGTTAGTCAGCAAATGAAGTAGGGTGAGGGTCTTTTTGGACGGGTGGAGTTCAAAGTAAGCACATGGCTAACTATGTTTTCTCTATAGAACTTGAAGGTAGTGGAATGTCCTCACCTGGAATGGGTGGGCATGCCATGTCCAGCCGGAGGCCACGTGAAGGGCTCAGTATTGAACTGTTGGCTTTGAGATGGAATGAAATAATTCCCCACAGCTTTGTCAGTATTCTTTGGGTGATACTAGTCTTCCTCCCCATGCCTACTGAGACTCCTAATGCTTGCCATTTCTTCATCGTGGAGGTGCTTTACTTCCAATCATGTGTATGTTTACCCTTGTAAAGAGCACAAGGACTTAGTTGTGCTACTGATAATTCCTATTCTTGTAGTGCAGTGGTAAATTTCCTATGTCTGAAATAAAAGTTCTAGGTTCAAGTTCCACTTTAGTATTTGGTGTCCATGCAAGGTGCATTCATTATGTGTTTGAATTGGTTATTTTTCAGCCTGTAAATACTTCTAATATGCCTGACAATGAGCAGGAGAGTTTCCTGGTCAGCCATATTTTAGAAAGCAATTCCAAATCCTTTGCTGAGCATAATCATGGACCAATCCAATGGAAGTCAGTGGTCTCCAACATCCTCTTCGGGCATGATCACTGAAAGAGGAGAAGGGCAGACTGCTTGACAATACTCCTTCAAAACAGTGTCTGCAGACGTTTAATAGTGATTTTGAAGGTGACTTAACAACTTCTTCACTTCTCAATCAACATTGCAGAAAACATAATTTGGATTAATGAAATGATAGGAAAAGTTACCTGTGAGGAGTATGTTGATTTTTGAGTCGATGAAGTGCTTTTATTCATTTCTTTTATAAGATATGGTTCTCAGTGGTGTGAAAGTGAATCATTTTTCTAGCAGAATTTCAGCATCTGCTGGGTACTCATGCTTTCATTCAACTTGCTGAGCCAGAATTGTTTCATTCCCGCAGTGACAGAGTTTGCATGAACTGCCAATGACATGTCTTTCATTCAAGTTGCCTGCACATCCTTTGGCAGGGACACTATTCCCCCTCACGCTCTCCACCAAAGCCCACTTGATTGATTCCTCTTTCTAATGTGCTTTTGGTATTTTAGGGACCATGAAAATGGTAAGGAGGCCATAAATTGGCAAGAGTGTTGAGATCAGAGAACTATAAAAGCGGCAAGAGTTAGAGAGCAATAAGACCGTAAAAGCAGCAAGAAATTGGAAAACAGTAGGGCTATAAAATTGGTGAGATTTCAGAGGCAATGAGGCAATAAAAACGGTGACAGTTTGGAAAGCAGCGGGCCATAAAAGTGGTGAGTGTTTGGAAAGTAGCCAACATAAAAGTAGCGTGAGTTTAGAGAATAGTGGGTCTTAAAAATGGTAAGAGTTCAGAGTGTAAGAATAATTAACTTGGGGGAAAGCCAATTTCAATGGGAGAAGAATGGATCTGGGCCAAATAAATTGGAGTCAAACATTAGCAGGGAAAATCGTGGTTGAGTGATCATCTACCTTCAAAGAAGAGATAGCTCTTATATAGCTATAAGAGATAGCTATAGATATTCTATAGCTTGAATAGTCAAGGTATATTCCCTCTAAACGGACAGGTAAGCAAACAGATCCTGAGCTCCCTGAATGATAAAAGAGGTATAAATTAAGATAAAGAGGAAAAGGGTGCTTTTGATATCCGATAGAAAATAAAATAGAGAACTGAACATTGAAGGTTCAGTGAAAAGGTAAAAAGCAAATAAGAGAAGCAAAAGGGAGTATGATAAGAGATTGGGCATCAACTTAAAAATGACTCTCAAAGCCTTCTGCAGGCATATAATTGCAAAAATTATAATTGACCACTGACACCCCTGACCTCCAACCACCCCTCCGTATGCAATCTTTGATTCCTGAATTCTGTCCTCCATTATACTTTGACGTCAGATTTCATCTCTTCAACCTCTGATTGCCCCCATCCCCCAGATCCTAACCATTTAACTGAAATACTAACTTTCTCCCTGGCTTTTCATAGGAATTTTAAATTTCAATGTATCTTTAAACTTACTTTGTTCATGTCAGCTGGTGTCATAGAAGATGGGATGTGACCTCCTTTCTATTGACTAAGCTGCACATCAGTGTTAGATCCCTGGGATGCACTGCGCTGTCTGGATCTCGGCAGGCCTGAGTTGGAAGGGCAGGTGAGCGGGATGGGAAAATAATCAGGCAAGAAATTGATTTATTCTTATTACTTCAAACATCTTTTTAAAAAATAAATTAAGAAAAGCAAGTTAACTTTTGTGGATTACCTATCATTCAAGTAATTGCAGTTTGTAGTTTGTAGTCTTATATAAGCAGTGTTGCAGAAATATTGTCTTGGTGAGTCATCAGCATGTCTTATGCTTGCAGTGCTATTTCTGATGCATGACCAGTTCCTAATTGTATAACCAGACCTTAATTGCAGGTCACAGCTTTCTTTACCTTACGATTAAATGGTATTTCATCAGAAATCACCATTACTTCTCCAGTAATTGTGAGATGATTAATTTTGGACCACTAAAAGTATAGATCTGTTTATTTCTTAAATGATTAAAAGCCAGGAATAGCAATGGTCCAAGAAGATTTTGGGTCCACGTACATGAAACATTAAAATTTAGTAGTCAGGTACAATTTTCAGTAGTCACTGGGGTGGGGGAGAGGTGGGGGGTGGGGTGGTGCGTGGGTGTTTGGCAGAAGATAGTGGAGATATAGACTCCAACTCTACAGGGCCTTTGATGGGCTGTTGGAGGCTGTGCACTTCTGCAGACAGCATCTCATCAGGGAGACAATATGACACCTGTGCCAGGTCCTTGTGGACCTGTGCGGGCACTGATAGTGTGCGGCCACTGACAGCTGCTGCCACTGATTCCCCAAGCCACATTGCCAATCTGACACCTGGGTCATCAACAGTCTTGAGGGAAGAAGATGGCCATCCTCTCCTCCACAGCCTCAAGCAGCTTTCTTTTGGTGAAGTGTGGGTCTGCTCTGTGCCATGCCATCTTCCTGACATGACTGACTGTGGCTACAGTGGAAGTTTTTAAAGGCAGCTCCCCATGCATTGTGAATGGTGGCTTAATTCGCATGGAGGCTCTTTCATTGCACTGTCAAAAAATTGTGATGTGGTGTGCACTTGAGACATCGATGTGGTTTACCCCATTTTTTTCACCAAAGCGTTTTGGAAAAATTCCACCAGTGACGTTAGTAAAAAGCAGAAAAGTTCTATTAAAAATCTTCAGTGGTGTAATCTGTGAAATTTCAAGACCAAGATCAAACCAGTGGAAGGCTAACAGTGGTTAGTATGACTGTCTCAGTTGCATGGACATGGGTTCAATTCCAGCCTTGGGTGACCATCAGTGTGGAATTTGCACATTCTCCCCATATCAGCATGAGTTTCTTCTCAGTGCTCTGGTTTCTTCGCACAGTCTAATGATGTGCAATAAGGTGGATTGGACATGTTAATTTTCTCATTAATATCCCAAAATGTGTACGTTAGATGGGATTAGCCATGGTAAATGTGTGGGATTACAGGAATAGGGTGGGGAAGAGGGCCTGGGGCAGTGAGTCGGTGCAGACTTAGTGGGCCAAATGGCCTCTTCTGCATTGTAGGGATTCTATGATTCTATGAAAAGCCTGCAGAGTACAATCATTCCTTATCCAATTGTATCATTGTTAAAATAATTGCATAATGAATTTTCAGAGAACTGTTGTTTGTGATTGTTCTTTTAGCTTTCAATAAAATTTCAACTTTTGACCAGTGTTAGAAATTAATTTGATTAAAATGTTTAATTTTGTATTGGTGTTTTTGTTCTAAAGTTGGTTCAAAAGAAAGAACATCCATTTATAAAGTACTTTTCATGGCCTCGGGACATTCCAAAATACTTTACCGCCAATTAAGTACTTAGATGTAGTCATTGTAATGTAGCAAATGACTCATAGGATATTGAAGTGACGGGATGCTTGAATAGGGTACCACTCACCTTGATGAGTTTCTGTTCTTCACAGAATTGAATAGTATAGGACCGATGTTCTGCTCTATTGTTAGCTGAATTGGAAAAATCTCGAATGATGAAAATAAATACTACTGAATAATTAAGCTATTAGAAATTTTACTGAGCCACATACATATAGCTTTAGAAAAATGTGCTTATCTCTTTTTTTTCTTTGACTGGTTGAAGATCATTAATCCTGCTAGCTTATTTTATTTGATGAGATAAATCAATGATATACATCAGAACACACCTAAACAGCAACTCAGTCCTTAATATCATTGTTTTAGTATTACTTTCTTACAAATATTTAAATAGTCGTTTGTCTATCTTCTCTACATTGCTAAGTGCAACATGAATCAGTTTCTTTTAAGTTTATTTATTAGTCACAGATAACACAGTAATGAAGTTACTGTGAAATTCCCCTATATGCCACAATCCGACGCTTGTTCGAGTCAATGCACCTAACCTGCATGTCTTTCAGAACGTGGAAGGAAACTGGAGCACCAGGAGGAAACCTACACAGACATGGGGAGAACGTGCAAACTCCACACAGAAAATAACCCAAGCTGAGAATCGAACTTGGGTTCTTGGTGCTGTGAAGCATTAGTGTACTACCATGCCGCCCAATGCTTTATGATCAATTATGATTATAATTATAATTTTCCAATGCTTTATAATCATTTATGCTCCAGCAAATTTCCATAATTAAGTTCCTGTTTTAAGTGGACAGTTTGTTAACATGATTCATGTCTCCCTACTGGGAGAACTGGATAGGTGCAATAGGGGACTAGTATTCTGCTGCCATCAGACATAAGTACCCTGCTGGCTGTCAATCCAGTATTCATTCACTGTAAGTTCTGTCTTTGCTTACTGGTGTGTTTTAATAAATAAATTGTAGTGAACAGGTTGCTTCAGTAGGAAACTAATGATGCAATGATACTGATATTTGCAACATTCTATACCATAAAGCATTGGTTTATGTCCAATAGCAAAGACATTCTCAGTTCCTGCTTTAGTGGAGCGCATTGTCACTGGAATGGAGAAAGTGTTTTTTCTGTACACGGAA
This sequence comes from Sphyrna mokarran, assembly GCA_024679065.1. NCBI lineage: Eukaryota > Metazoa > Chordata > Chondrichthyes > Carcharhiniformes > Carcharhinidae > Sphyrna > Sphyrna mokarran. The sequence continues at coordinate 107,307,596 of JAGIQG010000003.1, forward strand.
TGATATGTTGGTCTGTGTCACTTAATTTTGCCATCTAACTATTTCTTGAAATTGCAAATCATTTATTCCTTGTTTGATGTACCTGGAAAAGAACAATAACAAAATGTATATAATTAGCCAAAAATGACTGTCACTCATTAATGAATTGTCTGCTATTAGATAGCCTTGCTTTTGTTAATTTTACCTGATATTTTGTGTGGTATACTGCTGGAAGCATGAGCTTTACAATTGTCTTGTCACACTTTTCAATAATCTCGCCAAGCACTTGCATCCAAGGATCTCTTTAAAATGCAATGACTGTTTATATTTTTCTTCTTTTGTTTGAAGCAGAAATAATTAATCTGATGTGGTTTGTTATTGAAAATGCTGTAACTGCAGGATGGTGATGAGTAATTGTGGATATATCACCACAGATAATACCCTTCATAATTTAATATTTCCTGCAAAACTAGTAAACTGATTTTAAGTAAGTGGGTGTTCTGATGGCATTTGGGCAACAATGTTATCTCTTCACCACTAATAAACTACTTGTCTGTTTACATTAATCAGTGAAAAGCACATTATCCTAAACATCAGCTCTTCACTCAGTTATGTTTTCAATTTTGATACTGAGATATTTTATTCTTAATTTTCTTCAAAGATAAAATTAAAAATATATATTTTTAAAAATGTTTAAGCATCTGAGATAAACTCAGTTGGAAGTTGTTTTTGAAGTAAGCTTGACCAAGTTGCTGCAATGCATGCTTAGTCTGTACATAGTACATCAGTTTCTGGGATCCTGATGAAGTGTGTGATTCTATCCTGGATGGTGTCAAACATCTTGAGTGCACCCATTCATATGAGTGCTGAATATTTAATCACTTGGCATGCTTTGTAGATGATGGCAAGCTTTGGGAGATCAGAAGATAAGCCATTCAATCTCTGAGTAATTAAACTGTGGTTCTCTCCATTATGTTGATCTGGATCACCGTTTGTTTTGCAAGCTTTTCCAATTCTGATCTGAATCCAACCCAAACAGATGGAATGCTCGTTGATAAAGATCCAGACTCATATGGGTTTTTGAACATGTGTAATTGAGTTCCCAGTAAATATATGATCAAAGCACAAATCTGCCCCTTAAATTTGGCATTAACTTGCTTTAAAAAAAAGAGCATGACAGTTATGTGGAATTGAAATATTCTGAATGGAAATGCTCTTTTGAAGATGAGTTTGTGAAAGCTTCCTTTTCTCTAATCAGGTTTTGTTTGTTTCTTCAACTAATGGGCTAGTGGGATGAAGTTTATTCCTTCTTTAAAAAGAGGCAAAACAAAAAACGTGGATGTTTTGATACATTTTCATCAAAAAAATGAAATAAATAAACACAATCCCTGTATCTTTGATACTTTTCATTTATAATTTCAACTGCTGCTCAAGATTTTTTGTAATAGTTTTGAGTAACCTAATGATATCTAAGTTGATTGGCCATATTAAATTGCCTGTTTGTGTTAAGGGGATTAGTGGAGTAAATATGTGGGGTTACAATTTGGATCTGGGTGGGATTATTGTCTGTGAAGATTCAATGGGCTGAAACGCCTCCTTCTGGACAATAGAAATTCTATTCTCTGATTATTAGTTACAATTCTTAATAATTAACCATAGTGCAAAATATGAAAAAATGTCATTGTATTAAATGATGCAGTAACTTCACCAGTGGAGCCTTCAACTCCTGTTCAGGAGGCAGAGTTTAAATCTGTCTTCCTTCTCAGTGAGTTATAATTGCTTGTTCAGGACAGGATCTTGGTTTCAGATATCATTTAAATGATGTTATCTCCAACAGTAGATTACTCCCTCAGTGCTTCACTGAAGTAGCCGCCTGGTTTATATTCTCAAGTGATTCTTGAGGCAAGATTGCCTCCTCAGAAGCAAGGCTTGTACCCAAGAAAAATATTCCAGAACTTACAATGAAAATGTAAAACAAAAGTGCCAACTTTATTGGGAGTAGGGAGGAGAGCCTGGGACCATTCATGGTGTGCTAAGGGTTTGGGTATTTATTCACGGTTTGGTCAGGTTGCCCTTTAAACATGGCACCCTGATTTCAGTGCAGCTGTATTTAGCTGACATGTTGAAGCCCTGCTCCCTCCTTGTATGTTGGCATGAAATACACTCCCTTGATTTTTCTTTAAGGCAGAGTGTTGTAAGATCTGGCAGGAAACAATCCAATTTCCTCAACAGAAACAACATTGTCTTTTTTGATGAGATTATCCCCTTTAATTCCTCCTTGCAACTTGCTTTCCACCTATCTTTGTATCATCAGCAAACTTAGCTACACTTAGTCTCTTTATCCATTAATATAGATCACAAATAAGACTGCAGCACTGATCCCTCTAGAACTCCACTAGTTACAGCTTGCCAACCTGAAAATAGCTCTTTGTGCTTCCTGTTAGTTAGCCAATTCGTTATCCGTGTTGACGTAAACCCAACACCTTGTCTTATCTTGTATGGTAACCCATGTGGATTCTTATCAGATGCCTTATCAAATGCACCATACTTATTATATTTTCAAATAATGTAAATAAATTTGCCAAACATCATTTCCCTTTTAGAAAATAATGTTGATTTTCTTAATGTACTCCTACCCCTTAATAATGGAATCCAGTATTTTTCCAATGACAGATATTAGGTTATAGTTTCCGACTTCCTGCCTCCTAGTTTCTCTCAGATAGAAGTTATGGGAAAGAAGGTTTCAGGTTGTTTTATTTCAAATCCTTTCAAATCATATGTTACACCATTTTTCATTACTTTACGTGCTAGTTAGGTGCATTGGCCATCGAAATTCTCCTTCAATGTACCCAAACTGGAGTATGGCGACTAGGGGATTTTCATAGTAATTTCATTGTACTGTTAATGTAAGCATGCTTGTGACATTGGTAAGTAAACTTTATAATTTCCTCTTGTTTTCTTTCACATGAATCCTTTGATTAGGCCAAGTTTAATAATTCATTTGGAATCTTCCAGTTGTTAACATTCCATCATCAGTGCAAGGGAGGAGGAAGAATTTGGTGCTCAGCCAAATCTCCATTCACTGTGACAAGACCTGAAAATCCCTCCAGTGTGAATGGCCAGAAAATTCTGGCCTTAATCTCTGGGATATCATTGTCACCCAAAATGGCAGCAAGAGCCCAGAATTTACTGGAATAGTACAATCTGAAATTCATGTTGTAAATTCCATTGTTGGGTGTCCTGTTGCATAATTGTGAGAAAAATGTAATTTGAGTGTGCCATATCAAGTGTAATGACATCAGAATTGAGATATTTTTGAACTATTGGCTTGCCCAGGCTGCAGCAATTAAGAAGCTCGATATTGGCAGTGATTCATGGATTTAGAGTTCAGTGCTCTTCACTGTGTTGAACTTGATCACTTGCAGAAATCTGTTGTGAATGTATTAAGCTGCTGTTCTTAGCTTCAAGAAAATTCAAAACTACACGTTTTGACTTTTGATCAATAGTTTGATCGATGACGTCAGTAATTGTATCAGCTTAAAAACATCTCCTCCCTTGTCAAACGGCATGTTTTCCAGTGCAAGATAACAGCAAAAAGGACCAGTTTAGAGGGTTGTGTTCCATGTCTCATGATACCTGAAATATATCTGATGTCGAATAAGCTCTTACATATTCAGTTGTCGCTGGCAGCAACTGTAAACAAGCACCATCTCTTTACATATGTTAATCAGGGATCCTAACACATTTTAATGATCCCTATTTGAAATTGGTCTGAAACAGGCACTGGGCATCCTCCTCTCGATTTTTTTTGATTGCTTCTGTGGTGTCAACTGTTCTTAAAGCTGGAAGATGGTAACATAAATGTGAGCATATTTTTCTATTTTAATCAGCAGAACAGGATTGTACTACTGTGGATTGTTACTGGCTCGCATTTGTCCCTTTCTATTTATCTCATCCTCTTCAAGAACCTATCTGAAGGTCCAGCCTACATCGCAGCTGGCTCAAGTTGGTCCAGAGAAAACCAGTTAATCTGAAGTACCTCAGTCAGTGCAAGAGACACTTGTAGTTCACAGAGGTACAATTTCTTACAGGGCTCAGACTTTTGGCTTCTGGTACATGTTGATTGTTTTGGTCCAAAATTAGACCAAAATGAATCTCTTACTCAGTCTCATTTTCATCAGTGACACATGCAGCTTCAAAGTGTCCTGTTCAGTGCACACATGACACACTAGCCCAAACAATTCTTCTTATGAAGAATTCTTTGAATGGGTTTTAGTTAATTTAAAAATATAAAGGAACAGAGATTTCCTGTTGAGGTAGAAGATACTGTGCTCCAAATAGTACTGATATGACGGAAACATGAATCTCAAAAGAAAGATGGAATTGAACAGCTACACAAATATGATGGCTACAAGAGCAGTTCAAAGACTGGGAATTTCAACTGACTCAAAAGCCTGCCCACCAGCTGCAGAGCAGTTCAACAACACTACAGAAACGCTACACCAGGACAAAGTTTGATTGGCACCTCCATCCACAACCTTCAAATTCCATTAACTCCACTGCCGATGCACAGTGGCAGCAGTGTGTACCATCAACAAGATGTATTCCAGCAACTCACCAAGGTTCCTTAGACAGCACCTTCCAAATCTCTACCACCTAGAAAGTTAAGGGTAATAGATACACAGGAACACCACCATCCTGATTTGGAACTTCTTCATTATTGCTGGGTCAAAATCCTGGAACTCCCTTCCTACACCACATAAATTGCTGTGGCTGAAGAAGTAGCTCACCATGATCTTCTGAAAGGCAATCAGTGTTGGACAGTAAAAGTGTTGACCTAGCCAGTGATGCTCACTTTTTGTGAGTAACAAAAATAACATACTAATGGACTACCTTTCACACAAATAGCTTTAAAAAAACTCTGTTCTTTCCAGTCCAATTGAAGTTTGAAGTATGTAATTTTGTTGGCATTGCTATTCGGTTTCAACAAATGATTGTGTCTACCATCTATCTTAATTAGAATATCAACACAATACTTTTGGAAGTGATTCTGTCTCTGTGGTCATATCATTTCATGAAAATTATGTATTCTAACAAATAATACTAGAATAATGCTAGAATAATAATTGAGAAAGGAAGGGATTGTGATACTTTAATGTGCCTTGATGAATAGATGTGTGCAGCTTGTATTTATTTTCCTGTATTACCTCAGGCAGGAACGTAGAATTAAACATTCTATCATATGTAGGGTTCATGTATCGTCCACCAGGAATGGAATTTCCTCTGCAGTGTAGTTATTATATTTGGGATCTAATTGTAATTAACTTAAACAAGGAACAGTTTCTTATATATCTTTACAGCTACACAGACAGTCTGAGACTGACTCCCTGAGCTCATCCTGAATTGGTGTTTGTCCTCCAAGTCTCATGACCTACTCTCTCAAAGGGCAATATGGACCCCTAAATGACATACATAAAGCTGTGTTTAAAGACAAGTGGGTATCTTTTTTTGAATACCTGGCTGCCAAATTTCTTTTGGGTTTTTAATGAATTACTGTGATTAGATTTAACTTGGCAAAGCCACAATGTAATTAGAAATGTAGTGGTTTCGGATTTTAAGCACCAGATTGGAAAGAAATGAAGAAATATTAAATTTTTAAACAACATATCAGTTTTTAAAAACTTTGATAATCTATGGGTTGGTAAACAGAATGCTGTGAAGAGTTTGCATAGCTATGCAATATGATTTAATTAAACTGTGGACAGACTCTAATGCCACAGTTTTTTCCTGGCCTAAGTGAAGCCTATTCTCTACAGAGATTTGTTGTATCAATTTGCCTAGCATTTTGTCAATACTAAATACTGTTGAAATCATCAACAAAGTTGAAACGCATATGGTAAGAGTCTGACCAGAAGCTATGACAAGGGGTCTTGCAGCAATCATGTGTTCAAATTTTATCAATGTACAATAAAAATAGTTTTTAATAAAAAACAATTGCAAAGTTAAATGGAACTAAGTAAATTGATCCAAAGATATATGAACATACAAATTAGAAGCAGGAGTTAGTGACTTTGTTCCACGAGTCTATCCCACCATTTAATAAGATTATAGCTAATCTGGTTGTAACATCAACTCCATGTTCCCGCCTATCTCTGATGATCTTGCGAACATTACCTGTCCTCCCCCCTTATCAAGAATGTATTTACCACTGCCTTAAAAATATTCAAAGACTCTGCCTTCACCACGTTATGAGAAAAGAGTTCCAAAAATAAAAATAGAATTTGTGATGTTTATCTCATATGATCGTTTCACTAAGATTTTGTTGATTTATCCATGCTTTGTGGGAATCAAGTCATATCTGGTTGCAATATGCTATACTAAAATACATCTAACATAAACACCCGTCATTAAAACTATTTACCAAGGAAAAATAGAGATAGCCTGTCGGTCAATTTTAAATCGCAATCTGATTCAGACAATCCCACATATTATTGTGCTAATTATCACATTTGAAATGAAGAAAAGCAATTTCACCCTTTTTTAAAACATGCTTTTGCTAATACTAAAAACACAACACTGACAGGAATAGGAGAATGAGAAGTGGAGGAAAGAAAACAGGAGAGGGAGGGAGAAGGGAAAGGAAATAATACTGGGTGGAAAGAGGAAGAGGGTGGAGATGAGAGAGGAAAGGAAGGCATTGGGAAAGAGGTACTAGGCAGAAGAGAATTGGCAGTAAGAGAGCAGAAGAAGACGAGAAGCAAAGAATATCAAGGGCAAGGATACAGACAGAATTAAGGGAGAGGAGGTGGAGAACTAGGAATAGTGAAAAGGAACAGATGGTCAAGAATGGAGGAAGGAGAGGTGAGGATGAAGAGAGGAAAAGAATGGTGAATATAGTGGAAAGAACTCAGTAAGAATTTAGCAACACCAATTATTAATCCAACCGATTTATTTGATAGTAAAAAAGCGAGCTTTCAACACTCCCGTGTCTTCATCAGGCAAGTGCAGTGTTCTGGTCTGCAATAGCACACATCAGCACAGACAGTCAGAGATTGCTGATTAGAATGCGAATCCTTACATCTAACCTGCTATTCAAGTGTTAAAGTGGCTAACAATGTGTGTGAAGGGGATCCTGAGCATTGTTAGAGAGTTGTGTATTTTCTCCAGACAGCACAGTAAGTGAGGTTTTTTGCTAACCCAGGCAAGTTACGGGGGTTACAGATAGTGTGTCATGAAGCCAAGATCCCTGTTAAGACCGTCCTCATGTGTGCGGAGCTTGGCTATCAGTCTCTGCTCAGCGACTCTGCGCTGTCGTGTATCACGAAAGCCCCCTTGAAGAACATTTACCCGCAGGTCGGAGGCCGAATGCCCATGACTGCTGAAGTGTTCGCCCACAGGAAGGGAACTGTTTTGCCTGGTGATTGTTGAGCGATGCTCATTCATCCGCTGTCGTAGTGTCTGCATGGTCTCCCCAATATACCATGCTTCGGGACATCCTTTCTTGCAACGTATTAGGTAGACAACGTTGGCCGAGTTGCAAGAGTATGTACCGTGCACCTGGTGAATGGTATCCTCACGTTTGATGATGTCGTCCATGTCTATGATCTGGCATGTCTTGCAGAGGTTGCTGTGGCAGGGTTGTGTGGTATTGTGGTCACTGTTCTCCTGAAGGTTGGGTAGTTTGCTGCGAACAATGATCTGTTTGAGGTTGTGCGGTTGTCTGAAAGCAAGAAGTGGGGGGGTGGGGATGGCCCTAGCGAGATGTTCATCGTCATCAATGATATGTTGAAGACTCCGGAGAAGATGTCGTAGCTTCTCCGCTCCGGGGAAGTACTGGACAACAAAGGGTACTCTGTCCACCATGTCCCATGTTCGTCTTCTGAGGAGATCAGTGCGGTTTATCGTTGTGGCACGTTGGAACTGTCGAACTTGTCCATAGGGACAAGCCCTCCGTATACACAGAATTTGCTCAGATGAGGAGGATCGTGACAGACACCTCCAGACACTGAAGGATGCACTCGTGAGAACAGGATATGGCGCTCGACTCATCGATCGACAGTTCCAACGTGCCACAACGATAAACCGCACTGATCTCCTCAGAAGACGAACACGGGACACGGTGGACAGAGTACCCTTTGTTGTCCAGTACTTCCCCGGAGCGGAGAAGCTACGACATCTTCTCCGGAGTCTTCAACATATCATTGATGACGATGAACATCTCGCTAGGGCCATCCCCACCCCCCCACTTCTTGCTTTCAGACAACCGCACAACCTCAAACAGATCATTGTTCGCAGCAAACTACCCAACCTTCAGGAGAACAGTGACCACAATACCACACAACCCTGCCACAGCAACCTCTGCAAGACATGCCAGATCATAGACATGGACGACATCATCAAACGTGAGGATACCATTCACCAGGTGCACGGTACATACTCTTGCAACTCGGCCAACGTTGTCTACCTAATACGTTGCAAGAAAGGATGTCCCGAAGCATGGTATATTGGGGAGACCATGCAAACACTACGACAGCGGATGAATGAGCATCGCTCAACAATCACCAGGCAAAACAGTTCCCTTCCTGTGGGCGAACACTTCAGCAGTCATGGGCATTCGGCCTCCGACCTGCGGGTAAATGTTCTTCAAGGGGGCTTTCGTGATACACGACAGCGCAGAGTCGCTGAACAGAGACTGATAGCCAAGCTCCGCACACATGAGGACGGTCTTAACAGGGATCTTGGCTTCATGACACACTATCTGTAACCCCCGTAACTTGCCTGGGTTAGCAAAAAACCTCACTTACTGTGCTGTCTGGAGAAAATACACAATTCTCTAACCAATGCTCAGGATTCCCTTCACACACATTGTTAGCCACTTTAACACTTGAATAGCAGGTTAGATGTAAGGATTCGCATTCTAATCAGCAATCTCTGACTGTCTGTGCTGATGTGTGCTATTGCAGACCAGAACACTGCACTTGCCTGATGAAGACACGGGAGTGTTGAAAGCTCGCTTTTTTACTATCAAATAAATCGGTTGGATTAATAATTGGTGTTGCTAAATTCTTACTGAGTTCTTTCCACTCCAATCCAACCCCGGCATCTTTACATCATGAATATAGTGGACGCAGGGATGGGTGGCAGAAGATGCAAAAAAATCACTGGGTGAGACATTAATCTGGGACTGAGAGTCAGATGCGATGAGAGAATTGTTGCGTCTCAATGGAGAGCAGAGAACTTTTCCGCAAAGAACTTGGAGGATAATGGATGTCAAGGGGAAGTGATATTGGCAAAGTTAGCTTCAAGTGTGCCACAGCTGGGATCTATCATGGGTCTGCAATTGATATTTTTCAGATGCTGGAACTGCATTGATTTAAATAATTTAATTATTGAAATCATTTGAAGATTTCATTCAAATCTATTAATTAGTTAATTGCCTGAGTTACAGTGCTCATTTGGTCCTGATTCATTTTGTCATGTTAGTCTGCAACACAACTGAGTACTGAATCAGTGCGATGCAATTACTGCCAAATTTATTACTTCAAATATTGTGATGAGTGAAAATTCTTTACACTGTACTTCTTATATATAACATATTGCAGGTAAGTGTACAACATTACACTGCTATATAAGAGATTAAAATCAAGGCTTTATACTTATTTAGAAATTGAATTTTGTAACTCAGTGTAATTTTAACATGTAATTGAGAAAGGAGTTGCAGACAGTCCAGTCAAAGCTGGTGAGAATGCCCTTTATTCCACCCTCCAACCTGTTCCTCCAACTAATCCAAGACTCGTTATCCTGCTTTGCAATGGCTTTTATTTCTGAAAACATGGAATTTATTTTTTGCCTCCAAATCCAACAGCCTGAGGAAACTGAGTGATTATAATTACAGAATTAGGAATCCTTAATTTATCAGTGTGATAGTGTTTATTTAGTGGCAACATACATCCATTAAAATGAAAAAACTTTAGTTTTTAAAAATAATACTGGCATTATGAAAACATTGTTCAGATTAATTTGATTTAATATTGTTTTGCACTGTCTCTAGCTTTCTTCCTGCAAATGCAATCTAATGGACATTTATTTTAAAAGTTTAATTTTAAAATTGTTTGTCAAAATACTTGAACAACTGATTTTGTAATTTTGTTTGAGGCAGGACATGTTTAACACAGCACTGCCTGATATAGACTTTAATGCTGAATGTTGGAAGTGAAAATTCAGGGCAAGTGCATCACACTTCATAAATCTATGAAGCCCTTAAAGTGCATAATTAACATGTGTAGTTGGGGGAATGCATTATATAATTAACACTTCAAATGATTAAAAATGTGCAATCATCTTAAATTTTAAAGAACTCACAAGATAAAAGGATCAGTTGTAATGTAATTTTTAGTGATCACATTTATTGTATTGAATTAGTGATTTAGAGACATTAATCTTAAAACCCTGTGCAGCAAGTAGATATTTTTCATGATGTCTAAATCCTGTTTTGAATTTATTTATCTTCCTTTATCATCATAGTTGTCATTTAATCAAACATTTTCCTTCATCCTCAAAAACCTTTGTGTTGCAAATTGTTGGAAGTGTGAGCTAGTTTTGGAAATGTAGGTACCTTGGTGAAATGCAATCTTTCCCCACAATCAGTAGTTTTAAAGCAGAGAGAAAAAAATTGAATAACAGAGAACGTGAATTAAATGGGGTGAATTATTCAAATTAGGTGTACAAATAGCAATGAAGAGAGGGAAAGAAAAATTCAATTCAAAGAAAGACACCAATGGGAAAAGCAAATGGAGTTTTAAAATTGTGAATATCTGTTTACCTGAATACCTAAAGGGAAGAAACATCACAGTTTTAATTGTTCCTTTTCTGGGTTGGGACTTTGAATGGTTTTGCAGGAACATGAACCTTAGTATTAAAATCCTTGCATTGTTAAGTTCCTGACTTTTGGACATGAGTCTAATTTGTTTTAGCAGTAAGTATCTCTTTTAGCGATATACTTGCATATTTGGTATTCTGTTTTGTCAAGAGATGCCCCCAATATTCAGCTGAGGCAGCAGAGATGGAAGCTGTTCAGCCAATTTTCATTCTGTTGTAAATTGCTCACCACTAAATTAACCAGCCTTTGCAAAACACAATGAGAAGTGTGAGAGAATATTTCCTGCCTAGATGGATGCAGCTGCACAACAGCAATCCATGCTTGGAGCACAACAGCAATCCATGTGATTAGCATCATGTCCATTCTCTCCTTCACTGGTGCATTGTGCTATTGACAGGATGCACTCACTACACCAACTTGCCAATGCTTCTTTGTCAACATTTCCAACGCACACAAGTTCTATAATGTGAAAAGAACAGGAGCAGCAGCTGTGTGGAAACAGCATCATCTCTAAATTTGTCCCTGAGTCACACATCATATGCTGTTCCTATATCACCGATGGAATCCCCACCTAACAGCTTTTGTGAGAATACCTGCCACACCCAGACAGGGGCTCAAGAAGGTACTCCCTTCCACATCCTCAAGGTAACAGTGAATGGGCAATAAACACCTGTCTGCAAAGTCCACTGTACCAAAGGAGATAATGACCTCATGCTATTTGCTGAGATAATTATTCACTATAAATTCTAAGGAGAATGTTATTATTGTATTTCAAGGGCCTTAGTAATGGCAGATTCATCAGTGGTGAACATCTTGGAAAGACTTGTCTCTGTGGCAGTTTGTGTAATTATTGGTGATTGAAGTGGCTGGTCCTTGATCTGCAGGCTCTTGAGGAGGTTGGGCATGGGATCTTTAATTTTGGAAGGAGATAAGTAGACTCCTTCCATCATCATTGCCTTTCTTCAGTAGTCTCTCATCTGTTTGTTTCAAACTTGTAGGTTACTTTCCTGGTTGTTGTGTGCACCAACTGTCTGTCAGCATCCTTCTGCTCCCATTCCCATTAGTTAATGGTCACAAAAAGAAGTTGTCTTTTTAGCTGGTTTTTGAAGCATTTGGCTTCACTTAGCAGAGCATAGTTCACCATAATACACTGCTTATAATAACATTCTGGACTTTCCCATGGATGACATATATTCTGTTCAGCACAATTGATATTGTTGAAGAATGGATACAGTGCTGGGCAGACTGGCTCTGATTCTGTTGAGCACTTGAGTTTTAGCAGACATGCATTTTGAATGGTTTCACCACACACAATTCAAGAGATGACTGTAGGAACAGTTGGCCTTGGACAGTTAATTAACAGCAGCATTACTTGAGGTAATGCTACTTAAATAGATCATTTCTTCTTTTGCATTGAGTTTGCTGTTGTTAATGCTGAACTGTGGTGAATTGCAGTTTCCTTGGAGTTGTTGTTGGCATTACACTTCTATTTTCTTTAGTCCAAAGCCATTTGCTGCCTCATAGAAACAGTTTACAATGAGCTGGATTCTCTCCTCTATCTGTGCCAGAAGAACACAATTGTCAGCAAACATATGCTCCTTGATAAGCTCTTTTTTGGTTTCGGTCATTATCAGTTGTCACTGAATATTGCAGAGATTGGCATCCATTTAGAAGCAGATGCCCTCTGTCAAGTATGCTTTTACCTTTTGAAGCATCCTGTTGAAGAAAATAGAGCAAAGGATCAATACCAGAGCACATCTTTGTGTAACACCACTGGGGCTGCAGAAGCCATATAAGAGAGCTCCATTCTGCTTGAACTGACCTCTCCAGCCTTTGTGCTGTTGACAGAGAATGGTGAGGAATGTTGGGGGCCACCCAATTTAGTCTTCCAAAGTCCATCTGGCTTACTTTATTGAGTAGCTTGATGAGACCTACTACAAGTAATGTACAGGCCCATGTGTTGTTTCCTACAGTTCTCGTAGATCTGTCTCAGCAGAAGAAAAATGTCGAAAGTTCCCTTACTGGTTTGAATCCATACTGATTTTTAGCAAAGGTTTCTTCAGCCAATGTTGGAATAAGTCTACTTAAACTTATTCCAATATTTATAATTTATTTAAAAGCACCCTTAGCTGAAATTTTGTCTTCAATTGAGGATAAGGTGATACCTGTATAGTTTGAGGTGTTACACTTTTCTCCTTTTTTTTGTAGAAGGAGACAAGCATTGCAGCTTGAAGGTTTTGAAGCTCTTGAAGTAGCACCAAATTATTTTTCGTCTTTCTTTTCTACTGTTAAGATTGGCAGATTGTAGCAGTGAAATGACGATTAAGTCCTCAAGCATGGTGATTTATTTTGCCTTTTCAGTGAGCTTTTTATGATTTTACTGGATTGACTCAAAATCCCATTCAAATTAAATAATTTACAGCACTAAAACAGGTTATCCAGTTTGTCAGATCTATGCCACTGCTTTTTCTACTCTTTGATTCATCCATGTATATTTTTATACAATTGTAATTTTTTGAAAAATAAACTACCACAATCACCCTATAAAAAATTGTGCAACAGCTCTTTGTGACAAATGTTCCACAGTCTAATCACCTGCTTATGTAACAGATACTTCCAACCTTCCTTCCATTCTTGCAATTGTTATCATAAATTTATGCCATCTGTTATGGTCTTGCCCAGTAGTGGAAACAATCTATCACTGTTTGCCCTATCTATCCCAATAAGTCTCAGTTTTTGGAACTGTTATTGTATGTATATTTTGTTCACATTAACTACGAAAGAATAGTATAGGAGTGGGATCCACCATCAGTTTCAGCAAAACAGCCTATAAGAGATAATCCCAGCTGTGATACAGTTGCAGCTAGCATAATGCCCATCTCATTGTCATAACTTGAATTTCATACGGTGAAGAATCAGCCCATTATAGACTGGAGACTCAGAGGAAACAACTTGTTTCTGTGGCAGAAATAGTGAAGGAGAGCACACAAGGAATAGTTTTCACATTTCTCATGTTGGACGGTATAGATGCTTAAAAGAGATGCATTGTAAACCATGTGTGTTTGGGTGCAGGAAGAGGTTAAAACCAACAAAAATGTCAGTGTTTCAGAAAGCTGGCTCCAATCTTCTGCATTTATCTTTAGTGCGTTAGGTACATGTATGCAACTCTCTTGGATGAGATGCATTGCCACTTAGCATATGCTAAACTTGCAATTAGAGCAATATTAATACAGACTTTTGACTTTAAAGTCTGATCCATGGGTTTGTTGGACTTCCTGAAACCCACCAGTGATTGCAAGACAAATACAAAGCGGCATTTGACAGGAATGAATCAATTTCAGGGAAATATGCCAATACATACAGTACTCATAGCTGCTTTCTTACCTGCTTGGGGAAAAGGATTTGTTCAAAGTTCCCAGACTGTTTAGAGGCGAGGGTTAGTGGGAAGCCAGAGGATTGGGAAGTCTTTAAAACTGAGTAGAGGACAACTAAGAAAGCACTAAGGAGGGAGAAGATGAAATATGAATATAAGCTAGCTAATAATGTAAAAAAAGATTGGAAGAGTTTTTTTCAATATGTAAAAGGTAAAAGAGGGGTAAAAATAGACATTGGGCCACTGGAAAATGCAGCTGGAGAAGTAATTATAGGAAACAAAGTACTGGCAAAACGAACTGAATAGTTACTTTGCATCAGTCTTCACAGTGGAAGATGCCAATGAGATGCCAGAGTTCCAGGAGAATCAGAGGGCACAGGTGAGTGTAGTGGCCATACACTTCCAAGTAGTCCGCAATCTCATCTTTAATAATGGACTCTAAAATCTTGCCAATGACCGGACTAATGGCCTATAATTTCCTGTCTGCTGCCTCGTGCCTTCTTAAACAGCAGTGTTACATTAGCTACTTTCCAGTCCTCTGGTATCCTCCCTATCTCCAATGATTCCTGAAAGGACACAATTTATGCCTCCACAATTTCCTCAGCTATCTCTCTTAGAACCCTAGAGTGTAGTCCATCCGGTCTAGGTGAGTTATTCATCTTCAGACTTTTGATTCCCCAGAATCTTGTCCTTAATGATGGCCACGACACTCACCTGCACCCTCTGATTCTTCTGGAACTCTGGCATTCCATTGGCATCTTCCACTGTGAAGACTGATGCAAAGTAACTATTCAGTTCCTCTTGCCAGTACTTTGTTTCCTATTA
Source organism: Sphyrna mokarran (assembly GCA_024679065.1). Classification (NCBI taxonomy): domain Eukaryota; kingdom Metazoa; phylum Chordata; class Chondrichthyes; order Carcharhiniformes; family Carcharhinidae; genus Sphyrna; species Sphyrna mokarran. Next base: position 107,322,652 of record JAGIQG010000003.1, read on the forward strand.
TTACTTCTCCAGCCTCATTTTCCAGTGGCCCAATGTGTATTTTTGGCCCTCTTTTACCTTTTACACATTGAAAAAAACTCTTCCAATCTTTTTTTACATTACTAACTAGCTGATATTCATATTTCATCTTCTCCCTCCTTAGTGCTGAGTTTCCTAGCCATATCTGAACATCAGTTTTTCAAGAAGCTCATGATGCCAGATAGTTGGTGGCAATACAAAGAGTTCCATTTACAAATTCTGAGAAGAATTGTTGCCTTCTGGACATGGTGACCACACATTACTCATGTTTTTAGATCTTTCCACGGCTCTGCCACAGGTATATCCAGGGTTTCCCAGTTAGTCATCCATGGTGTTTCAGTGGTTAGCATTCCTGCCTCATAATGCAAAGATACTAAGTTCAATTACGGTTCAATTGTAGAGTTTGCATGTTCTCCCTATGATTGTATGGGTTGCTTCTGGGTGCTCTGATGTCCCCCCACAGTCCAAAGATGTGCACATTAGGTGGAATAGCTATGCTAAATTGCCCCTTAATGTCCAAAAGTATGTAAATTGGTGGATTAGCCATGGTAAATACATGGGAAAGGATAGAGAGAGGACATGGGTGGGATGTTCTTTCAGAGAGCCGTTGCAGACTCTCGGGCAGACGGCCTTTTTCTGCACTGTAGGGATTCTATGACTGCATAAGATAGATGACAGATGGTTTGATTATCTTGGCTGGCAATTATGCCAACATTTCTTGCAATTATGCTGGTCAAAATCAGGGTTGTTTGAATTCACAGCTCTGGCTGGCTTCTGACAGACGCAGGGAAGCATCGACTGCATACTTGGCATTCAGGATACTCCAAGAACAATCAGGATTATCTGCCAACTGCTGTAAAGCTTTCCACTCCATCAAAGTGCAGCCAGCCAGTGTGCATCCACGAAAGAAAATTATTCTTATAAGTGTATGCATGATTCCAGGTAGCTGTCATGATGTTTTCCTCCTGCAGCAATGCAAGCTTCCTGAAGTGTTTGGTTCAAGAGACAGAGTTCAAGATTGGATGCTAGGTGTCAAAGGATATCCACTGCAAAATTGGCACTGTCATCAGGCCAATCACAGAAGCTCCCCAGTATCTTGCTAAACCCATTGTGGCCACTAGCTGTGTGACTGAATAGTCTATCAGTGTGTTGATGCTACAGGGTGCATGGGCAGATCTGTACTCAACAGGCACGGTTTCCAAAATGCCCATGGTTTGCTGTGCTGCACTTGAGAGGTTTGAATTTGCAGGAGGTACAAAGTGAAGTATTCAGATCGTTCTTGGATGATTTGGAAGGGATGGAGGAAGAAGAAAAGAGAGGAGATTGATTATGGCAGGGTGCTCCCTACCTGTTGACTTTGATACCAGGAATGCTGTTATCTGCAACAAAACAACTCCATTTAAGGAAATCCCATTGAGGATATGAATTGAAGGAGGCCATATCAACAACTGTTAAATGTATATTTGCCATTTATTATCTCAAGCCAGAAGGCTGGAAAGTCGTGAGAAAGAATAATGTTGGGGGGGGGTGGAATTCTCACATTCTGCTGTGCTAATTTATTAGCATAGTAGGCCAGGAGATCTCAGTGGGGCTGGATTATCACAATCCACACTGGGCCCCAGTGCCTCTCCCAGATTTCTGGTGCTGTCAGCTGACTGCTGGAAATAGGCACAGAGCTGCATTAGGGTATGCAGAGGCAGATTTTAATATAACATGATTAGTGGCCTCTGCCCCCACTACTCAGAGTGGTTTGCTCCAGTGGGGTTTAGAGTAGCTCCTCACTTCGGGCACGAATGCCTGACCTGTAGTGAAAGGGAGCAGTCGGGGAATTCAGCGGATCAGGTAGCGGGGATACCCCCATGGGCATTCTCACTTTGGCAGTGCCAGCCCATGCCCACGACATTGTCCAAGTGGCAAAGTGCCAATGTCCAGGGGACACATTGGCAATGCCCATCAGGATTGAGGCAGTGCCAAGGGGTTGAGACATAAGGAGCAGGGCCTGACGAGGTGGGGCCTTACTGGGTGATCGGTGGGGGTGGGGTTGGGGGTCCTGTTGCCTCTCTGCAGACAGGATTGGTGGGGGAAAAAAAGAGGTCAGTAATCGGGGTGGATTGAGGCATTGGGGAGGGTTGGCACTGTGGACAGGATCAGGACTATTGGTAGGGGAGGTGGGTTGGCACTGTCAAGGGGGAGGATAGGGATGGAGGGGTTGTAACTAGTCCCGGACATGGTGGGAGACCAGCAATTGGGCTGTAGGCGGGTCCGACATCTGACTGTGTTGAAGTCGTGAGGCTGGCCATCCTGGCAGGTCAGCAGATAGGAGTCACTTCACATGTGCCAATCTCGGTGCTGACAGATTGGCACATGCGCAGTATCCCACTCAATTCTACATGAATTTAGCACTTACATTTTTTTTGGGGAGAATCATCTTCAACATGTCATGTATAAAAACCAGAAAACGATCAAAGCAACATTTTTTTAGATTTCCCCATGCAACTATAAAATCTTACCTCTTCCTCTCCCACCCAGAACCATGAGAGGGTTCCCCTTGTCCTCACTTTCCAAGACTTGGGCCTCTGCATTGAAAGATCATCTTCTACCATTTCTAATTGCAGTCTGATGCATTCATGAAACACATCTTCCCCTCAGTCTCCTGAGGTCACCCTCTCCGTAACATCCTGGTCCACTCCTCCATCACACCAACTCCTCATCTCTTTCCACAGCACCTTCTCTTGCAATCACAGAAGATGCAACGCCTGCTCCTTTAACTCTTCTTCTCTCATCATTCAAGCCCCCTGGCACTCCTTTTAGATGATACAACATTTGATTTGCAGCCCGTTTAATTTGGTCTGCGTGTATTTACTTTTTCCAACATCGTTTCCACTACAATGGGGAGAGTAAATGCAGACTGGGGTGATTGCAGAACATTTTGGCTCAGATTGCAAGTATGATCCCAACCTTGCTTGTCATTTCAACTCACCATCTTGTTCTCATGCTGACATGTCTGTCGTTGGCCTGCTCTAATGCTTCATTGAACCCCAACGCAAACTATAGGCACAGTACTTCATCTTCTGATTAGGCATGTTACAACGCTCAGGATTCACCATTGAATTCAATAACTTTAAATTGCTGCCATTCTCCTCCATCCCAGTCTTTATATCTCAAACAGTTTGTGTTCCTAAGCAAAAACTCTTTCTCTCCTTCATCCACCAGGCCTTCTGTCACTTGTTCTTAAGTTCTACTATATCTTTGTTGTAATCTTACCAAGCCTCTACTAATTACTGTTCCATCACCTGACCCACCCCCATACACATATAATCCAACAATTCTTCCCCCTCTTATGAACTCAAAACATTCACTCTATTTTCTCTCCCTGTGAATGCTGGCAGGCCTCCTGACATTTTGCAATCTTCTCTTTTTTTGTTACAAAACTTTACTTTTCCCTTATCTGCTATTCCTAAGTGGTGGAACTGTGATTACGTACTCACACAAAAACAGAAAATGCTGGAAAATCTCAGCAGGTCTGACAGTATTTGTGGGGAGAGAATAGAGTAAGTCGTCTCTCAACACTAGGTTAACGTCGAACCAGTTTATTAGATAGTAATCCCACAAATTTTCGGAAACGGTATTCCTTTGTCAGGTGTATGGAAGGTGAGACTTCTTATTGTGTTTACACCAGTCCAATGCCGGCATCTCTACATTGGGAGAGAATAGGGCCAATGTTTCGAGTCTAGATGACCCTTTTGCAGTATTTTGCTTTTTTCTTTGTGATTACGTACTGTTCAGTATCATTCACAACTACTCAGATAATGAAGCAGTCAGTGCTTGAATGCAGCAAGGTCTGGACAACATTCTAGCTTGCGATATAAATGGCACTACACATGTGCCAACCAATAACAATCTTCGACAAGAGATTCTAACTGCTTCCCTTTAACATTAAATGGCATTACCATTGTTGAATCCCTCACCATTCAAATCCTGGGAGTCATCATTGACAATAAAACTTATTTAGATCAGCAATCTAAATATTGTGGCTAGAAGAGTAGGTCAGAGTTTGGTTACTCTGATCCCCGAAAACCCATTCCCCATCCACAACACACAAATCAGAAATGCAGTGTGATGCACTTCACTTTCCCAGATGAGTGCAACACCAAAAACACTTGAGACACATGACAGCATCCAGCAGAGAGCAGCTGGCTTGATTGGCACACCCATCTGTTGTCTCAAACATTCACTTTGTCTACCTCTGGCACACCATGATTGCAGTATGTTATATCTACAAGATGCATTATATCAATTCGACAAGGCTTTTTGCCAGTATCTCTCAAACCTGTGATCTCTGCCACTAAGAAGGAACAGAAAGCAAGTGCATGAAAACACCATTACTTGCAAATTCTCCTCCGAGTCACAACCATGTTAACTTGGAAATGAATCATCATTCCTTCATTGCTGTGTTTAAATCTTGAAACTCCCTACCAATGAGCAATGTGGTTCACATTGTGGACTGCAATAGTTCAAAAAGACAGCTTATTTTCATCTCATTAAGGGCAATTAGGGACCTTCCTGATGACTCATCCTTTGGAAGTACCTTCACCGTATGAACTCAGTGGTTCAAGAAGGCGGCTTATCATCATTTTCACAAGGGCAATTAAAGACAGACAATAAATGCTGACCTTGCCAGTCATGCACACATTTCATGAGGTGTGTTGGCCATGCTAAATGCTCCCTCAGTGTGATCAAACAGTGTCTGCCCTATTCCTGTAGCTCCAAACATTTGCCATGGGTCATCCATTTCACCTACACATCTTGGAACATTGAGGATTTAGGATAGCCAATCCACCAAACCTGGGTTTTTGAACCTGTGAGAGTCCTGGTAAAGATTAGTCTACTTGCAGCAATGTCGGAGCACACTCATAAGAACATAAAACTCGGCCTATTACACACAGCTGTGCAAGGGATACTGACTATGAAATGAGCTGTGGGTAAGAAGTGGTAACATTTTGAGTGGTCTTACAATAAGTACATAAGAAATAGGAGCAGGAGTAGGCCATCTAGCCCTTCGAGCTTGCCCCGCCATTCAATAAGATCATGGCTATTCTGAAGTGGATCAATTCCACTTACCTACCTGCTCCCTATAACCTTAATTTCCTTACCGATCAGTAATCTATTTACCCATGAATTAAACATATTCAACAAGGTAGACTCCACCACTTCAATGGGCAGAGAATTCCGGAGGTTCACCATCCTCTAAGAAAAGAAGTTCCTTCTCAACTCTGTTCTAAACTGCTCCCTCCCCTCTCAACTTATTTTGAGGCTGTGCTCTCGAGTTCTAGTTTCCTTTCTAAGCAGGAAGAATCTCTCTACCTTTATCCTATCTAGCCTCTCCATTATCTTGGAAATTTCTATAAGATCTCTCCTTAGATCTCTCCTGAGTACAGGCCCAATCTACTCAATCTCTCCTCATAAGCTAACCTCGTCATCTCCGGTATTGGCCTGGTGAACCTTCTCTGTATTCCCTCCAAGGCCAATATATCCTTTTGCAAATAAGGGGACCAAAACTGCATACAGTACTCCAGTTGTGGCCTCACCAATTCCTTGTACAGTTGCAGCAAGACCCCCCTGCTTTTATATTCTATCCCCCTTGTGATAAAGACCAACATTTCATTTGCTTTCTTGATCACCTACTGCACCTGCTGATTGTTTTTGTGTTTCATGCACAAGGACCCCAGGTCCCTCTGCACAGTAGCATGCTACAACTTTTCACCATTTAAATAATACTCCATCCTACTATTATTTCTTCCAAAGTGGATAACCTCACATTTGCCAATGTTACATTCTATCTGCCAGGTCCTCGCCGGCTCACTCAGCCTATCCAAATCTCTCTACAGATTTTCCGCGTCCTCCACGCAATTCACTTTTCCACTCTTCTTCGCGTCATCAGCAAACTTTGTTACCCTATACTCAGCTCCCTCCTCCAGATCGTCTACGTAAATGGTAAACAGTTAAGGCCCCAGCACCGATCCCTGTGGCACACCATTAGTCATCAACTGCCAACCAGAAAAGCACCCATTAATTCCAACTCTCTGCTTCCTGTTAGATAGCTAATCTTCAATCCACACCAACTCGGTGTACTGTAACCTTCTGCAGCAATCTTTTATGAGGGCCGTTATCAAACGCCTTCTGGAAATCTAAAAACACCACATCCACCGGTTCCCCTCTGTCTACCGCACTAGTCACATCTTCATAAAAATAGTCACATCTTCATAAAAATGCAAGAAATATACTCAATGAAGTTTCAGGATTTTGAGTCTAAAATGTGATTGTTTCTAACTTATTTCTAACAGCTTCATAACATGGTGGCAGTGGTTGTCTAAAAGAAAAAGTTCAAACATTTTAAATGAAGTTGATGCTGAATTAGATTGAAAAGTCAACCCAAATTACTGCGAGAGCGAAAGAAACTGAGTGAATTATGCAAAAATAAAATGGCTGTCGCAGCAGTGAGCACATTGCCCATGATGAATTGGGAATCTGATGATGCTGTGGAGGCATTTGAGAAATGCAGATTGACCGACTTTCAGTGGCTTTCTAAAAAGCACTAGTGAAGTCGTAAAAGTCAATAACAAGCTTTTGTGGACAGGGATGTTTTAAAAAAAAAGCTATAAATGACTCTTAAGAAGCTCAGTTTATTTAGAAAAATCAGCTATTAATCATCTTTAGTTCAGAAAGAAAGCTAATGATTGATATATAGGCACTGTATATTTCATAAAGAAAGAGGGATCTTGTGTTGTTATATTGTATCATATGTAATAGACCCCTGAATTTAGGATGAGAAAATATTACGTGATTAGCCCATATAGTTGAAGAATTGTTTGTATCCTTGGTTCTAAGGTCATTAAAGAAAATACATCAGATTTATCAAAAACATTTACATTTTAGGCTACGATCTCATTTAATAAAAAACAGATGGTGCATGAAAGAAATCATTTTACTAGAGCAGCCAGTTGTGAGCATTTATGAGTGAAAACTGTAGCACTACGTCTATAGTTATGTTTTCATTGAACCTTTGGCCATTTGGATCACAACACATGAGCTTAAAAGGAAAAAATAAATCTGCTCAATTGAAATGCCATGATGTACACAAGAATAGCATGGGCACAGATGGATATATCGATTGTCAGTCTATGCTGCACAAATAGTGTGGGAGTCCATGTGCATTTTAATGTTGTTTGCTTACTTGCAAAACATTTGTGACGGTGAAATTGTTCCACTGAGGCTGAGGGTGTTGCCAGATAGTCTATTAAAATGCAAGACTATGGTTGTTCAACTTGTGGTCCCAAATTTTAAGAAAATCTCTATTGGTAATAATCATTGTGTTCCCAGTACGTCATTAAAATTCAAACTAACACTGTACAAATTGCAACATAACAACTCACCAATGATCATAGCATTAGAATGAACAGTTTGTAGAATTGGAGACCTCTTGGTAATTAACTTGACTGTTACATTGCACATTCTGGTGAATAGTGTTTGTGTAACAATCTGAGCAGGAATATGAGCTTACATGAGCTTTAACCTAATGACTTGTATATGTTTAAACATTTTAGATGTGTTACATATGATATAGAATTTGTGGAAGGAAGTGCAATGCTGTCCTATGCGTTAAACACCAATATTAGATTTATGATTATACTTGACAAAAATGGGATTTTTTTCCCCAGAAATAATTTGTCAACTTGAGTGAAAGCAACAATACCAACATTAACACAATTAGCATAGGAAACAAATGTAAGAGAGGTGTGAAGTGACACAAGATTTATAAAGGGAAAACAAATTTCTGTATTACCCTAAAGGTGAACCAGAGTAAAATTTAAGAGTAAGGTTAAGAGTGGTCAGGAAAGCTAAAATAGAAAACCAAGGCCTGAATATTCCATTCCATTCACCATGCCATCACTGCCAGCAAGAATGGAGAATTTGACACTTAGCCAAAATCTCCAATCACACCAGTGGGATCAGAGAATCCCATTCATAAAATCATAGAGGTTTACAACATAGAAATAGGCCCAATTTGTCCATACCACCCTTTTTTTTTAAACCTTTAAGCTCATTCCAATTGTCCATACTTGGCCCTTATCCCTCTGTTCCCATCATATCCATGTAACTATCTAAATGTTTTTTTAAAAGACAAAATTGTACCCACATCTATTACTACCTCTGGCAGCTTGTTCCAGACACTCACCACCCTTGTGTGAAACAGTTGCCCTTCTGAACACTTTTGTATCTCTCCCCTCTCACCTTAAAACTATGCCCTCTAGTTTTAGACTCCCCTACCTTTGGGAAAAGATATTGACTATCTAGCTGATCTAAGCCCCTCATTATTTTATTGAGCTCTGTAAGATTTTCCTGTTTACATGACAATTTACTTCCTATTTTCATCCTATCTTGGCAGTTACCTTTGCTTTAAATCTGGTTGTCCAATTTTTGGAAGGCTGCACTATTACAGATTATTCACTACTGGATCTTTTCTTCAATGTGTTCTTTTTGAGAATGATAGTGTTTTTGAGAAAGGAAATAAATTCTCATGGAAACAGGAAAACCACTGATTCCTAATGATATCAAGTGGTTAAATGATAACAGATACTTTAAGTGACTTGCTTCAGTCAAATGTTCACAGAAGAAACCAAGTATTTTGTAAAATATGAAACTTCCAAAGAGAAAGAAGGAAATTTTAAGGTTGAAAGATATAACAAGAAGACAATGGACAGGTTGAAAGTCCTGAAAGGACAAAAGTCAATCACCTTAGTTGAATTGTAAACAAAACTATTTAAGAAAGTAGCTAATGTAATCAGTCAAATCTTGGTCTGCAGCTTCAGGCAACCTTTGCACATAGGGATAATATTTGTAGGTTAAAGGGCACACAGGATAAGAATTTCTTGACATAACAAAACAAGATCCAACAATGCAAAAGATGAGGGAAAGGTAGTGAATATTGCAGACATGGATGTCAGTGAAGTCTTTGACAAGGCACTTCACGGTAGACTGGTACAAAAAGTCAAGTCACACGGAATCAGAGGAAAGCTGGCAAACATGGATATAGAACTGGCTTGGCCATAGAAGATACAGGATAAAAATAGAGGGGTGCTTTTCTGAATGGAAGGCTGTCACTAGTGGTGTTCCACAGGGAACTTTTGTTATTATAGTGTATGTAAATAATTTGGAGGAAAATGTAGCTGATCTGATTAGTACATTCACAGATGACATAAAAATTGGTGAAGTTGCAGATAGTAAAGAGTATTGTCAGAAGACACAGCAAGATATAAATCGGTTGGAGACATGAGCGGAGAAATGGCAGATAGAGTTTAATTGGACAAGTGTGAAATAATGCATTTTGGAAGATTCAATGCATGTAGGTATTATACAGTAAATGGTAAAACCTTAGGAAGTATTGATAGGCAGAGAGATCTAGGCATACATGTCCACTAATCACTGGAAGTGCAACACGATGGATAAGGTAGTCAAGAAAGCATATGACATACTTGCCTTCATTGGTCGGAGCATTGAGTATAAAAATTGGCAGGTTATGTACAGAACGTTAGTTAAGCCTCATTTAGAATATTGTGTAGAATTCAGGTTGCCACACTACCAGAAGGATGTGGAGGTTTTCGAGAGAGTACAGATGAGGTTAACAGGATGTTGCCTGGTCTGGAGGATATCAGTTACAAGGAGAGGTTGGATAAACTCTGTTTGTTCTTTCTGGAATGACAGAAGTTGAGGGGTGACCTGCTAGAGGTTCACAAGATTATGAATGGTATGGACAGAGTGACTAGTCAGAGGCTCTTTGCTAGGGTATAAAGTCAACTACTAAGGAACATAGGTTTAAGATGTGTGGAGAAAAGTTTAGAAGGGATGTGCAAGACACCCACTTTTTTACATAGTGGGTGGTAAATGTCTGGGATGTGCTGCCTGGAGAGGTGGTGGAAGCACGTCAATAGCGGCATTTAAGGGGCAACTAGACAAATACCATGAATAGGATGGGAATGGAAGGACATGGACTCTATAAGTGCATATGGTTTTAGTTTTGGCAGGCTTTGTTATTCGCACAGGCTTGGAGGGCCAGAGGGCTTGTTTCATATGCTGTACTTTTTTTTGTTTTTTGTTATGTCATCTTCTACCATCTTTTTGGTTGCAATATGCAACATTATTAGAGTTGTTGAATACTCATGGCAGCCACTTTTTAATAATTGGGAAGTTAGGCACCTGACTAGAGGTCAGAACATCAGAGGCAACTGTGATATTTAAAGTTGATTCGAGAGGGAGCATTTCAAAATTTAAGTGAGTTAAATCAGACCCCTTGCCTTCTGCACTCTCCCTAATCTTATTACTTATTGTTATGCAATAGATGGAATTTTTCACTTTGGTAAGTTACAGTCAGAACTGGAATAGGCTTCAATAACAGTTGAGGTCCTCCAGCTGTGTCTTATGAAACATACACCCTCATCAGCTAGCACTGAGTCTATAATCCACAGCACTTCTCTCCCAGTCTGTTCATGCTTGTACGTTTGAGTTGAAATCCAATAACATAGTTGTAGGCTTAATTGCACTCTATACACTCCTGAACACCGCATTACAGCAGACAATTTTCTTTGTGTTATTTTACAATGTTATAACAAAAATAACTTGGCAATCTGCATTGTATAAGTTCTAGTGTTTGAAACTCCTCTTGCAAACATTGAACTTGAAATGTGTTGTCTCTGAAGCATAAAACACAACACCTTGTAATATCTTTTATGGGGCAGAACTTACAGCCACATGCATCCCAAGACTGGAAATTCCCACCTGAGGTCAAAGACCTATAAATGGTCTGTTAAATTTTCTGACCTGCTTGCTACTATTCCCGTAGTGGGCAGGACCAGAAAATTTATGCCATGGTGTCTGATGACTGTTAACAGCTCAATATTCAGAATATTGTGTTTTTGTGAAAAGCAAGCTAGTATCTTCTCAATTTCTATTTTCTTTCAGACCAGTAAATTAAAGGGCTACCAAGTTGCCAAGAATTTGAAAAAATTATTTGGTTAAGAAATAAGAGTTATTGTATTTCAAGAAATAAGAAAACCATTCAAAATTTTTTGTTGAAACAAGATATTAATTTGAATTTACTTTCTTGGTACTACTTGCCCAAAGTCTACAGGTAACAGTACAATAAACAATTCTGCTGGACAGATCTGTTTTCAAATTTGGACCAATGCTTTTATTAAAAATGCAACATCAACTTAGAATTCAATTTGAACACATTGGACAGAATTTAATGCACTTTCCCAAAGTGAATTTGGTGGCGCATGGGCAATTAATTGGATGGGGGTTTGCAGGTGGGATTCTGAAGCCCACATAATGGTCTCATCTCACTGCCACTGATATGAACCTAGTGATGGGAGGCGATTTCGCCCTGCAGGGAACATGACAAGCAAACCTGTGTGGGGTTCCTTGTGAGGGAATGATGGCGTGGATCCCTCATTCAGATACAGTGCTTGATCAAAAGATGCAACATCAGTGAAGGAAGGCCTACTGAGAGTCACACCCTGCCCTCACTGCCAACCTACCACCCTATCTCTCCACGACCCCTTGTAATATCGGGACCCTATGATCCTGCCATCAGTAGCTATAGCCTCAGATACAATGACAATCCTGGGCCTTGGGATGGATATTGTATTGGCATTAGCCACTGCCTTCCTGAACAGTGCTGCTGTTCAATAGGACAGTTCTTGATGAGGAGGACAGATAAGCCCTTGGTCCTAGGTAAGGCTTGCTGCTGCCTAGTATCTGAATGTCACCTTAATTCCGTGGGTTGTCCCGAAATAAGGGGTTGTGAAGCTCTCACTACTCTTCAGCCAGCAGACAAGATGTCACCTTCATTAAATACCATCCATGAATTTGAAAGATTTCTCTGTTTCAAAAGGTTTTATGAGATACATAATACTTCCATGGCACTTTTCTAATTTAACACTCTATCCTGTCTCTGCAAAATTCTTATCGACCTAAAATAAATTAACATTATTTTATTCAGCATAACTGTTTGGAGAAATAGAATCCATAGAATAGATTCCCTACAGTGCAGAAGAAAGCCATTCGGCCCAGTGAACCTGCACCAACAATAATCCCACCTGGGACCTATTCCCATAACACCACATATTTACCCTGCTAATCCCCTTGACACTAAGGGGCAATTTAGCATGGCCAATTAACCTAACCCACACATCTTTGGATTGTAGGAGGAAACCGGAGCACCCGGAGAAAACCTACGCAGACATGCATACAATGTGCAAACTCCACATAGACAGTGACCTATGGCCAGAATTGAACCTAGGTCCCTGGTGCTGTGAGGCACCACTATGCCACCATGCCACCCACAAATACCTTTGTGCACTTTGTCTTGGCATTGTAATGTGACCTGTACATCACGTGACCTCTGATTTTATTCCTTTGTGAGAAAACGATTTAGACAGGAGCTCTACACCCACCAAATGGTGTCAGAAGTGTGGAGCTGAACTTGAATGGATGCTAATAGCATTAAGATATCCAGCTACTGTAAGAAATGACAGAGAACAATTAAAAATTCAGTTTGCAATTTTGGATAGGACATTGACTTCCAGGTGAGTCATTATGGCTTTGAACATTGCAATACCAGCACTGATGTTGATGAAGGTAGATTTGAGAATGAAGTAAAGATTCCTCCAGTGTCACTGATAGAAGTATGAATTTGCCACAGAGTTGAACAAAAATTCAGACAGATAAGAATAACAACTCTGTTGTTATTGTTGGGGAAACAGTGATACCATCTTTACTGCACCCTAGATCTCAGGAGCAAAAAAGCTAGTCTTGTGAAATTTTGGAGAGCTTGAAGACCCATTTTGAATTCTCTTTGAACGTTATTCATGAATTCTGTGTTCAGCAGCAGAACTCATACTCATTACACTGAGATACCTAGCTAAATCTTGAGTTTGAATGACTGACGGACGATCTGATCAGAGATAGGATTTGTCTTTTGTACAAGGGATCCCACTATGAGGGCACATTTACTGAGAGGATAGAAACTAACTCTCAAGCAAGTTATTCTTTGCACAAGCTCTGAAATGGTCAATCATCAGCTGAAGAGTATGGATGAATGATCTAATGAGGATTTTCATTCTGCTGAAAGGCAGCTCAGGCCTTTCAAGCACAAGACAATGGAGAAAAGCAAAAACTATTTACAAAAGGACCAACAGAAGGATCAAGACCAGAATATTGGATGTATTTATGACAGAAAATACCACACAAAAAGAAAAGCATGGGGAGAGCAATGCCCTAACTACTAGAAGTTGAATCATTTTGCACAAATGTTTTCTGGGAAGAAGAAAAACATTCATAGAAAGGTGGTTGTTGGAGAGATGTCAGTGATGATTCTGTGAATTGCTCTACATTTGGAACAGGTTGGCACCCTCACATCTCAAAATAAAAATAGTTTGTGACTGCTGGAATGATGACTGAAGAAGGGGAGCACCATGTTGATGGAAAATGTCAGTTAGAGACTGATGCTACATGCGACATCATGAGCTTCACAGACCTGTGAAATTGCTCAAGGGGATGACCCAAAAGGACACTGAAGGTAAAAGTTGAGGTTGTGAAATGGAACAATGTTCACCCCAAAAGGATAAATTAAATTGGGAGCGATTGCAATGGGAGAAAGAAGATCTGCAGTTCTGGATAGGAGATGCTAAGCAAAGTTAAATCAACTGAAAAAATTCAAAAGCTTGGACTAGTAACTGGCCACAAACTAGAAAAAACCTGCAGCATTTTGAAAAGCGCCTAACCATTGATCACTGAATAGATCCTCACAAAATACAAAGATAAGTCTTGAATGAAGCTTGGAGTAGACCTCTTCTCTCTCTTGGAACTGACTATATTGTCACTGTTGATTTTTCTTTAGACAACTGTGAGGTAGACCAGTTGACATCGAGGAATGCCTGCATATTGTAGCATGTTTGAATGCATAGAATGCCAGTTGTCATGGCATTCCTGACAACGTGATGAGTGACAATGGCCCCCAGCTCATAAGCCAAGAATTCAGGCACTTTGTGAATGATTAGGAAATTCAGCACTACATATTATCTCCACACTGTCACTGGCCAAATGAAAAGGTCAAGAAAATTGCCAAAGACATTATCAAAATCCAAGTACATTCAGCATAGATGTGTACAAGGCAGTCTTGAAGTGGGCAAACACACCTTTTGAAAGCATGGAAAGTAATCTACTCAAATGATTAATATGCTGCACCCAAATTTCACTTTGATAAAGTAATAGAATTGTTGCCAGAGTTGAGTGGATTGGAGAACTGGACAGAGTGCAAGCATTCAATGCACTCAACAAATGTCAGCCACTTGGCAACTTGGAACCTTTGTAAGCAGTTGTTAATTCAGTTGAACTCAGTGATGGTGAATAACAGTCCGGCATCTATTTAGGTCAATGCACCTAACAAGCCTGTCTTTCAGAAGGTGGGAGGAAACCAGAGCCCCGGATGAAACCCACACAGACACAGTGAGAACGTGCAAATTCCAAACAGAAAGTGACCCAAGGCAGAAATTGAACCTCAGTTCCTGGCACTGTAAAGCAGCAGTGCTAACCACTGAGCTACTGTGCTGCCGCACAATTGCAGTGTGACATGCGCCTGAGAGATTTCAACTCCTCCTTTTTCACCAACAGCTAAGAGTGCAATGCATGTGTCGAGATGAAAGGAAGACAGACTGGAATGAACAGTTGGTTTGCAGGTGATCAATTCTTTTTTAGGCTGTGCAAATGTAACTGCAAATTATAGTGCATGAAATATATTCCTTTACTAGGAGAAGCAGAATATATTAAAAAATGTACTTGTATATTGTGGTGTGTTATGTAATCTGGTTTGCCATCTGATGTCATTCCTCTGAGAAAATGATTCAGACAGAAGTCATTTTACCTACCACCAACCAAAAAGACTAACTGATCTGCTGTTAAAGGTTAATATGAGCACTGATTATGAAAGCTCAATAATGCATCACATTAATTTAATGCTTTAAGATAGTGCATCTTTTGCAGTCAAAAAATATTTAAGGACTTGCCTTGTATCTTTAGTCTATCCTGTAAACTTCTAGAGTTTATTGCAAGTTATGATCAGCATAGAACATTTGACACTCATGACACTGGTGGAATACTTTGAGTAGGTTTAGCAGCAGTGTACTCTGTACAAGATGAGAAGTATTATATACAAAATGAACACTGTAAGGCTCTTTAAAGTGCTTTAAGTCAGAGGTTTCTTTTGATTTGTCAAGGGCACAAAACTCTGATGAATTATATGAAAGAATGAATACAAATACAAACTTAGTCGGCAGCAAATAGTTTTAGAATTGCAAGGCTTATTCGAAATAAACCATATATAGGTGCCTGGGACATCAGGAAACCAGCACATAGAAGCGGTTTGGTGTCATGATGAAAAATGATAAAGGCAAGAAGGCACTTAGAGGAATAGTGCACAGGTCTCCTAACTATACTAGCACAATAGAATAGAGTATAAAGGAAGAAATAATGGGAGATTGTTAGTAAGGTATGGCGATAATCATGGGGGATTCTAATCGACAGATAGACTACTAAAACTAGATGAACAAGGTAGCCTGGATGAAAAGTTCGTTGACTGTTTTCAGGATAGTTTATTAAAAATAGCGTGTTTCAGAATCAACCAGTGAGCAGGCTACAACTAGACCTGATATTAAGCAACAAAATAGGATAAATTAATTACCCATAGACTTTGGTGGGACTGGAAGGTCCCACTGGTGGTCAGTGGTATTGACGTGGGAAAACACATCACTGGCAGGCTGGAAAATCCCAATCTTAGGCACCATGGATAACAGACGCACACTCTGCTACATCGTCCTTCAACATCTGAGGACTTGTTGAAAATTGGATGCACAGTTCCACAGACTATTCAAGCAAAAGCTTGACTCCATCCTACTTACAGAATCGTATTTTTCAATCAGTGTCCCAGATTGTTCTATCATCATACCCAATATGTCCCATCCTGTCAGCAGGACAGATTCTTCAGAGGTGGAAACTCATAAGAAGTGAATGATGTTGGGGGTCCTCCAAATTGACTCTGGAGCTCATGGAGTCTCATGGCATCAAATTAGATTTAGAAAAGTAAGTCTCCTGCTGATTATCATCTACAGTCCTCTCTCAGCTGTCCTCCATATTGAACATCATTTGGAAGAAGTATTGAGGATAGCAAGAACACAACATGTATTCAGGGTGAGATACTCAGTGCCCATCATCGAGAATGGCTTTGTAGAACAATTCCTGATAAAACTGACTGAGCCCTGAACGGCTTAGCTGCTATACTGAAAATGGTTGGTGCTGAGAGAATCAGCATGAAGGAAATACCTGTTTGGCTTCACCTCACCAATCTACATCTTACTGATGTATCTATATACCTGACAGTCTTGATAGGAATGACCATCATAAATTCCTTGTATTAAAAAAATTTCATCTTCTCACTAAGGATACGCTCTATGTTATATGGCACTACTACAATGCTGAATGGAAGAGATCTGGCAATCGAAACTAGGCATTTATGAGGTGCTGTGGTCCATCAATCATCAGAACTGTATTCCACCACAGACTCATAGCCTGGAATATCCCTCACTTTAACATTACCATCAAGCCAGGAAACAACCCTGATTCAACAAGAAGTTCAGGAGAGCATGTATGGAGTGACATTTGGCATACCTAAAAATGAGGTGCTAACCTGGTGCCGTGACAACACTACATATATGCAAAGTAATGAAAAAGTATGCTACAGACAAGCTGGACACTGCACAATCAAGCTCTATCGTCCTGCCACGTACAGTTATGAATGACAAAGGACAATTAAGCAACTGACAGGGGGAAAGACAGCATGAATATGCCCGTCATCAATGATGGCAGAGCACAGCATGTGAGTGCTAAAGACAATATAGAAGTGTTGGAAACCATTTTCAGCAGAAGTGCTAAGTGGATGATCCATTTGGGTTTCCTTCAAAGTTTCCAACAGATTCACACTGCATGAAATCGGGCAACAACACAGCAAATAAGCGAAAGCTATGGGCCCTGACAACATCTTGGCTATCGTGCTGAAGTCTTGTGCTGCAGAACTAACTGCTCCGTTAGCCAAGCTGTTCCATTATCACTACAAACTGGCATTTACCCAATAATGTGAAAAGCTTCCCAGATAAGCCCCTGTCCAATAAAGGCAAGACAAATCTGAAACAGCACATTACTGTCCCATCAGTTCACTTTCTATCAGAAGCAAAGCAATTTAACATGATGTCAAGAATGCTATCAAATGGCATTTTTTCATCTATAACCTGCTCACTGATATTCAGTTTGGGTTTTACTTGGTTCTAAACCTCAATCCAAATATGCTTGCAGCAATGTTGAATTCCAGAGTTGAGGTAAAAGTGATTTCCCTTGACCTCGAGGCAGCATTTTACTGAGTGGCATTTAGGAGTCTTGGTAAAATTGAACCAATGGGTGTCAGGCAGAAAACGTTCCACTGAATGAAGTCCTACCTTGTACAAATAAAGATGATTTTGCTTGTCACAGGCCAAGTGCCTTGGACCAGAACCTCACTGAAGAATCTTTGGCCCAACCAGCTACAGTTGTCAATAAACTTCCCTCCATCATAATGTCAGAAATGAATATCTTCCATCATGTTTGCACAGCATTCAGTTCCATTTGTAATTCCTCATATAATGAATCAGCCTGTGTCCACAGGCAACCAAACATCAACTTATTCAGGCTTGAGTTGTAAATGACAAATAACACTTATGCCACACAATTGCCAAGCAATTATCATCCTTTACAAGAGAGTTAATTTCCTCCCCTTTTTTATTAATCCTTTTACTTCTTTTCAGTTTGGGGCCCCGATGATAACAAGTGATTTCCCAGTTAATGCTCACTGCCTGAACACAATTAAATACTCAAATTACTTGACAATTAATATTTGTCTTTCAGATTTGACACAGTTCAGAGGAATCATAATATTTTCAATAAAGTCAGATTCCTAATGATCATTTTCATTTTTAAATATGGAAATACGCAATACCCAAGACAATGTACAATGTAGTATTTCCCTTTAATTTATTTCCAAAGAGAAACTGGTGTTACAAAAATATTCCTTTATTTTTAAAGGGGTATTAAATACTCCTCCAGATTGCAAATTACTTCTTTCTTCATGAAAAAGTATCAGTTTATTTGATGGATTTTATTTGCACAATCTATATTTTCAATCCTCAACCAGAATTTTTTGATTCGATTTGGTTTGATTTATTATAGTCACATGTACTGGTGTTTAGTGAAAAGTATTGTTTCTTGTGTGCTGTACAGACAAAGCATATTGTACATAGAGAAGGAAAGAGAGGGTGCAGAATGTAGTGTTACAGTCATAGCTGGGTGTGGAGAAAGATCAATTTAATGCAAGGTCCATTCAAAAGTCTTTGGCAGCAAGGAAGAAGCTGTTCTTGAGTCGGTTGGGACATGTCTTCAGACTTCTGTATTTTTGTTTGCTTCAGACACAACAATTCCGATGTTTTCTTTGTTGGGCACCCAGTTTCCACCCCGTAAGCTTGAGTTTGTCTAACATTCTCCTGTCTATGTACTTCCCATTAAAAGAAGGCAGTTGCTTAGAAATGATGGGGGCTTGCATCTGCAGGAATGGTGATAAGGCCTAGTATCTGGTGAAACTAGGTACTAGTTGCAAATCTCGATAGCAAGATTGTGACGTTTGATTTTTGCTACCCCTTATTGGTGACATAATCGGCTGTGGGTGTGAATCTGATTTAAATAAATTTCCAAACATCAGCATAATATTGAAGACCCCTTCCTCATTGTGTATAAAGTCCTAGGCATATTTTCAAATTACACAAATGTTAGATCTTGGCAGTTTTGATTGGGGAAAGAAGGGGGAATGCCAAATGCCAAACTGACAGGGTGTGGTAAGATTTGGAGCGAATCATGCCATTCTTCTTGCTGGAACTAACGCTCTGCCATTTTTTGATAAGATTTTATCCAATGTTGTCAACAAGTCTTTTTGTGAAATCGGTGTTTATGACATATTGCAAAATTTTCAGTCTCACAATATTCAAATAAACACAGTATGGAAACTTGTGAATTTGAAAGAACTTTATTAGTATGCTCTGTTTAGGTCTCATTACCACTTGAGTGAATGTTTCACTCTGGTAGATGAACATTCAAGTTTCTCAGATTAAAGAAGATTGTGATAGCATGTAGGTTAATTAAGTAATCTGTTAAAGTTGAGAATTATTTATGGTTAGGCAGGGATGCAAGGAGACAGCTGTTCATTGCCATTTTTTTACACTTACTAATGCCATTCCAGTCTTTCCATCAGCTGCAGGTGTCAACTTCGAATTTTAATTTCCTGTTTTTGCCATTTTTAATTTTCACCTAAAGCAACAGCAAAAAGTTTCAGGATTTCTACCCCTTTCTGTGAAATATTAACATATAATGCACTAAGTCATGTGGAGAAAAGTAGAGATGTTTTGAAGCTTTCTACAGCATTAGCTTTTAGAGAGCAGAACATTGTACTACATCTGATGCTCATACATTGAATGCTTCTCTGCAGTTTTCTTACTGACTTTACCATTTAGGTTCATATAAGGTTTTGCTCCTTCCTCTGAGCACTGAAGACCTGATTTAGCTTCTGTTGGTTAGTTCATTGTGTCTTTTGAAACTTATAATCACATTTCAATATTGTCTAAGTTCTCTCCAATGCATCAATTTCCTTTAGAAGTGAAGGACATTCTAAGTGTGGACTAAACAGGCTTTTGAAAAAGCAGAAAAGATCAGCTTCTTACATTAATCATTGAACTAAAAATAGTTTTCAAAGGAATGTCAGAACAGGGATGATCTTCCATGACATCATGGCAGCGTACAATATAGTTTGGCACACAGGTTTATTTGTCAAAATATCAAGAGTTTTCTTTTGCTGTGTTGTGATGCCATTGAGCTGCTACCCTGGGACAGTTCAGGGTTTGTTTGGATGACTGCAAAAAACTAACGCATGGGTTACCGCAGAGGTGTGTCTTAGCTCCAACTCTGTTCAGTTTGGTGAGGGAAAGCTGACAAGGGAGGGAAATTGTATTTAGTAGTGGTATCACAGTGTAATGGAGGGTGATGATATGTTGGATGTGGAGGCTGATGAAGTGGAAAATGAGATGGCGGGGGGAAGTCTAGCATAGAACAGATGAAAGAGGCAACAACAGATGTGCAGGAGCTGAATGGACACAGTCAAGGGCCCTTTCAACTTTGATGGTTGAGAAGAAAGGAAAGCTTATCCGAATCATTTGTACGGAAGATGGCAATGCCAGGTTAGATGTAGTTGTAACAGAAAAACTGGGAAACTAGAATAGAGACTTACAGGAAGTAAGGTGTGAAGAAATATATTCAAGGTAGCTGTGGCATTATTAGGCTTATGAAAGATATTGGTCAATAGCCTATCCGCTGAAATGGAGGTGAAAACATCATAGATGAACCATGTAAATGCGAGGAAAGAGGTTGGACACAAAGTTAGTGAATTTTTTCAGTCTGGGGGAAGAGCCGGAAAAAGTACCAATGCAATTATCATTGTACCAAAAAAAGAAGTCAAATGAGTGAACCTGAGTATGTTTGGAATAAAGAACATTTCACATATACGACTAAAGGACAAACGTTGGTATGATCCATCTAGTCCCATATGTGGAGAAAGTGAATGGAGTCAAAGTTGTTCAATGTGAGAACATGTTTAGCGAGACAGATGAGCATGATGGTTGGAGGGATGAACTTCCTTTAAAGGAGAAATGGAGAACTATCAGGCTGGGAGATAGAGATCTCAGGGGTTTGACATCCAAAGGGGAAAAGGAGATGACTCAGACCAGGAACTGGAAACTGAAAGGCACAGAAAGTCACGTGTGTAGATGGGATGGAACTGCACAGGGGGAGAACAAATAGAGTTACAAAAACAAGAAATCAGTCCTGTTACCTCAAGACAGATTGAAACAATCAATCTACTGAGTAATGAACCAGGGCAGGTGGTTGATGTTGTAGTAGCTAACAGTGACCACAATTCTGTCTACTTTAGGATACAGATGGAAAAGGATGCTTGTTGCCCTAGGGGCAGGGTGCTGAATTGGGGGAAGGCTAACTAGGGTCGGATTAGGCAGGAACTTATGGAAGCTGATTGGGAACGGTTGTTTGAGGGTAAGTCCACGCTAGGCATGTGGGACTCTTTCAAGGGAATACTGAAAATGTTGCAACATAAATATGTAACGGCTAAGAGGAAAGATGGGAGGTAGGGTTAGAGAGCCATGGATTACTAGGGATATTGAGGACTTGGTTAGGAAGAAAAGAGAGGCGTATGATAGGTCAAAGCAGCTGGAAACGGAGACAGCGTTGGAGGAATAAAGAGAGAGTAGGAGGGAGCTCAAACAGGGAGTTAGAAGGGCAAAAAGGGGGCATGAAATAATTTTGGTGGTTAGGATTAAGGAAAATCCAAAGGCTTTTTACTCCTATGTTAGGAATGAAAGGGTGGTTAGAGGAAAAATCAGACCTCTTAGGGACAGAGGAGGGAACTGTGCTTAGAGCCCGAGGGAATGGCCGAGATCCTGAATGAATACTTTGCGTCGGTATTCATGAAGGAGAGGGGCTTGTTGACAGCTCCTGTCTCTGAGGGAGCTGTGGACTATTTGAGGAAAATATCCATACTGAGGAAGGAAGTGTTAGAGCTTCTAGGTAGCATTAAAACTGATAAATCTCTGGGGCCTGATGGCATTTATCCCAGGCTGCTTAGGGAGGTGCAAGGTGAAATTGCTGGGCCTGTGATGCAAAACTTTGTCTCTTCCTTGGACACAGGTGAGGTCCCAGAGGACTGGAGAATAGCTAATGTTGTACCGTTGTTTAAAAAGGGTAGTAGGGATAACACTGGAAATTATAGGCCGGTGAGTTTGACGTCAGTGGTAGGGAAGCTGTTGGAGGGGATTCTTAGAGATAGGATGTATAGGCACTTAGAGTGTTGCGATCTGATTAGGGATACGCAGCATGGATTTGTTAAGGGGAGGTCGTGCCTTACAAATCTGGTAGAATGTTTTGAGGAGGTGACGAAAACAGTGGATGGAGGGCGAGCCGTTGATGTCGTCTATATGGATTTTAGTAAGGTATTTGACAAAGTCCCTCATGGGAGGTTAGTTGAGAAGGTCAAGGCTAATGGGATACAAGGACAGGTAGCTAGATGGATAAGTAACTGGCTTGGTAATAGGAGACAGACAGTAATAGTGGAAGAGTGTTTTTCTAGCTGGAGGTTGGTCACTAGTGGTGTGCCGCAGGGCTCAGTACTGGGACCTCTTCTATTTGTAATATATATAAATGACTTGGAAGAGGGAGTAAGTGGAGCGATCAGCAAGTTTGCAGACGATACAAAGATGGCTGGACTTGCGGATAGTGAGAAACATTGTCAAGCAATGCAGCAGGACATAGATAGGCTGGTAGCTTGGGCAGACAGATGGCAGGTGGAATTCAATCCTGATAAATGTGAGGTGATGCATCACGGGAGATAGAATGTAGGGGGGAGGTATATGATAACGGGTAGACCTATTAAGAGTATAGAAACGCAGAGGGATCTGGGAGTGCAGGTGAACAAGTCTCTGAAGGTTGTGAAGAAACCGTATAGTATGTTAGCCTTTATAGGAAGGGGTATAGAGTACAAGAACTGGTCTTTAATGTTGCAGTTGTATCAAACATTGGTTAGACCTCATTTGGAATACTGCGTCCAGTTCTGGCCGCCTTACTACCGGAAGGACATGGAGACTCTGGAGAGAGTGCAGAGGAGGTTTACCAGGATGCTGCCTGGTATGGAAGGTCTGAGTTACGAGGAGAGATTAGGCAAATTGGGACTGTTTTCCTTAGAAAGAAGTAGACTTAGAGGAGATCTGATAGAGGTGTACAAGATTTTGAAGGGGATAGATAGAGTAAATAGGGCTAAGCTTTTTCCTAGGATGGACTCAAATAGCACGAGGGGTCACGGGCTTAGGGTGAGGGGGGTAAGGTATAATTTGGATGCCAGAGGGAGTTTTTTCACACAGAGGGTGGTGGGGGTATGGAATGCGCTGCCAAGTAAAGTGGTGGAGGTAGGTACTCTGGAGTTATTTAAGAAATACTTAGATGGGCACATGAACAGAATGGGAATGGAGGGGTATAGAAAACTGACTTAAAATAGGGATCATGAGCCTTGGGAGTCCCTGGGAAGTGTGTAAATAGATGATGATATTGATGTACTCGTTTTTATCCTACAGGTGCTTTGGTCCACCTTGTTGTCTAACAAGGGGCTCACATGCGATGGGTCGTGAGAGGACTGCTCTTGGATTTTTTTTCAAGAGTATCCTAGTGCTTCACGTCATTAGTGTACGCTTGACCTGGACCATTTGATGAGCTACACAACAGCTCAGTGACTATCTCTGTGCTGTGCAGCTACATGGATTTGGGCCTGTGTCTGTGGGAATTTGCACATTCTTCCCATGCTTGCTTGGGTTTTCTCCGGGTGCTCCGGTTTCCTCCCACATCCCAAAGATGTGTTCTTAGGCTAATTGGCAAAACAAATTCTCCCTAAATTGTCTCAAGTTTGGTTTTTAATCCATAGATCTATAAACATGGACAGGGATCGCGGGTAGAGGTGGGAACATCAGGGTGGCAGCGTGGGCTCGTTGGGCCGAAGGACCTGTTTCCTGTGCTGTTTTGTTCTTTGTTCTTACTGGCAATCCTGATACGGGTCTCGTGAAGGAGGTAAAAGTGGACTTTGATGAGTTGTGAGATTATGAGGATGGAAGCTGTGAAGTTAAAATCTCTCTAGGAGATGAAGTTAATTATTGTTTTGGAAGCGATAGTTTGGTGCTTGCTTGTCCAGGGGAAGTAGCTAAAGGTTTCAGAGAGTGGCATTTCAGCCTTCATTAGGTAGAAGTCACTTCTTCAAACAACAACACTGCCACCCTTGTCAGCATATTTAATCACAATATTAAACCTGAATGATCAATGTGCCGCTATTTCAGAAAGAAATATATGAGAGTATTCAAGTGCAAAGAGCAGTAAAATTGAGATTGCTGATATTCTGCCAGCAATTCCTAGTGAAAAAATCTCAAGAGGTAAGAAGTCAGAGGGAAAATCCAAGTGGGGGGATAATTTTAAATAGTGTGAAAGGACAGCCTGTGCAGAAGGAAAATTCTTGGCTAAAGAAATGGCCGTGGAGGCAAAGATGTCAGAAGAAGATCTCAATACCATGCCAGACTTGAAATTCATTGAAGTGAGGACACAATGGGATAAAGCTGGGACCTTTATTGAGAAGAGAACATATTTCCATATTTGTGGCAACCCATTGACAAAAGCTAAAATGTGTAAAGCAATAAAGTTGTCACTAAAGCAAAGAACTCAAAATCAACCAGACCATGTCAAAAGAATTGTTCGTAATACACTGAGACGGACTGTGCTTTAGATGGGATGACAGTCATTTTTCACCTGAAAATGTGACAATGAAATTATGATGCTAATAAACTTTCTGAAATTCCATTTTTGTAATTGTTTTCATTGTATGAAGCATGCTTCCACTGAAGAACGTAATCATGAAATTAATCAGACCCATCTGCTAGATGTAAGGTCAGGGAGATGATCATGGAATTTTGGTCAATTTAGGTAATCAACGGACTCCACAAGAAAGAGAATATTTTACACTGTCCATAGAAGAAACGGGTCTAGATTACTTGTGGACAAACTTTGGCCTACAGGTCATATCTATCCAATGCAAGCTTTTCACTAAGCCTGTGAGCTGCATCACCTTGCTCTTCAGGAGTTGTACTCCATCACAATTGCCTGTTCCACTAGAGAGCTGAACATAGTAAACTACAGTACTGAGAAAACTTCAGCAATAGACATAAATATTGAGAAGGAGGAAAGGAAAATGAGGATGAAGTAGGAACTCCTTCCTGCATTTAAAATCCAAGAATTGTGTTGATGTTACTTCCATTATGTGGTTGCATCTCTATCTGCATTCTGGACCTCGTCTAACAGCTAATAGTCATTTGGATTTTGGTAGAATGTTTCGGACAACAACAGTTCAGATGCTCCTTGAGCATGTATATTAAGAATAAATGCAAATAAAATTAAACTCTGGGACCAAGATGTCGACTGAAATGAATTCAGACAGGAAGCACCAATGTGGATGTGAGGAGAAATCTGTGAGTGATGCTGTTAAACAAAAAGTCTGTTGGAGATTTTTTTACTTACATTATTCCATTTGCTGCAAATTGTTTTCTCACTATATGTGGTTCAATTATTTTCAACAGCAGCTGCTTTTTTTGCAGGAAACTGCTGCTAACTTTTGGAGTTGAATTGTCAACCTTCTTGGGAGTCACCAGCAATCTCTCAGGCACCACTTCCAAGAAGGTGTGGAAAGATATTTTTGGCGATTTCAAAACCAGAATTTTAATTTTCGCTTTTCTCAATCACTCCTGTTTACAAGTGTTAAGAATACTTCTGATGTGGATCTGTGCTTTTGGAGGTAGTGCATTGTTATTTTAATACCCAGTTTGAATGTGATTTGAGTATTTATGGCCAGCCATTCAATTTCCATGCCCAGATGTGACCCTGAGGATCAAAGATTTTCCCTCCCTTGTTTTAGATGGGATGAATAGTGTTTACGCAGCTAACAAGCAGGATTTAATGGCTACACTCAACACAAAACCATAAAATCCTGCTTGAGGTTAACGGACTTTCCCATTGTCTGCCCCCGCCCATTCTGGATCCTGTGGTGGGCGAGGTGGTAAAATTCTAGCACATGTTTTTAACAGTGGAGGAAAGCCATGAAACAAGTAAGAGACAAGAAACTGGGCGCAAAATCGGTTTTTCGCTTTTCATGATGTTACATGCTGCGTTCTGTTAGCATAATCAGCCACCACTAAATACTTGGAAGGGATCACCATCAAAGTTATGGCAGTCAATAGGCAGTAATCCAAGGGAAATTCACAGCTTTCAGGTTTGTAAATATGAAGTGTTCAGAAAAAATAGATGCAGAAATTATTTTTCCCCCATTTCTAAAGTGTTTGAAAACTAATTGCAACTGTACAGATTGATAGTTATCCTGGGAATAGCTATCATATTCTGTTATTGGAGTTATATAATCATTTATAACACTCTGAAATGTATGAAAAGGAGCTTGCTTTAGTAGAGAGTTGAGTATTCCAAATTATTCCTGTTTTGGTGCAGTTGTCAAAATCTCTCCAAATCGCTAACTTTTCGCATAAACTGAGCACAAGAGATCTCCCATGAAGAAACACCACCTGTGCTATTTGTTTTGGCCAGGAGCACTAATTAACCACCTAATAATTAAACAATAGGGAGCACATTAAGTGACACAGAAAGGCTGTTAACACAGTTATCAAGCCCTATCTGAAGCTGTGAAGCAGTGCAAGAGCTCAGCATCTGTTGGAGAAGTCTAAGCTCATTTATATTGTTTTTCCATGCTAAAAATGAGCTTTTTATATTGCATTTTGCATTTTGTTTCCTTCTCCATCCCTTCCCTGTCTTTTTTTGCTGATATTTTTATTGTCTTCCCAAAGTTCAAAATAGAACTAATGGGATACTTCCCCTATTTTTTGTTATCAATCGATCTCCAGTGTGTTGCTCACTACAAGTTCTCTATCTTCATGACACTTGTGACTTTTGTTTTGTGATTTTGATATATATGATTCTGTTGCTTGCATCTATCTCTTCATGTTCTGTCCTTATGTTGCTGTTTTTATCTTTCCTCTTGTTTTGTTGATAAAACCTTTTCCTTTCTACAATATTACTGCCTTCCTGCGCCCAATCACTATGTATCTCTTTCTTAAGGTCAACTATCTCCCTGTATACCTTACTGTGATCTCTTGCAAACATTAATTTTTCTGATCCATTTCCCTCTCTTCGATTCTATTTTTCACTTCTTTCAATATGGATTTGATTTGATTTGGTTTATTATTATCACATATATTGGGATACAGTGAAAGATATTGTTCCTTGTGCACTATAAAGATAAAACATACCTTAAATAAAATACATGGTGAGAAGGAAAGCAGAGGGTGCAAAATCTAGTGTTACAGTCACAATCATGGAAGAGAAAGCTCAGCTTAGTATATGGTAGGTCCATTCAAAAATCTGATGACAGCAGGCTTGAATCAGTTGGTACATTATCTCAGGGTTTTGTATCTTCCCAGTGGAAGAAGGTGGAAGAGAGTATGTCTGGTGTGTGTTAGGTCCTTGATTATGCTGATCGCTTTTTCCAGACAGTGGGAGGTGTAGATGAAGTAGTATTAAAGCTTTTATTCAGATCTTGATGAAGTTCTCATTGCCATTTTAAAAAAAACCTTCTCGAGGATAAACAAAAGCAAGATTTTATTTGGACTTTGATGAAGTTCTCATTACCATACGAAAAAAAATCCGTCTGGAGGATAAATAAAAGCAAGATACTGCAGGTGTTGGTGATTTGCAACAAAAATAGAAAGTACTGGAAAAACTCAGCATGTCTGGCAGCATTGTGGAGAGAGAAACTAGAGTCATACTGAACTCAAAATGTTAACTCTGTTTCGCCACAGATGCTGCCAGACCTGCTTTGTTTTCTTTTGATAAATAGGACTTTATCTTTTATTCTTCCTGCTGGCGTTT
Source organism: Sphyrna mokarran (assembly GCA_024679065.1). NCBI lineage: Eukaryota > Metazoa > Chordata > Chondrichthyes > Carcharhiniformes > Carcharhinidae > Sphyrna > Sphyrna mokarran. The sequence continues at coordinate 107,350,432 of JAGIQG010000003.1, forward strand.
AATTCTGGGGTTGGCTGTGCACTCCGATGTCTGGAGAAATGGGAAAAAGACAGTGGGAAAAACAGGGTAGGAAAAGACCATAATAAAGTTCTCAGTGTGGTCTTGTTATAACAAATGCCTTCTTCTGTCTTAAAATAAATACAAACTCAAATGATGACATCTGAGATCAAAGCATTGGCATCTCCAGCATTATGTCATTGTTTTAAGTCAAAGATGTAAATGATGTTGATATCACTCAATATATATGGAAGCCAATGCAGACAGACTTGTTCAATTGGTGATGACCATCCTAGCACCAGACACTGCAAGACCCAGAAGTCTAAGAGAAAGAAGATCAATATCTCAATGACTCAGTAAATCATAAGGCTCTGTAGATTATGCTGCAGAGATTTGGATGTTCAAGACAGTACATCACAATCCTGTAATTATTTCATGATGATATGATTGTAGGCATCTTGAGTGGAGAATCTGAAATAGAAGCCTTCAAAATCCAAAGTGGGTCATAAAAATCTGTGTGATAGGTCCCCTGAACAATTTACACTATCTACCTGGAAATGGCTATTCACCTCATCAAAGACCAATTGCTCTCTGGTGTGAGTATCAAATGCTATCCAGATGGAGAACTCTTTAACCTCAGGTGGCTAAACTGACCATCATAGACAGATATGATCTACAGTTTGCAAATTACTGCAATGTAATTACTTACTCTCCATGAGATTTGCAAGCCAATGTCAATCTCTTCAATTCTACATAAGACCCAACTTGTTCTTGAATGCTGCCACATGAAAACTCATCAACATACACCTGGGTCCACCTCTCAAATGTGCTGGAGGAGCGATATTGATAATATGGTGGCAACGAGATAATGTCACTCGACTACTAAGTTGCAAATAAGTTAATGCTGTGGGGACAAGGGTTCAAATCCCACCAGAACAGCTGATGGAATTTAAACTCAATTAAGAAATCTGAAAAATAAATATAGTCTCAGTAACAACCATTGTTGTTAACATCATCAAGTGAACAGAAATCATAGTGTACAGAACATAGAACATAGAACATAGAACATAGAACATAGAACAATACAGCACAGAACAGGCCCTTCGGCCTTCGATGTTGTGCCGACCAAAATAAAAAGCAATGCCCCTCCTAACTAAACCATTCCCTTCTCATCCATATACTTATCAACTAACCTCTTAAACGCCACCAAACTTGGCGCATCTACAACAGCTGCAGGCAGGGCATTCCACTCCCTAATCACTCTTTGAGTAAAGAACCTACCTCTGATATCCGTCCTATAACTCATACCCCTTAATTTAAAGTTGTGTCCCCTCGTGCTAGCTTTTTCCATCCTAGGAAAAAGGCTATCACTGTCCACCCTATCCAAACCTCTAATTATCTTATATGAACAGCCGTTAGCACCATACTTGCGTACTACAGAGTATCAATGACACACAAGAGTGCTGCAGAAATTCCATCAGCAATGCCTCTACCACATTCACCAGATTCAATGGAACAAGCATCATACAAACTCTAATGTTTTCCTCAAAGCCAGCTCTACAAGTATTCAGCAAAGGTCCTGCAAAATCGATTATAACCAACTGGATACTCTATATGGCTGAAAACCATCTCCATGTCTCGTTATTGCAACTCTCAATTGACCAGCATTCCAGGAAGAGATGAAGAAAATATTTTAAAGAAACTCTGAAGCTTTATAAGACCCTTGTTAAACCCCGCTTGGAGTACTGTGCGTAGTTCTGGTTGTCTCACTACAGGAAGGATGTGGAAGCTATTGAGAGGGTGCAGAGGAGATTTACAAGGATGTTGCCTGGAGGCATGCCCTATGAAGATAGGTTGAGGGAACTAGGTCTCCTCCCTGGACAGACGAAGGTTGAGAGGTGACCTGATAGAGGTTTATAAAATATTGAGAGGAATATGTAGGGTGGATTATCGAAAGCTATTTCCCAGGGCTGAAATAGTTGCTGCGAGAGGACACAGGTTTAAGGTGCTGGGAAGCAAGTACAGAGGAGATGTTAGGGGTAAGTTTTTCACTCAGAGGGTAGTGAGTGAGTGGAATTGGCTGCCGTTGATGGTGGTAGAAGCAAACTTGCTGAGGTCTTTTAAAAGATTTCTGAATGAGTACATGGGAGTTAATGGGATTGGGAGTTACAGATAGTTCTATGGCCTGGTAGGTATGGATATGATCGGCACAACTTATGGGCTGAAGGGCCTGTTTGTACTGTAATGTTCTATGTTCTATGTTCCTTGAAGCACAGCAGTGCTGTGACTGGGAGGAACTTGCTACCAATCATTATTGTGATAACTTGTCCATCAATCTATGTCATGTGTCATGCTTTGAGTCACAATGTCTTAATGATGAGACAGAGTGATGGCAGAGAAGGAAAGCAACAAATCCTATAATCTGGATTCCATTACCCTGTGTGATGTGTCGAAAAGATAGGTCAAGAATTGGCCTAATCAGTCATGGCAGAAACTAATAAACCTCAGTAGACATCAACCTTGAATTGAGAGATAGACAACTGTCTCTAATTCTGGGCACTGCACCTCGGGAAGGATCTGAAGGCTTTAGCGAGGTTGCAAAGGAAGGATTGCAGTTGCAAGGATAAATTGGTGAAACTGAAGCTGCTGATCTTGTCAAAGAGAAGATTGAGGAGAAATTTGATAGAAGTGTTCAAAATCATGAGGAGTGCAGACAGAGTAGACAGAAATTAGTCTCATTATTGGAAAGCTTGAGTTGACTCAGATTTAAAATTTTTGGCAAAAGAACCAAAGGCAACATGAGGAAGAGCTTTTTGACTTGGAAAGTGATTACAGTCTTGAGTGCACTGCCCAAAAGGAGGTAGAGATAGACTCAACTGTATTTTTCAGAAAGGAATTGAATAAGCACCTGATAGAAAATAAATTGTAAGACTTCATGGAAAATGGGTGGGCAGGGAAGTAGGGGGTATGAAAATATGACTATTCAAATTTCTTCTGTGGAGAGCTGGCATAGATTCAACAGGCCTCCTTCAGTTCTATTCTAAGATTCTATATGTAATCTATCTCCAATGCAAATTTCTGTCTCTCTGATGATTTTCTCTTTCTGCTCTGGTTTCCCATTGCTCTGCCTTTTCATCTTGCCTTTTGCTCATTGTTTCTTCCCTTGTGTTAATTTCTCTCTTGTAAAAAAAATTGCTGTTAATGTTTAAACTTGAATAATATGACTTTTCCATTGAGTTTTCAGTCTTAAATGATATTTGAGAATGCATATCCACTGTCTGGGTAATTATTATAAGATAATTATTGTAAGATGTACATTTCCGTTGAAGAACAACATACAGTATTGGATTTCCTATTAAGAATAGCCAGCTGAAAATTGCCAGAATATTTTCCACAACAGAACTGATGGAAAACTATTATTTTTCTTCAATCTGTAGAATTTGTCTGATAGAAAATTTCAACGTCTTAAAGTCAAATATATCTGGATTATGTTTCATTCTGATTTCGTTTATGGTTTGTTTAAATGTAATTTTTTTTAGCTTTCTTCCTCACTCTTCATCTTTTTCTCACTTATCTATTTCCCAAGATATTTTTCTTGAAAATGAGACATGAACAACAGTCACATCATGTTATACTTAGCTCATTAACAATTAAAACAACTTTCAAAAACAATTTGTGATAAGCAATATGTAACGTCCTAAGATATAGGTTTTGCTGAAGAGTTCATTTGTGTAGGTTAATCCTGTTCACCAATTTTTTCATACAGCCGGAAGTTGAACCTAGCAAAATTACATGTTCTAATTACAATGTGCTGTATTTATCTTTGTTGGTGAAATTCACTTGAAATGGACTCCTGGTATAGCACAAAGTTAACTCGCATTAAATTGCTAAGTTTGTGTTTGGAAAATCAGAGAATAAAGTGGAGGCATAATTTGCAATTTATTGACATGCATTAAAAATGTACATATACTGAAATGATAGCTGAATCACAACATTCTATTTCAAAATATATTGAAATCTTCTTTGTTGGACTAATTTTATGGAAGGTAAGATAAAAACATCAACATCTAAAAATAACAGCTGTTACTTCTGGTAATGGTGCTTTGATAATTGTTTTCAGCATTAAACGTTGTTACTTTATCCAGGACTTAATATATTATCTGCAGTTTAAACCTATGGATTTTGGTACTTGTTCAGAAGTAAATAAGTCATGGTAGCTAGGGTAAGCGTCTTTGTTTATGATAGGATGGACTTTGCCTTATTCAACTGCACATGCATCAGTAAAGTATTTTACTCAAATGACCATCTGGTCAGTCTTCTCAAATCAAGAATAAACTTCTGATGTGCCTGCCAATCAGTATTGTACTCAATGTTGATCCTAGCTAATTATTTGGGTCCATCTGTTAAGAGACTCCCACAGTCTCTAAGTAGTGACCTCTTCTGTTCCTGTGCTCTACCCTCAATGTGTAAGTAAAAGTTCATTGTAGATTGGTGAAGAGCAAATTGAATAGACGCTTCTTAAAGTGTTAAGAAAACAATCTTGAACAAAAAATGTTGTTCTTGCTCAATCACAATTATGTAGACTCTGAGCGACTATTCAAAAAAGATATCAGACACTGGACATTAAACTGGGCAGCATGAAGAATGGGCAACTAATCTGATTCAGTCAGATGCCTTACAGGCAGATTAGGTTCTAATCATCCCTTAGCTTTGAACCCTATTCATACATAATTTTTAATAGGGAGAAAAGGGCAATTCTTTTGACATCAAGTAATAAAACTACATAGGTCAACATGTAATATGCCAGCTTTTCTTTCATTCTTGAAGAAATATTTTGTAATTCACTTACTTTTGACATGCCAAACCAATGAAGATTCCTGATGCTTAGAATTATTATTCAGTCATTCCCTGTTATTGCTTTTGTAAGATGAAATGTACACAGGGTTGTGAGTAAATTAACAAATTAATTGGGCTCTAATTTAGAATGTTTTACAAGTATTATGTCCCAGACAACGCACAAAGCGGGAGTGATTTTCTGACCTCACTGTGCTTGGCACAGATTGTGCCAATCCTGGAAAATTGCTTGCAGGCCTAAAAGTTGTTTTGGTGCCCAGCGCCAAACAGTTTGCAATCATCTTGGTCCCTTTCTGACTGAATCTCAGCACAAGGCCCATTGGCGTATTTAAAGTAGCATTTAAATATGCATAGTCCATTCGACACTGGATTCTCTCATCTCCCAGGATATTCCAATTTTCAGGCGTGACGTGAGAACATCAAAGAATCACTACTGATCTCCATTAGCAGAGACCAGATATGATGGCCACGCTGGGTGGCTTGGAATCTCCTGAGTGGTCATAGAACATAGAACAATACAGCACAAACAGGCCCTTCGGCCCACGAGTTGCGCCGATCACATCTACCAATCCACAGACCTATCTATAACCCCCTATCCTATTCATTTCCATATACTCATCCGGAAGTCTTTTAAAAGACCCCAGCGAGTTTGCCTCAACAACCTCCGACGGCAGCCGATTCCATTCACCCACCACCCTCTGAGTGAAAAACTTACCCCTAACATCCCCTCTGTATTTGCTTCCCTGCACCTTAAATCTGTGTCCTCTCGTACTCTCTTGATTGTCATGGAAGTGGCTGAGCAGTATGCACCTGGCAATGTCCATATCGTAGAGCCCACTTTGCACGCTGACAGTGCTCATTTGGTACCCTCGCAGTGCCCACCAATTGGGCATTGCCTAAGACAGTTACAAGGGACTGGAACCTGAGCAGAGCATATGATGGGGGAGCCTATGTGAAGAGGTCATGCAGGGGCATTAATGGCTGAGAATTCCAGACTTAGTTTTGCTTTGGTGTCTTGATTGTCAGAAAGAATATTGCGAGGGTACATGGTTCATTTAAGTTCAAGTATAGTTTTTTTTTCCCTCAAATAATCCAAAACATTTATCTTGAAAAATTTTAAAGCACAAATAACTAGCACTTGAACAATTAAAACAAGTTTCAAAGGCTGTTTGGAACAAGTAATATGTAACTTTGACATTTAGTTTCTGTTGAAAACTTTATTTCCATAGGTTAATTCTGTTCATTAATTCTACAATACGAGGTGAAAATTAATGTAACAAAATTCTATATTCTAATTACAATGTGCTGTATTTATTTTTGTCATGGGATTCTCATGTAATTTACTCCTGGTGTGTAGTGGCTAAGTTGTTTTTGGAAAATCAAAGGACAAAGTGTGAGCACCATTTATTATTTATCAACATGCATTCATATTATAAACTAAATGAAAGCTAGGTCACAATATTCCATTTCAAAATTTATTGAAATTTCCTTTGTCAATCCAATCCAAGGAAAAATATGATGTTAAAAAAAACCTATATCTAACAGTAATAGGTGTTTTGTCTGTTGATGGAGTGGTATTAGGGGTTTACAACAATAAATCTAGTTAATATTAATAACAGCATAATGTCTTACTTAATGATTAATTATAGATTCATGGATGACTGTTCAAAAATGAAGAAATTATGTTAATATAGGAAGGCATCTATCTCCCTCCCTTCTCTCTCTTCTCTTTAATATCCTCCACTTCTTTCTTTTTTAACCCTCTTCCTCCATTCTGTTTTTTCAATTTGCCTCTTCATCAGTCTATTTTTTTCCCTACCATCTCACCTAGGGCAATCTAAAAACAAATTTTCAGCTTGACAACTTACCTGAAATGGAAGGTAAACTAACAGATTCAATTTGTATCTATGCCCAGTAATTATGTTGTTTTCACTCTTTAGATCTTTGTTGTAAATCATTACCTGTGGAGTTCAGAAAGCACATAAAGTTGGCTTAAAGATCTCCGTAATAGTAATTGCTCTGGCAAGTAATTCTAACCAAGGGACAGTTAAACATAATTATATTAGCTCAAATTTAAATCTGTTTCAGTGATTCAGTCTTGAATTTGTTTTTTTTCTTAATTTGAAGCAGGATAAAGTTAATAGTTTTATGTGTGTTAAATTTATCTGTTTAAAAAACACCTGCATCAGCTGAAGGAACTTAGTATTGGAGAATGAATCCTTCACATGTCACAGAGAATAAACAGTTGCTAAATGCAATTACTAAATGGGATGTCTTGTTGAAGTTGTAGAAAACATTGGTAAAGCCACACTTAGAATACTGTGTACAGTTCTGATCATCCTATTATAGGAAGGATATTATTAAACTAGAAAGAATGCAAAAACGATTTACTAGGATGCTACTTAATGGTTTGAGTTATAAGGACAGGCCGGATAAACTGGGACTTTTTCCTTTGGAGCATAGCAGGCTTAGGGGTGGTGTTATAGAGGTCTATAAAATATGAGGAGCATAGATCAGCTAGATAGACAATATCTTTTGCCAAAGGTAAGGGAATGTAAAATTAGATGGCATATGTTTAAGGTGAGAGGGGAGAGATACAAAAGTGTCCAGAGGGACAACTGTTTCACACAGATGTGGTGAGTGTCTGGAACAAGATAGTATAGAGGCAGGTACAATTTTGTCTTTTGAAAAACATTTAGATAGTTACATGGGTACGATGGGTATAAAGGGATATGGACCAAACGTGGGGAATTGGGACTAGTTTAGGTGTTAAAAAAGGGGCAGCATGGACAAGTTGAGCCAAAGGGCCTGTTTTCATGCTGTAAGCCTCTATGACTTTATGACTGTAAAATTAAGAGTGGATGGAATTGATCCATTACTTTATTATATGTATAGTGTATGTCCTATAAACTACAGTTACAATGCTGGTGACTGGGATACTGAGCCCTTGTCACCATCTCATCTTTGCCAAGGCCGAAGAGACAGGGACCTGAAAAGTGACTGACAAAGATGAAAATAAAGAAACCACAGCTGTGAAAATGAGTCTGCAGACAAATACCAGAGAACACCATCATCAACTTGATGGTTGCTACTCTCTTGCGTTCCTTGCGATGCCTGAGCAAGTTTGTCCTTTGCCACTTCTTAATGCTACCCGATAAGGCAATGTTGCAGCTTATGAGCGAGGGGGCGCAAAAACAGTTGCAAATTACAGTTAACTGATGCTGTCCTTGCACGTCCAAGTCCTTTATTTTATGTCCTTGCAACTGATAGCACAGCTCTACACCTATCTTTTTGCTGACTCAGATCTTTAGAAGACCATTTCCCATGGTTATTGCAAGGTAACAGGGTCTGAGGGGAAAAAAGGCTGGCATTTTGACCAGTGTAGCCAAACAAACATCATTTACTGTTGATGATTTATTGTTGATGTACGTCTTCCTTCTTGTTGTGGTACTAAAAGCATTTTTAGTTTAATAATATCCTTCCTATAATAGGATGATCAGAACTGTACACAGATAAATTGCTTGGTGAGAGTTTCTGAGTAAACATCCAATATTGGTTAAATATTCATGTAGCTTTGTGATGCTTTCCAAGATCGATTATTGTGGAAAGAGGACAATCAGTGTGATTGTCTCATTTCTATTTGTAGGTGCAGTGTACAGCTACTAACTGAGGGGCAACATAGCATCTCTCATGCAAATGAGCCAACCAGGCATTCCTCACATATGCCTCTTTTCAGATATTGGGATTTCTGGAAAGAAACCCATTGATGTGAGTGGGAGAAAAGTTTAATTATCTTCATTACTGGCCAGTGAGTGCAACAGGATTCTATGCAGTACTGATTAACAATCCTCAGTCTTAAGCTAAATGTTTGGTATGGTATTACAATTCTTAGATAGGGAGAGGAGCTGAAATGGAGAGGCCCAAGGTTTCATTCTAATTCTGGAGGAGCACTTTTCTGCCAGTAAGTAATTTATTTATTATTTCATGGGAAGGGTCGCAGAAATTTTGAACCCTGTCCCTAAAACACTTTGATGTTTCAGAACTGAGATAGATAGACTTTTGTGAGATAAAGGAATGGTGAAATAGCAAGTGATAGCCAGAAAATAGAGTTGAGATGTCGATTAGCCATGATCTAATTGATTGGTAAAGCAGCAAACATTTTTCTGAACTTGAAATCATTCCGCAAAAGTTGAATATTAGACTGCAATGATAATATATGAGATGGAGTGATACATTAGGTCAGAGTACTGCTCTTTCACCAAAATATTGTATAATCTGAACAAAATGACTTTTAAAAATACTGCTGCAATCTCGACAGAGCTGCTGTAAGATGGATAATTTGTGCTTTTTACAAACAATTACATTAAATGCCAATCTTCACAAAGGCTCACAGTAGATGCTAACTGGCTTATGACAGCACCTTTAAACATATGGGAATTGGTAACTTAGTGTCAACACTAGGTTGAAACAATTGGGTAGCCAAATTAATCATTTTGTGTAATCTTTTATGTCTTCCTTTGTAAAAAAAATCAATGAAGCTTGGGGGAGAAATGACTGGCACACATTTATAAAATGTTTCACATTAATAATTAATAAAAACACATTAATAAAAGTCTAGAGGCTGTTATGTCTGATTGGGACCTGAGGACTCTTGAAAACATAAAGGGATAAATATGTATTCCGTGCCCAGATTTCACAGTCAGAAATGACACTCACCACTCGCCTTGAAGAAAACTGCCCACAGACATCTGGTGATCTCTGTGGCATGGATTTCACTTCCCTGATTTTATTTTGAAGTTGTGCCATATTGTGGAACCTCCAGGCATCCAACAACAGTGATGTCATCAGTAAGGGTAATCAGCCAAAAAACAGCCAGCATAATTACGAACCCCATGCACCCCAAACATTCTCTCTTCTGACGGGAAAAATATACTAAAGTCTGAGATCACGTATCAACCAACTCAGGAACAGCTTCTTTCCTGCTGCTATCAGACGGTTGAATGGACCTACCTTGCACTAAGTTGTTCTTTCTCTGCACCCTAGCTATGACTGTAATACTACATTCTGCACTCTCTTGTTTTCTTCTCTATGCTTTGTCTGCATATTGCATAAGAAACAATGTTTTTCACTGTATACCAATACATCTGACCATAATGAATCAGATCAAATCAGAGATTAAAGTATTCTCATTGACAGTAAACAAGGAAATAAAATGTGCTGAACTTTCACTTTTAATTAAAAGTTTAAGAGCAAGAGTTTAAGAAGTAAATTACTGGGCCATTCGCACAAGATTAAGACAGAAACTGAAAACCATTTTTATTAAGAGTTTGTTTTCTTTTAGTAATAATGAGGCTGATTAGCAATAATCTTGAACTTAGTGCACCATTGACCCAATAACATGTCATTCATTAAGGTGTAAATTTTTCAAGAGCTTTTACTGTTAGGCTAATTGTGTATTCGAGAAAGCTTTTGTTAGTTCAGTGATTTTTCTTTTGCTGTGGTCTGAGGTAACTTCACCAGTGCACTTTCTGAGGAAGCTTGGAATTGTAGACAGTAAGTTCTGGACTTCAACATTTCATTACACTTGTTCAGATAACAAAAGTTGCTGTCAGTTTCAATCTTTCTCTAAACTTAGGCCAACAAGCTGAATTCCAGACATGAGTTGAGAGTGCCAGCTCTTGATGTCAAGGCAGTATTTGACTGAGTATGGCATCAAGGAGTCAAGTGAAACTAGTGGGAAAATGTTCCACTGATTGGAACCATACTTAGCTCAAAGGGAGATAATTGTGGATGTTGGAGGTCAATTATTTCAGCTCCAGGAAATCACTGGAGGAGTCCCTCACACTAGTATACTAAGCCCAAGCATTTTCAACTGCTTCATCAATAACCTTCTTTTCAATATAAGGTCAGAAGTGGGGATGTTTGCCGATGAATGCATTGTGTTTTGTTCCATTCACAACTTTCCAGATGCTGAAGCATGCTATGCCCATGTGCAGCAATGCAACTTTGCTTTTAAATGAGTTGTCATGCAGTCAGTTTAGATTTCTAGGTCTGTGATTAAGAGGCACTAAATATTGATGAGTGACAAGTGACATTCCATCCACAAAGTGGTGCAAAATGGCAGGAGTTTGTATTATCCACAGTTTGTACTTCAGCAATTTGCCAAAGGTCCTTCATTCACATCTTGCAAATCAGCAATCTCACCATCTCAAAGAACATATACAGTAGATGCATGGGAACGCCACTACTTGAACATTCATCTTCAAATCATACACTGTTCTGAATTGGAAATATATCACTGTTCCTTCAGTGTTGTTGGATCAAAATCCTGGAACTCCCTCCCTAGCATCACCATGGGTCTATCAATATCACATAACATAAGAACATAAGAAATAGGAGCAGCAGTAGGCCATCTAGCCCTTCAAGCCTGCCCCGCCATTCAATAAGATCATGGCTCATATGAAGTGCATCAGTTCCACTTTCCCTCTTTCTCCTCATAACTCTTAATTCCCTTGCCTATCAGAAACCTATTGACCCATTGACTCATCAAAGGCCGAAGGGCCTGTTCTGCGCGGTAATGTTCTATGACTTAAATATATTTAACGAGGTAGCCTCCACCATTTCAATGGATAGAGAATTACAGAGATTCACCACCCTTTGAGTGAAGAAGTTCCTCCTCAACTCCGTTCTAAACTGACCCTCCCCCACTTATTTTGAGGCTGTGCCCTCTTGTTCTGTTTTCCTTTCTAAGCGGAAAAAATCTCTCTACCTCTACCCTACCTGGCCCCTTTATTATCTTGTAAGTCTCTATGAGTTCTCCCCTCAGCCTTCTAAACTCTAATCAGTACAGGCCCAGTCTATTCAATCTCTCCTCATAAACTAATCCCCTCATTCCAGTATCAACCTGGTGAACCTTCTCTGGTTCACCAAGGCCAATATATCCTTTCGCAAGTAAGGGGACCAAAATTGCACACAATACTCCAGTTGCGGCCTTACAGTGCCTTGTACAGTTGCAGGAAGATCTCCCTGCTTTTATATTCTATCCCACTCACAATAAAGGCCAGCATTCCAATCACTTCTTGATCACCTGCTGCACCCGCAGACTGAATTTTTGCAATTTGTTCACAAGGACCCCAGGTCCCTCTGCACAGTGCATAGCATACAGTGGTTCAAGAAGGCGGCTCACCATCACCTTCTCAAGGGCAATTATGGATGAATAATAGCCAGTCAGTGACACCCACATCCCACAGATACGTAAAAGAAATATATGGTGAATGCTGACAGATCTGCCATTATGATTACAGCAAAGTCCAGGCCAATAAATTTGATACCACTTCATCTAATATAAAGAATAAAGAATGTCACAACCATCAATATTGGATTTCCTACACATATACTTTTTAACCATTTGCAGAAAAACCTCATCACTGAAATGCTTTGATACAAAGCTGAAGTGACATTTTTCTTTTTTTTAATATTTAGTGCCTCTGAATCACAGACCTAGAAATCTAAACTGGCTGCATGACAACTCATTTAAAAGCAATGTTGGGACTGAGATGAGGAGTATTTATATTCATGGAAATATTTCTGTGGATTTGAACCCAAACTGTGTTATAATCTGTCTGAATAAGGTTAGAAAACTATTCTGTTTTTTTTAATGCCCAATTAGAGGATTTAAAGGAATATATACCATTTTCTGCCTTTTCCAGCATTCAAGTTGGGTTAATTTTATTATAGTAAAAGTGCAGCATGATATAGATTTGAACGTTTATTTTATTTGGGATATCAGCTTATTGAAGCCAAGCTAGAAGATGGGGTGAAAGTCCATTTTCTGTGCCAGTTGTAAAGGTCTTAAGTGAAACAAGTTCAGGAAGTTTCAACCAGTTCCCAATATGCACAACCCCAAAATGCAAAATTACTTGCCATTCAAAATTAATTGGGACAAAATTAAACTAATTTGAATTAATTTTTTAAAACAAGCTTTAAAGGGAGTGTTTAATTTAGCCTAACTTATTGCATATAATTCTAAATGTTCTGCAGAATATTGAATGGATAATTCTGCAATCCCATTCTCCTCGTGAGAAAGCCATGCTCATAAGTAATGCAGGCCCGAAAAGAGGGGACAGATTCCATAATCACATCCTCCGTAAATGTCGCTCTTCATTGGAAATATGGTATCATGGAACTATCCACTTACATGCCTCCCCATCTCCCCTGAAGGATACAGAATAACTGGAACTGGTTTTCGAATTTCAGGCTGTTCACTCCCAAAGTGGGTGTGCAGTGTTGGGAAATTTCCAGACTCCCCTCGGAAGGAGACAGATATGGAGGTGATGATTCCAGTCTGGGTAACATATCTTTGGCCTAGTTGAAAAGGGGGATCTGTAAGAGGAAGCAATGGATGGAAGTACTGCTGCTTGTTAGAGGAAACGTATCAAAAATCAGGTGAGAACTAACCATAATTGTTGTCAAATTGGTTAATGACACTGGAAGAGGAGGCCTATCATGGCTTTCCATGCGAAAATATAAACATTACTGCTGCCTGTTCATCTTAGTATAAAGAGCACACTGTACAAAGTTAAGGCTGGAAAATCTTCATGAGACATAGCCATGGCGATGGCAACATTTTGGCGTTATCAGCTACTTATGATACCTGAGTCAATACAAAATATCTTAACATCCCAGAGAATGGTTAATAGACATCACATGCAAAAACTTTGCCCCTCTTTTCACTTATTTTTCAGGATGTTGCCATGCAATTGAGCCTTGCGCAGGACTCTCACAGAGGAAGACTGTCATGATAGAATTGTGTGATTCTTGGAAGTGGGGCAGCAGAATAGTTTGTACTCAGGAGTACAACATGCTCTATGGTAGTGACAGGAACAAACACCAGGCCACTCTCCATTTATCCAGCCCTATTTCAAAGTCCTCCAAATCCCACAACATTGGATATTACTGAGCGAGAGAACATGTTTCTTGCATGTAAGTAGATATATCTGTTTGAGACCAAAAATAGAAGTACTCTTATTATTTATTATTGTATGCCAGAATGTCAGAAAAATGAGGAAGGAGAGAGATGATTGGAATCTATACATCTTGGACAAAGAGTTCCAGAGATGTTGCAAGACATTGTATCCAAATAGTTCCATGAACCTGCCCAAAGTAGCTAAGAGGGCGTATGAGGTGATAGCTTCCACTGTGAGTACATCAGGAGACCATTGCCAGATATTAAATTCTGAGCAGGAAGAGGTTGCATGACCTGCTGAATTCCAGCAAAGTGTACTTTTCATCAGAAACAAGTGATGGTTCACATTTGAAAGCTGCACCTATAGTGGGAAACTTGGCACATATCTCTCCATAGCATATGTTATATCGTATATAGTATATATGGTATGTTCAAGCCATTCCTGTAGGTGGACACAATAGATGCGATTTGTACCTGTCAGCATGATATATTAGAATCAGAACATTTTCTATGTTTATCAGCAGGATATTAAATTCTGAGCAGGAAGAGGTTGCATGACCTGCTGAATTCCAGCAAAGTGTACTTTTCATCAGAAACAAGTGATGGTTCACATTTGAAAGCTGCACCTATAGTGGGAAACTTGGCACATATCTCTCCATAGCATATGTTATATCGTATATAGTATATATGGTATGTTCAAGCCATTCCTGTAGGTGGACACAATAGATGCGATTTGTACCTGTCAGCATGATATATTAGAATCAGAACATTTTCTATGTTTATCAGCAGGACAAAAGGCTCCATAATTCTAGAGAGATAGCTTGGATACTGGGGTGAGTTTGTGAAGGTATGGATGATCATAAACATTGAAAAGATTGCCATTTCGTTAGCCAGAGTGCCAATTGGCTTGTTGTCACGGAGGGAGAATTGACTGTAGAAGTTTCTAAAATGGTAGGAGAAGCATTATGAAAGATGGCGGTAATGGTAAAAATGATTCCAATAAAAATAGGGTATGGATTTCACCCACCTAATTCTTCCTTCATATTCAGTTTTACTAAACCAACATAAATTTTACTGTGGATGTTTCTAAAATAACTGTGACGAAATGCAATTTGATATGAACTTCTGTATGATTTATGATTTATTGAGTTGTTTAAGTATGCAGTTTTAGTCAGTTTTTGAGAATATGCATATTTGTAAGCTGATATTGGAAAATATTTATTATTTTAACAATCAATTCAGTTGACATATGGCGTTTGTTTTAAATCAGTGTGATCGGCTTTTTGATTTTTATCCTAAAGCAATAATTGAACAGGTTCCCATAGTAAACCATACTTTCTCAAATCTCCAGATGACTTTGCAGTCTTGTGTGCAATACTAAATTCGTAGTGGAGACATGCTTCCATTAAAGTAATGAAGCAGATGGTGAGAGTAATTGTTATGAAGTGGTCCCAGATCAATAAGAATTTTCTTATGAATCACCAAAGAAATGTATTAATCACCATGGTTACAAACATCATTAAGATGTGCAACACTAGTAATATATTCCTAAAACAGCTGTTCATGGTGTGTGGATGAGAAAGATGGTTTGTTATGCAAAATACTGACAATGAAAAATTGTGTGTCACAAAATGTTTTAACATAAGCTATTGTAAATTTTCTCTAATAATAAAAAAATGAACTTAGATTTCTTGTCCGGAAAGTAGATAACATTTCTTTTGATCATTTTTGAGCAACTTGACAGCTGTTTAATATCATTACATAATCTTTGAAATCTGCTCTAGTACTGTTATCAAAACATGTAAAAATAGAGTTGAAAAGATGGTTAAAAAATAAGGGAAAAAGAAGCCTGACATTTTGTGTCATGAGATGTGACTTTTTAAAATAAGGTTTCTGAATAAATTTAATGTTGTCATGCTGAAATGCATTTCAGTACTTTGTAGTTGCTTCCACTTTTATGTATTAACTTTTGAAAGTTGACTCTAATATGTTAGCTTCCATCCTCTTCAAAACACACAGGAATTATATCATTTTCTGCGTCTTTTGAGTTAAGGAGAACCAGACAGGAATTTTCTCTCTAGCAAAATCCCAACATATAGTTGGTAGAGTCGGAACATCTCCACCTAATCTGATTTTTCTTTGGCTGGATACTTTACATATTGGCAGGAATTCCCTGGCCATTCATGCCCCACCACTACTGCCGCTGAGGCCGGAGAATTTGGTGCTTAGCCACATGTCCATTTGCTGCAATGGAACCAGAGAATCCTGCTAGAATCCCCCTAGTGTGAATAGCTAGAGAATCCCACCCATTGTCACTTCTGGCATATATTTCTCTTGGCTGCTTAATGCACTGCAGCATGTTTAAGTTTATTTATTAGTGTCACAATTAGGCTGACATTAACACTGCAATGAAGTCATTATGAAAATCCCCATGTTGCCACACTCTGGCATCTGTTTGAGTGAACTGAGGGAGAATTTAGCATGATCAATGCACCTTTTTAAATTTTGGAAGATGACGACCAATGCATCCAATATTTCCAGGGCCGCTTACTTTAATACTCTGGGGTAAGCAGTCATCTTGTACAACAACTTCCTGAGTGGCACCATATCTGAAAACCGTCTAAAAATCCAATCTTTAAAAAAATTATCATTGGATGTGGGCATTGCTGCCTCGGCCAATGCTTATTACGCAATAGCGATTTGTTACCAAGCCAGAATGTTTTATTAGGCTTTTTTAGAGGCAATTAAGAGTCAATCACATTGCTGTGGGATATATATTCCAAACTATTCAAGGGCAGCAGAATTTTTTTTTCCCAAGTGGACATCTATGAACTGGATGGGTTTTTAACAAAATGGTCACTTTTAGTGATACTAACCTTTTCATTCCACATTTTATTTATTTAACAGAATTTAATATCTGAATTGCAATGGTGAGATTTGAACATATCTATCTGGATTATTAAACATTAACATAACTACTATGCCACTGTATGCTTGAATAGACTACATCCATGAGCTTCTCTCCATCTAACCACCATTAATATTCCCAAAAAATTCAACAGGTGTGTCAAATATGACTTACCTTTCTTAAATCCACCTTGATTCTTCTTAATCTTATAATTTTTCAGGTGCCCTGTTATTACATCCTTAATAGTAGATTCTATCATTTTCCGTGCAACTGATGAATGGCACTGGCAATAGTTCTCAGCTTCCTTGCTCCATTGTTTGCTGAACAGAAAAGTTACGTTTACTTCTTTTTAATGCATTGGGACTATCCTAGATTCTAATTACTTCATAAAGATCAAAACCAATACATTCACCATCTCTGCAGCTAGTCTTTTACAACTCTAAGATGCCCAGCCATCATGTCCAAGAGATTTGTTATCTTTTAGTCCCATTAATTTTTCCTGTGCTTTCTCTTTACTGCTACTAATTGCTTTTTCCTAATTTCAGAATTAACCACATTACTCTCAAACAGAGAATCCTTTCCTGCAAGATGAATAATGAACCTTGTCTTGTTGCACCATATTATATTGGGTCTAAAATAGCCTGTTCCCTCATTGGCTCTGTAACATATTGGGGGTGCTTTTAACAAGCCCTGAGAGGTGAGGCAGACAAGCAAGATTACAGAAAAATGAATGATATGGATTTCAAAATAATCTGCATCCGCTTTCTCAGATATGGACAGAATCCACGACTACTCCACTTGACAGTGGTCGAAGTCATTTGAGGCAAGTTAGGTTATTAGTTCAATCCTCTACCGATATTGCAATTTTCCCATTATCACATGGGTAGACAATGTAAGTAGGTGGTAACTTGGTGGAGGTAATAGCACAACTCCATGAAAATTCAATGTTTTCTAACTTTTAATGGCTAAAAATGGTAAGGCCAATGTTTTATACTTGCAGAAGCTTGCCATTTTGTGACAAGCTCCTGAAGGCTGATGTATCAGAGTTGATGTACTGCACTCCTCTTAGCAAACACAGTGAAAGATGCCAACTGCCCTTGCAGTGGGTTGCACTGAATAGAGCTCCCCTCTCTTGAAGTTGCCTATTGCCCCCAGTTGGATGATGATCCCAGAGGCACATTTTTCATTGGTCAGCTTCTGGGAGGTTGAACTGAAGATGTATTGTAATGAATGTGGTTGTGTTTTTGGCAAATCTTTCCAAATCTGAAAATTCTGCCTGTTGTTCTTGAAAACTATCCCATGAACCTGTCCTCCATGCCACTTTTCCCAACTTGATTTGCCCGGTCTCTCTGAGGATTAAAGTCCTCTGTGATAATGCAATCATTATCTTTTTCAAACTATTGCATTTAGATGCTGCTGCTGTAGTCACAATCAGTCATGCCCGGAAAAGTCGTAAACACAGTAAGAAGACTCACAACACCAGGTTAAAGTTCAACAGGTTTATTTGGTAACAAATGCCACTAGCTTTCGGAGTGCTGCTCCTTCGTCAGGTGAGTGAGGAGTTCTGATCACAAACAGGGCATATAAAGACATGCACTCAGTTTACAGAATACTGATTAGAATGTGAGTTTTTATAGCTAATCAAGTCTTAAAGGTGCAGACACTGTGAGTGGAGATAGCGTTAAGCATAGGTTAAAAATATGTGTGTTATCTCCAGATAGGACAGTAAGTGAGATTTTGCAAGCCCCGCCAAGTCGTAGGGGTTACAGATAGTGTGACATGAATCCAAAATCCCAGTTGAGGCCATCCTTGTGTGCGGAACTTGGCTATCAGTCTCTGCTCAGTGACTCTGTACTGTCACATGGCATCAAGGCCGCCTTGGAGAACACTTATCCAAAGCTTAGAGGCTGAATGCCTGTGACCATTGAAGTGTTCGCCAACCGGAAGGGAACGGTCTTGCTTGGTGATTGTTGAGCGGTGTTCATTCATCCATTGTCATAGTGTCTTCGTGGTCTCCCCAGTGAACCATGCCTTGGGACATACTTTCCTGCAGTGTATTAGGTAGACAACGTTGACTGAGTTGCAAGACTATGTACCATTACTTGGTGGATGGTGTTCTTACATGAGATGATGGCATCCATGTCGATGATCCGGCATATCTTGCAGAGGCTGCTGTGGCAGGGTTGTTGTGGTGTTGTGGTCAATGTTAAAGGCTGGGTAGTTTGCTGCAGACAATGATCTGTTTGAGGTTGTGTGGTTGTTTGAAGGCAAGAAGTTCGGGTGTGGGGATGGCCTTGGCAAGATGTTCGTCTTCATCCTTGACATGTTGAAGACTCCGGATGTCGTAGCTTCTCTGATCCGGGGAAGTACTGGATGATGAAAGGTACTCTGTCTACCGAGCCAATGTTTGTATTCTAAGGAAGTCAGTGAGGTTTTTTGCTGTGGCACATTGGAATTGTCCATCGATGAGTCAGGTGCCATGTCCTGTTCTCATGAAGGCATCTTTCAGCGTCTGGAGCTGTCTGTTTCAATCTTCCTCATCTGAGCAGGTCCTGTGTATATGGAGGACTTGTCCATAGGGAATGACTTTTTTTAACATGTTTAGGGTGGAAGCTGGAGAAGTGGAGCATCATGAGGTAATCTGTGGGCTTGCGGTACAGTGAGGTGCTGAGGTGACCGTCCTCAATGGAGATGTGTGTGTCCAAAAATGCAACCGATTCTGGAGAGTAGTCCTTGGTGAGCCTGATGGTAGGATGGGACTTGTTGATGTCATCATATAGTTGTTTCAGTGATTGTTCACCATGAGTCCAAAGGAAAAAAATGTCATTTATGTATCTAGTGTATAGCTTCAGTTGAAGGTCCTGTGTGATGCAAAAGTCTTGTTCAAACCTGTGCATTAAGATGATGGCATATTGAGGTGCGAATTTGGTCCCCATGGCTGTTCTATGTGTCTGGATGAAGAACTGGTTGTTGAAGGTGAAGACATTGTGGTCCAGGATGAAGTGGATGAGTTGTAAAATTGCATCTGGGGATTGGCAGTTGTCAGCATTGAGCACTGAGGCAGTTGCAGTGATGCCATTGTTGTGAGGGATGCTGGTGTAGAGTCCCGAGACATCCATTGTGATGAGAAGTGCTCCTGGTTAAACTGCTGCATATGTGCTGAGTTTCTATAGGAAGTCCATAGTGCTGTGCAGATCTGGGTCAAAGGTCTTGATCAGAATGTTGAGTTGACAGTGTGTCCTTTGATCAGATCTGTAGGTAACTGTAATGTTTTTCATTGTTCAGTTGTTGGTACCCTTCTTTGCAGTAATCCATTTTGTTCAGTATGATGATGGCCCCTCCTTTATCTGCTGGTTTGATGACAATGTTGCAGTTGGTCTTGAGAGCGTGGAAGGCATTACATCGAGCTTGGGTTATGTTTATAACCCAAACAAGCATATGTTTGGGTTATGCTTGGGTTATGTATGCTTGTTTGTTAACATAACAAGCCAAGTTATGTTATGGCTTGAGCAGTGGCTTTCCAGAAAAGTCCAATTGGACTCTTTCCTCTTTGGTTGCTGCACTGCGGATCCCTCTGTTGGCTCTTCCAGTTCATTGGCTGTCTCATTGTTTTCGCTGTTGGCCTCTTGGGGTTTGTGGAAGAACCCCCGCAGCACCATTTGCCTGATGAATTCCTCTGTGTCTGCTGTGAGACTGTTGGGATCCACTTTGGTGGTGGGGCAGAAATTGAGTCCTCAGCTGAGAGAATTTCAACTTTACCTGGTTGAAGTGCGTAGTCCAAGTTGACAATGGACTTCCCTGCGGTGGTACTGTTTTTTGCTGTGGTGCCGGGGGAGGTTTGGTTGCTGCTGGTGGCAATGCCAAGTTTCTCAAGTTTCCTGTTTTTGATGTACATGTAGATGGTGTAGTTCTTTTGTCTCATCTGCTTGGCAGAGTTTCACAGCTGGTCTGCATCCTGAGCACAAGTTGAGAATATGAATTCTGTCTTGGTTTCCAGGATGTGGCGTTTGCTATAGAGCTGATAGATGGTGTATGAGGTGGTTGAAGAGTGTGAGAGAGGTGCGATAGAAAAATCTGTTCACCATATCTGGGTTATAGGTTAACCTGAGTGGGTTCGTGATCTGTAGTCCTTTCAGTATCTTGTCTGCTTTCTTGCATCTTTGTAGAAACTTGGTGGCTGTGTTGATATATACAATCTTCTTGGAGATCCTCTCCACTTGAAGCTGGCAGTTTGCGGTATCAATAGTAGTCGTGATGTGGAAATGCTGGCGTTGGACTGGGGTGGACACAGTAAGAAGTCTTACAGAACCAGGCTAAAGCCCAACACGTTTATTTGGTAGCAAATACCATTAGCTTTCAGAACGCTGCTCCTTCGTCAGATGAGTGGGGAATTGTGATCACAGACAGGGCAGATAAAGACACACACTCAGTTTACAGAATACTGTTTAGAATGAGTCTTTTCAGCTAATCAAGCCTTAAAGGTGCAGACGGTGTGAGTGGAAATAGCATTAAGCATAGGTTAATGACGTGTGTATTGTTTCCAGACAGTACAGTAAGTGAGATTTTGCAAGTCATAACAAACATGCCAAATTTCTTTAGTTTTCTAAGAAAGTAGAGGCATTGGTGGGCTTCTTTAACTATAGCTTTAGCATGGTGAGACCTGAACAGGTTATTGGTGATCTGGACACCTAAAAACTTGAAGCTTTCATTTCTACTTCATTCCCATTGCCGTAGACAGGGGCATGTCCTCCACTATGCTTCCTGAAGTCGATGACTTTCTCCTTTGTCCTGTTGACGTTAAGGGAGAGATTATTGTTGTCACACAAGATCACTAAATTCTCTATCTCTTTCCTATACTCATCTCGTCATTGTTTGAGATCTGACTTACTACGGTGGTTTCATCAGCAAACTTGAAAATTGAGTTGGAGAGAAATTTGACCACACAGTCATAGGTGTATGAGAAGTTTAGTAAGTGCCTGAGGACACCGCTTTGTGGGGCGTTAATGTTGAGGATGATCATGGAGGAGGTGTTGTTGCATATCCTTATGAGTTGAGGTCCATGGATTAGGAAATTTCCTTTTCTCTCAATATATGCAACCAACATTTTCAGATCATATATTGGGCAACATATTATTTTGTTGATCCAGTGATGCATTGAACCCTGTTCTCAAATGCATTCCCTCCATTTTTTTCAATGAGGTATTATAGTTTCTTTCATATTTTTGTGATTTTTTGTTAAAAAATTAAAAATTGGCATTGCATTGTGCATTCTTTCTTACCATGGACTTACAGCAACTAAGAACTGCATTGAGACTGCCCGAACAGGTGTCAGAAAGAAAAGAGAATCACCGAATCAGTCTGGGTTGGATTAAATCCAGGATTTCTGGTGCAAGATCTTTCTTTTTAATATTTCTAGAAAGAAGTCTCTGATAATTTGATTGGCAGGCAAAAATTCATAAATATAATGCTAATCACTAAAAGAGAAAAACCTGAATCTGTATTTTGTTGTTATGATTGGATTAGTTGACAATGTAATTTTTTAAAAAATCTTAAACATTTTACTCATAACAACTCCATTAATTAAGAATGTAATCCTTGTCAGGTTATTTTGGCAGATTTAGAACTTGTTGCAGGCCATTGATTATAAGAGCTCATATATGCACTGGAGATTTTACACCTGAGTAGAAAATTCTTCCTTGTATGCAAAAGTCCTGATTGGAAATATTGTAGTTACATCCTTTTTTTATGCTTTACAATCTCTGCTATAATTTCCTTTAACATGATTAGTATCTGACTACTTCAATTTCAATTATTGTTTTACCATAGAGCACAACCAAAAACAGAAAGTGTTATCCATTCTCTAACTAACAAGCAAATGTTTAGGTGCTGCAGGAGGGGGTCACTTCTTCCTTTCGAGATGATCTTATTTTCTTTTACTTGGACAAGTTGCAGAGCTGGGCCGAGAGGTGGCAAATGCAGTTTAATGTGGAAAAATGTGAGGTAATGCACTATGGCAGGAATAATAAATGTGTAGAGTATAGGGCTAATGGTAGGATTCTTAGTAGTCTTGATGAACAGAGAGATCTTGGTGTGTATGTGCATAGATCCCTGAAAGTAGGCAGTCAAGTCGAGAAGGTTGTTAAGAAGGCATATGGAGTCTTAGCTTTTATTGGTAGGGGGATTGAATTTCGGAGCCGCAACGTCATGTTGCAACTGTACAAAACTCTAGTGCGGCCGCACTTGGAGTATTGTGTGCAGTTCTGGTCCCCACATTATAAGAAAGATGTGGAGGCATTGGAGAGGGTACAGAGGAGGTTTACCAGGATGTTGCCTGGTATGGAGGGCAGGTGTTATGAAGAGAGGCTGAGGGATTTGAGGTTGTTTTCGTTAGAAAGAAGGCGGCTAAGAGGAGACCTTATTGAAACATATAAGATGATTAGAGGTTTAGATAGGGTGGACAGTGATAGCCTTTTTCCTAGGATGGAGAAAGCTAGCACGAGGGGACACAGCTTTAAATTAAGGGGTGATAGTTATAGGACGGATATCAGAGGTAGGTTCTTTACCCAAAGGGTGGTTCGGGAGTGGAATGCCCTACCTGCAGCAGTTGTAGATGCGCCAAGTTTGGTGGCGTTTAAGAGGTTAGTTGATAAGTATATGGAAGAGAAGGGAATGGTTTAGTTTGGAGGGGCATTGCTTTTTATATTGGTCGGCGCAACATCGAAGGCCGAAGGGCCTGTTCTGTGCTGTAATGTTCTATGTTCTATGTTCTATATAGCTCTGGTGGCAAGTTGGCAATACCCATCCTGCTGAGGGATCCTGATAGCAAATTTTTCAAGAGCAATTAATACAATGAGTTACAACATTATAATCAAACATTTTGCTACTATTCCTTCTGTCCTAAGTTCAGATGACAATATGTTAATCACCCACTTCGTCCAATGCAACCACAAAATCAGGAACCAACTGACATTATTTGTATTTATATAGCAATCATCTGTTTTCATTGAAGATGTGAATGTTTTAATTGCATGTAAATATCAGATGGTCATGCAGTGGAAATGTAATGGCTTAATCTAAGTGAAGGCCTGGCAAAAT
Organism: Sphyrna mokarran; assembly: GCA_024679065.1. Classification (NCBI taxonomy): domain Eukaryota; kingdom Metazoa; phylum Chordata; class Chondrichthyes; order Carcharhiniformes; family Carcharhinidae; genus Sphyrna; species Sphyrna mokarran. Next base: position 107,374,251 of record JAGIQG010000003.1, read on the forward strand.
GTCCATGGGGAGAAAAGACCAGAAAGCAAGTTACCTCAAGTTAATTAGATATGTAGTTGGAATGGTATTTATGTATCCATCTGGGAATATGTCACCTGTCTGCCATTTTTAAAAATAGAGATTGCTATGGAGACTGGAAGGGCTAAACTTGCATCCTGAAAGGAACAGAGAACAGGAATTTGAAGTACAAACAAAATATCAAGATTGCATTGTGTGAGATTCAACTTTGCTCACAACAATGTGTTTTTGTATGTTTTAAACCACTTTCAGTTATGCCTGTTTTTGCGATTCAGATAACACTTTCTCAGAATTTTCGAAGGAATTCCATCGTCAGTTTGTTGTTACCGTCCCAAGTTTCTTTACATCATTGTAAATGGAGTAGAGTTAGGGTATTAAAATGAGTTTAAGTTTGATTCTTGGGTGAGAACAATTTTCAAGGAGATATGGTATGAAATAATGGGATATTAAAGAAGAGTATGCTTCCTTCAATTCAGACACATGTTAATTAACATTCAGACTCATGCAAATACAATTACAGGAAATAGAGTTGAAGACACAAATAAAATAAAGACATCTTGTAGCCTATTCAAATTGATGTCTCCCACTTTTGTTCAGTGAAGATAAATTCCAACTTTACCTACAATGCCACTCATATCTTCTATTAAAAAGCATATTCCATCATAAAATTATAATTAAACGATATTGCTATAAGTTGTAGTGGCCATGTAAATTACATGGCTGAATTAAATGTAAAATGGAAAAGCATTCCTATCTTAATTTATGCCTTAACTTAGATTTCTTTCTGGATTGAATAAGGAACATTCATTTCATTACCCAGAATCATAAACCATTCTTTCATTATTGCAAAAATTAATCTTATTAGTAAAATAACCGTGTATTGTATCCCATCATGTAGTCGTACATATGCTACAAAAATTTGCAAGTAATATAACCTGATCTGAAACTACAAAAATTCCTGAAATGAAGAATGTTCACAGTAGCATGATTCATGCCAATATCCCAAAGATGAATGGGCCTATTTTTAATCTGCTACCACCCCCAATCCATGTATGCATACTTCAACATTAAGCATCAAAATGCCATGACTAGATTAGGTAAAAAATTATCAAGTAAATTGAACTGTCAAGTACTATTCTTAAAGATCATTGTGAAAAGTGGAAAGTTATTCAAAATTTTTATTTTCTCAGCGTACATTGTTTTGGTGAGGAAGACAACCTTGAACACTCCAGCTACTGGGTCAGTAAGTGGCATAGTTAATACTCTTGGCACTCACCGTCCTTAGTTTATTGTGTAACAAGCAATAGCAGACTCTTGAACTTTCACTACTGTTTAACATTCACTTGAGAATTGATGGATAGTGGGCAGGATTTCTGTTGACTCATTATAGCTGTTGGGCAATCGGCTTGGCCGACAACTCTCAAACATGGCCAGTAGCCAGAAGCAGTTCTGCACTGCCCTTTTTGGAACAATGTTCCAAACCCAATGGAAACATACATCCCAGATGCCCTGGGAGATGAGGGGAGGGTAGTGGACATCCTCGGGGTGTGGTAGATAGAGCAATCATGGTGTCAGGGATAGGCTAGATGGGGAAAGGGTCCTGAAGTTCCAACATCCTGGAGGGAGGGGTGCTGCAATACTGCCTTCAGAATAAGGTTTTTCACCCACTTGCTGCCCAAGATGGGAAAACGTTTTTTTTGTCAGTTTCTCACCCCACCCGCTTAAAGCTTGAGGCTGAGCAGGAAAAAGATCTTAATTAGCCTATAAGTGGCCACTTAAGGACCTAACAGGTGGAAGACAAGATTCCTGTCTGAGATACTTCCACCCAAGTGTAGAATTGCATCTGGGTTTGGTTCCATTCAATTTTATAGAAATGATGGGAAGTGTAAAATTCTGCCCTTGGAGTCTTTCATTTTTAAGTTATTTTGAGAAGGGTGTTTGCAGTACACTTTCATTACAACTGAAATTATAAAGTAATTATAGATGAACCATTGCTAAAACCTGAAGCATGCTGCTGGGTTTAGCAGAGAATTTTGAATAAATGGGCAAATCCCCTCTAATCAAATCGACAAGCTTTCTGTTAAGCAGTTACACTAAGAAAAAAAGTTGCATTTAGTGCTATACATGACCTCAGCACAGCCTAAGGGACTTTAATTTTTTTTATTGTTTTATAAGTTCATACACAGCAACTCTGGCATTGTCTTAAGAAAACCAGGGCAGAATTTATTGCCTCCTCTGAGGAGAGTTTGGCAATGGGGGGGACATTTAATTAGGTGGAACTTTTCTGCTTTCCTATCTTTGCCCTGATTAAGCCCAGGATGAGAAGACTCATAGAAGCCAATTGATAACCAATGAGCAGCGGGTGGTCAGTTGCCATGCGGGAAATGTGACAAAAAAACATATGGTTTGCTTTCAGCCTCATGGGGCGGCAGGGGTAGTGGCTGAGATCTATCATTCAAGACATTCAGTGCCTGATTGAGGGACACAGTGTCAGAAAAAGGGCTGATCTGTGACAGTACCTATTTCTTCCCGCCACCTTGGCCAGCGACACCGTACCTGGAACTTCCATCCTGCCCTGATTCGCTTGCGGCCTGGGTCCCCTATTGATTCTGGGTTTCTGGAAATTGCATTGTCAGAAGACTCACAATACCAGGTTAAAGTCCAACAGTTTTATTTGGTAGCAAATGCCACTAGCTTTCAGAATTCTGCTCCTTCATCAAGTGAGTGGGCTCTGCTAGTGGCGTTTGCTACCAAATAAACCTGTTGGACTTTAACCTGGTGTTGTGAGACTTCTTACTGTGTTTACCCAGTCCAACGTTGGTGTCTTCACATCATTGCATTGTCGGCAGGGCCACCGCTTCCAGTGGTGATGTCTTCAGTGGAGAGTAACCAGTCTCTAATTGGCTGGCAGTGCTTGAGGGACAAGATTTTCACTGATGGAGTACTTGATCCCAGGGAAAGTCTGCCACTGATCAATAAAGTGACAGGGTCACTAAATATCGCAATCCTTTCCACTGAACCCACAGCTACCTTGGTTGCATACACTTCCTCACACCCTGCTTCCTTTAAGATCCCTATTCCATTCTCTTGTTTCTTCATCTCTGCTGCATCTGATTGATAATGCAAATTTCCATACAAATTCTTCCAAGATGTCTTCCTTGTTCCTCAACCAAGGTTTCCCTTAAAGTGGTTGACAAAGCTGTTGACTGTGTCCATTTTCATGCAGTTCTACTGTCATACATCCCTCTCCCTCACAGAACTGACAAAGTGTTAATTTAAAGATTACTGGGGGTTGTTCCCAAGAACTCAATGTAGGCAAGCCACAGGAACAAACAAGGGTTTATTAAACAAACTAGTCTCTTCGCAGTCCAGTCCTCAATTCCTTTTAAGGGCAGGACACCACCTCCCCATACCCCCACACCCAGGATCACCTAATCTATCCTCTCAATGGGGCTATGCTCCACATATAAAACAAAACGGATTCCCCTTGACCTTGCCTTCCACATACAAAACAAAAGGGTTAAGCTTTTTCCTAGGATGAACTCGAATAGCACGAGGGGTCACGGGCTTAGGGTGAGGGGGGTAAGGTATAATTTGGATGCTAGAGGGAGTTTTTTGACACAGAGGGTGGTAGGGGTATGGAATGCACTGCCAAGTAAAGTGGTGGAGGCAGATACTCTGGAGTTATTTAAGGAATACTTAGATGGGCACATGAACAGAATGGGAATGGAGGGGTATAGAAAACTGATTTAAAATAGGGATCGTGAGTCTTGGGAGTCCCTGGGAAGTGTGTAAATAGATGTACTTGTTTTTATCCTACAGGTGCGTTGGTCCACCTTGTTGTCTAACGAGGGGCATACACACGATGGGTCGTGAGAGGGCTGCTCTTGGATTTTTTTCGAGAGTATCCTAGTGCTTCACGTCGTTAGTGTACGCTTGACCTGGACCATTTGATGGGCAACACGACAGCTCAGTGACTATCGCTGTGCTGTGCAGATACATGGATTTGGGCCTGTGTCTGTGGGAGTTTGCGCATTCTCCCTGTGCTTGCGTGGGTTTTCTCCGGGTGCTCCGGTTTCCTCCCACATCCCAAAGATGTGCTCTTAGGCTAATTGGCAAAACAAATTTTCCCTAAATTGTCTCAAATTTGGTTTTTAATCCATAGATCTATAAACATGGACAGGGATCGTGGGTAGAGGTGGGAACATCGGGGTGGTGGTGCAGGCTTGTTGGGCCAAAGGGCCTGTTTCCCATGCTGTTTTGTTCTTTGTTCTTTGATTCCCCTTGACCTTGCCTCCATATCCAGTGAATCACCCGCTGCCTTTTCTGCCACCTTCAGCATGATGTCATCACCAAACACATCTTGCTTCTCTCTTCTTTTTTGCATTCCAAGCAGATAATTCCCTCACTCCTCTGTCTGCTTTCCACTCACGTGCAGAGGATACAACATCTGCCTTTTTGTCTTCACCCTTCTCATTATCCCAGATCCCAAACACTCTAGTGAAAGTGATTTAATTTAGTATACTATGTTTACTGTTTACCATGTAGTAGTCTCCTCTTCCTTGGGGGTCTCCAAATGCAGATACTCCTTTGTGGAGTACCCCTATTCAGTCTATAAGCATAACTCCAATTTTATGGTATGATTCTTTTGTTTTTTTCTTATTTCCTTTATTTTGAATACAAATGGCACCTATTCAGGATTCTATCGTTATACCTTCTCTCGACACAACTTTCTTGTGTAGTTACCATTCTCTTTGATTTTACGCCATGAAAGCTTTTGTAATTCAATCTCACTTGCCCTCTATCCATCATAGTTTTTTGTTTTTCTCACCCTCCCACATTTCACTTGCTCAAAACCTATTACAGCTTTTCCAAGTTCTGATGAAAGGTTAGAGACCTGAAACATTAACTTGGTTCGTCTTCCACAAATACTGCCAGACCTGCTGAGTGTCATTTTCTGTTTGTATTTCATTATTCAAAATCTGATATATTTTGCTTTGGCACTGACGTTAATTTCCCTGCTCCTCTTCAAAATAATCCAATAGAATCATTTACAGCCACCTTCAAAAGCTAACAGGATCTTAGTTTAACACCTAGAGGACAGTCCTCCCTCAGTACTGCAGTAGAGCGTCAGCTTAGGTTTTTGTACTGAGTTACCTGGAGTAGATTTTTATCCATAACCATGCGACCCAGAGGCAACAGTGCTACCAACTGAGCCACGGCTGACACTGTAATGACTCACAGTCTAATATGATGCAGTGAAAAGTCAACAAAGCAAATCACTTTGCAATATAATTTATTACACCAAGCATGAACTGTAATTATGGTGATTGTGATTCAATTGAAGTATTCAAATTTATGGAATAATTCAACAAGTGACCTGAGAGCACAAGAAACATGGAGTAAAAATTGTTTAAGCGTTGAAGATACAAACAGGTTGTAAAAGTCATAAAGTTGAATATTTGCCACAATCAATACTTCACGATGCAATCTTGACATATACTTTGAAAGTGCTGTTAATTTTCATTTTAACAATTTTTCTCAAGTGTTTTAAAGATGTTTTATGTCAATGCTCATTACTGTAAAACTGAATAAAATCCAGTGGAATGATGTAGTTAAAAGTTAGATCATTGCTGTCAAACATGCCTCGTTTCGTTGTTTCGAGAAATGATGCTTCTGTTTTAGGGTAGGATTCTCTGATCTACTCCGTGGCTGCCCTGCTGCCAGTGAAAATGGAGACTCTGGCTCGCAGCCAAAACACTTGTCATAAACCTCTAATCTCGTCCACAGCTGGGATTTTCTGGTGCCGCTGCAGTGAATGGAGTTTTGGCTGAGTGCCAAATTCCCTATTTTCTGCAGTAGGGCGGCAGTGGAGGAGATCAGAAAATCCTGTCCACTGCAGCGGCATTGGAGAATCCTACTCGCAGACAAAGTCAAAGATTTTCAACGTTAAGTTGGGTTTCGAGTGATTTGAGTCACATGATTCAAATAATTACACCAAAACATTTTTGTATATTGTCCTAGTCTACTTTTACTTTCCTTAAGCACAGTTAACCTACTTTACATCCTAGAATCCTTCTGCTTTTGAAGGTGAAGGATAAGTAATGAAACAATTTTCTATTGTGAACCATCAATAATAAGTTCAAGTACACAGGACCAATACTATGCATTGAATATTGAGTGGAATTTCCTCACCAACGGCCCAACAATCTTTTATAATTTGTTTATGGGATGTGAATGTTGTTGTCAAGGCCAGCATTTAATGTCCATTCCTAATTATCATTCAGAAGGATAGTGATGAGCCACTTTCTTGAGCCCCTGCAGTCCATCTGTACAAGTACACTCACACTGTTTTTAGAAAGGGTATTCTGGGATATTGACCCAGCAACAGTGATAGATTTTCAACTCAGGATGATGTGTGGCTTGAAGGGGAATCTACAGTGGTGATTGCCCATGCATTTGCTTCCCATGTTCTTCTGGTTGACAGAGATAATGTGTGTAAAAGATGCCATAATAGAGCCTTGGTGAGTGCATCTTATAAATGCCACTATGCACAAGTAATGAAGGAATTGAATGCTTAAACTGGTGGAGGGAGTACCATTTGAGCAGATTGTTTTTTCCTGGATGGTGTTGAACTGCATTGATCTAGAGAGGTGGAAAGTATTCCATCATTAGACTATAAGACCATAAGACATAGGAACAGAATTAGGCTACTCAGCCCATCGAGTCTGCTCCACCATTCAATCATGGCTAATATTTTTCTCGCTCCAATTTCTTACCTTCTTCCCATAACCCTCAATCCCCTTATTAATCAAGAACCTATCTATCTCTGTCTCAAAGACACTCAATCACCTGGCCTCCACAGCCTTCTGCGCAAAGAGTTCCACAGATTTACCACTCTCTGGTTGAAGAAATTCCTCCTCATCTCTATTTTAAAGGATCGTCCCTTCAACATGAGGTTGAGCCCTCTGGTTCTAGTTTTTCCTACTCATGGAAACATCCTCTCTATGTCCTCTTTATCCAAGCCTCACAGTATCTTGTATGTTTTAATAAGATCTCCCCTCATCTTTCTAAACTCCAACAAACACAACCCAGAGTCCTCAACCATTCCTCATATTGCAGGTTCTTCATTGCAGGGATCAATCTTGTGAACCTTTTCTGGACCTTTTTAAAGGCCAACACATCCTTCCTTAGATGCAGGGTGCAAAATTGCTCACGGTTCTCCAAATAGGGTCTACCCAGAACCTTACACAGCTTTAGAAATACGTCCCTGCTCTTGTATTCTAGCCCACTCAACATAAATGTTAACATTGCATTTGCCTTTGCACATTAACCTTTGTGTTTTTGATTTTCCAAGCATTTCTCCATTTAGAAAATGGCCTTTGTCTCCATGCACATTTTTATGTTAATCCTTAAAAAGACAAGGAGGGGACCAGAATGAAATTTAAGACTCCTTCCATTTTGCTACATTCTTGGCATCCTATATGCAGTACTAAATGGCATTGTTATTTCAGTTTGTGTTTTTCTCAAATTTGAAAATATTTTGTTATCATATGTATAGTTTATTTAACTTTATTTTTTTAATTTCAAGCCTGAGGCTTTGAACTTAGTTTTGTTTAAAATTTTAAACAAGCAATGTTTACTTTCCATCTTGGAGAGATGCATCTTGCAAGTATTCCGAGTTTTTCACACTATTTTCATTTTACTGATCTTGTGCTATGTTGCATCATCAGATTCATTAATAGTTTGACACCCAAATTGAAGTTGCAGACTGAAATTGAAAAAAAACTAAACAAAATAGTTTTTTTATCATTTGTAGATGGAAATAAAAATAAATTGAACTGATGTTAAGACATTCTTTTTACTGCTGATGAGAGATGTAGAAATTTTTAACTATCTAATTTGATTTATTAAATCAAACTCTTGAGTTATTAAACTCAGAGTAAATCCAAAGTCATTGAAGGTAGTTTGTGTATTGGGGGCATAAAACATAGCAAACTAAATGAACTGGGTAAAGAATAAGTGAACTGGTACAATGATTTAAGTGTCAAGTTGCAAACTCATAATTCAACACATTCATGATTCAATTACCAACATTAATTACAAACATTTGCAAAAGCATTGCCTTATCAATCAATTTTGCACCACCCTATAATATGTTGAATGCTACACTCATACCAGCACTAAGTTAAATTAATGAGACGTATCTGTAAACTGTTTCACACTTCTCTCTGTATAATGGTTGACTTGAATACGCATTTTTGAAACAGCATTATGAAAATACTCAAGTAGTTCACAGAATTGCAATAAAGGATTGACTTTTGTCCTGTTTCTACTGTTTAAAATCTCATTTAAGTTCCAGAGTTGAAATATTAGCTCATTTATATGTAAATTATATTTAATATATTCATGAATTTTGCACACTAATCCATAAAGGTCCTTACTGTAGGTGACCTTTTATACTTGGTGCTTATGGGAAAAGTGCCAAATTCCTGTGAATGACCTCAAACACACCTGTATGAAAACAAATTTCTGCTTAATATTGGCTCTTATTTGTTAAAAATTCATTATAGACATACATTGAATTGTTCATTTGTACTGTCCTGAAGACGATACTAACTACTGTAATCATTATTTTAGTCCATTGAATAACCCAATGACGTAGAATATTTTTAACAGACCCAATGTATCAGGTTCAAGGGTCATTACTGATGAAAGGCCATACCCAATGATTTTTGCCATTATAGTTTTATTTATAAAGAGATGTATCAGTGCCCTCAAATCTTCAGCCTTTTTGCAAATGGGAAGTTTCTCTCTATCTACGCTGTCTTGCCCTCTAATGATTTTAAACACTCCAATCAAATCATATCTCAACTTTGTCTTTTTCAACAAGGAGAACAACCTAGCTTCTCCAAATTCCAAACAAATCTCAAGCCAATTCCATCATCAGTTTTTCTATTTGTATTCAAATTATTTGAATGAAAATCCTGTTTGTTATAAGTAAATAATTTGCCTTATATTCAACCTTGCTGTTTCAAAGAACAAACGGAAAACAAACAAAGGTACAGCACAAGAACAGGTCCTTTGGTCTTCAATCCTCGGAACAGGCCCTTTGAGCCTTTCCACTCCTCAGCAAAACTGCCAGCATAATTAAGGACCCCACGCACCCCAGACATTCTCTCTCCCATCTTCTTCCTTTGGGAAAAAGGTACAAAAGTCTGAGTCATGTACCAACACACTCAAGAACAGCTTCTTTCCTGCTGCTGTCAGACTTTTGAATGGACTTACCTTGCATTAAGTTGATCTTTATATCCTAGCTATGACTGTAATTGTACATTCTGCACTCTCTCGTTTCCTCCTCTGTGAATGTTATGTTTTGTCTGTATAGTGCGCAAGAAACAATACTTTTCACTGTATGTTAATACATGGGACAACAATAAATCAGATCAAATCCAAATCAAGTCAGTGCCGACCACGATAACCTAAGTAAATTAAAAAGATACCTGCTGCTCTTCAATCGGTCTGTATCCCTCCATTCCCTCTCTATGCATCCAGATGCCTTTTAAATGTTGCTAATGTGCTGCTTCCACCACCTCCTCTGAAAGCGCATTCTAAGCACCCACCACTCTTTATGTGAAAAACTTCTCCTGCACATCTCTGTTAAATTTTCCCCCTCTCACCATGAACCTATGCCCCCTTACAATTGACACTTCCACATTAGGAAAAAGCCTCTGACTATCTACCCTGTCTATGCCTCTCATAATTTTGTAGATCCCTATCAGGACCCCCTCAATCTCTGTCTTTCCAGTGAAAACAATTCTAGTTTATTCAACTTCTCCACATAGTCAACACTGCTAAGCAACATTTTGGTGAACCTTGCACTCTCTTCAAGACTTCCATGTTTCTAATTTTTAGATTTTTTTTCCTAGTTTTTCAAGTTTCTTAGCTTGCCACTCGTTCATTCAATGCCTATCCATTTCCCAGACTTTCCATCCCAATTTTTTTTGTTGGAATTAATGAAAATCCTAAGTAACAAGGGTATTATCAAAATCTCTTATAAAATTTAATTTATAAGAGAGAACACAATTTACTAACCAACAGAAAGGCTTTTGTCTTTATACCAGAGCTAGATTGAGTGCATATACTTACACCAAGAACCATAAAACATTACAGCACAGAAACAGGCCTTTTGGCCCTTCGTGGCTGTGCCGAACCACTTTTCTGCCTAGTCCCACTGACCTGCACCTGGACCATATCCATCCACACCCGCCTCATCCATGTACCTGTCCAAGTTTTTCTTAAATGTTATAAGTAAGCCCGCATTCACCTCTTCATCTGGCAGCTCATTCCACACTTCCACCACTGTCTGTGTAAAGAAGCCCCCCCTCACCCCACTAATATTCTCTTTAAACTTTTCCCCCTTCATCCTTAATCCATGTCCTCTAGTTTTTTTCTCTCCTAGCCTCAGTGGAAAAAGCCTGCTTGCACTCTATCTATATCCATCATAATTTTATACATCTCTATCAAATCTCCCCTCCAGGGAATAAAGTCCTAACCTATTCAATCTTTCTCTGTAACTCAGTTTCTTAAGTTCTGGCAACATCCTTGTAAACCTTCTTTGCACTCTTTCAACTTTATTAATATCCTTTCTGTGATTAGGTGACCAAAACAGCACACAATATTCTATATTTGGCCTCACCAATGTCTTATATAATCTCATCAGAACATTCCAACTGTTATACTCAATACTTTGATTTATAAAGGCCAATGTACCAAAAGCACTCTTTATGACTCTATCCACCTGTGACACCACTTTGAGGGAATTATGTACCTGTATTCCCAGATCCCTCTGTTCTACTGCATTTATCAGTGTCCTACCATTTACCTTGTATGTTCTACCTTGGTTTGTTCTTCCAAAGTGCAATACTTCATACTTGTCTGCATTAAAATCATTTGTCATTTTTCAGCCCATTTTTCTAGCTGGTCCAAATCCCTCTGCAAACTTTGAAAACCTTCCTCACTGTCCACTACACCTCCAATCTTTCTATCATCAGCAAATTTGCTGATCCAATTTACCACATTATTATCCAAATCATTGGTATAGATGACAAACAACAATGGACCCAGCACTAATCCCTCTGGCACACCACGAGTCACAGGCTTCCACTCAGAGAAGCAATCCCTCCACTACCACTCTCTGGCTTCTTCCATTTGAGCCAATGTCTAATCCAATTTACTATCTCCCCATGATACCTAGTGACTGAATCTTCCTAACTAACCTCCCATGTGGGACTTTGTCAAAGGCTTTACTGATGTCCTTGTAGACAACACCCACTGCTTTCCTTAATCCACTTTCCTGGTAACCTCCTCGAAAAACTCTAATAGTTTTGTTAAACATGACCTACCGAGCACAAAGCCATGTTGATTCTCCCTATTAACTCTCTGTCCAAGTATTTGCAGATCCTATCTCTTAATACTCTTTCCAATAATTTACCTATTATTGACCTCAAACTTACCGGCCTATAATTTCCTGGATTACTTTTTGAGCCTTTTTTAAACAACAGAACAACATAAGCTATCCTTGAATCATCTGGCACTTCACCCATGAATACTGACATTTTAAATATATCTGCCAGGCCCCCTGCAATTTCAACACTAGTGTTCTTCAAGGTCCAAGGGAATACCCTGTCCGGTCCTGGGGATTTATCTACTCTGATTTGCCTCAAGACAGCAAGCACCTCCTCCCCTTTAATCTGTATAGATTCCATGACCTCCCTACTTGTTTGCCTTATTTCCATAGACTCCATGCCAGTTTCCGTATGGATACAAGAAACCCATTGAATATCTCCCCCATTTCTTTTGGTTCCATACAAAGCCAATTACTTCTGCTACAATCTGCAGTTATATAATATTACATTTGTGGTGGAAGTTACAAAAGCTTATCTCTGATACTAATAATTACAGGGAAAGTGAAGCAAGATGAAATTGTAGATTATATTTTATTTCAAAATCAGGATCAATATTACTTCATGAATTTTTTCCACCATGCTTTATACTAGTTCAGTTGAATCAGGAAGATATAGATTGGAGAAATTTGGTTGTTCTCCCTCCTTGAAGAAAAGGTTGAAAAGATATTGAATGATAGTTTTCAAAATCATGAGGGGGCTGGACAGCATGGCTAAAGAGAAATTGTTCCCATTGGCAGGAGGGCTGAGAAGTACTCAGATTTCAGGTGATGGGCCAAAAAAAGAAGGTAACATGAAGAAAAGCCTTTTTCCAATGAGTGGTTATGATTTGAAATGAATGAGTGCTGATTGAAAGCGTAATTGATGCAAATTTAATTGTGACTTTCAAAAAGACAATGCTAAGTTTCTTAGGGGGAACAATTCAAGGCGATGAGGATGAGGGTGAACGTGGAACTAGCTAAATTGCCCTTATAGGGAGCTGGCACAGACTCAATAGGCCAAATGGCACTTTTTGTAACTATTCTATGATTCCAAGCATTCAGGAAACCTTTTCTTAAAATCTCTCTTTATATCCAAAATTATAGAGCACAACATGTTGTCCAAAAATCAGCTATTCTGTCACAACATGATGTTGATTGAACTGTAAAAAAATTAGTTTATTTAAAAGTAAGGTACCAATTCACTTATTGGTGACATACATCTGCTTAGAAAGTGTGAACAGCCTGCTGGGTGGGAGGAGAAAAGGACCTGCTAATTAGTTTCAGTTTCATCCAACATGGCAGACTTTGTTAAAATGTATGAGTCAAATAAAAGTTTGACTAACATTGCTAGTCAAATAAAAGGTTTTTCTGAGCTCTGTTTCTTTCCTAAAGGGATTAATCGGAATTTGCTATTGTAAATTAATATTTTGAAGATTTATTTAATAAAAAATATACCAATTGATTTTATTTTTTAATAATTTTTTTTAATAAAACATATAGCAGTTGATTTTATTTCGAGTTTTTACCACTTTTTGTCAACTGATTTTCATAACTTGAGGAGAAAAAGAAATAACTGACATAGTTTTGCATTTTTCAGATCGTCAGGATTTCTCAAAATATTTCATAGCCAAGTGTTCTTTTGAAATGCGTCAGTCTTGTGACAAAGGGAAATTTGCATGTCAGTTTGTATAAATCGCTGGCTAACCTTTTTAAAGAGAAATTTTACTGGAGGAATAGATGTTGGCCAGAATTCTGGGAAAATTCCCTGCTCTTCTTCAAAGAATGCACTTAGCTTTACCTGAGAGTATCTGCAGGGCCTTGGTTTAATATTTCATCCAAAATTAGGCAGCTCTGACAGTGTGGCACTGTATCAGTGCAAGGTAAAATTGTCACTTGAGTATCTCTGGAATGGGTTGGAAATCATGACATCCTAACTTGGAGGCAAAAATATTACTATTAATAGGTACTTTACGACATTTGTATCAGATAATTTATTATTGTCTACTTGTTTACTCCTGGACTTTTTCTGCCACGAGCAAATTATTATGAAACTTCTTACTCCAAGTATTCAATTGGTTGTCAAGTGAAGATAAATATATTTCCAAAAAGTTAAGAAGGCATTCAAAGTGAACTTCAAAATTCTTGGAATAGCAGCATGGCAAAGTGGCATACCATTTTATTAATGCTGTGTTTTGGAAAATAAAAAGAAATACAATAGAAATCTGCATTTTGAAGTGGTACCAGTGGTTATCTCATCACCCAGATGGGCCAACTCATGGTTCCCTCCATAGCAACCAAACCTGTCCCGAACCATGGCAAGAATTAACAAAAGCCATCATCAATCTCCCTTGATATGACCACCACTTTAGCACTTGAACCCCTCAGTAATATTCATGCCAATGATTGAACTTCTGAATAAATCCCCACTTCAACAGTTTTATACTTTCAATAAAACCTCCACAAAATATGGTACCTCATGAAAGAACAAAATCACAAATTTGGGGGTCTTCTCAAGTGTAAATCTTCCAAGTAGAGGAAGATTAATCTTCCATCTCATCAAGTAGAGGTGACTTCGCTGATTTGGTCATGTTCGCCTGATGGAAGATGGATGTTGACCCAAGGATTTTCTGTGTGGCAAGATAGGATGAGAGGAACAAAAGGATGTACAAGATTCTGATGAAACCATAAACATTGATGTTTGCTTCTGGGATACAGTAGCTGATAACAAGAAACGTTAATATCACCAATAGATGGCATGCACAATCATGATAATGTAGCTACAACAGCTTTGCAACAGGCACCAAGACTGAAAATAACAACCTAGAACAATGCCTGATAATCACCTGTAGCACAGCCTTCCTCTCTGGATTGGTCTTTTCAACCATAAGCAAAAGTGCACACTATGAGCTACTCCACCCCAGAAAGATTTGATTTGCTACATGTCCATTATCTTGCATAGATTGGAATCTTGCCAACAATGTGTTTTGCATACTGCACAAGTGAACAAAATTAAAGCACTTTAACATAGTGAGAAAATTTCTGGCTTGTATAAATCTCAAAATTTTGGACCTAACATTTTTGATTCAATTGGATATACACTGGTAGAATAAGATATTTGATATGAGCTTAGAACTAAATCCGCCGAACTAGATTATTTTCTCCTCACTACCTCTTTGGGCGATCTGCCTGATAAGGGGTCTAATGAATGATAGCATTTTTATGTTATGCTTTGAGAGACATCCAGTGGAATCTTGCTGTAAAATAGACGTACGTATGAGCAATGTGATCACAATACAAGCAAATTAATTTGAATTCAGCTGCCTACATCTCAGTCTGTTATGTTTCAGTGAGATAGTTGAAAATTAACAAGAAAATGGCAACCGTGTTTGATAAAATAAATGATTAACAGGCTAAAGCAAGCTGCATTCAGTGGAGTTATTAGTTCATTCAAACTAAGAATACTGAAAGTGTAACAAAGAAGCTAGTGATCACAAGTAATTCAAACAGTACAGGCAGCAGCACGTTACCTGAATATATAAAATCTTATGGAAGTTGCATTTTTCACCTCAACAATTCTTCCATCTAAATAAACTTGTTTGCATTGTGACTTTGTTGCTCATAAGTGGATATATTTTACAGGAGAGAGCTTCAGTTCCATATCTTTCACAATTAAGTACAAAAATATTTTAGTTCACTGGAGCACATGACCACTAAAAAGCAAATATATCTTTGAAGTAATTCATCTTGCACTCATCAGGGCAAATGCAAGAAAGTCAAATTTCAATGATTACAATAATTTATATTACAGGGGAAAAGTGTACTCATTGGTTGGCAAGTTGAATCTGATTTGCCAAGGCACTGCTATCAAGAAATCAATAGAGAACAATAAGTTCCGCAAACTTCTGCATAACTCAAAATTTTGAATATATTACTTTTGTTTTCAGAGAACAATTCTCTGTGTACAAATGTATGTCCCTTCTAGCAAGCATAAATTGATCACGTTTAAGAACTTAACTGATTCTTTTTGTTTATAGAGAATGGATCCCAGTGTACGGATGTGTGTTGCCTTTAACAAGCGTAAATGAAATAACTTAAGAGCTCAACCGATTATATTACATTGGTTGTTAGTGTAGCTATTAATACACTCAGGATTGTTCTGTAAATACTACCTAATTGGGGAATACTTTTAACAGATGTTTTATTTTGAGTTTTCAACCGCAGATGGTTGAGTATAGTCTATACTCTGCCGATTATGAACAACCAAAGGAACATGCGATTTCATTCTATCAGCTATTCTATCAGATGTACAACCGATATAGCAGGCATCATAGCAGCACTGAAATTCATGTGCAATATTGTTCAGTTGTGTGGGAGGTAGAATGTCTTTGATTAGTTAATATCAAATAACTCAATTTTGAAAACTCCTGTCAAATATTCCACACTGTCAATGTACATGACTTAATTGTAAGAGTCATAAATGGAATCTTGAGAATTTTGTATATGTTAAACTTAATGTTTAATTATTTTCTCTGATCATGTTTTGGTGCGTGAAACAGTCTTAACTCAACAAATTACGAAATTTTAACCTGTCGATCAATTGTTTTGATCATTACTTTATTTTTTCAATGTTTTTAAGGAGACAAGTGTAGCTAAAGGTCTGAAAAAAAGCACACAATTGTTATTGGGATAATACAGAAGGAGAACATGATGTATGGATATGCGATGAATAGATGCTATTGCCTGCATTAGAAAGAGGACTTGGATGAGATTATTGTTTGTGCATTGAAAGAATGCAAGCAAAAATTCATAACAATAGTCAACAGTTCGGATGCATTCAAGGTATTTGATTTGTGTTCAAAGTGTATGGAAACAAACACATTTAAAAATTGTGCGATTTTCCAAATTCAAGACATGAACTGATATTTAATACACTTAGACATTGTTGGTGAGACCAGCATTTATTGCCCATTGCTAGTTGCCCTTGAGAAGGTGGTGGGTAAGCTGCTTTCTTGAACTGCTGCAGTTCCTGAGATGTAAGTACACCCACGGTGCTGTTAGGGAAGGAATTTGACTGGGCAACAGTGAAGGAATGATGACATATTTCCAAGTGAGGTTGGTGAATGTCTTGTAGGAGACCCTCCAGTGGTTGTGTTCCCAGATATCTGCTGCTTTTGTCCTTCTAGATGGTAGCAGCCATGGGTTTGGAAGGTACAGTTGATGGTACCTTGTTGAGTTTCCTGCAGTGCATTTTGTAAATGCAGTGCATTGTTGCCACTGTTTGTTGTGGTGGAGGGAAAGAAATTTTGCGAAAGGGGACAATAATCAAGTAGGCTGCTTTATCCTGAGCAGTGTCGAGCTTGCTAATGATAGAAGTTCAAAGTTGAGTTCTTTCACATTAATTAATGAAAAACATTCTGCCTCTGACTCAATTGATCAACATTGTGTATCATTTCAGTGCTGCTGTGATGCTGACGATATAGTTTGTACAGCCCAGCAATGGGTAATAGGTTGTTGGACTTATGCTCACCCAGTAAATAGCGGGGAGTCCACCACACCCCTGCTTGTGTCTTATAGAATTTGATCATTCTTTGGAGAGCTAGGAGGTGAATTGCTTATTGCAAGATTCTTAGTCTTTGATCTGCATTTGTAGTCACAGTATTATATGGCTAATCCAGTGCAGTTTCTGGTCAATGGTAACCCCAGGATGTTGATAGTGAGAGTTCAGTGAAAGTAATGCTGTTGAGTGTCTTAGGACAATGATTAGATCCTCTGTTGTTGAAGATGTTCTTTGTTTTGCATTTGTGTAGCGCAAATGTTACTTGCCACTTGTCAGCCCAAGCCTCGATATTGTCCAATCATGTTGGACATAGATTGCTTCAATATCCGAGGAGTTGTGAATGGTGCTGAATATTGTGCCATCATCAATGAACATCCATACTTTTGACCTTTTGTATCATTCACCTGCGATGAGTCATTCACCTCCTTGCTCTCCAAAGCCTGTCTCCCATCTACAGGACACAAGCCAGGGATGAGGTGGAATCTCCTCTACTTGCCTGGATGAGCACAGGACCAACTACCTATCACAACTTATATCTTTTTCCTTTGAAAATAGTCATTTCTGCATCTTTCTGATGAGTGCAGGATGAGAATCTTTCACAACATTTCTCTTTTTCAGCATCTACCTGTGTTTATTGCCTACTTTGGGAGATAGGAGTGGGTTGGGTAGAGTTCTAGGTAAAACAAATTCTTCCAAAAGAAGAATGCTTGATGGGTTGACAAATACTTTTTCCATTTCATGCTTGTATTATGTTGATATCATTTCTTTCCTTTCTCCCTAAAAAGCAATCTTTTGTATAGTATTATAAATTTTGTGAATGTTGTGTGATGGAAATTATCAGGAAATGTCTGCGGTCCTAGCAAAAGTGCCTTCCCTATTATTTGGTGCCGAGCAGTGTTTTTGCCATGGAGGAATTTTCAGCTCTGCTGGCTGAAAGAGGACGTCATAATGACTGAAGATAAAAAAGGAATAGGGGATTAAAAAATAACACTACAAAAATGAAATCCTTTCAAATGTCACACATCGGTCAGCAGCTTCTTTGTCATTAAAGTTACAATTTTCCCTCACAATAGACTGGTGCAATAAATTGAAGACTAAATTCTAATAAACCTCTTTAGAAGGTGAATAAATATTTTGTGCTGAGGATGTACTCCAATTCCTGATAAATGTATTATGGAAAAAAAATGAAATAGTGGTACTTTTTCTGATTGAAACTTTATTGAGATTGTCATGGACTATTTGCAGTTATTCTTTGATTTAACACATTTTGTATATTATACCTTAACTGACATTAAATTTTAATATTGGATATAAATTGGAAAATGTTGGGTTTTGTAGTCTAATCACATAGAGATGGCAAAAGATAAATGAAAGCCTTGTATAAATATAGGATAACAATTCTACTGTACTGTAAATTGTGATGCAATCAACTTTTCCATATATATGAACATTTTGTTCTGTCTTTCTGTGTGTGCATACACAATTCACACCAGTGTGTTAGCAATATTTTAATGATTCCCTATATAAAGCTGACTGATGTCATTTTAGATGGTTGACAAGGACCAACTTAATCCCAGTAATAGTTTATGCTAACCTCATGACAATAAGAAATGGAAATGACAATTTTTTTTGCTTGTAAGTGTTTTTGTATTTATTTCATTTCCCAACATGACACTCTGCTGTCTGCACTCAACCTCATTAATACCAAAAGTAAAAGTCTGGCCCAAAGGGTGGTTACCCAAAGGGTGGTTCGGGAGTGGAATGCCCTGCCTGCAGCAGTTGTAGATGCGCCAAGTTTGGTGGCGTTTAAGAGGTTAGTTGATAAGTATATGGAAGAGAAGGGAATGGTTTAGTTTGGAGGGGCATTGCTTTTTATATTGGTCGGCGCAACATCGAAGGCCGAAGGGCCTGTTCTGTGCTGTAATGTTCTATGTTCTATGTAAAAGTTAAAATTCTAAATTGAAGCAAGGCCAATTTTGATGATATCAGGCAGGAACTGTCAAAAGTTAATTGGATGAGTCTGTGGGAAGGCAAAGGGATGTCTGATAAGTGGGAAGCTTTCAAAGTGTGTTAACCAAGGTTCAGGGTAAGCACATTCCTTTTAGAGTGAGGGGCGCAGCAGCATGTTGTAATTTTTTTTACCATTTAAATAATAGCCCATTTTGCTATTATTCCTACTAAAATGGATGACCTTACATTTACCAACATTGGACTCCATCTGCCTGACCCTCACCCACTCACTTAGACTTTCTATATCCCTTTGCAGACTTTCAACATTCTCTGCACACTTTGCTCTGCCACTCATCTTAGTGTCATCTGTGAATTTTGACACAGTACACTTGATCCCCCAACTCCAAATCATCTATGTAAATCATAACCAATTGCAGTCCCAACACTGATCCCTGAGGCACTTCACTAGTCACTGATCGCCAACCAGAAAAACATCCATTTACTTTCACTCTTTGCTTTCTTTAGTTAACCAATTCTCTATCCTTGCTAATACACTGTATCCTTACTCATAACACTGTGCGCTTTATCTTATGGAACGGCCTTTGGTGCTGCACCTTGTCAACTGCCATCTGGAAATCTAGGAACGCTGATTCCCCATTGTCCACTGCACATGTAATGTTCTCAAAGAATTGCACCAAATTAGTCAAACATGACCTTCCCTTCATGAACTCATGCTGCATCTTACTAATGGGACTATTTTTATCCCGATGTCTTTGATGATAGATTCAAGCATTTTCTCTACATAGAAGTTAAGCTAACCAGCTTATAGTTACCTGCCTTTTGTCTGCTGAACATTTGCTGTTTTCCAATCTGCGAGAACCAGAGTCCAGCAAATTTTGGTAAATTGCCACTAGTGCGTTTGCTATTTCTCCCGCCAACTCTTTTAGCACCCTGGGATGCATTTCATCAGAACTAGGATACTTGTCTACCTTTAGCCCCATTAACTTGTCCAACACTACCTCTTTTGTGATAATATAGTTTCTAGGTTCTCACCTGCCATAGCTTTCCTGTCATCAATTTTTGGCATATTATTTGTGTCTTCCACTGTGAAGACTGACACAAAATACCTGTTCAATGCCTCAGCCATTTTCTCATTTCCAGTTATTACATTGCTTTCTTCTCATCCTTTAAAGGACCAATGTTTACTTTAGCCACTCTTTTTCGTTTTATATATTTGTAGAAAATTTTGCTGTTTTTATATTCTGAGTTCGTTAACTCTCATAATCCATCTTGTTTTTCTTTATATCTTTTTGTTGCTGACCTTCAATGATTTTCCAAACCTCTAGATTCCCACTAGTTTTTGCCAATTTTTAGATATCTTTTTTCAATTTGATACTCTCCTTTATTTCCTTGGATATCCATGGCTGATTATCTCTTTTTCTACAGTCCTTCCTTATCACTGGTATATGCTTTCACTTACTCAGTTAATGGTAGAGCACTGGGGAAAGTTACAGAATAAAGAGCTCGGAGGTACAAGTTCATAGCTCCTTGAAAGTAGAGTCACAGGTGGACTGAGTGGTGAAGAAGGCATTCGGCATGCTTGGTTTCATTGATCAGAACATTGAATACAGGAGTTCGGACATTTTGTTATACAAGACATTGATAAGACTACACTTGGAATACTGTGTACAGTTCTGATCACTCTATTACAGAAAGGATATTATTAAACTAGAAAGAGTGCAGAAGAGATTTACTTGTGTGCTACCGGGACTTGCTAGTTTGCATTATAAGGAGAGCTTGATAGACTGAGACTTTTTTCTCTGGAGCACAGGGCGTTTGGCCTTGGTGATCTTATGGAGGTCTATAAAATAATGAGGGGCATATATTAGCTGGACAATCAATATCTTTTCCCAAAGGTAGGGGAGTCTAAAACTAGAGGGCATTGATTTAAGGTGAAAGAGAAGAAATATAAAAGGGTCCAGAGGGGCAATTTTTTTCACACAGGGTGAAACAAGCTGCCAGAGATAATAGTAGAGGCAGGTAGAATTTTCTTTTTTAAAAAGTACTTAGACAGTTACATGAGTAAGGTGGGTATAGAGGGATATGGGCTAAATGTGGGCAATTAGGATCAGCTTAGGATTAAAAAAGGACAAGGTGAGCTGAAGGGCCTATTCCATCCTGTGAATCTCGATGATTCTATGACTCTAAATTCTATCACAGGCAGAGAGCTTTCTCATTCAAGTAACTAGTTGATAGGAACTTGACTTCAATCCATTCCCAAATCTTAGAATATTGCAATATTGCTTGCAGACAATGAAGTAATTTTAAATTGTACTCACTATAATGTGGGGAAATGCAAAACCTAATTTGTGCACACGACATCACAGGTAGCAATGATGCCATGACTGAATAATCTGTTTTAGTGATTTTGGGTGGTGTGAACAAGAGTTTTTTCCTATTGTTTTTCAAATAATGACCTGAGATCTTTTGAGTTCACTTAAGAGGACAAATGGGGCCATCTGAATCTTTTTTACAACAGTGCAACAAAACCTCAGTTTTGCATTGATCAGCAGTCTTGATTATGTGCTTAAGTTGTTGGAGTGGAACTCAACTCTCAACCTTTGGCTCAGAAGTGGGAGTGTGACCACTTAAACCAAGGCAGACGCTTTGTTGGAATATTGGTTTCTCTGATGGAAAGGACTTCTAATCAGTATCTTTTCAATATTGAATAGGTGGATGGAAAACATTCATATTATTTTTATGATGTTATTAAAGTGGACTTTTGACTTCAATATGTTAAAAATTTTTATTGCATTTCTTGCTTATGAAATTATGTCAAATAATAATGTCAGTTCAATTTTTCAACATGATAACTTTCAATCTCCCAATGCAAATGTCTTCTATGTTTAAAAAGAACTTACATGTTATCCTGTTTTTCTTTCTCTGCACCACCATTAATAAGATTGAACAGAGCCCAGTTTCCAAATTCTTTCAGAGTCATTCTTCACCTGGTCAACAGGGGTATCCCTTCTGATTTTGATTGAATTTAATTTGATTTGATTAATTATTTTCAGACATATTAGTATACAGTGAAAAATATTATTTTTGGGCATTATACGAAGCATACCATTCATAGAGTATATGGTGGAGAAGGAAAGGATAGAATGTAGAAAGTAGGGTTACAGTCATTGCTAGGGCGTAGGGAAGGATCAATTTAA
Organism: Sphyrna mokarran; assembly: GCA_024679065.1. Lineage (NCBI taxonomy): Eukaryota > Metazoa > Chordata > Chondrichthyes > Carcharhiniformes > Carcharhinidae > Sphyrna > Sphyrna mokarran. Next base: position 107,396,440 of record JAGIQG010000003.1, read on the forward strand.
TATAAAATAGATTCATTCAAAACTCTGATAGCAGCTGGGGAGAAATTGTTCTTGAGTCGGTTGATATGTGATCTCAGATATTTGTATCTTTTTTCCCAACGAAAGAAGGTGGAAGAGGAGCGGCATGGCGGCACAGTGATTAGCACTGCTGCCTCACAGCATTAGTGTTCCAGGTTCAATTCCATTTAGGTAATTGTCTGTGTGGAGTTTGCACATTCTCCCCCTGTCTGCATGGGTTTTCCCCAGATGCTCTACTTTCCTCCCACAAGTCTAAAGATGTGTCAGTTAGGTCGATTAGCCATGCTAAGTTGACTCTAGTATCAGCGCGATTAGCAGGGCAAATGCGTGGGTTATGGGAATAGGTTTGGGTGGGATTGTGGTCAATACAGACTCAATGGGCTAAATGACCTCCTTCTGTACTATAAGGGTTCAATGATTCTATTTAAATGTGTTTGTCCAGGATGTGTAGGATCCTTGATTATGCTGGCTGCTTTTCTGAAGTAGCGGGAAGTGTAGGCAGCGTCAATGGATGGGAGGTTAATTTGCGCAAAGGACCGGGCTACGTTCACGATTCTTTGTAGTTTCTTGTGGTCTTGGAATCATAGAAGCACTATAGTGCAGGAGGCCATTCCGCCCATCGAACTGCACTGACAACAATCCCATCCAGGCCCAATTCCCGTTACCCAATGTAATTACTCTGGAATTCCCTGACACAAATGGTCAATTTAGTCAGTCAACCTAACTAGCAAATCTTTGGACTTGAACCTGGGTCCCTCGTGCTATGAGGCAGCAATACTAACCACTGTGCTACCATGCCATCCTTTGTCAGAGCAGGAGCCATACCAACCTGTGATACATTTGGAAAGGATGCTGTAAAAATTGGTGAGGCTGCACAGACTTGCATTTTTTTTTGCTAGCACAGTGGATTAAGTCATCATCTGCAAGGATAACATTGAAAAGTCTTCCAATGAGGAGGGCTATTACTTATGTAATATTGATGTTTGTGCAGACAAACCTATATCTGCCTGTTCTTTTTAGCATCAGCTTGTTCACTCTGAAGAATGAACAAGCTGAATTTTGTATTGCTTGTTTGAAGTGTTTATGGAGTCCTGGAGAACAGTTCTTTCTTTTATTACTTACTCTGACTTTTTCTCCTTGCAGGAGAAGCAGCTCCAGGCTAGTTTTACTTATACTTTTATGTTATTAAATGTGAGTTATGTATCTGCTTTCAATGTACATACTATTCATGGTTGCTTTATATTGTGCATTGGATAGGTTATTTGAAGATTACCAATATAAGTCAATTTAAATGCTACTCCCTGGTTGTTACACAAACACTATAGTATTTCTGTTCATATGTAGTAACTTCATTTCCACCTAACCATTGAGGTTTTTTTTTATTAAATTTATCCCATACACCCACTGGGGAGACAATTTGGTTAGCAAGGTGGTGGGGGGCGGTGGCATTCCCCTGAACCATTGTGAAATTTTAACTCCATATTGTGCATCGGATATCATTAACAGATTCTTTGATATTATTGATAGCCAGATTGACAGGTTTGATGTCCTGCAAGGTGAGAGCAGCTGGAGAAGGGATGACAGGATTAAATGGATCTGAAACCTGATTGAAACTGAGATTGCAGATCTAGTTGCGGAAGGGTGGGAAGATCAGGGGCCTTGTTACTTGGAGGAGGTTTGAGGCTGAAGTCGGGTTGGTGAGATACAAGGCTTGTAGGAGATCTGAGGGGTCAGGGTCACAAGGAATTGGCAGACTATGCACATTAAAATCTTTGTATGGAAAAGCACTCTGGAATGTAGCAGTCCTTATCTTCCAGTAGTTGCTAGATTTTTCAAGCCTATATTAAACTGGAAATGGTAGATTAGGGAAACATCTGTGCCTCATTGTCAGTTGGGTTGCTGTCTTCGCTCCCCCACCCATAAAAACAAAGTAGGCAGGTTGAAGTTGGGATTCAGTTTTTTAGCACTTCAAGCTTCCAGTCAATCCAATCCACTCCACCCGTCTTTCTGTTGCAGGTAGTTCGCTTCCCCAACCCCCCAAAGTTCTTGTTCTTGCTTATTATTCTTAGATAAATTTGATGTGTTTCTTTGTTTCTCAATTGTCTTATAGCATATTAGTTGAGGCACTTTGAGGATAAACAAATACTAGCATTTCATGACTCACTTCAACAATTACTTTTTGTATTCACCTGCATAGTAACTTTGGACAAGTTTGTTGCCTCGATTGTTGCATTTTGAAGATTTATTTATTCAAAATGAGCATTTTCATAGGATGGGCTGGTGGAATCTGATTGAATATACAGTCTTGACATCCTTGCTTATCAGTAAAATTGCCCTTTAGTGTTCTTTTTCTTTTTATTTAATTTTTGAATACCATTCCACTTGTAATGTTGTTACCATTGTAGAATTTTTTTTATTTCAACATTATTAGTTTCAAAATGAAAAATAACAGACGAATCTTGATTTTGTTCCCATTTTTTGTTGTTGCTTGGTTTAGTTTGGAGTTCTTTCATGATGGGAAAATTCTCCCAAAACTCAATTTTGGTTTAACTATTGAATTCTTATAAGCTTAGATTTCTAGCAAGGATTTTGCTCATCCCCCTGTTAGTATTTATGTGTTGAGAAGTCCTAGTGCGTCAGCTGCTCTATGTTTACAGGTTAAATTGAGAAATTGATCTTCTGCATTTTCTTTCTGTCTTTTGGTTAGTTTTCTCCAAAACCTATAACAATAGCTCCCATTGATTCTCTTTTCCAAAGATCCATTGGTTCATCTTTATGTAAAATATTTATCAAAAGGATTATCTAACAACTCCATGAGAAGAACTTCAAACTATATTTTTGGCATTTTTATAGCAGTATTTTCGTAAGTTCACTAATCAACAAATTTTATACCCCAGTGAATCTGTCACTTCTCACAGTAAAGCATCTAATTTTGCTTTGATTTTCTCACTCACAGATCTAATATTAAAAGTTTTGTTAATTGTTTCCTTTCCTGTGATAAATATTGCAGAAGATCAAATTCAGATCAAAAATCATTCAAGCTACTGAATAGCATTAAATCAGTTGGAACGGGTAGTGTAAATAAATTCAACATTGAGTGACATAAGGACTAGAAGTAATTGCATCATGTACTGAAAGAGAAAAATAATGTACAATTCAGTATTGAGAAAAATGACAGTAATTCGGGGTTGAGTTTTGAAAACAATTTTCAAATATTGAAGCTGGCTGATCTCCTCTAACTCTCATAATGCTTTGAGAATCTCTGCTGATGATTACCCACCTATCTCGATCATTGTTTTTTCTGGACTGTGTCTTGTGATCAGTCTCAACATCAACTTTAATTTATGAAATGCCTTTAACGGAATAAAATGTCACAGGGTGATTTACATGGCCGCATAAAGACATTATGGCTGATGACCAAAAATTTGGTTCAAGAGGTAGGGTTACGAGAGTTTCTTACAGAAAGAAAATGAGGTAGAGAGGCGGAGAAGTTTAACTAGGTTATTACAAAATTTATAGCTTTGTCAATTGGAGACATGCCCGCCAATGGTGGACAGATTAAAACAGAAATGTTCAAGAGGCCAGTATTAGAGGAATGCAGATATTTCAGAGGACTATGTGATTGCAGAAGATTACAGAGATACGGAGAGGTGAGTGAGGGGATTTGAAAACAAGAGGGAATTTTTTAAAATTGAGGTGCTGCTTGACCAGGAGGCATTGTAGCAAGCAGTGGGGTGAATGGGATTTGATGCGAGTTAGAACACTGCAGCACTGTAGTTTTAGGTGTCATCAAGTTTATTGAGAGTAGAATGTTGGAGGGTGTCCAGGAGTGTGTTAGCATAATCGTTAATAAGTAACAAAGGAGGTTTTCAGCATCAGATTAACTGTGATAGGGGTAGAAATAAGTGATAACATGGAGGTGGATGGTGATGGAGTTGATTTTGGAGGGAATAAGTAGTGGATACAATCTCAATTAAGTAGTTTGCTTTGTCCTGGATGGTGTTGAGCTTCTTGAATGTTTTTGGAAGTGCACTCATACAAGCAAGTGGAGAGCATTTCATAACACTCCTAACTTTTGCCTTGTGGATTGGCTTTGTAGAAATGCTTGGCAAATCAGAAGGTAAATCACACACTGCAAGCCTCTGACTTGCTCTTGCAGTCATGGTATTTATGTATGTATTTTGATAGTAAGGGGAGGTGATTAGACTTTCTTCTGTCTGTTTTGATATCTTCTATTCATGTTACCTCATTCTGTGAGAGAATGTTATTGATTGGGTAATTGTTAGAGTGATGTGTTACCTGAATAGCTGAAACATGTACAGGCAATAAGAGGTGAGTGTAAAATTAGTAACATTGATAAATATATGTTTGAAGGTGAGGTGGATATTTGGCTTGAGTTCAAATGCTGGGTGAGTGATTTGGATCTGATACTTTGGACAGAATGAAATGCTGGTGGAATAATGGGTAAGAGAAATTATGTGAGATGCATTCATTGACTTTCACTATTCTCAAGGCTTTGTTATCAGGTTCTCAGATTCTAAGGCTGGAAATTGACCTCCCTAGTCACTTTCCCTCTGGGGATAGTCATTGAGGGCTTTATATTCCCCATGTCCTGTGGAACTGGTGTTTCACTTTTGTCGCTTTCCATGCCCAAGGCTTCCAGTGTTGCATTCCTAACCTGTGGCCTTTAGTTTGCTCTGATTTTCCATTTTGTTTACAATAGCAGTGATTTTTAAAGGCCTCTTGTAATTCAGTTTTTCTTTAAGAGGGACAACCTACCTTTTAAGAACAGGAGACTATAATTGCACCAGATATGTAGCACATTCTTCTTAGTTCTTTGTTGAGTGCAGAGGCAGGCAACAACATTTGAACATATGATCAAGCGTCACTAATCAGTAAATATTGTGGCAGTGTAACATGCTGCTTATCTTTACCTCAATAAGCAGAGGATACCCATGCAGACACGAGAAGAATGTGCAAACTCCACACACTGACTCAAGCTGGGAATCGAACCTGGAGCTGGGTATAATATGATATAACTTATATTTCTCTGCTTTCAAAAATATTTGATATATATGAAAGTGGTATTCTAGTGTGGTTTTAATAGTACAACTGAAAGTGAATTTTTCACAATAAAAGAAGCATTTGCAGTAACTGTCTGGTCCTCCATTTATAAACAATCTGACTTTAAATGAATGAAAATCACTTAAAAACCTATACCAAACCATTTTTAAGTTCATTGGTACATATTAGCCAGTTTCTTAATAAATCCTTTAGATGCCCTTCATACCCTAACAACAACATAGACCAAATTTTAGTTCCATGACTATATCCAGGCTATTGATTCTGGGTTTAATCTTCTCCCTATTTCATTTGTTGTCTGGCAATCACAGTGGTCCACACATTACAATATTCTTTGCTCCTGAGGGGACTGTCCAGTAATAAAGTTGGTGTTTATTAAGTGCAATTCTGTGTGCAGAGCTGCAGGCATTCACACAAATAAATTTATTTTCCCACCGTTTCTGCACTGAAGATGCTGTTTTTGTCAGCTGTGTAGTTCAAATATTTTCAGAAGGGAATAACATGCATGAGGAAACATTTGAAGCTGAAATTTTTATGGAGTTCTTAACCTCATTTCCCTTATTACTAGATTGTGGGTGTAAGTATCTGCTTTCGGTGCAATTAGGAAATGGACACAAATTTCACTTGAAGTTGCACTAGTTAATTTACGTTGAAAATTACTGACATAGCACAAATGTAAAAACTTCCATTAACCAGTGAAGTCAGCCAATGTAGTAACATATCATAGAAATTCTACACTGCAGAAGGAGGCCATTTGGCCTATTGAGCCTGCACAACTACAATCCCACCCACTATATATGAACATATTTACCCGCTAATCCCTCTAACCTACGCATCTTGGGACTCGAAGGGACAATTTTTAGCATGGTCAATCAACCTAACCTGCACATCTTTGCATTGTGGAAGGAAACCAGTGCAGCCAGAGGATACCCATGCAGACACGAGAAGAATGTGCAAACTCCACACAGTGACTCAAGCTGGGAATCGAACCCAGGTCCCTGGAGCTGGGTATAATATGATATAACTTATATTTCTCTGCTTTCAAAAATATTTGATATATATGAAAGTGGTATTCTAGTGCGGTTTTAGTAGTACAACTGAAAGTGAATTTTTCACAATAAAAGAAGCATTTTGCAGTAACTGTCTGGTCCTCCATTTATAAACAATCTGACTTTAAATGAATGAAAATCACTTAAAAACCTATACCAAACCATTTTTAAGTTCATTGGTACATATTAGCCAGTTTCTTAATAAATTAACTGTTTCTAAGTAATTGTTTGTCAAAGTATTTTCAGTATGTCTACTTGTGCTTGTTTGCCTAAGAAAAGAAGCTCAATATGGTGATGCTACTGGAAAAACAAAACAGCAGAAACTCACCATTCTTGTTATTTCAATTTTGACATGGCACTGTGACATTGTGGTTAATACTGCTGCTTCACAATACCAGGGATCCAAGTTCAATTCCAGCCTTGGGTGACTGCATGAGTTTCCTCCAGGTGCTACAGCTTCCTGCCCCAGTCCAAAGATGTGCAGGTTAGGTCGATTGGCCATGCTAAATTGTCCTTACTGTTAGAGAGATTAGTAGGATAAATATGTGGGATTATGGGGATAGGGCCTGGGTAGGATTGTTGTTGGTGATCCCTTCTGCACCGTAGGGATTCTTTGATTCTATGGTATGGGCACTTTTGCGAATAGCATTAACTTTGAGTGAAATTGTTTTTAAGCTACTATTAAAGATAACCAAAATTTGATTTCATAGAATCCCTACAGTGCGGAAGGAGGCCATCAATTCACATGGACAACAATCCCATGCAGGCCTTATTCCCATAACCCCATATATTTATCTTGCTAATCCCCCGATACTCAGGGCCAATTTTTCTTTAAGCATGGCCGATCCACCTAAGCTGCATACTTTCGTACTGTGGGAGCAAACTGGAACACCCAGAGGAAACGCTGCACATGAAAGGGAGAATGTGCAAACTCCACAGAGACACTGGGCCTAATTTTACCAATAATTTGCGCCCATTTTCAGGTACAAATTGGGCACAATGACAATTGAAATGCATGTGCATGCATTTAAATTGAATTAATGAACTGCCTGCACAACTTTATCAGCATTCCCCCCTTTACCACTACGTTTACCAATCTGGAACCACGCTTTTAGGGACCTGCTGAATGAAAGTCTGAGTCAGGTGCTCTAGCCTCTGAAGAGCATGTTTAGTGATTCCAACAGCGCTCTGACTCAGATTGGTGGTGGGGTTGGAGGGTGGAGACGGATCAGATCATTCTCTGGGTGAAGAGGGGAGGAGAGGAGTGAGGTCAGATCGTTGTCTGATTGGGGGAGAGGAGGAGGAGGTGGGTCAGATGTATCTCTGGCAGGGTGGAGGAGGGCTGATCGTTATCTGGTGATGGGGGTGGAGAAGGTGGGTCAGGTGTTCTTCTGGAGGGAAGAGGGAGTGAGGCCAGACCATTTTCTGGGGAAGGGGAATGAGGCGTTTGTTGTCGGGGGGGGAGGCAATGAGGCCAGATCGCTGTCTTGGTGGGGAAAGATGGGGGGGAGGAGGCGGGTCAGATGGATCTTTGGTGGGGGGAGGGCAGATGGATCTCTGGTGAGGGGCGGGGGTCTGCTGCCACTCTGCAAGCAATCAGTGGGGGGGGCAGAGGTGGCAATTGGTCTGGGTAGTGTGGAGTGGAAAATGGGGGCAGTGATGTGTTTGTGTGTGTGTGTGTGTGTATGTGTGTGTATGTGTCCCTTATCCACCCCCACATTACCCATATACACCACTACTCACCCCTTATCCATCCTCCCACTGGGGGCCTATCTGCCCCCCTCCCCCGAGATACATCTTATCCACCTCCCTGCTCCCGCCACCCCTCCAAGATATACCGTCATACTGCTTTTTGCTCCCGGGCTGCTTTCTGTGGCTCGGAAGCGATCTGACACGGATACGCTTTTTCCAATTCTTTTCTAACTGCGCATGCGCAATTTAGAGCTCCAATTGTTCAGTTAGCGTTAAGCTCCACTTACAAGTGCGAATTGAACTGGAGATGGCTGAGAGTATATGGGGGCACCTGATTCCTAAGTCGGATCTGTACTGTGCCCAAAATCGGCACTTAGAATGAAAATGGTAAAATTGGGCCCAGTGATCCAAGGCCGGGATTGAACCTGAGTCCCTGGCGCTGTGAAACAACAGTGCTAACCACTGTGCCATTGTGTTGCCCTGACATATGAATAACAGTGTTTGGCACTGTACAGGACAATTTTCTCTGATCACGCTAACAAAACCCCAGCAAAGCCTGTGCAAACTCTACCCGAAATGTTTTAAAAGGAGTAACACAGCTGGAATCAGAATCACAAAATTCAAATTGAATTATTCTGTTTCAGAAACCTGCAATCCTTATCTGTTTGATAACTGTTTAATGGACATAATAATTACGTTTGTAAGTGTTTGCTTACAAAAAATGGATTTGAATACAAGTACAGTAATATTGGGATTAGATGAGCCTTTGCTGTGCTATGTGACATATGTTTGACCTGAAATGATATAATGAATTAGAATGGCAATTAAAGTGTCCTTTGCCATCTTATTTCAAGTGATTGACGGATGTTTTGTACTGAGCTTGTAAATACTCCCCGGTGTTAAATCACACTTACTCTAGTTCCAAATACATGTCTAATGGTCCGTGACAGTTAAAATATACATTTGGTTGTAATTGCTAGCTGAACAGTGTGCAAAGTGTCACATCAAAGAATGATGCCAGTCACCTAGTTCAGTAAAATGGGGCTGACATAGGGCCACATGTTACTATGTTCTTCTCTAGATTTAGAATAAAATTGTGACAAAAAATAATTTCATGCAGTCATTAAGATTATGTTGGACATTGTACTGTTGCTTTTGATCTACACACCTGTCCTCGACCTGACAAATCTAATATTTGTCTGTTTACTGCCCAATATAGTGGATATTTTTGGAATGACCTCCAATCCTCTTGAAGGACAGGGAATTTTTGCAGGTTATTATAACTTTTTCTCTGACTGTATTTGTTAGTAAGTCCTCAAAGCTAAGCATATTTAGGAATATTGTTCAGCAAGAATAATATCATGCAGATAACCATATCATACAGCTTTGTCTTCCTTCTCACTGAATATATCTTCAGAAGAAGGGACAATGTGGGATGCAATACAATACTGTATTATCAATGTTCTATTGTGTGCAATAAAGAAAACCATTCCACATATCATAATTTTCATCTATCTGTCTAGGCTACTTTGCAATGCTAATTTTCAGTTTTGCATTAGAATACACAAAATAATCAGCAGATATTCATGAAGAACAATTTATATTATAGTGTCAGGGACCATTAATCATTTTTATTCAACATTTACTTCTGGAAAATTCTGTTTCCAAAAATCACAGATATTGCTCAGGAGAAGTCTTTGAAATAATGTTTCAGATTAATATTTTACTTCCGTTTGAATAACATAAACCGAATTCAAAGGAAAAAGCTATGAACGTAACCTTGTCTGCATAAATTAGCATATCTGAGTGTTGCGTATCACGTGTGTTGGTGACCCTGTGCCACATAACATTCTCTTTTAAATTGTATCCCAATCAGCCATGCAGTCTTACAGGGAATGAGCATGTTTTATGTTAGTGAGTACTTTCTCAGGGGACTGAGCAAGGACACTTCAGATGTCGTATTTTTCTCCGACCTATTTTATTTTAATTCAGATGCCAAAGTCTTCGAAAAATGGACTACTGAAAAATCTTAAGGGAACAAAAAAGTTATCAAAGAAATCAGCTCACAAGGTTTCTAGGTTAAAATTGCCTGCATTATTCTTAGTAACTGTTTTAGGTAAGCTTTGCAGGGAACTGAAATCGAGAATCTGTCTTATTCTGCTTCAAAGGATTCATTAACACAGCGCATTGGGAAGTTGTCCAGGAAGATAATAGACTGTATACCACATAAGTTAGAGTTGAACTTCTGTTTTCCGCTGTGTTTACATAAAATGCTCATTTCTTTAGAACTTAGTTAAATAGAATGCTGCTGTATATCTGAGGCAGAACAACGTGCAGCAAAGATTCACCCAAAGCAATGATAGATAAATTCCAACAGTTTTGTAATATTGAAAAGACCCATGCTTGAGTGCAAATTAGTTTTAGCAGTTCAGATAGCAGTGACAGATATCTTGTAATACATAATCAATGATACTGTGATTTTTTTAATCTCTTTTAATGGTTTGCATTGAAGGTGTGGACTGTTAGCAATGACTGTCATTAGCTATTTTTATATTTCCTGTTATTGAATTGCCAGTTATATATACAGAAAATAAATCTAGCATTGTTCTCCACTGATACACAGTTTTCCACACAAGTCTATTTTCTGCCATCTAAAATCTATTAGTTACTGACACATTAAATTTTCCTCATCCTAATTTCCAATCTAGTCCACATCCATACATATATTAGGAACAATAGATTCTTCTACTGATCATAATACTTCAACCTCTCAGATATGAATTTACTATGTATTCATAATATTGTGTCCTGGAAAGCAATAACTCAGATGCATTGGTAAATATGTTTCAAATAGACTATTTTAGCCCAATATCAGATTGATTAGTGCTTAGATCTGTTCACTGCAGAAGAATAATCCATTATTTGCAATCTTGTAAGAGAAGGGACAGTAGAAATGCCATTATTAATTGTCCCCTAGAGGGGAAGAAATTGTATTTACACATGAACATTAAAGGAAATTTTAAACAAAATGAGTAAACTATTTATTTCTGACAACACTAACTCTGAATATAAAGATCAAGACAGATTCACAAAGAATACCAACATCTCTTCTGAATAATTTGAAATAACCCTTTAGTGAAGTCTAAAACAATTCATAAAATACTCTATAAGTCAATACAAAATGATTGAAGTTTGGTCAAGTGAAAAGAACGACAGAACAAATTCAGTTTCAATTAATTCTGGAAGTAGTAATGGTCCTACAAATCAACTTTTCTATGAACTTTTCTGCCAGGTTTTTTTAGTCTAAGGTTTGAACTGAGTCATCATGTTTCTATTGTGAAGGATGATTATATGCAATATATTCTAATCTGGTTCTACATTGAATGTTTAACCTTTATGAAAAATGTAATCACGATGCATTTTAAACAGAAAAATAATGAGGCATGTCAATTGTGCAAATGAAGTAAATGGAGTGTGGAGTGGGACGCAAAATTGTCTTCTTTAGACCTTGAAACAGAACACAACACTTTGAGTGAATAAAAAAATGCAAATGAATATATTTAAATATTTTCAGCATCTTACAAAAGGATGGGTGCCAGTGCTTGTCCATGAATTGTTTGCGGACATTTCTGATGTTAAGTTGAAGTCTTGGGTGACTGCTTTGTGACTTTGGACCTTGTTCAAACATTTCAGCAAAATATAGCTGAGACTAGACATGCTAATTTTGATGTTCCTAACAACTATCACAAACTGACTTCCTTCTAACAGAAACAGTTATTATAATAGTCATTACACTTTAACAAAAAGATGTTTAAAGACCAGCATATATATGTTTGGATGCTATTTGGTACAATTGTAACACTTCCCTTGAATCCAATTGAATTTTTAAATTTACAAGAAACCCCCCATTTCCAAACTATCTTTAGGAACTTTATATTGCTTGGAATTTCATAAGTTCTGATTTGCAATGCAGTTGTTCAAACAGGCATATGAGTATCCATCTTGAAAATAGTCAAATTCTTTGACATCTTTAAGAGACAAAATAATGGTATTGATGATTAGAAACAAATGAAGAATACCTACCTGATAACGTGGTGAGCCTAACATCTATAGTGGATAAGTTGTTAGAAGATATTCTGAGAAACAGAATCTGCAGGTACTTAGAGAGGCAAGAATTGACTAGGGACAGTCAACATTGCTTTGTGAGTGGAAAATCATGTCTCACGAATTTGATTGTATTTTTTGAAGGGGTAACCACGAAGGTAGATGAGGGCAGTTCTGTCGATGTTGTCTACATAGACTTTAGCAAGGCTTTTGACAAAGTACTGCTTGGTAAATTGTTGCATAATATTAAATCTCGCAGAATTCAGGTTGAGGTAGCCAATTGGATACACAATTGGCTTGATGACAGAAAATGGAGGATGGTTGTAGAGGGTTGTTTTCAAACTGGAGGCCTGTGACCAGCAGTGTGCCTCAAGGATCAGTACTCGACCCACTGTTATTTGTCATTTATATTAATGATTTGGATGAGAATTCAGGAGGCATTGTTATTAAGTTTGCAGATGACACCAAGATTGATAGCAGAATGGACAATGAAGAAGGTTATCTAAGATTGCAACAGAATCTTGATCAATCGTGGCAATGAGCTGATGAATGGCAGATAGAGTTTAATTTTGATTAAAATGAGATAATGCATTTTGATAGATCAAACCAGAGCAAGAGTTATCCAGTTAATGGTGTTGGGGAAAGTTCTAGAACAGAACAGAGATCTAGGGGTACAGATTCATAAATCCTTGGAAGTGGAGTCATAGGTGGATAGGGTAATGGAAAAGGCATTCGGCATGCTTGCTTTCATTGGGCAGAACATTGAATACAAGAATCTGAACGTCTTGTTGAAGTTGTACAAGACATCGGTAAGGCTGTGCTTGGAATACTGTGTGTAATTTTGGTCACTTGTTTATATGAAGAATATTGTTAAACTAGAAAGAGTGCAGAAAAGATGTACAGGATGTTACCAGGACTTGATGGTTTCAGTTATAAGGAGAGGCTGAGAAGACTGGAATTTTTTTCCTTGGAGTTTAGGGGGCTTAGGGGTGATCTTATAGATGTCTGTAAATGAAAGAGGAGCATAGATAAGGCAGATAGTCAACATCTTTTCCCAAAAGTAGGGAGTGTAAAACTAGAGGGCATAGGTTAAGGTGAGAGGGGAAAGATACAAAAGATTCCAGAGGGATAATTTTTTCACATAGAGTGGTGAATGTCAGGAACAAGCTACTAGAAGTAATAGTAGAGGTGGATACAATTTTGTCTTTTAAAAGATAACATTGATACAAAAAAGATCCAGAAAACCTCAAGAGGTTATTTTCAAGCCCAAAACAATAGATACCCTTGTCAAATTCTGGTGGTGGGTACAAAGTGAAGAAAAATGAAAAATATGTACTTGTTAAGGCAAACAATGTCAAGCCAGCCAAGGAAATATGTTTAACAGACTGACCCAAGGAACTTTGTTAGGTTTCCTAATGTTTGAAGTCATCTGTATTACTTTGGTTTAGAAATAGCATGCAAATTCAGTCAAATTTGCAGATGATAAGCTGATCAAGAGAGGCAATACAGAGTCAGATGACAGAACTACAGAAGTGAGAGGATCAAGTTTGCAAATGGACTTGCAATATCGACCTAAGTGTTGTAGTTTGCAGGAAAGAAATGGAGGACATCCAAGTCACTGCTTTACATTGAATATTGCCGAAAAAAGATTATCAAAGCTTTTTATTTTGCATGCATCAGGATGATCACATGAATACCAATGTCAGGGGAAACAACAACTTTATACTGTGTGAGAAGAGAATGCTGACTGGTTGGTAAGTGGATTCGGATTGGTCAGACCATTGCCATGAAGAATCTACCAGCTGATGATGGGAGCTGGAACCATTTCATCAGCTCAGCAATTGTCCATTTTGTAAAACAGACAAAAAATAATTTTATAAGTTAGCCAGGCTGATGGAGACATAGAAATATTTTCCCTGTATTCTGATTGGGATAGTACACTTATCCATCAACCAGAGACTAATCAATCAATGAAAGACTTAGCAATCAATTTACTCAATGAACTAAAACTTACCAATTAATTAACGAAAGAAAACAAAGGTAAAATATACTTAGTGATACTTAACATCTTTGAATGGATGATCAATTCAGAAGAAATGGTAAACTCCTTCAACCCTTTGGACCAACAGGAATTTGCTTCTTTCTTCAGAAAGAAACTGCACTATCTGGGCTGCACACTGACAGCAACCCTGGGGCCAATGCTACCCTCATGATCCCCACACTGACGGGGACACCTCTATGACCCTGAAGATTTGTCAATCAAACTATTTTCCCTACTCTGTGTACGCAACAAAACGGATCCCAAAAGCCTTTTGCATACCTAAAATGCTATAACCCCACTTCAGCCTATTGTTGTTAATGGGTAATTGGTCAATGTTTTAAGGATTAATTTCATTGATTCTAGCTAGTTATGCACATTGACTTAAACATAAAACAATGGATTATTTTAAGATGTATGCTTTATCTTTGTATCACACAAGTGTCCCATTCATTAGGTCAGGACTGAGTCAGTCAAGCTTGGTGTGTTCTTCTGAGGATTAATATCAGTAGTTCATATTCCTTTCTCACAGCATCCGACACAGTGCTTTAAGTTTCTACTTTAAATCCTAACATGGGGATATTGGTACAGAATGTAATCTGACTCTTATTAACTACTTGATTATTAACTTCCTTCAGTTACAGGGTAATTGAGATACTTCTTTCTAATACAGTCATCGGCAGCTAGTTGATGATTACTTCACAGAATATATTAGATCAGCTTTTTATAACTAGCTAGACTTATGGAACCAAAAGGGTGCAATTACATAGTTCATTGTAGTCTATGGACTGCCAATTAATGGGAGAAACAAATCTGTAAGGAAATTACAGTCACACAAAAACATTAGAGTGGTTATAATGGGGGAATTTAGTTACCCAAATATAAACTGGGATAGTGGTAGTGTAAAGGTGGAGAGGGGTAAAGGTGGAGAGGGGTAAAAGTTCCTAGAGTATGTGCAGGAAATTTTCTACAGCAGTATGTGTCTGGTCCAACAAAAAAGGATGCACTGTTGAACTTGGTTCTTGGAAATGAGGTCATCCAAGGAAATCAAGTGTCAATGGGGGAACATTTAGGAGACAGTGAATATATTTTGTAAGGTTTAGGATGGTGGCTGAAAAAAGCAGTGGCAATCTATATTAAGAATTATCAGTCAAGAACAGAGTTTGGCCAGTTAGACTGGAAAGAAAAGTTGGCAGCAAAAACTGCAGCTGAACAATAGGCAACTTTTGGAACAAGTCGAGATATATTTCTTCAAAAGGCATAAGTACGGAAAACAAACCCAAAGCTCTCTGGATCAGAAAGCGGAAGAAAAAGTGTGCTTGTGATAGGTGTCAGGTAGAAAATACAATTGAAACCAAGAGGAATACAGGAAGTTTGGGGGTATGTGGGGAGAGGGGGGTGTTAAAAAACATGTTAGGGAAATGATGAGGGATTCTGAGAAAAGACTGGCACCCAACATAAAAGAGGAATCCCAAGGTTTTCTATTGGCATACAAATAGTAAAAGGGTGATAAAAGGAGGAATAGGGCCAAATGGAGGCCTAAAAGGCAATTCACACATGGAGGTAGGGAGCATGGCTGAGGTATTGCATGAATTACTTGCATTTGTCTTTATGAAGGAGGTAGGTCCTGACACTTGAAGGATTCAAAATTGATGAGGAAATATTTAATAGGCTGTTGATATTTAAAGCTGACAAGACTCCAGGACCAGACATGATGCACCCAAGCTTATTGAAAGAAGTAAGAGCGGAAATTGCAGTGCCACAGGTCTTAATCTTTCAATCTTTCCTAGACTCAGAGGAGGCACCAGAGATTTAGAAAATTGCAAACATTACACCCTTGTCTAAAAAAGTTTGTAAGGAAAAGCCCATTACAGACCTGTCAATTAACTTCAGTGGTGGAGAACCTTCTTGGAACAACTATTTGTGACAGAATTTGTAATCAGATGAAAAAAATGTGGATTGATTCAGAAAAACCAGCATAAAAAGGATATAAAGGGGAAACTGTGTTTACAAACTTGCTGGAACTTTTTGAAGAGTAACAGAAAGGAACAAAGAGGGTAATGCTGCTGATGTGGTGTACATGGACTTTTAAAAAACATTTGATACATTTCCACATAAAAGATTTGTGAAGAAGTTACAGCTCATAGCATAAAAGGGAAAGCAGCAATGTATATACAAAATTGTCTAAGTAATAGGAAACAGAGCACTGGTCAATGGATATTTTTCAGACTGAATACAAGTTTGTAATGGAGTAACCCAGAGTTTGGTATCGGGAACCTTGCTTTTCCTGACATATATTAATGATCTAGATCTTGATTTGCAGGGGACAATTTCAAAATTTGAGGATGTTCCAAAACTTGAATCATTGAAAACTGAAGAGGACAGTGTCAAACTTCAAAAGGATAGAAACATGTTAATGGAGTGGACAGGTTGGCAACAGATGAATTTAATGTGATTAAGTATGACCTTACGAAATGCATTTTTGTAGAAAGAACACAAACAATATAAAAAAGGGATTCAATTCTTAAGAGATTGCGGGACCAGAGGGACTTGGGGGTATCTGTGTGTGGCCAAACAGGTCACTTAAGATGGCAATTTACAAAAACGCTGGGACAGTTGGCCAAATATAGAGACACACAAAAAACCCTAAATGACAAAGATTAACAGGCTGCAACTCCAGACTACAGAAAACGCAGGAAATAAGCCATCCTGAAGACAATGAACACCCTCTGGTCAAACATACCAGATAAAGGGGTGCCTTAACCCCTTATTTGGGAGGGAGGTATGTGATTGACATGCCTCTAGCACCTACAGGCATGGTAATTGGGTAAACACCCCAGAGATCGAGATTGGTGTAGCAACACCCGATTGGACTCTATTGATCAGGGTGATCAAATCCTGATCAATTGATTGATAATAATCAAGAGACTTCCCAAAAAGTGCAAAACCAATGAGAGATAAAAGGTGCTGCACAACAGAAGGAACTCTCTCTCTCTCTCTCTCTCACGACCGACACAACCACAAGGACAAGGAAGAGGCAAGAACAGAATAATGGTGACCACCACCAGGAATTGCCACTATGAGGAGAGCCACCGCACTAACGATGGAAGGAAGACCTGAGCCAGAGCATCAGACCAGACTGAAGGACAAGACTACATCAGGGACGACAGAGACTAACATACGGATAAAGGCCAATGTCTGCCTGGGTACTTGCCAGTCATGCAAAAGTTAAGTCAAGATCTAGTATTGAACTTGATCTTTAGTATTTTGTAAATAACTTATATTGATAGTGTGGTTGATCAACATTAATTGTGTGTATGAATAAACATTGTGCTAACAAGAAGTCAACTCGCAGTTTCTTGTCCGCTGTATGAGGGTTAAAACGATGTGCATAGTTGTTGAAAATAGCAGGACAGGTGGAGAGAGCAGTTCATAAAGTATACGGTATCTTGGGCTTGAGTAATAGCGGCATAGTGTATAAGAGCAAGGATGTTATGCTGAACTCAAAGAAATCACTATTATGACTCAACTGGAATGTTGTATCCAGTTCAGGCACCACACTATGGGAGGAATGTGAACACATTGGAGAGAGTGCCGTAAAGGTTTACAAGAATGATTCCAGGAATGAGAAACTTTAGCTATGAGAATAGATTGGAGAGATTGTGTTTGTTCTCCTAAGGAAGAAGAAACCTATGGTGAGAATTGATAGAGTTGTTCAAAATCATGAGGGGGCTGGACAGAGTAGACAGGGAGAAAGTGTTCCCACTTATAAAAGGATCAAGAATGAGAGGGCACAGATATAAAGTGATTTGCAAAAGAATAAATGTGATGTGGAAGAAAACAATTCTGTAGTGAATGGTTTGGGCCTGGAATGCACTGCTTGGGAGTGTGATAGCAGGGCATTAATTGAAAGAAAATCTTTAAGATGAAATGATCTAATTAAGCAAGTGCGCTAAAACACAATAAAATAAAATCTAACATATATGCCAGTTTATGTCAAGCAAGTCTGTTATCCCATTGTTATCTTCCATCACCACCCTATGACACTTCTCCAGTATATCCACATACTGCAGAAAGTGTTCGTGAAATTTGCCTATTTGGTATTCTGTACTGCAACCATATGTAAAACAAGAATTTAAAATGCAAGACTGATGCCTGTATCTTAACAAATTTCCATTCTAAATTAGCATATAGTGGCTTTAAATGAGCTGTTCAGATATACAAACTTAGGGACGTAAGTGTGATCTAAGTATTGTTAATCGTCCAAAGTAATATTTGCATGAATTTGTTTTGACGACACAAAATATCTGTAAGTTCTATCACTCTTTGTTACACAAGAAAAAATTGGTTTCTTGAGTTCAGCATTAAGTTTAATCAGGCATTATAAACTTTGGCTGAACTCTGGCAGTCAAACAATAAGAGACTCCCATTCATTCCCTCAGATATTTGAATTCAAATGCTTTTAACAGCACTTGTGCAATTACACAAATAAATTGTAGGGCTTAGTTAGAATGCAGGCCTTAGAACGTTAAGCTTCAGTCATTTTGAAATTCACTTTCACTCTAGTTATCATATTTATAATGTCATTGTGCAACATTACTGTTGTCAGTATCTAAAGATAGGAGGTGTACAGTGCAATTTCAGATTGTACAATACATGCCAAGAGGTAACTTGCATCTGATTATGCGCTCTGTAATGTGAAGGTAGATAATTAAAGATATGTTATGTTGGACATAATTGAAATTCATGACTTGCTGACCTAAAGGATAATGACAAATCGCTGATCACAAAAGGAGCTAGTCGCTTGACTTTTGAACCTAAATGAACCTAAATAGCAAGATTTTGCTCATCTGTCCTAATGTTTACTCTTTGGCTTGGGTCTTAATTTTTGTCTGGTTATTCTTCTGAGAAGAAATTTTTGGTTGCAGAAAAAACCGTATCCAAATACAAAATAACTACTAAATTTTCAGAACCATGTTAAAAGTCTGTTTGAAAAATTAAAAAGGAAGCTAGTAATTAGTGTTACAAGAGGTTTAATGCAATGGCACCAAGTTCTCTGCAACAATAAGAAATGCAAAATCTACAGGAAATAACAGGATTGAAGCACATAATGAACAGACATAATAAATTTTCAACAATTATTTCCATGCCATATTCATGACTAAGTCAGTGGAGTCATACTCTCCACAACAAGAAGTTGATATTATTCAAATTAAGATTCTAGGCTAACTTAAAGAGTTCAAATCATATTGAATCCTCAGAATGAATGACAACCAATCCAGGGAATTAAGAGAAATAAAGAATTAGACTTTTAACAGTCATGCTGAGAAAGTATTAGTTATTCTGGAAATTCAACTGAATTAGAAACATACTAATGTACTGCCACCTGGAAAATTAGATTCATCAATTTTACATTGCTAACAGGTAAAATAATAGAATCAATTATCAGAAGAAAATTTTGACAATAATAATGGAGTAAATAGTTTAAAATACGGATTCTGTCTGGTTAACCTTGTTACTTTTTTGTGACATCCCGAATAGATTGTGATTAATCCTAAAGCATAATGTATTTCAACTTCTAACCCTTTGAAAAAAATGTCCTACATTAAACAGCATCTAACTTTAAATCAAGACAAAACTCTATTTTCATCCCTCTGTCCACACAGGAAAGTGATGACAGAGTAGAAGAACAATTGCATGTCCCTAAGGTTAATGGCTGTTACTAATTTGCACCAACATCGTTGATGCAAGAATTGATTAAGTTTGTAGATAACATGAGAAAAGGTTAAGTTAGAGGAAATAACCAATGGCCTACTAAATCAATTAGGTAAAATTTGTAAATGGGATGCATAGTGACATATTAAATTTAATACAGCTACATAAGTACAGGATACTGTATATTCCAAAAAGTGTGATATTTGAAAGAATTTTTTTAAAAACCTTGGATTTATATTGCATCTTTCATGACATCAGGATATCCAAAAGCACCTTATAGCCAATGAAATATTTTCTTGAAATGTAATCACTGTTATTGACATGTGTGAGTGCCATAGACCTAGCTAACTTGAAGTCGAATGAGATGTAGACACAGACTTTATGCTTAATGCATATGATCACTGAGAGAGTTTGCCCTTTACAGCTCTCCTATCCCAGTCTGTGTTAGGATAATTGAAGTTGCCATTATCACCAATTTGTGATCCTTGCATCTTTCTGTAATTTGTTCACAAATTTGTTCTGCTATCTTTCTCGCTATTTGGTGGCCTATAGTATAGCTTAATAATTCCTTCACTGTTTCTTAAATCTAATTAAATGGATTCTATCTTTGATCTCTCAACTACATCACCCCTCACCATTGGTGCAGTAACTTACTTGATCAATGTTATCACTTCTTCCCTCCTTTTCTTTCCATACCACCTAGTAAGGGATATTAAGACCACAATCTTTCCCTTTCTTTAGGCAAACTGTCTTTATTTATACTTCATCATGGTTCCATGTGATGACTCATATTTGCAGTCCACTTACTGTATTTGTCAAGCTACGTGCACTTATTCATATGCACTCCAAAATCTTTTGAGACTGCCTTGCATTTTCCTGTGCACTTTGATTCTCCTCTCTAATATTTCATTCTGATTCCGAACTATTGCCAAATTAATTTAAACTCTGCCACTTAGCTTTCACAAGTTGTGTCTAACTAAAAAACGAAATTAAACTTCAACTAGTTACTTTTTGATCAGATAAACTTTTCCAGTTCAGTGTAGTCATGGCTATTGCACTTAAAATTGATGTTTACAAGTTCCCTTTTGATAGTTGTTAGCTTGTCTGTCATATTATAAAACAATAATTTAATTTTATGACTAGAATTGAAGCAAACAAACCCTCCCTGGACTTGCTCAAAATAAGAGAGAAGTAAACTAATATGTTTGCACTCACTTGTCCTGAATAATGTCTGTAAATTGATCTCCAAAAAAGTAGATGGCAGGTGAGGACTGGATTGCAACATTCCCCACCAGACAGCTTTCATTTTCACTGTATTTTTCAGTTCTCAATTTATCAGAGAGATTGGCCATCATCCCGAATATCTGCAGCTTTCAAAATAGATAGTGGAAGCAGTGCTCAGTCACATAAAACCAACAATGCTAGAACCTTAGTAGATATGGAATATCGTCAATTCTATCAATTCCCATATCTCAAATAACCTGATGCTTTTTAACACTTTGTAACATCTTTTTTATTTTAGTGAAGAATAGACACTAATATTGTGCAAACAGAACAGAAAAATTACAGCAGAAGTCCTAAGGATTATAGCAGAAGGAGTAATTGTCTGTCAGAATTTTTCATATATCCTTTGAAAATATTTTTTCCTGTAAAGTATCCTTGTAACCTTAATTGTTTGGTAGTTAAGAAACAGTGCTTTTCATACTTGATGCATTTACTCCTGTCGTACATTCACAATTCAACTCTTGCTATGTTACAGCTCTTGGTTGGACAATTTATTCTTGGGGCCATAGCTCTATTGAATCAATAACTGGTTAGGAAAAGAGTCTGGTTTCATTGGTTCACTTTGATAGAATCGACCTTGGAACCGATTGGAACACATTTTAAAATCAAGGTTTCTATGTTATACCAGTTCATGTTGTTACCTAGTAATGAAACAAGGGAGGAATGACAACTAAAAATCTTGAAGTACTTCACTCTTCATGTGAATTGTATCATCAACATAGTGTAATTTTATTGCTATTACTTACTTTAATGTGAGATGGATTCATGCATTTGTAATATCTTACAAAGTACTTCATACTCTTTATGTGGATTGTGTCATCATTGAGGTGCAACAGTACTCTTTAGGATGAGGAAAAGGATTCATGCATTTTAAAAATAATTCCATTTGCTTTTAAAAGAAACCTCATTATATCTTTCATCTCCTGAATATAGACTTGTGTTACTACAAGTATTGTTTTACCCCCTCATACATTATGCTATTTGATCAACTTCAGAAGTAGTAATGTTGAGTCTCCCTGTCTACATAATACCTCCATAAACATATACATCAAAAATTGCTGGACAGTGATCAAAGGCAGCAATATTTGTTTGTTTTATTCTCTCTAATTCACAGATCCTTTTTAAATGAAAGCCTCTTATTTGAAGTTGGATGATGATGTACATTATTCTGTGCCAATATGTGTCTTGTCCTCCTGCCAATGTCAGTTTGATTGGCATCACTCTTTATGTCATCCAGTCAATTTTTCCTCTTTGTCTTTTATGTCTCAATGTGAATACATTGCTTAGATGTCATTTTTGGCCTCGACTCAGTGATAATATTCTCTCACAAGTTCAAGACCCCACTCCAGAGATTTGAGCACATAATCTAGACTGGCCCACTATGCCACACTAAAGGAATGCCATATTTCAGAACATTAAACCTAATCCCTGTAGTAACAAGCCCCTTTAAGTTTTGAGTGCCTGGAGGATCATGTGACCCAATCACCCAATGGGACAGGAGCACATGAATCCTGGGGCTGAGTATTGGTTTTTTACTATCAAAATTGATCCCAGAGCTGAGTGGAAAAGGCACATATTGAATCGCACTGAGTTAGCTAATAAATAGTTGTTGTTAACGTAGTGACCGCTAATCATTATAGTTATTACATTGGCAATGAGGAAAATAAAATTGCAGTTAAAAATGCGAAAGAGAGCTCATTTGAAACAGTCCAGCTTAAGTCCACTAGGGTCTAATCTGTAAAGTGGAAGTCAGCAACACGACTATCTTTGTCAAATTAGATCCTCATTTGATGCAAATTCCAAAGACTGGGTACAGTATGTGGAGCGTTTGCAATATTTTTTCCAGGACAATGAAATAGAGGGAGAGGATAAGAAGAAGTTTATATTGCTTTCTGTGTGTAGGATCCAGATATATAATTTGATCAAAGATTTATCAGCCCACGATATGCTCCTGATATCAAAATAGTTGCTGAGCTACTGGACCTAATTAAGGGGCATTATCATCTAAGTCCTCAGTAATTTTGCAAAGGCAAATATTCAACTCAATATAGAGAGCCTCAGGAGAACCAAGATTAGCAAATGCTGAGAGTTTGGATCAGAACTCAGTGATATGTTGACTGATAGATTAGTGTGGGCTGTAACTACTGCAATACAGAAGAAATTGTTAGCAGAGTAAGATAGAATCAAAAGAAGCTGGAATTGGCTCTAGCAATGGAAAGCCCAGAACAGGTCCACCGGGTTTGGCAAGAAGCTGATATGGGTAAAAGGAGAACTATTTTGAAGCCAAAATAATTCAAAAGTATAGGAAGTACAGCCAACAGCCTAGGAGTAATGCAGAGTGCTACTGACGCAAGAGGAAATCACTCCCAGGAAGAATGCTGATTCAAAGAAGCAGAATGCTTTGCATGCAGGAAAAGAGGGCATATAAAGCACAAATATAGCAATAAGTAGTGTTAGTCTGCCCAGTACAAACAGGGTGAATAATCCAGCTCCAGTACAGAATAGGGAGAGTCGTCCAGAAGGTGAACAAAACATTTTATTAGTAAATAACATAAAGGTGGGCAAAGTAGCCCCAGTGACAGTAGTTTTTTTTTGGTGAATGGCCATCCACTAAAGATGCACATGAACAAAGGGGCCTCAGTCACGTTGTTGAAGAGCAAACATACTGGCTCAAGCTCTGAGGTTGAAGAACACAAAGCTATACACTAGTGAAGCCATTCAAATCAAAGGAATGACCATGACTCCTGTCAACTACCATTGATTGTGGTTTCAAGCCGAGGATCAAGTTTGATTGGGCATGAATGGCTCCAGGGAATCAAATTAAACTAGATGGATATATTTAAAATAAATGAGGGGGGTCCTGCATGAAGTCCCCAGAAGATGCCGAGAAGTATTTCATGAAGAGGTAGGGAGGACCAAAGATTGAAAGACAAAGATCCATGTTGATCGTGAAGCTACCCTCAGATTTTATAGGGCTAGACTTGTGCCTTGCTCTTTACATGAAGAAGTTGAAACAGAGGCTAAACATTTAGAATACCTGAGCATCATTTGGCCTATGCAGTTATCAGAGCGGCGGCATCGATTGCACCAGTATCCAAACTAGACAAGCTGACGGTAAACCAGGTTATGCACCTGTAAAGGAATCCCATTCACAAAATAGAGGATTTGTGCTTGAAGTCGGCCGGGGATCTAAAGTACACCAAGTTGGATATGAGCCATGCTTGCCAGCAATAGAGCTGGATGACAAGAGAGTACGCCACCATCAACACACACAATGGGTTACATCGGTACACAGTCTACCATTTGGAATCTTGTCATTTTTCAATGGAGAGTTTGCTGCAGGATTTGTCACAAATTTGTCATTTACTTAGAACATTTTAATGACAGGATCCACTGAGGAAGTGCATTGAGCCAATCTGGACAAAATCTTGAAGAGATTTCAAAAAGCAGGAATATACCTGAAGAGAGATAAGTGCACCTTGCAAGCAAATGAGGTGACTTAACTAGGTTATAGAGTGGAAGCATAGAAGTTACATTCTATGGAGGACAAAGTACGCACCATTAAAGAGCTCTTAAGAATGCCTTAGAACTCAAGTTCTTTCTTGGGCTAGTCATCTACTATGAATGATTCCTCCTAAGTCTATCACCATTGCTGGCACGTTTGCAAGTACCATTGAAGAAACAATAGAGGTAGTACTGGAAAATACTACAAAAAGAAGCTTTCAAACAAGTAAAACATGCACTTCAATCATCATATCTGTACATTTTGACCCTACTAAAAAGTTGGTTCTCACTTGTAATGCATCCTTATATGATGTCGGAACTGTGTTATCCCATAAGGTGGATGATGGGTCAGAGAGACCCATTGGATATATATCAAGAACACTTTCAGATATGGAAAGAGTATTCTCAAATTAGAAAAGAAAATCTAGCTCTGATGTATGGTATTAAAAAATGTCACCAATATGTCAATAGGAGACAGTTCACTGTCATAACTGTTAGTGCTTTTTAAGACAAAGCAATTCCCCCAATTGTATCTGCCAGAATACAACAATGGATATCAATATTGGTGGCTTATGAATACACTTTTGAACACAGATCGGGACACACATAACCCTTGCAGACATCCCAGTCTCCTGTTATCAGAAAGCACACCAATTCCTCTAGTACCTTAGGAGACTGAAATGCTCTTAAACTTTAGAAACATAGAAAATAGGAGCAAGAGGAGGCTATTTGGTTGTTGTTATTAAAAACTGGTGGTCGCCAATCATTACAATTATCACAGTCCCCGTTTGTCCAATCAGATAGACATAAAAAATGACATAGCTCAATTCAAAGAAGAGCAGAAAAATTCTTCTGGTGTTCCGGCTAACATTAATCCCTCAACCAAAATTCTGTAGCAGATGGTCATTTAATTGTTAATTGTGGAATCAGACTGTGTGCAAGTTGGCTGCCACATTTTCTGTTTCAGTGGCTGCATTGATATTGTTTCAGTGGCTACATTTCAAAAGCACTTCATTGGCCATAAAGCACTTCCAGACATCCTGTCGTTATGAAAGGCATATTATAAATGTCCTTACTTAATCCAACTTTTCTTTCTTTCCCTCCATTTATGTGAACAAAGTATTAGGATTTCCATTTATTTATCTTACTGAGTTTATTCTTCTGGTTCTTAGCATTTTAGGCAACTATTTAATACTTTCTCTATAGATCTTGGGACACAGAAGGTTCCCATATTTCAAAAGATTGCAGCATTAATGTGTGTCCTTTCCATTATTTGGGCTTTGTACCTTAAAAAGCTGCTGACTCTGTTGTAGACTGTTGCAGCCCTTGCTTTCTTCATTTGTATATCAATTCCTATTAACTTTCACTGCACATCATTTATTGTTGAAATTCAACTTAAGGTTCCTTAATTCATAGGAGCGCCACATTGGTTAGCATTAGTGCCTGACAACACCCAGGACCCAGCTTCAATTGTGGCTTTGGGTCACTGTGTGGAGTTTGCACATTCTCCCTGTGTCTGCACGGGTTTCCACAGTGTGCTCCAGTTTCCCCCACAGTCCAAAGATGTACGGGTTAGGTTAATTGACCATGCTAAATTACTCATAGTATCAAGGAGATTAGCAGGATAAATATGAGTGGGATTGCAGGAGTAGGGTCTGGAATTGTGGTCAGTGCAGAATCGATCAGCTAAATGGCCTCCTTTTGCACTGTGGGGATTCTATGATTCTATTCTATGATATTGTGTGACTGATCTTTCAACATTTATGAAACAAAAACGAAATGCTGGAAAGACTCAATAAGCTTGGCAGCATCTGTGGAGAGAGAAACAGGATTAATGTTTTGAGTCTAACATGACTATTCTTAAAAACTGTAATCTTCTCTTGTCTTCAGAGAGGAGTATGAAATTGCCAATGCAGCTTAAACTATTACATTATTCTTTCCCAATTTTCAACTTGTATGCTCCCTTTATTTCACATGAATTCTGAACAAGTGATGGAGAAAATCCATTCTTCTTGAACAAATTTCTCCATCCTGAATTCTACAGAGTCCTTTCACTGGTTTACTTTTCTACAGATGTTTTTAACAAGTATGGCAGTGCTTTAGGAGAATTCCATCCCTATATTGCCTTGTTTAGTCCAGGAGTGCTGCATCCAGCTTTAAAAGTCACACCACCACAAATTCATGTTGGGTGGTACAATACAGATCAAAATTTGTACTGGAAATCTTCATGGACTAAATGGGGTCTTTAAAAAAATCTAACTTTTCCAATAGTTTGAAATAATAGATTAATTAAAATATACAGATGTCTCGTTGTTTACAGAGAAATATCTCCAATGTAAATTAATGATTAGGGTGCATTCAGATATAATTGAGGGACTTGAACTCATTTGTAATTCATTTTTGACCATCTGTTCTTTTGTACAATATGTACAAAAGGAAACCATTTCCCCCTTTTGTTTTCCTTCATGAAAAATGTATGTCATTGCACTAGAGTGAGCTGACTATAGGAATGAGTAGAATGCAAAGAAGAACAATGATTATATGGTGTCACAGGTATGAAAAAAAAACAAAAGATGTCTTTCAGAGACCTAGGATGAAAAAGAAAACAATCTGCATGTGAGGATGCAGAGGAGATTTACAAGGATGTTGCCAGAAAATGAGAATTTCAGCTGTGAGGAAATGATAGAATAGGCTAAGGTTGTTTTCTTTCAAACAGAGAATGTTTAATTGAGATGTATAATAATGAGGAACCTAGCTAGAAAAGATAGCAAAAAGGGTACTAAATGGGGCATTGGTTTAAGTTTATTAGTGTTACAAGCTTACATTAACTCTGCAATGATGTTACTGTGAAAATCCCCTAGTTGCCCCAGTCTGACGCTTGTTTAGGTATTCTGAGGGAGAATTTAACATGGCAAATGCACCTAGCCAACACGTTTTTCGGACTGCGGGAAGAAATCAAGCACCCAGGGGAGAATATGCAGCCTCCACACAGACAGTGACCCAAGCTATGGAATCGAATCCAGGTCCCATTCACTGTGAGGCAGCAGTGCTACCACTGTGCCACCTTAACATAATTGGTCACAATATTAGAGAAATGTTGAAAAACCTTTTCACCCAGAGGGTGATAAGGGTCTGGAACTCGCTGTTTGAAAGACCCTAGGCTTGTATATGTCAAGCATCACTAACACAATACTGCCTTAAAATACAGATTCCCTTTTGGGCTGTAGGCAAGTTTGATGCCTGATTAGTGACACCAGACACTGTTAGGAGGCAGAAATGGACAATAGAGTGCAATGTTCAAGGGTGACTGCTATTACTAAACTTACTGTTGTCTTGCAGCATGGAGTAGTTAGGAGGTCAGAGGACCAGTAGCCTTCTGGTGCAGCAAATAGTCAATGATATTCAATCTACTGTGTATTTTACTTTGACAGAAACACCCCTTAATGGCTGCACGCATTGTTCTGAACATCTAAACACTGACGTGCAGCAGACTGCTTTTACCGACCTATGATTTAACAATTGCTTTCTGGTTGAACCCAGTTCATTAACAAACTCTTCTAGGCTGTTAATTGAAAGCAAGTGGCCCCACACCCCTTCACCATGCTAACAAGGAATTCCAGAGGTGCAGAGGTATGACACACCATTTGGGAGTGCTATTTTCACGCGTTCACGAAACACGCCATAGGCAATTAAAACTGCTGTATGATATTTCAGTACATATTAATCTGTGAGATTGAGTCGGAAAAAAAGACTATACCCTTGATTTTAATTTGGGACAGGATTCCCAAGTGGCGGTTCATTTGTTCTGGCAGCCTGGCAATTTCTTGAGCCTAGTGATCATTGCCTAATTGTGACCTACATTGTGCTTGTTCACAGTTTGTTTAACTGAGAAAGGCATTCCCCCATCCCATCTTTGTCCAGTCTCTGTGTTGTAAGTTTGTGGATTAATAGTCTCTGTTTGTAAGTTTGTGGATCAGTAGTGCTTTGTAGCTTTTCTTTTGCTTGCTGAACCATTGAGATCGTTTCACTTTTTTCAAGTAGATGCTGTCTGACCTCTTGGCTCTTTTTGTGTTTGAAGGACTGTTGAACAGTAATACCCTGCATGTATCATTATTTATTCTTGAACAGTAAAAGACATCGTGTAAGAACAGCCATGTTTGACACAATTGGCACATAGATCAGATTTTCTTTTAAAACACGAGGTTGTGTTGATTGTCTAATGATTCTGTCATTGCAAGAAGAAGCTTGCCTGTTCTCTATCCCCATGCCCTGTGGAAATTCTGTCAGTAAGCTTAAAATCTATTCAAGTGACTATAACAGGACAAACATCAGCATATTGAAGAGGTATATTATTCTTACCTATGAAATAATTTTGATGAACTTTTACATTTTTTCTTTATAATGTTTGTTGAATTGAGGCCAGGGAATAAAGAATGTTGCATATGATACTGGGAAGAATAAGTGGATCTCAGTTGAAGGTTCACTGGATCTTTTGATGAACGTCTGTTAAAAATGATTGAAGCAAAAAAAAAAAAGCTGGGTATATTTTCCATATTTGGCCCATATTTCTCAGAAATAGGCAATAACATGACTTTCATTTTGCCTGGAAATTGAAGAAGACTTGAGTGCTTTTGGTTGAACAACAACAGTAACAATTTGCATTTTTATAGCATCCCAGTAAATTCCAAAGATTCTCCACCTCCAGGCTATCTCTCTCTGTGTTTGTCCCCAGCCTACAGCAGAACCTGGTCTGCAGTTGTCTTGGATTTCCCCACCACTGGACCAAGACCTCACTCTGCTGGGAATGGGTGATGCTTGAGATGCAATGATCACCCCAAGTTAAAAGAATTCACGCACATGCATTTAGGTGGAAGTAGGCACTTTTCAATTACACCATATTGCCTTCTGACATAGAGAACCAATTTTCAAGATTGTGTACAAATCTGAATTACATTTGTTTGTTTCCCATTAAGCTCAGTTTTAATCTTTTCTGGAAAGGAATAATTGATTGAAATTCATCAAAAATATTCATTGGTTTCCTCATGTTTATCAGAAGTAAACGTTTAGCTTTTAAGGTGCGTGTGTTTAATCTGAAGTGTTTTTTTCATTGAGAAAATCCTTCAAATATGTTTAAGAAGAAAAGCTTTATATAAATTCAGGACAGAAAATTTTGATCGGCAAATTTGTTACACCTTGTACGGATGTCAGGTGACAGAAAACAATATATTAAAAAAAATGCTTCATAGGCCCAAATTTTCCAATTAGAGGTTGGAAACTGGCTACCTACCTTCCTGTGATTTTTCTGGCCAATCCTCTGATGATGGACCCTGCAAAGCTCACTCAGCGCAGGGAACCTCAGAAGCAGCAGTGATGAGAATCTATCAAAAGGCATTCCCCTTTTTACAGCGCAAGTTTAAATATTCAAAACCTTCCTAGTATGCTAGTGAATTGGTGAATGTGTATGTGTGCAAGTAAGTAGGATGGATGAGGTAAGTGGATAAGGAGATAAGGTGGCTGGTAGAATGATAGCATAGCAGGATGATGAGGTTGAACCAGGTTCAGAAGGAGTTGGGTGATGGAGGTTTGTCAAATCATATCAAGGGATCGAGGTAATTGGATGGTGGGTGTAGTCAGGTCTGATTGGGGAGGTTGCTCAGGAAGAATGAGATGCTGGAGGCTAATCATGTCAATTGAAGGGTCAGCAAGAAAGTTGCATGATAGGAATTAGTCAGATTGGATCGGGTTGTATTAGGATGCCATAAAGTCATAGAGTCATAGAGGTTTACAGCATGGAAGCAGGCTCTTTGGCCAACTTGTCCATGCTTCCCTTTTTTTTTGCACCCCTAAGCTAGTCCAATTGCCTGCACTTGGCCCATGTTCCTCTATACCCATCTCATCCATGTAAATGCTTTTTAAAAGACGAAGTTTACCTGCCTCTACAATTACCTTGAGCAACTTGTTCCAGACATTCGCCAGTCTGTGTAAAAAAGTTGCCCCCTGACTCTTGTATCTGTCCCCTTTCATCTTAAATCTATGTGCTCTAGTTTTAGACTCCCCTATCTTTGGGAAAAGATATTGACTAACTACCTTATCCAAGCTCCTTATTATTTTATAACCCTCTAAGGTCACCCTTCAGTGTCCTCTGCTCCAGAGAAAAAAGCCCCAGTCTATCCAGCTTTTCCCTATAACTCAAGCCATCAAGTCCCAGTAACATCTTAGTAAACCTTTTCTGCTCTCTTTCTATAATAGTGTGACCAGAACTACACATAGTATTCCAAGTGTGGCCTTACCACACTCCTAACTGCAGAGTGGCAGCGGAAGCCCCCACTCCCAATGATCACCCCCATATGCAGGAAACCTGGCAACTTGACTTGCATAGGCTGGTGAACAGCAGTTTGTGCCTATCATCTGGAGCATCCGTTACCGGCCCCACCAAAGTCAACCCCTGTATTCACCTTACCCCCCTCCACCACCCTGGACTTCTTGAACCCAACATTCTGAACCTCTTGCACCCTCCCCTCCCACTTTAGGAGTGATATGGGGGTGATCATTGGGAGGACAAAGGCTGGCACTGCCAGGGTGCCCATGCCCTTGAGGGCAACCATCCTGCTGCCCGAATCCTCACTCCAGTGGGGTCAGGCTGCTCGTTCCTAAAGTGGGGAGCTAGTGTAATCACCGCTGGAAGTGAAACACTCTGGCGGGGAGGAAGATGCTAGAAGGCCCAGAGAATTCAATCCTGGGTTTGTTAATTACATTGAAAGCAGATTTAAAAATATATTAAAATTACTTAACTGGTCTTCCCACTGGTTTCCTGTGCAGATCCAACGGCACCAGAAATCTGGCACTGGTAGATATGCTCACCGCAGGAATGCATGTATGAATCCTGTGCATGCCCGGCCACATGATTCTCCCATCCCGCTGCACTAGAAAATTAGCATGGTGAGGTGGGAGAATTGCTCCCTGCATGTTTTTTTTTGAATGAAGGATGAGGAACTCTGCAAAAGTATTGATGAAGTTATTTGGATATATTTATGTAGAGTTAAAGATGTGTTTTTGAAACAGCTGTGAACAGCAGATACAAAACATGTAACTTTGTACACATGTTTCAGGTCCTGGAGTTTCAGTTAATAATTCTTTCATGGGATATAAGCAGCATTGGCAAGCCCAGCATTGTTACCCATGCCTGATTACCTTTTGAAAAGCGCCATTTTGAGGATATACCTACAGTAGCGTTAGAAAGAGAGTTCCAAAATTTTGATCCAGTGAGTGAAGGAACAGTGGTATAGCTGCAAGTCAGTATGATATGTAGCTTGGAGGGGAACTTGCAGGTGGTGTTCCTATGCCTCTGTTTCCCTTGTCCTTCACATGTTGTTGAAGGAATTTGTTGAGTTGCTGCATTAAATATTTTGGATGGTCCACAGTGTTGTGTTCATGCACCAGTAGTGGAGGGAATGAATGTTTAAAATGATGGATGGATTGTGAAATGACATGATACACTGAAAGGAAATGCAGTGTTTTTAATTGCAGTAACAGAAAATTCTATAGTCTCTTGTTTGAAAGGAAAAGCCCTTTGAATGTCCTTCCATCTTCTCAAAGAACTGGATTTATTGATCTTTTTGGCCAACACAGCTTGAAATATGTTCATATTGCCAATGGATAAACTCTTCAAACAGTCAGGAAACAAAGTAAATTAACTCTCACATTTTAAATGCTAACGAATATTTTCATCCAAGTTATTGCAGGACACAGTTGCTGCATCTTCATTGAAAAAAAAATTAGCTAAGCAAATTGTAAAGCATTTTCTTTTAATCCTTTCATGAGATGTTAGCATCATTGGCAAGCCCAGCATTGTTGCCCATGCCTGATTACCTTTGAAAAGTATCTTTTTGAGGAAATATGTATAGTGGCATTAGAAAGGGAGTTCCAAAATTTTGATCCAGTGAATGAAGGAACAGTGATATAGCTGTGAGTCAGGATGATGTATACCTTAGAGGTGCTTCTATGCCTTGTCCTTCAGGTGCTATTGAAGGAATTTGTTGAGTTGCTACACTGAACATTTTGGATGGTCCATACTGTTGTGTTCATGCACCAATAGTAGAAGGAATGAATGTTTAAGATGATGGATGGATTGTCAATCAAGAGGATGCTTTGTCCTGGACTTTGTCAAGCTTCTTGAGTGTTGTTGGTGCCACACTCATGCAGATAAGTGGAGTGTATTCCATAACACTGCAGACTTGTAACTTGTAGATGGACAGGTTTTTGAGAACCAGGAGGTAAGTTACTGCTTGAGTTTCAAAGTTATGCACAGCTTTTGTAGCCACAGTATTTATAAAACTATCCCAGTTAAATTTTTGATTGATGGTAACCCCCAGGATGTTGATGGTGCTGGTTCAGCGACGGTGTTCTTGAATATCAAGGAGAGATGTCAAGATTCTCTCTGTTAGACGTAGTCATTGCTTAGCAATTGTTCAGTGCAATTGTTACTTGCCACTTATCAGACCAAGCATGACTGCTGTCCAGCTTTTCCTGCAAGTGAGTTATGAATGCTACTGAACACTGCAGTCATTTGTTAGAGAGAAAGTCATTGATGAAGAAGTTGAAGATAGTTGCATTTAGGATACTACCCTGAGGAATTCCTGGGACTAAGATGATTGACATGATCCGATGAACTTGAGATTTCTGGCCTCCAGTACCACAATTATCTTGCTTTGTGCTCAGCATTGCTCCAATAAGTGGAGAGTTTTACACCTGATTTCCATTTATTTCAATTTTGTTAGGCTTTCTTGATGCCACACTTGGTGAAATGCTGTCTTGATGTCAAAGGCATTTACCCTTGCCTCACTTTACCTTTCTTCTGGCATGTTTAAAATGGAAAAGTCAAGCCTGTAGTCTGTAATTTAGGATTTAATCCTTTTAAAATCTGAAAATAAGAACGATCGTTTGAAACTTCTGACAATTGGTCAATGTACAGTCATAATAAATGTAATTCTCCTGGGCCTTACTTGTGAGGGTGGATTTTACTGGATACTACTGTCCCTACCTCTGCTTATTAAAATGTCAGGGAGAAGCCTGTCTGTTTATAACAGCTGCCCCACAGGAATTTAACTCTGGTAACAACATTAGTTGCTTTAAGGTGGGAAAGCAATCAGATGACTCTTGTCAGAATAGCTCTGTAGTCCCAGCTGCACCAGCTGAGTGAGATGGCCATTGCTGGGACTATATGCAGTTCCAACATGCTGAAGAGCCTAGATCGGTTTGAGTAGGGGACCCAGTAAAGTGGGAGGGGAGGGTGCAAGAGGTTCAGAATGTTGGGTTCAAGAAGTCCAGGGTAGTGGAGGGGGGTAAGGTTAATACAGGGGTTGACTTTGGTGGGGCCAGTAACTGGATGCTCCAGATGATAGGCACAAACTGCTGTTCACCAGCCTATGCAAGTCAAGTTGGCAGGTTTCCTGCATGGCATCGATCTCTCCATGAAAATATTGGTGGAGATTAGATAGGGACCGTAAGAGGCCAATAATTAGCCACGTATGAGCCTTAGTAGTCCCAAGGGTGGGTGGACTGCCTGGCATTTCTCCTTGACTCCATAAAATTTCTGATAGTTTGGGGATAGGTAGGCCAATCATTGGTGATCCCTGCCTTTGAACTCATCGGTAGGGGAGCATCAAATCCATCCTGTGATTACAGAAAATAACAGATGTCCTCACCGACGTATTGAAGTTGTCACACAGTTGTAACAATGGCAGTTTCAGTACCTTAATTTCAGTTTGTACTTATTTGTGCGAACTTTCCACCACATATTAAGGGCAACACAGTAGCACAATGATTAGCACTGCTGCCCCACAGTGTCAGGGATCCAGGTTCAGTTGCCACCTTGAGTCACTGTCAATGCGGAGGCTGCACATTCTCCTTGTCTGTGAGTGCATTTCCTTTGGGTGCTGTGGTTTCCTCCTAGAATCCAAAACATATACTGGTCAGGGGAAAGCTGGTGATGGTAGTTTTATTCAGAATGGAGAACAGCGTCTGCAGATTGTGAAGAATTGTTTTGATTTATGAGTGGTTTGCTTAATGGAAGTTTAAATACAGTTATCACCATGAAGAGTATTTGCACTTGGGATTCATATTTTTCTCCAATTTTTTTTTTATAGAATATTCTGGATTTATCTGAAACATAAAATGGCCACTCTCCGATTTGGACAACATATTATCAAGTCCTCTGTGATTTTTCTACAAACAGAATTATCTTTTGCATTAGTGAATAGGAAGCCAGTGGTCCCTGGACGTATCCTTTTAAAGCAGAATTTTGTTTCTTGTTCTCCACAGTAATGGATCACTCAGTTGGTGGTGACCTATGCCAGGTAAGCTATTTCTTAAATAGCTAGATTGTATGGAGAAAACATCCTCACATAAGTTATTGAAATCTTATGTGTCCATGTAATGTATTTCTTAAATAGCTAGATTGTATGGAGAAAACATCCTCATACATAAATTATTGAAATGTTGTATGTCCATGTAATGTGGTAGATTTTTGAATTTATTGCTTGGCAGCATTTTCAGTTGATAGGTCAAATGCCTTGAAAGGAAAGAAGAAGATGAATTTAAAAAGTATACTTTTTAAATTCATCTCATAATTAAATGTTCAAGAAAAAAATGCTAATGATTATTTGTTCTTCTTGATCAAAATATTTAAATAGGATTAACAAAACATGCAAATCTTTTTCAAAGTTATCTCATGAAATGTTTCATTTGCTCATTTCATTCACAAGTTTTAGGTATTCCTATATTCCTTTTTATGTTAGTGCTACTATTTTAAAATGATTAACAAAACCTGCAATTGTCATTTGTCCACTGTAATATCTCACTTCCTTTAGTTTGCTACAAACAGCATCTAATCTTTAGTTCTGTTATAATTGTTGATCTTGGTGATTTGCAGCCACTGGTTCTCAATTGTTATGATAGCTACTTTTTTTTCCATTTATAGTCCATGCTGACACTCCTGAAAAACAGATCTAATCACAATTTGCTGCAGCAAATTGTTCAGGCATATGAGGTATCCGTTAAAAAAAGTCATGCTGTTGACCTCAATTCATGTCTCTATACTCTTAAATTGTTCCTTTATCTACATCTATACTTGGTAACAGAAGCTTTCTGACTACATATGACAGTGTTGGTGCAGTGGTGATTCACAATCTTGCTTGCTTAACAGTAGATGATATTTTGGCTTTCCATGAGAATTCAACAGTTGCAAGAGCATGAGTAGGACGGAAGAGAGCTTGAAGATATTAGTTTAAGATGAGAGGGAAGGGAAACAAAAGTGTCCAGAGGGGAAATTTTTTCACACAGAGGGTGGTGATTGTCTGGAAAATGCTGTCAGAGGTAGCAGTGGAGGGGGAACAATTTTGTCTTTTAAAAAAGCATTTAGACAGTGACATGGATAAGATAGATATAGAGGTATATGGGCCAAATTCGGGCAATTGGGATTAGTTTCGAACTTTTAAAAAAAAGGCGGCCCGGATAAGTTGGGTCAAAAGGTCTGTTTCTATGCTGTAAACCTCTATGACTCGAAATGGGGAACCAGTGTTGTCCAAAAGTTAAATACATGATTTTTGAGGTGGAAGAAACTCTGTCTGAAAATAATACTATTCTGGTGCTGAGTCAATACGTATATCTTCTCAAGAAATTGGCAAACAGTGCTTGTGTGAAGACATTTGAAATGTGGAAAATAGCTGTTAAAACTTAATGGATGTGTCCATTAAAAAAACTTGAGAAAAATTAATATTATGGATGTGCTGATCTCCTCTAATGTGGCTTCTAATGACCTAGACTAGAGGATCTGCTGCTTTATATTGCCAGGAACATTATACAATGAAATATAATTCTTTGGCATAATTAGCAGCCAAGTAAAATGACACACCTTCCTGTTACTATCTACCTCCTTCCCTCTCCCATTCTTTTGTGGTTGCAAATTATAACACCATTATTCCTGGTCACCATGGAGACGATTGGGTGATTCACCCACTCATCAATCTCTTTCAAAAACTGCATTGTTGTAAGTGCGTGGGATTGACTTTACACATCCAATTCATATGCAGCTGTCCTCCACTCACAGCATTTGATTGGAGAATTCTCCATGCTTTTGTTGAGAGGACTTGCTATAGTTTTGTTCATAGATTATGCTTTCCATATTTTGTAGATATTTGAAATAGACCATGTTGACAGCCTGACATGGTGCGCTGTTTAGGCTCTGTTGGAGAAATGAACTTGTTTTGAACCCTGCCATAAATCTCATCCTGCTTCAAGCTTATTGGCTGACACACTACATAACATGATCTTTCAGTTTGTTTTCAACTGTCCGGCAAGAGGACACAACTTTCCTTGTGATACTGGAAGAAGCGCTCCTGCTCAAAGCGGGAAACAGTCACCCATCATATGCTTCACCTGATTTATCTTTCTGCGACCTTTAAAAGAAAAGTCATGTGCATTGTATAATGGGTGGACTGATCTACTGTTGCACTGAGGTTGAAGATTTCATCCTCTATGTTAATTACTGTTACTTCTATGAAAACGTGTTGACCGTAAAATATCATAACTTAGTGGCATAAGTTGTTGTGACATACTATATGATAGATTTTGTGGTAATAAATTTTACAAGATTATAGAAAACAGAAGAAAAAGCTATTTGGCTGTTTTTGTTTGTTGCTTTGTGCTTTAATGTAATAAACTTGAGTAGTAATTTGAATGTTATCACAGTGTTGCAAAATTGCTCTTTTATCATGTACCTATACACACCTTAAAAATGTACAGTAGAGCTCAGCATTTTCTATTGCTATAAATACAATCTTTTGGAGCAAAATTCCAGTGACAAATAGCACAGGCCTGTCTACTTTGTTTGACTTCAGTGAAACAGTTCTGGCTTCTAGTCATTTGTTTAACATTCAACTTTTAAAATATGTGACTCCCCATCCAATTCCTACCTTCAAGGTAACTTAACAGTATTATATGTGAGACCTGGCTCGAGCAGAGATTAAAGCTATATGCTCTTGGACCATTTTGTCTGGACCAGTTCAGTATGAAAGGCTAAAAGGATTTGATACAGTAGATAGAATCAAATAAATTACCTAAGGTGGGAGAGTCCCAGAAAAAGCTGCATTAGCTGAAGGCCAATCAAGAGTGATACCAAAAAGTGTTTTTTTTACAAGAAGTAGTGCATGAACTGGTTGCACTTTTGAATAAAAATCAATTTGTGATGTTGGACAAACTAAAAATGCTGACCTTAGTTAACATTGAAGCAAACTTGATATATGTAGCAAAGAATTAATTCTTATCTGCAAACTAAAATGGATTCTTTATGCATGAAAAAGTTATTCAATGTAACACAAAGTAAAACTTTGAAATCTGTTCAAAATGATTAGATCACAAGCAAGTTGAAAAAGAAAATATCCTATCTTTCTATAAGTTCATTTGAATCTCAATCATGAAACCACATTATAACTTGAACATGCTTGAAAGGGTGCTTGAATTCCTGTATCTGATGTATATTTAAAATTATTTGGGAAGAAACTTAAAATGATGAAACTAGGTATTTTTTGGTGAGGAAAGAGAAAAGATCTTTTTATATCTTTTTCCCGAAAGAAAAAGGTAGAAAAGAGAATGTATAGGGTTCATGAGGTCCTTTATTGTGCTGGCTGCTTTGCTGAGGCAGAGGGAAGTGTAGAGTCAATGGATGGGAGACTGGGTCTACAATTGTATCTGTTGTAAACAAATCATTTTATGATTTGCATTTACAATCTTGATTGGTGAATTTATTCCCTTCTTGTTTCTCTCTGAAGAATTGTAAGACAAATCTGTTCACTTGTATTCATTTTCTGCTCTGTTCCATCAAGTACTTTGCTTGTACAGTCATTTTTTTATGACAATATGAGTTGGAAAGCTTTCATGTAATTGTTATACTCCATGCAAGTCACTGTTTGTAACTTACTATGCAATACTATGTTAGAAAGTATATTTGTTTTTTTAAAACACGAGCACCAGGGTGCTTCACTCAGCACCTAAGACAGAATGTAAAATGCCATTCCAGAAAAAAACTTCTTACTCTTTCTTTTCTGCCACCACTTTTTTCGATTTACTTATAGTGTATGTCTTGCCTGGTGTGTTCTCCTCCAACTTACTTTTTATATCCTTCGGATTATGCCCCAAATGAAGATTGCAACCCTCAGAACTAATCCAAATGTTTGTCAATACTTTAGAATACAGTGCTTATCTTTTATAATATCTGTATATCTCACCTAAGATTTTCGTACAGCCTCTTAGTGTCCTTGTATTGAAAAGCTGTCCTTTCTCATGAATTTTACAACAAACCTTGATTCAAACAGAGTTGTTGATTTTGTGTATCATAAGAAAGTTAATGGAATGTTCCAGATTTTGAATATTTGAACTCTAAAGTTCAAAGGGACTGTTATCTGAATTCAAACTAGAAAATGCAAATGAAAATTGTTTGAGATTCCCTGTCATGTCTGCAACCAGAGAGACTGCATTAAGAAATCTCGCTGCATTTGTATTGGGACAGGCCTGGTAAAAAAATCATGGCAATTGGCCTGCTTGTTGCATATCAATATCAACGTGTTTGCCAAGAGCTATGTGCTGTGCAACGAAAAATAAAGTATGTGTAGAGATATAGCTACATTTGTGGGAAGACTACTTTGAGCAGATTTTTATGCAAGGATGTCAGTAAAAAGATAGTTGCAGGGCAACACTGGTTCATAGTGTGCACTGCTTTCTAATGTACATTTATAGTGAACATAGAAGATATCTTGAAACTGTGAATGAGAAGTAATTATAATTATTGTACTTGATAAACACAATAGTTGAAGGGAATGGTGAATTATCTGACCTGTAGGATGATTAAATTTCATTCTGCATTTCTTCCAGCTACATGGTTTAGTGCTAATAGTATTGATGGATGCATTCACCTCCTGCAATTCTTCTTGAACTCTCATATGGGTCCTGTAACATGCAAACCCAATGAATCCTTTCAGTCCTCAGCCTATTTCCTCAATAAGGATTTCATCTGTGAAAAGTGCTATCTGTGATTTAATGTTTTACTTTTCTCAAAAATAGTGAGAAGCATCCATTAATGTTTTACTCTGGGCCTTGTGAATAATTTGTTTGCAGGCTGTGGCACATACTGGCAAAAATGTATTAATTCTCATCCTCGTTCTGTCGTAAATGGCCCAAACCCTCCCCCAGAGCATGCGTTTCTTGTGGATGTGATTTTACCACAACAATGCAATGTTCAAAATTCCAAGACTTTTACTCAGTGACAATGAGAGAATGTCCAAGGCAGCATGATGTATGACTTGGAGGGAAACTGGTAAAACGTGGCATTTCAAGCTTCTGCTGATGTGATTCTTAATGAAATCATAGCCACATTGGTGGGAGATGTTCTTGAAGCAAGTTTCTTT
Source organism: Sphyrna mokarran (assembly GCA_024679065.1). Lineage (NCBI taxonomy): Eukaryota > Metazoa > Chordata > Chondrichthyes > Carcharhiniformes > Carcharhinidae > Sphyrna > Sphyrna mokarran. The sequence goes on from JAGIQG010000003.1 coordinate 107,436,384, forward strand.
GATACGTGGCTATAATGTTTCCTGTAGATTGTATGTCTGCAGTTACACTGTGCAGAGGATAGAAAATTATATTGATTTCACCAGTTGGTATACTGGTCAAATGGATTGCTTTGTGCTAGATAGAATTTTAAAGCCAAATCATCTAATTGTTGGTGACCCCGTTGCTGACTGTGATTTAAACTCCTCATTTATCATCTTATGCCTGTTTTGAAATGGACCTGTTAACCTAAACACTACATAATCTCCTCCTACCAACAATATTTACCCCTGCCCCTGACAATGTTTATCCCTTTCCCTCGCTGACGGTGCTCACCTTCTACCCTTACCCAACCAATGCTCATCCTCTTTCCTCACCCACTAATAGTATTCAACCCCTCCCTTACCCCAATGACACTTAGCCTCTCCACTCAGCCCCCTGACAGTGTTCATCACAACAATACTCAGCTCCTCCTTCCCACCAGGCCCTGCTCATCTTCCTCCTTCCCACCCACCAAACAGCGCTCATTTTGTTTCCCTAGGGATTAGCATTGTTGGGAAAGTGGGTGAGTATTGTTCAAGGGTGGAGTGATTGGTAATGAGTATTGTCAGGGAGGTGGGGTGAGCAGTTTTGGTACTGCTGTTGTGCCAAAGTACTTTGACACTTCATCTGATTTGCTGTTGAGTAGGTTTTACAGCTGCCAGGAAAAGCTCTAACTGTCCATAAAAAACAGGATACGTCCAAATGGTCAACTACTACCCCATTAGTCTACACTCAATCATCAGCAAAATGATGGAAGGAATGGTCAAGGGTGCAATAAAGTGTAACTTACTCAGTGATAATCTGCTCACTGATGCTCAGTTTGGCTTCCTCCAGGTCTACACAACTCTTGATCTCATTATAGCCTTGGTTAAAACATGGACAAAAGAGCTGAATTCAAGATATGATGTGAGAGTGACTGCCTTTGATATCAAAACAGCATTTCACCAACTATAGCATCAAGGAGCCCTGGCAGGGAAACAGGGAGAAAACTCTCCAATGGTTGAAGTCCTATTTAACACAAAGATAGAGGTTTTAGTAATTGGAGGTTAATCATCTCAGTTATAGGACACCATTGCAGGAGTTCCTTGGAGTAGTTGCTTCATCTTCAACTCTCCTCCATTATAAGGGCAAAGTAAGAATGTGCACTATTTGTAAGTTCTCAAATACTGAAACATGTTCGCAGGTCAGTGGTTAGGAATTTTGCAGTGAGTAATTTGTCTCTGATTCCTCAAAGCCACCTACAAGACACAAGTCAGAAACGTATGGAATACTCTTCAGTTGTCTGGATGATTGCAAGTCCAACAAAACTCAAGAAGCTTAATACCATCCAGGACAAAGCAGCTCTCTTGATTGGCATCCCTACCATCAACTAAAGCATTTCACTCTTTCCGCCACCAATGCACAATGGCTAGAGTATGTATCATCTACAATTTGCACTGCAGTAACTCACCCAAAGCTCTCCTGACTGTACCTTCCAAAGTTATGCACAGAATTCTACCATCCCACCCACCACGGGAATTGAAGCAGGCAAGGGACGGTCAATGGGAAGGTCCATTGACCTCAGATGGGATTTTCCAGTCTCAGATCAAATGAGGCTATGAAATTCCACCCAAGGTCTCTCCCACCTAGAAGGACAGTGCAGGCAGATGCATGGGAACGCAATCACTTAGGTTCCTCTCTAAGCCATCCTGATTTAGAACTGTATCGCTATTCATTCACTATTTCTGGGAACAAAATCTCGGAACTCCCTTCCTAACAACAAGGAGGGGTGGGGGGGGGCGGTGGTGGTGGGGTGGTGGTCTTCCTACACCAGATGGACTGTGGCGATTCAAGAAGGCATCACCAGCATTACAAGGGCAATTAACGATAGGCAGTAAATGCTTACTGAACCAGCACTTCATTATTGTCAGTGAGCAATCCCATTTTTTGAACCATAGAAAATTACAGCTTAGAAACAGATCTTTTGGCCCTTCTTTGTCTGTGCCGAACCATTTTTTGCCTAGTCCCACTGACCTGCACTTGGACTATGTCACTCCACACCCCTTTCATCCATGAACTCGTCCAAATTTTTCTTAAATGTTAAAAGTGACTCCACATTTACCACTTTATCTGGCAGCTCATTCCATACTCCCACCACTCTCTGCGCGAAGCAGCCCCCCCAAATATTCCCTTTAACGTTTTCTCCTTTCACCCTTAACCCATGCCCTTTGGTTTTTTTTTCTTCCCTAGCCTCAGTGGAAAAAGCCTGCTTGCATTCACTCTATCTATACCCATCAAAATCTTATACACCTCTGTCAAATATCCTCTCATTCTTCTATGCTGCAGAGAATAAAGTCCTAACCTATTCAATCTCTTTCTGTAACTCAGCTTCTCAAGTCCCAGCAACATCCTTGTAAACTTCTCTGCACTCTTTCAACCTTGTCTACATCCTTTCTGTAACTAGGTGACCAAATCTGTACACAATACTCTAAATTCAGCCTCACTAATGCCTTATACAACCTTACCATAACACTGCAACTTTTATACTTGATATTCCGATTTATAAAGGCCTATGTACCAAAAGCACTCTTTACGACCCTATCCACCTGTGATGTCACTTTTAGAGAATTCTGTACCTGTATTCCCAGATCCCTCTGTTCAACTGCATCTTCAGAGTTCTACTATTTATCTTGTACGTTCTACTTTGGTTTGTCCTTCCAAAATGCAATACTTCACATTTGTTTGCACTAAATTCCATTTGTCATTTTCAGCCCATTTTTCTAGTTGGTCCTATTCCCTCTGCAAGCTTTGAAAACCTTCCTCCCTGTCCACTACACCTCCAATCTTTGTATCATCAGCAAATTTGCTGATCCAATTTATCACATTATCATCTAGATAATTGATATAGATGACAAACAACAATGGACCCAACACTGATCCCTGTGGCACACCACTAGTCACAGACCTCCACTCAGAGAAGCAATCCTCCACAACCATTCTCAGGCTTCTTCCATTGAGCCAGTGTCTAATCAAATTTACTACCTCCCTGTGTATACCTAGTGGCTGAACCTTTCTAACTAACCTCTCATGAGGAACCTTGTCAAAGGTCTTGCTAAAATTCAGGTAGAAATATCCACCACCTTCCCTTCATCCACTTTTCTGGTAACCTCCTCAAAAATCTCTAATGGATTGGTCAAACATGACAAAGCCATGTTGACTCTCATTTGAATAAATAACAAGAAGAATTATTTGATAAAATAGTTAAAGATGATATGCCAAGTTCTCTGCATCAGGCTCTTCCTGTGTGCCAGATGTAACTAGAGTCCATGGTGCTACAATTGATTGAATGGTGTTCTACTCCACCTTGTTAGAATTCCAGCGTTGAGGTCAAAAGCCATGTGGTTTTGCTGGAGTAAAAAGTGAGTATTGGCAACAGGTTATTAGTGAGTATTTATTGGTGATATTGAAGGCATCTTCTATCACTTTGTCAATAATTTGCAGAGAGTTTCCAGTATAATACCTTGAAGTAATCATGAACAAAAACTGGACGAATGAAGGTGGAAAGTGCTGACAAATCATAGAAAGCTTCTATGATCATGCATTTGTATTACAATGATACTGAGTTCTGAATTATCTAACTTGCTAACAAGGACCCGCCCTATTGAAACCATTTCTCTCAAACAGCTCCACAGTTTCTTCCTAATAACAAGTTCAAGGTGAAGCCAACTTCACCTTTTGAACTTTGCAGTGCTATTATGTACCAATTCAGCCTACAATGAAAATAGCAATTGTTTTGAGACCGAGTGATTTCACCCATGGAAATTGCTTCTAGCAGTTCATTCATTCTCCCAATATGGTGTTGGCTCGGCAGTGACATAGTGGTATTGTCATTGGCTTAATAATGCTTTGGGGACCTGGGTTTGAATCTCCCCATGGCAGATGGTAAAATTTTGAATTCAATAAAAATCTGGAATAATGCCCATTGTTGATCATTGTAAAAATTTACCTGGTTTGCTAATGAATTTTAGGAAAGGAAATCTGCTATCCTTACCTGGTCTGGCTGACATGTGACTCCAGTTTCACAATAATGTGGTTGACTCTTAAATGCCCTCTGAAATGGCCCTAGAACAATTAGAGATGGACAATAAATGCTGGACCAGCCACATCCCATTAGTGAAAAAATCTTTGACCAATTCAATTGTTAAGTTCTTATCAGGATCTTCAAAAAAATCAAATACATTTATTCCTCCAGAGTACTTGTCAATGCCTTTGCTGCTACTTTTGAAGTAATTTTACCTCTGTGCTTTTTCTCATTTTGTGAAACTTTTTCCTCAATCCCCATTTAATATATTTTTTGCTACTGAAACAGCTCAGACCATATGCATTACATAACCCTTAAGCTGGATAGTTGAATGAATTCCTCCTCTATCAGAATGGTCTTTGCAACATTCCATTACTCAGTTGATGTGGGCTTATAGCATTTTGTCATTCAGCTGAGTATTTCTCACTTGATTTCCATCAACTTTACAATATATTCTCCATAGTTGGTGAACAAAATTCACAATTTGTAAGTTTATTGTTGATGAGTTGATAGTCTTTTCAGAGATAATGAAGAAGCATTATCATAAATATCTTATGATTGTTTACCGATTTGGCACTGCAGCTCATAAAATCACCTTCTAAGCAGTCATCTTTTGCAATTATGTACATTAGTACAAATTTTGTTAGTAATGCATGTTTACTTCTCACAACCAATAATTCGTATTCCAATGACATGACTTTCTTCATGTAAAATTAGGTGGTCTTCTATGACATTACATGTCAGAAGTTAAAGCAAATCCAGGTGATGTTGGATTGGAGAGTAGGACTAGAGTATAATTCAGATTCCATTTTAGTATCATACATTCTATCACTTTTATCAAATTTATTTTATATTATTTCACTGAAATGGAAGCAAATAAGTGGATTGGAGCTTAGTAGTTTGTGGCAAAGACTGGAAGTTGGGTGACACCAAACTGAGGCTATGGTGATCTCATAGATAGGAATGTTATTTAACACCACAACAGAGCCAGACAGGCAAGGAACTTGTCATGGAAAATGTTGCGAGGCTGTGTGCAACAATAAGTGTTCGTTTTGAAATGGTCTCTTTTTACCAGATACGTTTTCAGAAAAAAAGAGAAGAATAGGACAAAAACCATATCCCAAGCGAGTAAATAGCACAAGTATTTTTTCTCTCACCTAATCTGTTAATTTTTATTGATTAAATGAATAAAATCATTTTTAGGGGATGAGAAAAGTAAATTAATTGTGATTTTAAAAAGTTGCAAAATTACCCTTTTTGATTTGTCATTCTAAATGATTTTTTAATTTTTTTTTCTGTGTTGTTCCAAAAAGATATAATCATCACCCTCAGGCTGCAGATAAGAAAAGTTGTGAGGCTGTAATATTTGGATTGTTCAGTTCAAATATTCCTTTAGATATAAATGTCCCATTTCTCCTGCTATTTGCTAAATGCTTTATTTGTTAATGATGAGTAATTTTCAGCTTGTGTACATACAGAGTAAGTTAAGAAAAAATTGTGAAGGAATTTGGTTAAATAACCAAAGGTCAGTACAATGCCAGAGCGCTGTGTGCCCACATCAAACATCTTTGAACCACACGAGAGACCAAAGGAGGTTTGTATAAACAAGTAAAATGTTTCCTTATCACAATTCTTTGCTTACACTACACACCATTTCTATTCTATTTCCTTTCATATCTGGATGTAACAATATGCTGCAGTTAGTTGGATTCACTGATAACAGAATTCTGCACATTCTTGAATACATTATGCAAACTAGAAGAAATAATGCGTCTTGGAACAAATGTATTGCCTTAATTAACAATTGCAAAAGAGCAGCTATTGGACTCACTCCATTATTTACTCCATTCATTTCCCAGCCATTGGTTGCTTCCATGTAAGATCTTTACTGTTGTGAAGATATTTTTTAATGTGCAATGTCATTTAAAATAAACGCAACAATATCCCACTTCATAAGCCTGCTCTACATTCAATAAAATCATGACTGATAATCTACCACAACTCTCTATATCCCTTCATTCTTTCATAAGGATATAAGAACTACGAGCAGGATAGGCCATCTAGCCCTTCGAGCCTGCCCTGCCATTCAATAAGATCATAGCTGATCTGAAGTAGATCAGTTCCACTTTCCCACTTTCTCCCCATAAACTTGAATTCCCTCGCCTGTCAGAAACCGTGACTTAAATATATTCAGCGATGTAGCCTCCACCACGTCAATGGACAGAGAATTCCAGAGACTCACCACCCTTTGAGTGAAGAAGTTCCTTCTCAACACCGATCTAAACTGTCCCCCCCACCTTGTTTTGAAGCTGTGCCTTCTAGTTCTGTTTTCCTTTCTAAGCAGGAAGAATCTCTCCACCTCTACCCTATCTAGCCCCTTCATTATGTTATATGTCTTTATAAGATACCCCCTCAGCCTTCTAAACTTCAATGAATACAGACCCAGTCTATTCAATCTCTCCTCATAGGCTAGCTCCCTCATCTCCGGTATCCAGTAATCGCTGTTGATCAATATACTGAACATTCACAGCTTTTGGATTGAGAATCCCAAAGATCTCACATCCTTTTCACCATTTGTTCATTCTGATTTCCCCTCATTTCAGCTCTAAATGGCTCATCCTCATTCTGAAACTGTTCCCCTTGTTCAGGACTCCTTATTCAGATGAGACATCCTTCCAATATCTATCATGACAAGCCTCTGAACATTTTATGTTTCAATCCTCTGATTCTAAGGATTAGCCTTGCAGATCTTTATTGCGCCCCTCTAAGGAAGGTACATTGTTCCTTTGGAAAGAAGATCAAGAATTCACACAGGACAACACTTGCTTTTTTTTTCTACCAAAGTGCAAATTCACAAGTGGTCCCCATATCCAAATTATTTATGTAGACTGTGAGCATCTGTAGACCTAACCATGTGTACCCCATGAATAACATTCTGCCATCCTGAAAATGATCTGTTTATTTCTACATTCTGTTTTTTGGCTGTTAACTAATTCTCAACCCATACAAATATATTTCCCCTAATTCAATGAGCACTGATTTTATTTATTACCTTCCAGTTTGGGACCTTATTGAAAACTTCCTGAAAATCTAAATATATCATATTTGCTGGTTCTCCTTCAAAAAAAACTCCAACAGGCTTGTCAGATATATTTCATTTACATAAATCCATGTTGACTCTGCCCAATTTTATCATTCTTTTCTAAGTATGCAGTTATCACATGCTTTGTGATAGATTCTAACATTTTCCTTACTACTAAAGTCGAACTAATCGGCCTCTGTTCTCCATTCTTCCTCTTTTGCCCTTCTTAAATAATGGGGTTATATTTAATACTTTCAGGTTTGCAGGAACTTTTCCAGAACCTATTAAATTTTGAAAGATAACCACCAACACAGTCACTATTTCTTCACTACTCTTCACTACTCTGGGATGAATTTCATCTTGTCCAAGGGATTTATCAAACTTCACTCCAGTTAACTTTTTAAGTAATACTTCTTTACAGCTACTCTTCAGCTTTGACGAAGAGTCATTCAGACTGGAAACGTTAACTCTGTTCTCTTTCCACAGATGCTGTCAGACCTTCTGAGATTTTCCAGCATTTTCTGTTTTCGTTTGACTCCCACATCCACAGTAATTTCCCTTGCCTCTTCACTGATACTAGCTTCATTTAGTTCCTCAGTTTTAGAAGTCCTTTGGTGAAAAGTATTTCTGGGATATTCTCTGCACCTTCTGCTGTGAAGACAGAAGCAAAGTAACTATTTGGTTTCTTTGCCATTTCCCTATTCCCCACTATAGATCCTCTTGTTCCCACTTGTAATGAACCACAATTGTCCTATCTAATGTTTTCCTTTTCACATACCTAAGGAAGATTTTACAATGTACCTTTATGTTCCTCGCTATTTTGCATCATATTGTCTTTACTCTTAATTTCATTGGTCCTCCTTTGATGGGTTCTAAGTTTTCCAAATCCTTGGACTTGTCACTTTTTCTGGTGTTCTTTTAAGCCTTGTCCTTTCATCTAACCTAAGTCGAACTTCTTTCTTCAACCATGGTTGATTTTCCTTTCCCTTTGGCTGTTTGTACCGCAGAAGAATGTAACTCTGTTGTGCAACATGTAGCACTCTTTAAATATCAGCCATTGTTTGTCTACCATAAAATCTTTTAATGTATTTTGCAAGTCCATCATAGCCTATTTGTCCCAAATACCTTCATAATTTTCTTTTTATTTTCAGATTTAAGACCATAGTCTTGGAACATACTATATTCCACTCAAATTTAATGCAAAGTTCTATCACATTATGGTCACTGTTTTCCAAAGGCTCCTTTACAGTAAGGTTATTCATTTCTCATTTCATAACACTAAATCCAAAATAGCCCGATCCCTAATTAGTTCCTCAATGTACTGCTCCAGGAACCCATCTTGTATACACTGTAGGAATTTCTGCACTAGAGCAATTAGTGCTGATGTGGTTAGCCTATTTAGTCTGTACATTCAAGTCACCCATTGTCAGTTTTTTACCCATGTTACGTGAATCTCTAATTTCCATGTTTAACATTAGCACAACAGTTTGTTGGGAGTGGTTTATAGGCCACCAATGTTTGTTGCTTGTTGCTATTTCTTAGCTTCACCCAAACTGATTCTATATCTTGATCCTTTGATCTAAGATCCTGTCTTACTAACATATTGATCTCATACCTTGTTAAGTGTACTTATCTACCTCTTCACTTTTGCCTATCCCTTCCAGATGCCAAATTGATATTTTTGTTCCCAATTTTGGTTACTCTGCAGTTATGTCTCCATTATGGAAATTAAATCATACCCATTTATGTTGTTTTGTGCATTCAGATCATCAACCATTTTTATGATTGCTGCGAGTATTCAGATAAAATACCATAAGTTGTGATTTTTTAATATTGTCTCTATGTTGATCCTTTTTGATGCTTGCTAATGCTGTGCCTGTCATCTGTTTTTTGCTTTATACTTTTCTACTTCATTTTATCAGTTTTGCTTCCCTTAAATTTGAGCTCCCTCTCAGATTCCTATGCCCCTGCCAACCTAGTTTAAACCTTCCCAACAACACTAACGTGTCTTCCTGCAAGGATATTAGTCTCAATCCTGTCAACCCATCCATCTTGTACTGGTCCCACTTGCCCCAGAACCAATTTCCACACTTCAGAAATCTGATGTCCTTCCTCCAACACCAGTTCACCAGCCACATGTAGATTTTGCTCAATTCTCCTATTTTTGTACTCACTAGCATGATGGATGGAAGTAATTGTGAGATGTCCTGTTTTTCAGTCTCCTTTCTTGTTCCGTGAAACCAGCTTTCAAGACCTAAGTCGCTCCTCAACCTCTAGCTGATCACCCATTCGCAGAAGAATATCTTGCAGATGCTCCATGACATCCTTGAACCTGGCACCAGGGAGACAACATCCATCCTGGAGTTACATCTATAGTCGCAGAATTGTTTCTGTTCCTTCAGCTAATGAATTCCCCATCATGACTGTTAGTTCTCTCTTCTTCTTCCCCTCCAGCATAGTTGAACTACCTGATGCATAAACCTGGCTCTGACTACCTCCATGCTCCTACTCTGTAATGTGACGTCCTCTCTAAATGTACTGTCTGTGTAGCCCTCATCTAGTGATTCAAGGTGGCGCTTAAGTTCCGAAACCCAGAGCTCAAGTTTGTGCAGCAGGTATTACTTTTACCCATGGTTAATGAGGTCGCCAGTAGCATCCACAACTTCCCACATATTGCACGATATGCCTTTAACATGACTGAGCTACAGTGCTATGTTTTAACTTTAATTTCCTTATATTAGCTGATTTTACTTTGATTTATTTATAATATTACTTTACCCTAACTTAATAAAGCTTGTAACTATTGTTTTATAATTTGAAAAATTACAAATACTGATAAATCTAATCAATACTTATCACACTTTGGGTTTCTTAAATGTCTCTTAAAGCTCTCTTTTCTCTGTACACCAAATTCCCAAGTGAACCTAATTTGTTACTGACTCAGTCTCCATCTCAATCAGACATAGTGGCTGAAATTTTACCAGCCTGCTGACCAAGGGAATCGGAGCTGACAAGGGCAGAGCACCGAAAAGTCCGTTGACCATAGGCAGGAGTTTGGGATACCAAGGCCGTAAAATCCTGTCCAGTCTATTGTCTCTATGTTCATTTCTTACTACCGTGCAGCTTGAAAGACTCATTGTTGTAGAATAGAATAGAATAGAACATTACAGCACAGAACAGGCCCTTCGGCCTTCGATGTTGTGCCGACCAAAATAAAAAGCAATGCCCCTCCAAACTAAACCATTCCCTTCTCTTCCATATACTTATCAATTAACCTCTTAAACGCCACCAAACTTGGCGCATCTACAACAGCTGCAGGCAGGGCATTCCACTCCCTAATCACTCTTTGAGTAAAGAACCTACCTCTGATATCCGTCCTATAACTCATACCCCTTAATTTAAAGCTGTGTCCCCTCGTGCTAGCTTTCTCCATCCTAGGAAAAAGGCTATCACTGTCCACCCTATCTAAACCTCTAATCATCTTATATGCTTCAATAAGATCCCCTCTTAGCCGCCTCCTTTCTAACGAAAACAACCTCAAATCCTTCAACCTCTCTTCATAGGACCTGCCCTCCATACCAGGCAACATCCTGGTTGTACCAACCCTCAACATCAACTGAACCATCTACTTTCAGCTGATTAGCAGATAACTGCCATTACCTGACAGTTTCCCATTTAACAAGGTAGTTTAACTTGAAGATTGTTAATTCTCTGTTAAAACTTGACAGAGCATAACCTTGTGACATTTCCAACAATCATTATTTGTATTTATATTTAACACTATAAAATATCCCATTGTACTTCATCGTGGCATCATAAAACAAAATATGGCATTGAGCAATATTAGGAGATGGTAATGTCAAAGTGATAGATTTTAAGGAGTGTCTTTAACAACAAAGAGATAGAGAGGTGAGAGAAGGAAAGCTAAAGCCACAGCCCCAGTGGTGTAGTAATTAAAATCAAGGATGCTTGAGAGTCTGAACTAAAGGTTTGTAAGACTGAAGAAAATCATAGAGATAGGGAGAGGCCACACTGTGGAGAGATTTGAAAACAAGGATGCGAATTTTAAAATTGAGGTATTGTTTAAACAGGAGTCAATATAGGTTGGTAACAATCCACAGGACTAGTGTTTCTTAAAGCAAGGGTATAATGTTTAACATTTTTCGTAGTATTAATTGACAGCATATTTCCAAAGCAACTGGAAGAATGACAGTAACTGATTGTAAGATACTGCCATGGAGACCCTTGTGAAACAAATGAGGATAGAGACTCTCTTTCCTTTCCACGGTCATATGTAGCCTGGAATATTAATCAGACGAAATGGAATAATGTGATCGAAAGGGCAGTACCAACTGCATTGTTCTGGACTCTGAGAAGGATTCTCCAATCTTATATGGAGAATTTTGTGCTCATCGAAAGCTCTTTTACTGCAGTGGGACAGAAAGTCCCAGCCGCAGGCAAGGTTGGAGGCCTCTGGCTGCAAGAAGAAGTTTAATTGGCTTACCATGATTGCCAATGGAAGACTCTGCTTCACACATATCTTATGCTGTTCAACCTTGCAACACTAAATTTTGTAACTTTAATACTTGCCATCCTTTCCTTGACCATTGGGAGTGGTGAAGAAAATGTTTGTCTTCTAAATGCTTGACTAATTCAGGCAGCTTGGAAAAGAACCAGAGTTTATTAGAGTTGCAACTTCACTTGCTCCGGCATTGTGTTGTTGAAATGAACCTTCATTTTGGCTACGCTATATTGACAATGTAATGGCATTAATTTTAATTTTTGTCTTCACAAAATCATGTTAAAATGGTCAAGTTCCTTTAGAAAGGCAGTTACATAATGCAAGGGAAATTTCTTGGAGCATCCCACGGTGGCGAGGAGGGGATGTCTTGTATCCAGCCAATCTCAGCAAACACAAAGACTTGCAAAAGACAATATGCGGTTAAAAGGCATTCTTTATTTGACCAACGTATTGGGAGCGAGAAAATTAGCGGATTCCAACTTCTGTTTGCCCGAACATCACATGGATACAACAGATATGCATTTCTGAAGATTTGATACTCCCACCCATCCTGTCATCCAAGCTGGACAAGCTTAATACATTAATACACTTTATTTACTCTGGCCAACAGTATTTTATCTTCCAGCAGAATTAGGAATTCATTGGTCAACCGAACCCAGAAGCTCTCCCCCGGTTGCCTAGTAACTTTACTTGGATAAATTCAGTAGGTTCAAGAATCATCTTTAACAATTGCAGTCCCGCAAATTATAGACCAGTGAGCCTTACATCTGTTGTGGGAAAAGTTTTGGAAAGAATTATAGGGGATAGGATTTATAGTCATTTAGAAAGAAATGAATTGATTAGGGATAGTCAGCATGGATTTGTGAAGGGAAGGTCATGCCTCACAAACCTTATTGATATTTTGAAAAGATGACTAACTAGGTGGATAAGGGTAAGGTAGTTGATGTGGTGTACATGGATTTTAGCAAGGCATTTGATAAGGTTCCCATGGAAGACTACTGCAGAAAATGCAGATGCATGGGATTGAGGGAGATTTAGCAATTTGGATTAGGAATTGGCTAGCTGATAGAAGACAGGGAGTTGTGGTTGATGGGATATATTCAACCTGGAGTTTAGTTACTAGTGGTGTACCTCAGGGATCTGTTTTGGGGCCACAGTTGTTTGTTGTTTTTATAAATGACCTGGATGAGGGTGTAGAGGGATGGGTTAGTAAATTTGCTGATGACACCAAAGTCGGAGGAGTTGTAGACAGTGAGGATGGATGTTACAGTTTGCAAAGGGACATAGATAAGTTGCAGAGCTGGGCCGAGAAGTGGCAAATGGAGTTTAATGTGGAAAAGTGTGAGATGATTCACTTTGGTAAGAGTAATATGTGTGCAGAATATAGGGCTAATGGTAGGACTCTTAGTAGTGTAGATGAGCAGAAAGATCTCAGTGTACAGGTGCATAGATCTCTGAAAGTTGGTACTCAAGCTGATAAGGTTGTTAAGAAGGCGTATAGTGTGTTAGCATTTATTGGTAGAGGGTTTGAATCTCGGAGCTGAGAAGTTATATTGCAACTGTACAAAACTCTGGTGCGGCCGCACTTGGAATATTGTGTACAGTTTTGGTCGCCACATTATAAGAAAGACGCGGAGGCATTGGAAAGGGTGCAGAGGAAGTTTACCAGGATGTTGCCTGGTATGATGGGTAGGTCTTATGAGGAAAGGCTAAGAGACTTGAAGTTATTTTCATTAGAGAGAAGGTTAAGAGGTGACTTAATTGAGATATATAAAATGATCAGAGGGTTAGATAGGGTGGATATTGAGAGCCTTTTTCCTCGGATGGAGATGGATAGCACGAGGGGACATAGCTTTAAATTAAGGGGTGGTAGTTATAGGACAGGTGCTAGAGGTGGGTTCTTTACTCAGAGGGTAGTAAGGGCGTGGAATGCCCTGCCTGCAGCAGTTGTGGACTCGTCAAGTTTAAGGGCGTTCAAATGGGCAGTGGATAGGCATATGGATAGCATTGGAATAGTTTAGGATAGAGGGTCATAAAATTGATTACATTGGTCGGTGCAACATCGAGGGCCGAAGGGTCTGTACTGTGCTGTAATGTTCTATGTTCTATGAGAACTAGAAGGTCTTTTTCCTGTCTCTTTATCAGTGAAGGTTGAATTGCAGCTACTCAGTATAGCTAGAAGCTGAATCCTTCTATATATTTCAATAACCTTGGTTGCCTGTAGCTGTTTGGTTTGCCCCTGATAATAGAGTATAAGCTCTATGCTTGTTCCTAAAGTATGTGGTCTGTCTAATTAAACGTATTTCCCGTTACGCTCAGGGGTAAATTGCCTGTTGACCAGAGCTCACAAGAAAATACAAAAATACAGTTTAACTCTATAATACTTACTCAAAAATAATTATATATGTACTTATACAGACACTATCTTCGTATAATATAAGTGAGGCACATTATGAAACTGGAACATATACAAGGAAGACTGTGGTCCCTATTTTAAACTGATCTACTTACTTTAATAGTCTCAAAAGCAGGGATTTCTGTATCTCCTGCTACGCATAATCATTTTTTTTGTCCAGTACATTTGGAAAGAATGTAAAAAAAAAACCTGTCATACAAAAATGAGAGTAATTAATTATTCCACTTGAATTTGAACAGTGATTTTAACGTGCAGATTAATAATTTATTAAACTAGCACATTCAGCAACAAGTCATTGATTGGACTGGCACCTTTTTTACTTGCAATTTATTTTCATTTTTCATTTCATGCCTCACTTTTAGTTTTGTTTCTGTTTCTAAATTATTCATTCATTTATAATAAACTTCAAAATCTAGGTAGCAGGATGGAGTACAGGTTTGTGCTTGCTATTCATTACAATTGGCATTCATGATTTTAGTTGTGCCACTAATAGAAGGCACAATTTGCATATCCAGACTGAAGAAAGAAAAATTGGGGAAAGTGAGTCCAGGCAACTTTTAATCGGTGCACATCTTAAATCGTTACTTTTGTCTTGAACAAAAAGGATTTGGAGGCAATCCAATGCAAAAGAGGTACTTAGGTTTGCAAATTACTTCTTTTTCCAATAAAGTTAAAAGATGCAAGAATATTCCAGAAGGTTGTCTTCCATTTCTTGGCCCATTTACTATTGCAAGACAACAATATAATTCAAATTTGCTGATATTTGTCTTTGTCCTTAGAAATGTTTTCCTTGCATGGTCACAGAAATGGTCCCTTTTAAAATGTAGCGCTGATGGATGAATGGGATTTGTGGGACTTGGTACAAGATAGATTACAGGCTGCATCGTTTTTGATAAGGTACCAGGTCTTTGTTCTGAAATTGCACTATTTTGTGCACCTCTTTGATAGGAGATAGGAACAGGAGTAGACAATTTTGCCTCTCGAGTCTGTTCTGCCATTCAATGAGATCATGGCTGTTCTGTGACCTAACTCCATGGGAAGTTTCCTGATTCTGCCAGAACAGATTTGCAGGTAGGGGTCACACAAAGTTCCCTACGTAGCCTTTCTGCTGCCATCCTGCCTGCACTCTACCTATCTGCAATTTGGAGATGGGGAAGACAGGGATGGCTGAATTTAGCCTTCCTATCTATAATCCGAATTGAGGTATTTATTAGCTAATCAATGGCCAGTTAAAGTACACTTGCCACTCCAGCTGCAATTTTAAGGCTTGTGGAATGGAGTTGGGATTGGGTGTTCAGGGAAGAGCCTGGGGGTGTTATTGGGCTAGTACAATGATTTCCTTACTGTTGTAGTTAAAAGTAGCCTGACAAAATCACAGAGCTGTTCAAAGTGATTTATTGTCAACTGGAGCACTACAGGATCGTGATACAATCTTTATGACTAGTCAGAGAGTCAAATTCAGAAATACATAAGCAAGAATAGTTTCAAATTCAATTATATGTAATTAGCATATACCAATCAAAGTAGAGGAATTCTCCATCCACTCATAGTTATTGATTAAGGTTACTTCATGCTATATAACGGTATAGTGTCCAATTATAATTTGTGCATGTTATATTATCAAACAATGATAGCTATATTTCTGACCAATGGTATATCAACTTCCCTTTCCATTGTTCCTTGTTCTAATGGACAAACATAAACTACAGCTGCACATTATTCACTTAAGTGGACCTTAATTTTTATCTTAATCGACTTCATTCATGATCTGTGATTTTCACATAGCTTTCCTGGGTGACTGAGTTACAGCTTGCAGTTATGTGATTTTTGTGTGACTATTAACCTTTTCAGGGGACTGAGGCCTATTAGATTATCCCATTCTAGCCTTGGGTGAGGAGGAGGGTGCCTCCATTACTGCTCCCCTTGTAAAATCTTTTGACCTACACTTCCTAATCTGCAGCAATGGTTTCTCTCTATCTATGCTATCCCAATTAATATTTTGAAAGCATTAATCAATTCAGCATAATATTTAAATGCAGGGAATACAACCCGAGTTTATGTAATCTCTTCTAATGATTTAATCTTTTAGTCCATTCTATAAATCTACGCTGTACTCCCTTCAAAGTCAATATATCCTTTCTTTGCTGGGGTGCCCAGAAATTGACATGGTACAGATATATAGACCAGCATTTAATTAATCTTTTTCAATATTTTCTGTATCTATCCATTTCATTTTAATGATTGATGTGCATAGACCCCTAAGCCTCTTTGGACCTCCACTGCTTCAAGGTTTTCACCAAGTAGACATTACCCTGAACTGTTAGGTCCAAAGTGGATGACTGGATACATGGCTAAACTTTAAATCAATTCACTATAATTTTGACCATCCCTTAATTTATTAATATCTTATTGGCAAACTTGAATACATACCTTGATTTAAGTTAACAAATAGGTAAGTAGGCTATTCTATTCACATTTCCTTAAAATGATGCCATGATAAAGAGTAGTTTAAATGTATTGACATTACTTATTATATTAAAAAGCATTTAACACTATACAATGAATTTTGTTTGCCAAATCAATCATTGGGTAAATTTAAAAAGCAAAAAGAAAATATTCCAATATATATTTTCAACATCTTGAATTATAATCTTCTAGTGCCTTACAATCAAAAAATCCCTTTAGAAATTGAGTGCATAATCTATGTAAAGTGAACAGTTTGCATAATCCATGAAATCGTGAAGTGAATTGTGATTTAAAGATTTTAAAGTAAAGTCAGTATTGTTCCCCAGAGGTTTGACCTAATCCCTCTTTATTAATAGCCTGAAAGGTTTGAATTTTTCTCCCAGATTTAAAAATTCTTCAGAAGTTTTTCATTTAAAAGAATCTTAGCTGTGGAAGTGACTTTGCCAGAATCATCCGAGAATCTTTTCATTTTTTTTATGTATTTAATGTGGTTGTATCTCTGCTGGTAGAATGCCAAATGACCTGTAGTGACATAAGCAGAGATGTTTGTGGGTTTTTGCAGTACATTCGTCTTGGACCTTGGATGACCAACATTTCCTCAATAAACCTGCATTGTATTTGACTTTAACCCATTAGTGTGGCACCTCATTACTTTTTTCTTCAAATTCCAAGTCAAGACTTAACAAACAGAAAACTGGTGATGAAAGTGGAATATTAAAAAAAATGTTCAACCAGATTCTGGGAAAAAAAATCCAACATATTGGATCAAAAAGATGATCAAAGGTGAGGAAAAAAAGCTGGTGATGCAAAACTTTACAAAAACAAATCATATGCAAGCATGAAACAAGAAAAAAAACTTACTTACTATTTAAATGGTAAGGACCTCCAAGAAATGAAGATCACAAAGTGGCAAAATAAAATGAGTAGCAGGAACAGAGAATCTCACGACAGAGAATAAAAAGGTCTATGACATCTTAAGGGAAGAATTCCAGGCAAAAGAAAATTTTTGCATAGTTAGATAGGGAAATCGCTTGCATTGTGCAAGCTTAGTTTGGAAACAAAAATCAAAATTACAAATCCATAAGGAAAATATTGGGAAAATGGAAGAAAATATAGAACGGATGAGCAAATAAGTGAAATGGCGGGAAAAGTGGTTCCATGGATGCATTTGATGAAAATTCTGAGACTTGGAACTCGTGAAGAAAGATTTCAATACTATCTACATGCAAATCAAATATTAATGGCCTAAAGGTTGCAACATTTCTCAGTTTGGTAGCTTGTAAAATTTTTACATTGCTGTAAAGTCTAGTCCATCCAAAGAGCCAGGAATTATAACCTCTGACAAATTGACAAAGGTTTTAGAGCATTTCTTGCTGAAACCGCTCACCTTTGTAGAAAGGTTTAGGTTCCATCACTGAAGCTGGGAGGAATCATCAAATCTACAGTGCAGAAGAAGATCATTTGGCCCATCAAACCTGCATTGATAACAATTCCACCCAGGTCCCAAACCCGTAACCCCACGTGCTTGTCCACCTAATCCCTCTTACACTAAAGGGCAGTTTATTACGGCCAATCAACTTAACCCATGTGTCTTTGGACTGTGGGAGGAAGCTAGAGCACCTGGAGGAAAGCCACACAGACACAGGGAGAATGTGCAAACTCCACACAGACAATCACCCGAGGCTGGAATTGAACATGGGTTCCTGGCGCGGTGAGGCAGCAGTGCTAATTACTGTGTCACTCTACTGCCCAGTGAAAGCATTTCACAGTTTGTGGTGAAAATATTGCACTCTTGATGGTACACTTTGCAATAGGTTAGTACTTGGATTCTGGAACAATGCTATCTACTGAAAGTACATTGACTTTTAAGTCAGCAGTACAAGTTGCAATGTCAATGGAGATGGCTATAAAAGAGGCTTCACAGAAAGTAGCTGGGGCAAAGATCTACAAAATGGAGACCACTAGAAATAAATCTGCAAAACCATAAGCATGTCACCGCTATGCACATGTTGGACACTTAGTGGGAAATGCTAGAATGGGGAAACAAGTGCAAAAATTGTGGCAAAATGGACCATATTTCCAAAGCACACTGGACATGGCGAACTTCCCCTTCACCAGAGATGTGTAAGAAAAATAATATATTGCAGTCTTCAAGAAGAATCGATAACATGACAAACAAAATGAAGATAATGTGCCCAGCCAAGTTCAGGAGCCGATGCTGGATGTCTTGCCAGTTCAGGGTGATTCACAGTGTTTTTATGTATTCCCAAAATTCGAGGGTAAACGAGTCAAAATGAAGGTTGATACTGGAGATTTGACATCATTACCATTTGGGACAATTTATAATCAGAATCTAAAGCCTCAGCTGTTGAAACCATCAAATGTTATTCAGTGAATGTGCAAGAGGTCATATCACTAAAATGACAGTTAAGATAAAAGTGGAAGTGAATGGACAAACAGCGGAGTTGCCTCTGCACATTGTCATTGGGAACTTAAAATTTATTCATTGGTCACAAATAAGGCTTACATTACACTGCAATGAAGTTACTGTGAAATTCCCCTAGTCTCCACACTCCGGCGCCTGTTCAGGTAAATGCACTTAACCAGCATATCTTTGAGACTTTCCTGCTTTATTCAGTACAGCATCATTGGAAAAAATATAATTCAACTGGGGAGCCGTAAGTAACTTGTTGATCAGAGGACTGACCAACAGCAACCTCTGAAAAGTCCTGAAGTGTGTTTGAAAATTCACTGGGCTTAATGGCAGAACTTGAAGCTGAGCTCAAGGTTAAGCATAACAATCTGAAAGCCAGAGCAGTATCATATACCATCTGATCAAAAGTTGAAGAAGAACTGGAAAGACTTGTCCATTCAGGAGACATTGAACCATGAACTGCAAGTGATTGGGTTACACCTATAGTGCCTGAACAAAAACCTGATGGTTCAGTAAGTATATATGGAGATTTGAATACAACTATTAGCCCAGTTTTTTGTGCTGATCAGGATTCATTACTGCTGACTGAAGACCTAGTTGCTGGACTTTGCTATGTGCAAAACAGGCATAGCACTGGATGAGGGAAGCGAAAGAACATATTAAAAATTGAAAGAAACCTGAAGGAAATCAGAAGTATTGGTTCACTTCAAGCCCAGCTGAAGGTGCTTGTGATGCATCATCCTATGGGGAAATGCAGTTGTGTCGCACATCATGCCATCAGGAGGAGAGATCAATAGCCTTCGCTTCCTCAGCTTCCACTAACATAAAAATTAAGCTTAGCTGAAGAAAAAACATTGAGTATCATATTCGGAGTAAGAAGATTTCATTAATGTCTTTATAGGTGTCATTTTACACTTTTGATGGATTATCGGCCCTTGATGACAATCCTCTGGCCATATAAAGCTATTCCTTTCTTGGCAAATATTAGGTTACAGATATGGGAGCGAATTTTCCCATTTCATTTGCCGTGGGAATCATAGTGCACAAGAGTTGGTCCTTGAGAAGGTCTAGGATTTTGAGTAGGATTTTCTGCTTCCAGAGTGACCGCGGCCGGCAAATACCACCGATGGTTTATGCTACTATATTGGCATACACCTATAGTATTCAGTATTGTCAGTTGGAGCAACATGCAAATGCTGATGCTTTGTCAAGATTGCTTTTACAAATTAAGAAAGAACCTGAAGAATATTTTGTAAACATCATACATTTCTTACAAGTGGAAAGTGTACCAATGACTTCATCTCAAGAACAGAGACACACAAGAAATGATCCAGTGATGCGGAAGTTCATGGATATGGTCCTGAAAGGGACAATGACAAAAATACACAATAAAAATCAGAATTCAAGCCTTGCATCACAAGAAGACTTGAGCTGACAGTCCAGAGTGGAGGTTTATTATGGTAATCTGAGTGATTATTCTTCTGTGACTGCATGGAAGAATCTATAAAGAATGACTTGAGAGACGTCTGGGTGTGGCGAGAATGAAGAAACTGGCATGTCATTATTTTTGGTGGCTAGGGTTAGAAGCTCAAATCAAAGAGAAAGTGGGACAATGTCAGTCCTGCCAAAACTAAAGAACATTCCATCTCTACAATCCTTACATTTTGGTAATGGCTGAAACAATCATGATGTGGAAATGCCGGCGTTTGACTGTGATAAACACAGTAAGAAGTCTGACAACACCAGGTTTAAGTCCAACCGATATGTTTGATAATAAACTCACAAGCTTTCGAGTTTCCTCTCTTCGTCAGGTGAATGAAGAGTTCTGGGCCTCAGACAGTACATATAATAGAACAGACAACTTAGAAGTTACTGATTAGAATGCGAATCTTTACACCTAACCTGCTATTCAAGTGGCTCACAATGTGCGTGGAAGGAGCACTGAGCACAGGTTAAAGGCATGTGCATTGTCTCCAGACAGTACAGTAAGTGAGGTTTTGCAAACCCAGGCAAGCCATGGGGGTTACAAATAGTGTGACATGAACCCAAGATCCCTGTTGAGACTGTCTTCATGTGCGGAACTTGGCTATCAGTCTCTGCTCAGCAATTCAGCCTGTCTTACAGAGGTTGCTGTGCCAAGGTTGTGTGACATTGTAGTCACTGTTCTCCTGAAGGCTGGGTAGTTTGCTGCGAACAATGATCTGTTTGAGGTTGCGCGGTTGTCTGAAGGCAAGAAGTGGGGCTGTGGGGATGGCCCTGGCGAGATGTTCGTCTTCATCAATGATATGTTGAAGACTCCAGAGAAGATGTCGTAGCTTCTCTGCTCTGGGGAAGTACTGGACAACACATACTGGATCATCAACATGGATGACATCATCACACATGAGAATACCATCCACCAGGTCCACGGCACATACTCTTGCAACTCGGCCAACGTTGTCTACCTAATACGTTGAAAGAAAGGATGTCCCGAAGCATGGTACATTGGGGAGACCATGCAGACACTATGACAGCGGATGAATGAACATTGCTCAACAATCACGAGGCAAGACTGCTCCCTTCCTGTTGGTGAACACTTCAGTGGTCACAGGTATTCGGCCTCCGGCCTTCAGGTAAGCATTCTCCAAGGTGGCCTTCACAACACACGACAGCGCAGAGTCGCTGAGCAGAGACTGATAGCCAAGTTCTGCACACACGAAGATGGTCTCAACAGGGATCTTGGGTTCATATCACACTATCTGTAACCTCCAGGACTTGCTTGGTTTAGCAAAAAACCTCACTTACTGTACTGTCGGGAGACAATACATATCTCTTTAACCTGTGCTCAGTGCTCCTTCCACTCACATTGTTAGCCACTTTAAGACTTGAATAGCAGGTTAGGTGTAAAGATTTGCATTCTAATCAGTAATCTGTAAATTGTCTGTGCTATTATATGTACTGTCTGAGGCCAGAACTCTTCATTCACCTGATGAAGAGGGGAACCTCAAAAGCTTGTGAGTTTACTAAACCTGGATTGGACTTAAACCTGGTGTTGTCAGACTTCTTACTGTGAAACAATCATGGCAGTTGATGCACATAGATTACATTGCTACAATGGAGGAACAGATGTTTCTCACAATTGTTAATGAACATTTGAAATGACCTGAAATAATAACCATAAAATCCACATAACAGCCAACCAAACTATTGAGAAGCTGGATGAAGTATTTGCAGACAATTCATACAGTCATTGAAACACTTTATCAAAGCTTCAAAGGACCAAGGCATATTGTTAAGACAAATAAAAATCTGTGATATCATATGGGAGCACCGGACACACCACAACAGAGTTCGCCAGTAATGCTGATTTTAAAAAGAAAGCTAGGAACAAAGTTTAATCTTTTAATGCCACCTCATATTTCAGAGTGTGGTGAATGACAACAAAAAGCACAGATTGTTAGGAAGGAACAGAACTCGAAAATGTTCACTCGGAGAATGCGTACTAACAAAAGGCTACACTACCAATGAAACATGGTATCTATCATTATCCTAGCAAAAATCAGCTTCATTACCTTGCAACAGTACAGACAGATGATGAAAGAGCTTGGTGATGCAATACTGACCAGATACTACATTCACAAGGTAAAATCACTGAAACTTCACATCAGAAGTTCTAAATGATGATACCTCTGATCAAGAGTAAGCAGAATGACAAATCCAGATTCTGTTTCTGAAGAATCACAAATTGAAACTGATACTCAAATAGTTTCACATGAAGAATTACAAACTGAAGAAAACAGGATACTATAAAGGTCTCGAGTAGTCAAATTCTAGAACTTCAAGTACAACCCAAAAGAAATAGAAATTATTGAAATCCTACAGTACAGAAAAAACCATTTGGTCCATCAAGTCTGCACTGATCACAATCCCACTCAGGCTCTACCCCCATATCTCTACATACCCACTGATCCCTCTAAGTAGCGCATCTCAGGACACTCAGGGTAATTTTAGCATGGCCAATCAACCTAACCCACACATCTTTGCACTGTGAGAGGAAACTGGAGCACCCGGAGGAAACTTGCACAGACAAGAGGAGAATGTGCAAACTTCACACAGACAGTGATCCAAGCCAGAAATCCAACCCAGGTCCCTGGAGCTGTGAAGTAGCGGTGCTAACCCTTGTGCTATCATGCCACCCTAAATAAGCTCCACCTGAGAGACTCTCTTATTAATTGTATGTATGAAAATAATGTTTCTATGATTTAATTGGGCCTGTTGTTTAAACATCAATAAAAGTTGTCATTTATTTAACTGAAGGAATAAAGGGAAAGGGATATTACATATTTAAAGTAATTGCATCTCTGCTGGTAGAACATCATGTGACTTAAGATCACTTACGCAGAGGGATTCATGGGCTTTTGCAGCACTTCCAGTTTGGACTTTGGACAAGCAACCTTCAATAAATCTGCATTCGTGTTTCACTTTAACCCATGAGTGTGGTATCTCATTATTTTTCTTTCTTCAAATTCCTGGTCAATACTTAACAGTGTTATACTCTTCTCTCTTCATATTCATCCAGATTTTTCAAAAGAAAAATACCTATTTATGTAGAGCGAAATATGATTACATATTTGAAGTAATGGACAGTGACTGATCAGGTAACAGAACTGAATCAAAATGTTTGAATTCCCATCGCTTATTTTGCAATACAAAGCTCCCTGTACTTGTTTTTCACTCGCACATCACGTGCACGTTTTTCGATACAAGGCAATGATATTTGTCTCATTTTCTCTGGAGGATCGAGAGCTTACTACATTAGAGAGGCTTTACGGGAGTTGAATTTAACTTTAATCCTGCCAGGTAGTTGCTGAATGATTTTATTTGTGATATGACTGTATTGAGTATTGTAGCTGAAAGAGAACTCCAATTGTTGTCGGTGGCTGGGTGCAGCAACCAAATCCATGCACTAAAATAATTTTATGTAATAAATACAACATCTAATTAGCAATATGCACATGAAAAGTGGTGTTAGTGTGTGCCCAATTAATATGCTGCAAAAATGAACTTGTTAGCACACAGTGAGGTAAAATCACGCAGGGATGCTAATTGTGTATGGCAGCAAAACTGTTTGTTTCCAGAAACTCCATTTCAATACTTAGATAAAACTGTAGATTATGCATTTAATTGGTGGCATTAGTCTGTTACTTAAAAATACCATGAAAATATTATGGTGCACAAGGGAACTGTACATACTTAGAGTTTTTGTTTTATTGTGTGTGACAGAAACGGTAACAGCATATTACCAAACATATGAATGTTTGACGTTACTGCTTCATATCTCCACCCTTTGTGATATTAGTCACAGCATATGTTCTTGCAGTGCTTAATTAGCAGCATGACAAAATGCATCTGGGGAGAGCTTATGTAGGATTCGAAAATGACTGATTGATTGAATAACAAATCTCAAAACTAATACATTTTTAAAGCTTGACTGTATTAGAAAAGAGCACTGCTGTAGTGCAAGTTTAGAAATAAAATCAGGAGTCACAGGAGACTGATTTATTTTACTGTTTTCTCATCATAGGCTAACCACCAATGTTATTAGCCCTTGACAGAGGGCCTTTGGGAGACTATTACTTTTATAGCATCTATTCTGACAAAACAAAAGCTGCATTGAAGACTATAAAAATAACAATTAACAGGTAAAACTCTTCTTCAATCAACAGGATTTTATTTGGAAGACAAAAAAACACAGGAATCGGTTTTATCTTCTGGGTGCCTGGCCAGTGAGTGTGTCAGCTGCCTGCCCATTCTTGGGATCAAGAGGGCAGAATTGTTTTCAGGCCTGGGCATCATTTAACTGGAGCTGTGAACTGTCACTGCAAAAGGGACATCCTGATGCAATGTGCCAGATATTGGCTGGTCCCATCTAAGGCAGTGTAAGATGTGCTGAAGGCATGCTAAGTTGTGACTGCCAATGGGGAGTGTAAGGGAAAGTGCAAGGCAGCTGTGTTCAACTTACTTTTGTGAAGTTACAGAATAACATTTTTAAGATATCTTGTTAGGGTCCATTTGGCTTGCACTTCTTTGTTTTTGTTTCATCACTATCTGGCACCGGAAATTTGGGTCCCTTTGTCACCCTTTATGCATGGGTGAATTCCATTTGCTAACCTTCAGATGGATATTGTGTATTTGGCAGGGAGCACTTCCTCCTCTGAGGAAGAGAGGGAACAAAGATCAAGGAGGTTTAGTAGTCGCAGGCCTACTCCTTTGTCAGAGATGCAGGTACAGAATGATCAGGACCAGCATAAAACACAAGAACAATGCCCAATGGAAAATACCACTATGTCAGGCTATGCAGGCAGCTATTAAACTTCATTTCCATGACCAACATCCAGTGCTGCAGGAGGCTCTGATTTTGAACAGAAACTGTCATATCCATTTGCCAGATGATTGGGCCAGATGCAGCCTCCAATTGTGTGTGGGCAGACTCCTAATGCCTGTGACTCTGAAGGTCACTGTGGCACTGAATTTTATGCCTCTAGATTGTTCCAGTGTGCTGTGGATCATCTAGAGGCTTTCAGTCAGCTGTTTACAGCTATGTCAGCTGGTCACCAATGCTCGACTGGGTGAGTGAACAGATACATTCATTTTGGACTGGACTTGGGCGGGTGGCATGGTCACACAGTGATTAGCACTACTGCCTCATGGGTCCAGGGACCTGGGTTCGATTCCTTGCTTGGTCACAGTCTGTGTGGAGTTTGCACATTCTCCCCATGTCTGCATAGATTTCTTCTGGGTGCTCCAGTTACCTCCCATAGTCCAAAGATGTGCAAGCTAGGTGGATTTGCCATACTAAACTGTCCCTCAGTGTCAGGGGGCCTAGTTAAGGTAAATGCATGGGGTTATGGGGATAGTGGTATAGGGTGGGATTGTGGACAGTGCCGACTTGATGAGCCGAATGGCCTCCTGCATTATGATTCAATGGATTCTAGGTCAGCCAGGCTGAGTAGACGAGAGGATTTGCCACCACTGCAGGCCTCCCGCATATCCAGAGTGCCACTGATTTCACCCATGTGGCCATCAAGGCACCAGCTGGCCATCCGAAACCATTTGTGAACAAGTTGGTTTTCACTCTAGAAATATCCAAACTATATGTGGTTGCAAGACCCAGATGCTGCAATTGTGTGCAAGGTACCTGGGCAGCTCGCATGATGCCTATGTTCTTCCACTCCATAGGTTCCCAGGCTTTTTGCTGCTCCTGTTGAGTTCAATAGGTGCTTGATTGATGACAAGGGTCAGCCACTGAAAAGATAGCTATTGACACCTGACAGGTGTCCATGGACACATCCCAGACATCTCTGAATAGGTTGACATCTTTTGTAGCATACAGGACATATCTGGCTTCAGTGCAGGTAGTTATTTATGGTGAGAAAATTACCACAAAACAAATGAAAGCAAATCCATCCAAATCATTAACATTATTCTTTAAGTCAAAAGGAAACAATGATACCCAGCATGGAATCCTGTTCATGACTGGTGTTTTGAACTTACATCTGTGAATGCAATGCTCAGATTCAGCCCCTTTGATGCTTTTTTGGGACAGAATTCCAAATTTCCACGATATTTTATTTTAAAAGAAGTGTCATGATTTCATTTCTCGCTGACCTATCTCCAAGATAACGCCTCCTTGTTTACGATTTTCCCATTGGGTGAGATAGGTTGTATCTACCCAGCACTGACCACAATCCCACCCAGGCTTGTATCTACCCTGTAGAGTCCCTTTAACATTTTGAACATCTGGATTAGAGAGGAAACCATTGATTTAATTTAATAAACAGTACTTTTCTCACTGATATGAGACAAGTTCTTTTTCTCACAGACAATTGCCAACACTTAGAGCTCATGGGATACAAGGACAGGTAGCTAGGTGGATAAGTAAATGGCTTAGTAATAGCAGACAGAGAGTAATAGTGGAAGGGTGTTTTTCTAGCTGGTGCACCGCAGGGCTCGGTACTGGGACCTCTTCTATTTGTAATATATATATATATATATATAAATGACTTGGAAGAGGGAGTAAGTGGAGTGATCAGCAAGTTTGCAGACGATACAAAGATGGCTGGACTTGCGGATAGTGAGGAGCATTGTCAGGCGATGCAGCAGGACATAGATAGGCTGGTAGCTTGGGCAGATAGATATCAGTTGGAATTCAATCCTGATAAATGTGAGGTGATGCATTTCGGGAAAAAGAAAGTAGTGGGGAGGTATATGATAAAAGGTAGACCTATTAAGAGTATAGAAACGCAGAGGGACCTGGGGGTGCAGGTGCACAAGTCTGAAGGTGGCAGAGCAGGTGGAGAAGGTTGTGAAGAAAGTATATGGTATGCTAGCTTTTATAGGAAGGGGTATAGAGTAGAAGAGCTGGTCTTTAATGTTGCAGTTGTATCAAACATTAGTTAGACCTCATTTGGAATACTGCGTCCAGTTCTGGTCACCTTACTACCGGAAGGACGTGGAGACTCTGGAGAGAGTGCAAAGATGGTTTACCAGAACGCTGCCTGTATGGAAGATCTGAATTACGAGGATAGGTTAGGCAAATTGGGGCTGTTTTCCTTAGAAAGACATAGACTTAGAGGAGATCTAATAGAAGTGTTAAGATTATGAGGGGTATAGATAGAGTAAACAGGGGTAAGCTTTTTCCTAGAATGAACTCAAAAACCACGAAGGGTCACGGGCTTTAGGGTGAGGGGGGTAAGGTATAATTTAGATGCTAGAGGGAGTTTTTTCATACAGAGGTGGTGGGGGTATGGAATGCACTGCCAAGTAAAGTGTGGAGACAGGCACTCTGGAGTTATTTAAGAGATACTTAGATGGGCACATGAACAGAATGGGAATGGAGGGGTATAAAAAACTGATTTAAAATAGGGATCATGAGCCTTGAGAGTCCCTGGGAAGTGTGTAAATAGCCAATGATATTGATGTACTCATTTTTATCCTACAGGTGCTTTGGTCCGCCTTGTTGTCTAACAAGGGGCATACACGCGATGGGTCATGAGAGGGCTGCTCTTAGATTTTGAGAGTATCCCAGTGCTTCACGTCATTAGTGTACGCTTGACCTGGACCATTTGATGGGCAACACGACAGCTCAGTGATTATCGCTGTGCTGTGCAGATACATGGATTTGGGCCTGTGTCTGTGGGAGTTTGCGCATTCTCTCCGTGCTTGCGTGGGTTTTCTCCGGGTGCTCCGGTTTCCTCCCACATCCCAAAATGTGCTCTTAGGCTAATTGGTAAAATAAATTCTCCCTAAATTGTCTCAAATTTGGTTTTTAATCCATAGATCTATAAATGTAGACAGGGATCACGGGTAGAGGTGTGCACATCGGGATGGCGGCACAGGCTCATTGGGCCGAAGGGCCTGTTTCCCGTGCTGTTTTGTTTTTGTTCTTTGTTCTTTGTTAACCCTACAGTGCAGAAGGAAGCCATTTAGCCGTTGGAGTCTAGACTGACCACAATCCCACCCAGGCTCTATCCCCATAACCCCATGTGTTTATCCTAACTTGTCCCCTGACACTAAGGCGCAATTATGGAAGGAAACTGGAGCACCTGGAGGAAACCCATACAGACATGGGGAAAATGTACAAACTCCACACAATTCACCAAAGTTGGGAATTGAACCCAAGTCTTTAGCACTGTGAGGCAGCAGTGCTAACCACTGTGCCACCATGTCACCCAACTTGGAATGGACTAACAAATAGAATACTGAAAGTAAAAAAAATTGAATAATTCAATAAATGATGGCATGCAACAATGTGAAAAGTATAGGATTGTTCCAGATAGCATTCTTCATCAGTAAATGGCTTGTCATCTAGTGAATCTCTAAGGAAATTATGTGATTGGAACCAAGCTGTACGATGACATTTAAAGAAGGCCAGCTCTTGGATCTAAAGTTCTCCGAAAGGAATGAAAAGGTATTATATTAAACAGCAAACAAACAACATCACTGTATTCTGGGATCTGAAATTCTGTTAAAGCTGCTGCTGAATTTATAACTCTTGAATTTTGTTCAGCTTTGAAAATGTAACTTTTTTTAAATTCACACAATCCCAGCCATTTTCTTTCTGTCTCATAGAGTAGTGAATTTAAAATATTCTGATATTCTTTAGACAGTTTCTTCATTTATTGCACATTTTAAATTCTGTGGTCAATTCTGGCCACCAGAAAATAATGTAGACATTCAAGCAATGTAGAAAGAACAGCTCAATTGATCCCCATTGATCGAGCCTGAAGTAGTGTGAAAATACTGGACAACTGACCTTGTTAACCAAGAAAAGAGGCATCTGAGAACCAAGAAATGATCTGATAGAAAGATACAAGGTTTTTGAAGACATAAAGTTAGATGGCTGTGGAAGCAGATTTATGGGCCACAGGTTCAAACAAATGTGAGAAATTCTCAAACTGATACCAGGAGATTCTTTCTTATTCATGTAAAGGTGATCACAATGTAAAATTAAGTTCTAGATAAAGTATTGCTGGCAAAACTCCTGGCATGCTTTCAGAAGCAACTGGATGCTGCAGTGGGGTGATGGGTCAGTGATTGGATGGATGAACTAAATTGGGCCAATTATCATCAATCATCTTGTTATTTTTGGATACTCTATCTGAAGGATTCTGCATAGGCATTGACGGAGTAAGAGAATGTGTATGATTTCATGGAAGTAAACATGTCAATGGGTATATAGCCTTTTTGAGCCAGTGATGTTATGTCACCTTTCTCAGTACTGTTACGATGCCAGTAGGGTTCGTTAATGCTTGAAGAGAAATTCTAACACCCAGTGATTAACCAAGAGAAATTATATCAAAAGATTCCAGTTTAAAACAATTGCATTGTACTATACAAGAAACAACTCAGGATTTTAGTATTTTAAGCCGTTCTCGTTAACATTTTTAACATGCCCATGACTCGCCCATCCTGCCACTGGGGAACTTACTGTAGGGGTTGCCTTTAATGCGACTGGAAAATCCTTTCCTATGTTTCCAATTTTTAATAAATGCTAGGGTCTTCAGTTGTGCTTGAGGTAACAAGATAAAAATAATTAGTATTTATGAATCAAATAGAACATATTAAGCAGAATTTTATATATACATAACACAAAGGTGTGAAGACAACATTGAAATCCCTCATCCCTCAAGCTCTTATGATTCCTACAGTGTTGCCAACCTCTTCTCTGAGTGGGATTTTTCAGCACTTCCTGCCGACTGGACTGTCCAGTCCTATCGTAACGCTATATCAACAAAGATTATGTTTTTCCAACTTTTATCCCCACTTCCTACTGTTTTGGAATCCCTTAGTGGAAATTGTCTTAATTGACCTCTTCCATTGGCTTTGGAGTGAAGCATCTTGTGTCATTCCACCTGCGTAACTCGAGTCACATAGGATGAAGACAAACGTTTATCATTTATTCCTCTGGGCCCTCAGAATTTATATTCCATTGCAAACTAATTTAGATACAAAACAGTCACAAAGTCACATCCTCTTATTAACAGTTAAGTTTAAGTTTATTAGTGTCACAAGTATTAACACTGCAATGAAGTTACTGTGAAAATCTCCTACTTGCCACAATCTGGCGCCTATGCGGGTACACCGAGGGAGAATTTTTTTAGCACAGCCAATTCTCCTAACTAGCATGTCTTTCAGATTGTGGAAGGAAACCAGAGCAGTCAGAACAAACTCATGCATACATGGGGAGAACTTGCAGACTCTGCACAGACTGTGACCCAAGTCAGGAATTGAATCTGGGTCCCTGGCACTGTGAGGCAGTAGTGCTAACCACTGTGCCACCGTGCTGCAGTATACTATGGTAAGTATTTTCATGAACGTATTTCATCTATTCCCATAAATACAAAAACCATTAAGAGCAACTATTAAAAACACTTCCAACCATAATGTCAAAACAGAAAGATACTCCACTGTCCTGTTGATAGTTAATCAATGAAATCAATGCATACGTTTGTTTAAACATAGAGGCCTGAATTTTATGAAAGTCACACTGGCAGGATGCTCTGGTCCTGCCAGTAATGAGTCCTTACTATGGGTTTCCCAGCATCATGGGATGGAATCAATGGAAAAGTTTATTGATGGCAGCAGGACCGGAGAATTCTGTTGCCAGCAAATGGCACATTGCCTCCAGCAACTGAGAAATTTGCAGCTGGAAGGCTGGAGAATCCCACCCAAAGTTATCTGAACTTCAACCTACTTTTAAACAGTCCTTCAAAGTTGATTGGAAAAATTTAAATGTATTGTGAGCAACTCAGGCAGCACATGGCTGATTATACTCAAAACTCTCGGCGACTTAAAATCGTAGGATAATTAAGCGTAGTGTCTCACAAACAACAGCTGCAAAATATCCCAAATGCTTTGACGGTCCATTGTCTCACAAACAGAAATTCAAATTAAACCATTTAATTTAAAATGTAGTTAATAAAATCCTTAGATGGTATAGGCCATCAACTCACCCTAAAAATTAGTAGAATTATCAAAATCTTACAACACTAAGTATGCAGTGAATACTTAGGTGAATACTTTACATCAAAATATATCATAAAAAACATATATTTGAAACTGACCCTCTCCTTTTTCCTTATTATTTCCCCCAAAATATTGTTGACTATCCAAATTCTTGAAGGGGCAAAGCATAGTAGTATCAAACTCTCAGGAATTCACTTTGATTTCTCCTCAATGTTCCAGCCAAGGTCTGAAATTTCATGCTGATTCTTCCATTAGCTTTTGGCTAAGCAATTCTACAGCATTTATTCAAAGCCTCATGAACAGCTAAATTTCTCCATCTCAGAAATAGCCGTATTTTTAATGGCCTTCTTACTTCTTTTCTGCATTTGTTCTCCAGCTCTTAGCTCTCTTTACCCCACCTGCTGAAATCAGGGCATTCATTTATCAATTTGGTGACTTCCGCTCCAGTTACCCAAAGACCTTTTAGAAAAATCTCAGAGACAACTTCCTAGAATTCCACCCAAGGTTCTACCCTGAATTACTCATCTCCATGGCAACATAGGTTAGTTGAGATGCGCGATAGATTTTCAGATTAATTAACTTTTAGCTTCAAAATCAAACCTTTTGAGTCTGGGACCCATTTGAATAATTTAAATGTCTAATGAAGTCAGAGCAATCCTCCTCAGACTTGTTGGTGGCAGTTCTCCAGCCACCTGCTGTTTTTTTAATGGCTTTCTTCCTTCGAACTCTGACCTGATGCGAACACATGAAACCCTTTGAACTGCCATTATTTGAGGTGTTCTGGCAATTTCTAAAATCCAGCATTTTAATTATTTTGTCCTTACAATTCCAACTTTCCCAAAACTAAAAAATAACCTCTAACCCTTTTTTATGAATCATGAATTTGATGAATATGATACTGTAAATCAATACAATTGCTGAGTAAAGTACATTTATTCTAAGAGCTAACAGATAAACACCAGTCCCAATTTAAAAATATTTTGAACTGAAAATTCCATTTACTTCTTTCTGTTGCATATGATGCAATGTCTTCTACATTGACTTTCATAGCAAAATGTTCTACAGTGGAATATCAAATGTCAACTCTTTTTTTTAGTTGTAATTAATAAAATATTCTTAAGGTTGAAGTTTTCCAACTTCCATATGGGGACAAATGATGGTCCTATGCCCATACATGCTGGCAGAAAGATTAATGGAGCCACTTTCATAAAGGGATGTAATTGGCCACCTCCAAGCTTGATATCCTGTTCATTATGGTGGGCAGGTTCTTGATGTTGCTAGTCCAATCAGAGAGCAGACAGCTGTGGAGCCTTGGCAGCTCCACCAAAAAAGGCAAGTTGAGGACCAC
This sequence comes from Sphyrna mokarran, assembly GCA_024679065.1. NCBI lineage: Eukaryota > Metazoa > Chordata > Chondrichthyes > Carcharhiniformes > Carcharhinidae > Sphyrna > Sphyrna mokarran. The sequence continues at coordinate 107,469,238 of JAGIQG010000003.1, forward strand.
CAGGGCACCGTTACATGGAGGAGTGGCTTTGCTAAACTCCACATCAAGTAACCAACATGTTGGCTTGTAGGTGAATTGGCCTATGGGGAACTTCACCACTAGATCAGGTTTGGTTCCAATTGTGGCCTTTCATTAATTCAGACCCCTCTTTATACCATGGAGCCTCTGGCCCCAATGGCTCCCCAGTCTACATGTAGAGATGCTGGCGTTGGACTGGGGTAGTAAAAACTCAGTAAGAATCTAGCAACACCAATTTTAAATCCAACCGATTTATTTGATAGTAAATTTGCAAGCTTTCGACCTTTTTGTCTTCGTCAGGCAAATGCAGTGTTCTGTCTGCGATAGCACACATATCAACACAGACAGTCTCAGCAGGTATACAGTACATACTCTTGCAACTTGGCCAATGTTGTCTACCTTGCAAGAAAGGATGGTACATTGGGGAGACCATGCAGACACTACGACAGCGGATGAATGAGCCTCGCTCAACAATCACCAGGCAAAATAGTTCCCTTCCTGTGGGTGAACACTTCAGCAGTCACGGGCATTCGGCCTCCGACCTTCGGGTAAATGTTCTTCAAGGGGGCCTTCATGACACACGACAGCGCAGAGTCGCTGAGCAGAGACTGATAGCCAAGTTCTGCACACAAGGACGGTCTTAACAGGGATCTTGGCCTCATGTCGCACTATCTGTAACCCCCGTGACTTGCCTGGGTTAGTAAAAAACTTCACTTACTGTGCTGTCAGGAGAAAATACACAATTCTCTAACCAATGCTCAGGATTCCCTTCACACACAGTGTTAGCCACTTTAAAATTTGAATAGCAGGTTGGATGTAAGGATTCGCATTCTAATCAGCAATCTGTGACTGTCTGTGTTGATATGTGTGCTATTGCAGACCAGAATACTGCATTTGCCTGACGAAGACAAAAAGGTCGAAAGCTCGCAAATTTACTATCAAATAAATCGGTTGGATTTAAAATTGGTGTTGCTAGATTCTTACTGAGTTCTTACTTCCCCAGTCTACCACAGGGAGGTCATTACCATTGAGCTGGTGAGTCTGCAGGCTCTGGGGCCCCATTTTGGCATAACAAAATGGTGGAAAGGCTGCAAAATTGGTCCTAATTGGGGTCTTCAATTGCAAATTAGCTATTTGCCTCCATGGAATGGATAGGTGACCCACTTTTTTTCCTGCCCTGGGAAAGTTCCCCATCAGAGGGAATATGTGGGCAAGCTATCCAAGTGCATCTTCCCCCTTACTTTCCTGGCCTCACCTACCTTCGAATCCTCCACTATGGGACTGGAATATTTATCTTTAATTGTCAAGTTCTCCTCTTCCTGATTCAACAGATGTTACTTTTTGTCTCAGTAATGTGCACAAGTTCCTCCCCAAATCTTTGAAAAGCAACCTTTTGTGTCCAGTATGGTATTCATACTTGCCTTATCAAATGTCCTTTGATGTATCTGAATGAGACTGCACTATTGGCTTAAGTCCCACAACGTGAGGACATTAATAATCTGTGGAAAATTGAATCTATCTTTAGTGGCTTTGGGTTGGATCTAATTCAAGTACCGTAAGTGGAAAACCACTGTTCAAATCCATTGTCTTAGTTAGATTTCATCCTTTTCATAGGTTATTTGTTGAAAGCTATCTGATTATTTATACCACTGATATGTTTGTTCAAATTAACTCTTGTATTTGACACCTGATAAAATTACATTCTGCAATATTTTCTTTTGAATAAGTTGCTGCAACTATTTATTGTGTTGTTTGTTCATGCAAATCTTGGTAGTTTTGACGCCTGATGGAATATTCACTTATTGTTTTAACACCTGATTTTGCACTTCAAAACCATCATAAGAGCAAAATTAACACTATTATTCTTGCTAATTAATATTGCATGTTTAGGACCACTTTATACTGAAAGACTGGTTACGATGTTATAAACTGATTTGACATGTTCACATTGTGTTTTCTGAAATATCTTGAAAATAAGAACTGCAATCTAAAGGGCCTAACAATACCATCATAATTATACCATGTCATTTGACCATGTAATAATGCTCACATGATAAAGTACAATGCAAGTATTTGACCTCACAAAACAGCAGATGGTTTTAAGGACAATGTAAATGTCAGTATGCCCAATGACATCATTAGTCATGACTATCAGAATTTACTCAGGAGTAGAGTGCAAACACAATGAAACAACATTAACGTATTTAGCTGACACTTAGCAGCTCTGTGAAAGTTCTGCTGGTCCCAAATGTGTGAGGCAATCAACGGCTTGAGTGTTGAATTATTGCCAAGACCTCGAGCTGAGGTGTGTAATCAAGAAAAAGATTCTGCTTTTGCTGAATATGTTTGGGAGCAATGTTGGCTATTGTCAGGATTTTTTGTCAGGTTGGGGGTCAGAGTAACCTGTAAATGTTTTTTAGCTTCATGGAAGTGGGACAATTATGAGAATTGGTACCATTGTTATATCAACTAAAATTTGATGCCTGAAAGATGGTGTGTAGAGTTGGAGTGTTAGCAGTTGGAAACCTGCTCATTTTAAGAACAAAGTGACGCTTCTTTAATGAAGCAGATTTAAACAACATGTTAGTTTTGGTATCAGATTTCTTTTGAATTATTTTATAGGTAAAAATTATTTTCTATTGTATGTATCATCTAAATATTCCTTTGCATTTCAATAATTTGCTACAAATAAGTATTTTCAATTTTTTTACTGCAGCAGTTTGCCCCAGCCTGGGTTCATCTGAAGGATTTGACCAGCTGAGGTACTTTAGTTCCCAGTTAAGCAATGTTTAAAAGTTATGCCTTTGTTTTCAAATTCATTTACGTCCTCACATCCTCACTATCTCTGTCATCCCCTCCACCCTACAACCTGTTGAGATAACTGCACTTTCCCCATTCTGGCTTCCTGTGCATCCCCAATTTCAGTAACACCACCATTGACTATTGGATCTCCAGCTGCCAAAAGTTTGGAATTCCCTCCCTAAACCTCCCTGCTTTTCTACCTCCCTTTCTACCTTTAAAACTCTATTTAAAAGCAATGAACAGGATTTTCTGCCCATCCCCCAACCTCTCATGGTATGCTTTGTGGCAGCGGAGGCAGCCTGCGATTGACTGGTGGCAGGACCTTCTGGTTCTAGTGTCAATGAGGCTTCCATTATTCGCATTCCGCCACTGCTGGGGAACACATGGCAGAGGGTCGCCATCAAAGGGACTGGCTGGAAAGTCTGGTTCTGTCTTGGACCTAGCTTTTGGTCAGCGACCCTAATATCTGTTATGTGGCTTGATATCATATTTTGTTTAATAATGTTCTTATGAAGTTCCTTGGGATGCTTAATATGGCAAAGATGCTCTGTAAATTCAAACTATTGTTTGGATATGTTTTCCCTAGGTCTTGGCAGATTTCTGGATGTCTTGACCAAGTGAGCTATGACAATGAGCCTATAAACTATTTTCCATTGGGTGAGAGCATCACATTTGATTTATTCCTCTTCTTGTCTGACATCTGCACTCTTGCAGAAGAGCGATTCAAGCTATCAATCATCGAATAAGCCCCAGGAAGTTCATAAAGATGTCATCTTAGTTTAATGCTATAGATTGATCCACATTTGTTCTAAAATTTAACCCCTGCTTCCCTTGTCAATTGGCTTTTAAACCAAAAAGACCAACACTGACTTTGTCAATGCATGGTTGTTAAAAATTTCCCTGATATATAATGCTTCCCTAACAATACTGTGAATGTACATACACCACATGGACTGCAGCAATTCAAGAAAGCAGGTCCCCAACAGTTTCTCTAGGGCAATTAGGATGAGCAACAAATCATAGCATCCTTACAGTACAGAAGAAAGCCATTCAGCCCATTGAGTATATACCAACCACAATCTTACCCAGGCCCTATTCCCGCAACTGGGCACATTTACCTACTAACCCTCTGACACTGTCAATTTAGCATGGCCAATCAACCTAACCCGCACATCTTTGCATTATGGAGGACACCAGTGTATCGAGAGAAAATCCATGCAGACACATGGAGAATGTAACAAATGCTACATAGACAGTAACCCAAGGCCGGAATTGAACCTGGAACCCTGGCACTGGCAGGCAGCAATGCTAACCACTGTGCCACTGTGTTACCCCATGCTGGTCTTGCCAGTGATGCTAACATATGACACTGACAGAAGTGCTTAAACAAGAGTCCAATAGAGATATGCAATAAGAATTGACATTATTTTAAAACATTGATGCAGTTGGGATATTCATCATATTGGACTATAACGTATGATTTCTGGGGTGTCATACCTGGACGATACCCCAAAAGTGCTGGGGACCCCCATCCGGGAGATTCTCCCCTGCCATCTGGGTTGCACAGCTACTATCCAGGAGCAGGAAGTTCAGACTTCAGTTGGGCAGTTTTCCTGCACTGGGGAACATCTGAAATTCCAAATTAAGTTGCAAACTTTGGGTGGCTCTGACTGATTCATAGTTACCCACAAAAAGTTAAAATCATTTTGAATTTGTGCTGCCTCGCCACCTCCCCTCCCCTTAATCCTCCATGTTCTCATCCATGGGAATCCTGAATACCTCTCTCCAACTATCCCCCACCTGCCCCTGAATGGCCTTCCCACCTACCTCGACTATCTCTGCACCCCTCCCCCTGACCAACCCCATCTCCCAACTACCTTCAATGACTGCCCATCTTGACTGTCTCACTGATCACCCCCACTGACTACCCTCAACCACAGCCTCTTCTCTGACCACCTTCCTCCAATCCCCATCTTACCCCCAGCTCTTATGTTAGATTATTGGTTCCTGTAATATATGCTTTAAAATTAATCTGCAATGAATGAACTGCCTGACCTTCAGCTGACAGCTCTCTTCCTCGGTTCCAGAGAAATTCTTGGATGATACACCAAGTTGCACAAAAATAATCCATTTTAGGATAGTAATTGGCTTCCATATCTGTAACTTTTAGACCAAAATTCCACTCTTTCCGAACTCTGTTCTTCTGATCACTAGTCTTTTGTTCATCTCCACTCTCTTTGCTGCACCATTGGAAATGCTATCTTGAACCAGATGAGCCTTTTCTGTGCCTATTTGGTTTGCTACCTTCCTGTCCTCCATCAGGACTCTGTTTAAAACTCATCTTTTAGCCATACTTCTAATGTTGCTTTTGGGGGAACATCTTTTTATGTACACACATTTGGAAAGCAAATTGGGAAGCTTCACATTGTTGAAGGCACTGGGAATGATTCTCCCAGTCCATTGCGCCGCTCTAGCAGTGCAATGAGCCACGAGCCATGAGGGTGTGTAGTGCGCTTCCCACTGGACTCTGTAGTCTCCATATGTCTCCGGCTGCCAGCAGGGTCTATAATAGTCCCCCAGTAGTGGGGAGCAAGCAATCCAGTCCACTGTGGTGAAGAGAAGTTATGGAGGCCCACCCCATTGAGGTCAGGATAAAGGGGATGTGCCCGCAGGCATTGCCAGCTTGGCAGTGCCAGCTTGATTCCCTGGCATTGTCTAAGAGGCAAAGTGCCAATCGGGAGATGGGTAATGTCAGACTTGCGGGGAGGGAGGCATGTTTGGGGCTGCTAGTGTGGGCTGGGAGGGGGGGTGGGGTTGGTTGGTGCTGCAGGAGGTGGGGTTTGGGATTGTGAGGAGTGCAGGATTGGTCAGGGCTGCCAGTGTAATGGGGTGGGGAGTGCGTATCAGGAGATTAGGATTAAAGGTTGTGAGGTGGTGTGGGGAATGTTTGGGGCTAGCTGGAAACATCCACAAGGTCAACAATTAGGGATGAGGTGATTGGAGGGGCAGCATTGCAGGAATGTGGGATTGGTCAGCGATCAGGAAGCTGGCAGTATAGGGCTACTGTGCATGCGCCGATCTTGGTGCTGACAGATTGGCGCATGCACAGTGGCCTGCTCAGTGCTGGGTGCTGGCCTCTCCAGTGGGAAAAGGCCATGTCCACAGCTTTTTAATGAAATATGTGCTAGGTTGCTCCATGATGCACAAAGTGTGGGAGATACATTTTGAAAATTCAGCTGAAGAAAAACCAATGGGATTTACTCCAGTTTTTTGCAAATTCAGCACTTTGAATTTCTGGGGGAGAATTCCACCCCACAAGTTGTTGTTCCTCTTCCATTTAGTTGACGGTTGACAATATCAAGTTATTGCTAAGTATATTTGTATTCCATGAGTTTAATGTCAATGTCTTGCCAACATTAGACATGGAACTTAACACTGGATGTTGGGACTGAAGTGACTCTGCCATCAGCTGGAATGAGGATTTTTTTTTTTGCCAGGGTTCTCACTGTTTTGTTTCAGTTTTAGACGCTGTTGTTGGATTCAAGCTACCTGGTACATTTACACTGTGGAGCTTGGACAGGGGTTTCAAGTTAAAGGTTTGATGCTTTGACACCATATTAAAGTTACACCAGAGTACAAATTGTAAAATATTAAAAATACAGTCATCTTCATCTTGGCAAGCAAGAAGATAATATTAATGTAAACAATACCTGAATGTGAGAAAATATGATCAAATGTAGGCTGAGCTGAAATTTTGACCCAAATGCCACTTCACTTTAAGTGGACTTCTGGGCCATCCCACTGTGAATTGGAGATGAGCTAGTATTTTCCAGGTGAGATATATTTAAATAATCTTAAGACAACATCTTCACATTGATTTCAGCACGGATATATAATATAAATATAATGTATATATAAGTACATTCAAATGGCTCAAATTCAAATGGCTCAAATTCTTAAATCGCAGTTTAATAAGGGGTAAAAATCCATTTTGAGCAGTGGTGCAAAACAGGTGGTATCATATTGGCTTTCCCTTCATACATTGTACCTAACATTCAATTCCACTGAAGTTAATACTTATCTGCTTTGTTTCCTTCAGTTATTAGTGACAGTCTGTGAAACAGAATTCAAACCTTCAGCTTCTTGGAGTCATAGACCTTCAATGAAAGATTTGGCACAGAAAATGCAGTGGTATCTATAACTGTTTTCAATTTGTTCTAAATTTTGTTTTAATGTCATTATTTTTAACCAATATTGGGAATCATTTTCAACTTAAATGGGTATTTTACAAATTGCGAGATGTCTCTATGTTTCACTGGAAGTAGATATGGTGCTTGGGTCAAAGTTCAAGCTCAATCTGATGTAATGGGTTTATTTTGCAGCTGGTCTAAATCTACGAGAAGCAGAAAGGATCATTGATTGACCATAAAGTCTCCACTTAGGGATTATAATAGATTTCATGTGTATATCAGCAGCCATTCTATAGTTTGATTTTTGCAGTCACATCACGAGAGCACACTCTTGGGAACCGCCAGCCATATGCTAAACTTGATTTCAAATAAATGTGCTTGTTTGATAAAAAGTGGATGAAACTTATGAAAGCTCTGATTTTAAACTCTGGATCAATTTTTGTCAGATGAATTTAAAACTTATTTGCTTAAACCAAATACTGACTGACCTGGGGTATTTTACCTGGCCAGCTTAGACCAGATCGGAAAATGCAAGGTTTCTGTTTTAAGTCATCACTTGTGGGTCAGTTGTTATTTCACATTCAGAAAGTTATATGCTCCAGTCCTGCTTCCTGTGTTTATGAAAGGCACAATGTAAATTCAAAATGTGGCTTTTCTGTTCTTCAAACTTTCTAAGTAATGCAAATTAACATGTGATTTGATTTATTATTGTCACGTGTATTAGAATACAGTGAAAAGTGTTGCTTCTTGCAGACAAAGCATACCGTACATAGAGAAGGAAAGGTGGGGCAAATGTTGCACTTGTTGAAAATCTTATCCTTAGTCAATATTCTGAATAATGAATAATATAACTCTGAATAATGTTATTTGATAACAGCACAATTATTTGGATTTAGGGTTGAGCTTGTGTTGTGCACTTGGCTTAACTTTTTGAGACTTATGAAATGGGTCCTTCCATTTGTATACATAGTATAGGCATGTTTGATCCAATGTACTATATGAAAAGTGATCATCAGTAAAATAATGCAAATATATTTTGCAGCTGATCCACTTCCAATCTCAGAGACCTGTTGACGTGTTGCTATTCTTATGTTCTAATATGTGACCCCTGTTGATAAACCAATGATCTCAATAATAGACCCATCCTGAGTAATAAGTAATGAAGTGACAAAAGCTGTCAATTTAACTTGCTTTGCATAATGTTGTAATGTGATTAGTTGGAAACCAATATCAAGAAAGAATTCAAAAATGTTCACGGATTCCTGTAGAATTAAAATGAGATTTTAATTTGTATCACCAAACGATCTGACAAATGTTAACTGCTTAGTTACAAAATACAGTTTACTGGTAGTTTTTACATCTCAACGTATGTAAACAGATAACAATTTTCAGGACATATAGCTATTTTGTTTAGAAAGAAAGACTAAATCAAGAAAGTTATTAAATATGTTATTTTTGAGAGAGATACCAGGTTAGGAAATTTGTTTCAGCTGCAACCATGGATATCTGAAAACCTGGATATTTGCTCAATTAAAAGACATAATTGTCAGGATATATTTCTTACTGATTGCTGTCATATTGCAAATAAACTGTATTTTCAATTTTATATCAAAATTCAAACTCATCTAAGTTTGTGAAAGAAAAGAAAAACCTGTTAATTTTCTTCAAATTTAAAATCATAGTATTGTCTCTTTTCCTTAAATGCAACCGACAATACTAGCAAAATATTGCAATGTCTTTGCTAAGCCTCCAGATCTTAAAAATTTGACAGACACAAGAAACGAGGAAAAAGCTATTTTGCCATGCGGCTTGTTCCTTCTAAACACTTAAAGGTATTTATTTTTCATAATTCCCCATACAGTAGTGATTACTGTTCAAAAAACATTTTTGTTCGCTGTGTGGCCCTTCAAGATGCCTTGAGGTTGAAGAGACATGTCACATAAGTGCACGTTTTTTGGAATGCTGTCTTCCATTGAGGGCCAAAACTGGATTGCAGAAGTTCTGATCAAGTTGAAATCCTTCTCTTCTTTGAAGATCAATGGTAGAATGAAGTGGATTATTATGCAAGAATAGGAAATATGGCATGCGTGCAAAATTAATTAGGTAGGAACGGAAACTTTTCTTTCTTGACAGCAGGTTCAAATTTAGAGATTAACTGGAGTGTATTTATGGTGGGTTGGGAATCATGTTAATCTATGGCGGTTTGCAACTTGTTGTGCATTTGCTTGCCTTCAGTCCTCCTTCATGAGAATGTTAGCAGTGCACAGGAATCTCATAGCACCAGATTCACATTCATTTAAAAGTAGTACAACAGTTGTCTTTGTGCAGTTGTGTCTATTTTTCTGCAGCACAAGGAGAAAGGAGGGGTGGTGGATGTGAAGTAGACTGGGGACATAGAGGAGTGAAAGAGGGATCCAATGGTGCACAGAAGGTGATGTTGGGGCGTGGGAAGTGAAGAGGGATGGGTGTGGTGGGAACAGTCAATAAAAGTAGGAATTTGAGAAACCTAAAGGATAGTGTCAGTACCGTCAATGCGTGAATTTATCTTGGGGTGTTGGCTGGTCATCAGGCTTTGAGTTCACCCACAACATTTTAATTATCCTCACTGAGATTGATGTTGGACAATGTCCTTCACAATGTATGGGAGGGAAAGTCAGCTGTAAGTCCAGCCATGTCCCACAGAGTAGCAAGTACAACACTGGACACTAATACGAACATTCAATAAAGAGTGAATGCAAAAACATAACATTGTTTCTTCCAGAATAAAGGAAGTGTCCCAAACAGCCCTATAGCCATCAATACGTATCCAACTATGAGGTGTCTGAATAAGATAGTCTCAACAAATGACAATGATGCATATATGAATAAAGTGAAACCAATGAAATGTTTACAAGTGAAATTTAATTTTGAAAACACCCTTTGTACTTTCAATAAATCTGATGGTAATGGCACTAGAGTTGAATAGGTGAGTTGTAGCCATGATAAAAATACTTTTCTATTGCTCACCCATACCTTCTATGTTGTCAGTTGACAGCAGGTTTCACAACTAAAAAGCTTTCTCCCGCTGCATGATTGCACATGTTTCCCATACATAACTGCTGACACTTTAAATTGCAATTGTGATCATGTTGGGACCAGCAAAAAGCAAAGGAATGGAAATGACATCCTGTTATGCTATTGGGATTGGCAGAGCATAGTTAAAATTCTAATTTAAGAAGAGGGATCATTCTCTAGAGGATGCCATGGTCCAGGAATTTATAGGTCATGCACTCGAATGATTATCAGCTTATAGTTTCCTAGCTTATTTTGCAATTTTTGAGAATAGTAATGACCATTACCATTCGCTTTTGGGATGCAAATTCCATGGTACTGATGTATAGTTTCAGCAATCAGTGAGATCTCCTGGGGCCTCTGGTGGAGCACATCTACTCCAGCTATCTTTCCTTTCTTCATTGTGAATCCTTCAGTTCATCTGTGCTGATGGCAGTGGTGACTTGTAGAGGGATTGAGGTCATTGGCTAATTGATCTTGTGCTTAGTGTTTTCGTTGAGAAATTCTTTTGTGTTTTCCACTAATTTGGGGCATGTGGATAGGCTTTTGAGTTTAAATATTGTGCTTCTAAGACATCAGAGTAGCATATTGGTTGTTTGTGAAGTGTGTGAAATCCAGAGCTTCAACCCGCTGAGATTATTCTATGTCGAGAAATTCCAGCAGTGCCTTTGCAATCTGTGGGCTGTCCAACTCGTAACACTGCTGAAGCAAGACTTGGGTCTCCTTTCTCCAGCAGTGTGCTTTCTTCTCAGCAGCCCTAAGGGAAGCTCTTCTTGGCAGCAGTGGTGATAAAGGAACCGAATAATCAATGACAACATTCTGATGTTGCGGCACTTCAGATCACAACTTTTCTAACAACTTCCCTGTGGGAATTGTAATGAAGATGTGCCTGAAGATACCATTTATAATTTTTTCTTTTTTGTTCTAAAAAAAAGAGACTCTCTAAAGGCAATGGTGATATTAGCCAAGCTGCTACTATACATATAATTTTGCATTCCACCAAATCAGATGAAAAAGCAGACACTCAAAACCTGTAGACAGCAAGAAAGACCCCATTGCCATGTTGGATTCACATCATCCTGAGACTTTTCAAATGTTTCTGAGATATGACATCACAATGAAATTACCTATTCTGAAACAATGACTTAGAAGACATGAATTAATAGGATTTCTCTGGAATGTACAACTACTAAGTTATTTTAGGACTTCTTATCAAGCAGGGCAGAGAGGACAAAAAGGCTATATTTTACTGAGCGCATACAGTTTGAAACTGTGTCCTTCTCTTTCAGAAGAATTATGTCCAGTTTGCAAAGTTACCATCCTGAGAAGAGAAATCTATATAGCTCTGTGTTAAAAGTACTCGCGCTCTGCTTTTACTGCCTGTTAAGAAAGAGAGCTCCAAAGATTTGTGACTTTCCGAAAGAAAAAATCTTACCTTTGTCTTAAATAGTGATTGCTTATTTTTAAACAGTGACCCTTAGTTCTAGATTCTCTCACAAGGGGAAACATCCTTTCCACATCCACCCTGTGACAATCCCTCAGAATATTATATATACCAATAATGTCGCCATTTATTCTTCTAACCTTCAGCAGATACAAACCTTTTCTCTTAAGGCAATCCTCCCATTCCAGGTATTAGTCTATAAACCTTCTCCGAACTGCCTCCAGTTCATACTGAACTAAACAGATCAGAGCAAGAAGAAAATCCATTTCCTCAACTTCTAGTGAATTTTTTGACATTATGGAATTGAGAATGTTCTGATTTCTGATTTTTTTTTCTTTGCAAATTGTAAGATCTATTGATTATATAGTTTTTGTGAAATAATTAATGATTTGATCATCAGGAAATGACGAGCATTTTTTTCAGTCAATGAAAACAATGCTGGAATAAAACAAAACCAGTTGAAGGCAAACAGATTATGGAAATGTTTCTATGGAAGATTGACCAGGTTTTCTGTGTGGAGCAGGTTGACAATAACATCTTAGTCTGATTGTTGCATGTCAATCGTGGTTCAGTTAGTAATACACATATTTCCGAATCATAAAGTTCTGGGGTTTAATCCCATTCAAGGGTTTGACCACAAATATCCTGTACAATACTGAAGAGATGGTATACCAAGATCCCATTTGTCTATCAGGTGGATGTAAAAGTTAATAAATTAAAGAAGTACAGATGAGTTAACCCTGGTGTCCGAGCCAATTTTTTATTCCCTCAATCAATTGATTGCTGGTATTATATGCAGGTGAGGAGAAGTAAAATGGTTCCTCTCTTTCCCCACTATTCATTTGACCACAATATGTTTTTATGGGGTTTGCCAACCAATTCATTGAGCGTTTAATTGTTTACATGCTGGGCTTGTAAAAACCACAAGCACACGTTCCCTTGTAAGTTAATAAAGAGAATAATATTCATTATACTTGGACTTCATCTAAGTAAAATAATAAAAAAGCCTCAACTTCCATGCATACATTCACTCAAAGTTCAATGCACACACCAATAAATTATAGAATAGGAGGATAGATTAATGATGCTTTTTTAGAGTCCAATAAAAATTAAAGGCATGTGGGGTCTGGGAAATTGATGACTTGATTGGCTTCAGACTGAGATCAAGGGTACCATTGAATTTAGCCTGAATTTAGCATTGAGACAATTCAAAGATGCTGACTGAATATTTATCTTTGTTCTGCCGTGACTGTGTTGATTTTTAAAATGTTGACTGTGGTGTGTGAATATTTAAACAGCAGACAGGGCTCAAATTTGCAAGTAAGAGGGGGAGAGAGAAAGAGAGAGAGAAACAATGTGTCCCATGGAGGGGTCTTCTCACTTCAGAGTCTTTTCTACTTCTCTATTGTGGCCTGAAGAAAACAACAGTCTGTTAAACACAAAGGATGTTTAGCTGGCTTATCACATAGTGCTCCCTCCCCAAATACCACTTACCAAATATGGTCATGGTTTGTAGAACGTGGTTTCAATTTGATTAGATTATGTGAATTCTTTCCTCAGCCAAGATTCTTTAAATTAAGTGATCAAGTCCAGTGCCTTGTTTCCACCCAGGTGCTGTCTGAATGTTCTGCAAATGGGTCAGGAGATGTGGCTCATTCGCATTCCTTTCACGTGATTATCTTTAATAGATTTTTGCAGACAGGTTGACTTCAGTTTAATGGCTTTGGAAGTTCTAAGGTATAGTGATCCAAATGTTCAGCCATCATCGAAATTGATGCTGTTTAAAGAACTGAAATATAATTTTGATGATGGCTGAACATTCGCATCACTATATTTTACAATGAAACCATTACTAGTTGCAAAATCCCATCTGATTCACCAATGTCCTTTTGTCCTTAATGTTACTTACTCTAGCCTACATATGACTTTAGATCCACAGCATTGGATCTTACACATCCTCTGAAGCTAGATAAATACTCTGAAACTGGACAAAAGAGTGAGTGCTCTTGACATCAAGAGCACTCTGGATTAAATGCAACAAGACCTAGGATAATATTCAGTCTTGCACTGACAAGTGACAAATAACAATCACGATACACAATTGCCAAACAATGACAATCTAACCATTGCCTCTTGACATTTGATACTATTGACATCACTAAGTTCCCTATAAGTATCCTGGTGGTTCCCATTGACCAGCCTAGCTGGACTAGCCATATAAATACCATGGCTGCAAGAACAGGCCAGAGGTTAGGAATCCTGTGGCGAGAAACATATCTCCTGATTTCCTCAAAGCCTGTCCATCATTTACAATGCACAAGACAATAGGATGATGGAATACTCTTCCTTTGTCTAGCTGAGTGCTAGACAAAGCTTGACATCATCCAGGACAAAGCAGCCTGTTGGATTGGAACACCATCCACAAATATTTATTCCTCCACTATCCACACATAGTGGCAGCAGTGTGCACTGCAGGAAGTGATCAAAGCACTTTAAATAGTATCTTTCAACCCACAACTGCTACCAGCAGGAAAAACAAAAGCAGTAACATGGGAACACCACCACTCTCCAAGACACTTACCATCCTGAATTAGAACTGTATCATCACCATTCCTTCATTGTTGCTTGCTCAAAATCCTAGAACACTGTCTTGAACAGCACTGTTCGAGTTCCTACACCACATGGATTGAAGTGGTTTGCAAGCATAGCTCACTGCCACCACCTTCTCAAGGACAATAATGCACATATGAATGAATAAATAAACAACAACTGTGTCCAGACTTCCAAAGTACTTCATTGACTGTGATGTCCAGTGATTGTGAAATGCTGTATATTAATGCAAGTCTTCCTTTCTCCCTTGAATAGTATTTCTGTATTTATTTGGATTTTAAGTTCAGTAGGTTGCCAAAGTTGGAATTTTCTGCCTGTTAATTTGTTTTACCTTATTTCAGCTAACTGGATGTTTGGCATCCTGTTTTTAGTGGGATCTGGCCAATCTACAGCAGTCAAATCTGCTATAACGTGGTTAGATAGAGAGTCTATTTAATTGATAACATGCCCTTGAATGTGAAGGATGAAGTGTTTATGGTAATTAATGTGCTCAAGATTGCGTATAATTACTTTAATAAAGTGTCATTGGCTTCAAAATATTGTTCCTTCCTTAGCTTGACTAAATAGTGAACAGGAATATTTACAGCCTGTGCAGGTGAGATACCTAAATTTCCACTGAAAAAGTATTAGTTTCATAAGATATTGTGTTGGAAAGTAGAAAGGTTATTGAGTTTCATATTTTTAGTGAAAAATTTTCCATTTATAAAAAGTAAATATATAAAAAAATAATCTGAACAAGTAGAAACATATGACAAGTCATTTATCAGTTACAAAGTAAAAACAATTTTGAGTCTGGATTTTTGACAGAACATGGCATTGTTTTACCTGCAGGAGAAGGAAAGAGATTGGAATGCATTCAAAGCCAGCATGAATGAAATGAAATTAGAGGAAATGAAAAGATATTTTCATTACATTTTAAAAACATACTGGTGCAGGTTTTTAGCCACCAATGAACAAACAGTAATGCTCTAGCATTTACACTGGCCGTCAAGATTTTTTGTAAGTTTTTGTATGCCAGTTTGAGGTAATTAGATAAGGCAATGCAGTGTGCTCTGAAGAGAAACTGGACTTTGTGTGAAGGGGCAAGGTTAACCAGTCAAATTCAGGAATCCTCATTGTGACAAAAATGTGGGTTGAATTTCTGGCCCCTTCCAGAGTTAGGATCAAAGATGAGGGCCTCAACATACTGGCATTCTTCACAGAAACAGCCCTTAGAGCCCACAGTCCACATTTGCTACCTGCTTCCAAAGGATTACTGTACACCCATTTTGCCAACTAGTAACTTGGATTGGCTATCTCCAGATGATTTCCTCAGTTTTGGGAGTGTTTTTAAAAATTCACTACAAGCAGATCCAATGAATCATCTTCTCCAGCCATGCTAAGACAAACCTCTTTGAATCCCTGGAAGGCTAAATGATGCATCACTTCAACTAATGCTTGCCCTCTCAAATCTGGCTGGGAAAACTTGGAAAGTCAAGCAGCCCTTTCTCTTGGTTAATCATACAAAATCATTGCTGTCTTTCTGTAACAATCATTCATTTATAGGGGAGCCTATAACCTGATCTCAAATGGCTTCCTCTCTCTCCTCTTCCAAATGGCAGTGTGAAACATAGCCTTATATTCAGACAGAAATGTTAATTAACTATTCTTTATTTCAACTCCCTTTCATCTTAGAAGTAAATGGATTGCTTGCATCACAACTGCTTTTATATCCCAATACCAACAATTTTGGCAGATTCAAGGTCTACTGATTGCAAACTCAAATGCTGTTGCCATTGTCTCCAAAGACCTGGCACCTTCTTAGTGAAACAATCTGAGTCTTCCTTTGATCTCTAACAATGAAACCACCCAAGCTTACTGTTAGGCAGACTTTAGAATAGGTCACACGAATTCTTAATTTACTCTAAGTTTAAAGTTCCAGTTCCAAAATAGCGTAAACTTATAAACTTCATATCCGTAACACAGTTATGAACGCATTTACCCACTACTGCCTTCCTTTTGGACATATGGCCATGCTATTGTGATTGGCAATCTTGCCCGTACTCTTCTGTCCCCATGTTGTTCTGGGACTGAACCTATCCAGTGCATGTGCACAAACTATCTGCTGTCCCTGCCACCTAACCTATATAGCATCATGGCAACCCTGTGTTTCAATCATCTGGGGAGGATATGTGGAAGAATCCCTAGAAGATTGATTGAGTAGCATCTGCCACTTGGCTTTAGAATGAGTTGTTATCTGACCACAGTTAGCCTATTGGGTCATAGGGACTGTGGCCAGAATTCTCTGGCCATTTATTCTGGCGGGATTCTCTGGTTCCATTTGTGATTCATCCCACGCTGTGGGTTTCCTGGTAGCATGAAGTGGCTTCAATGGGAATTCCTATTGGTAGTGGCAAATCAGAAAATCCTACCAGCAAATAGCATGCTGTCTTCAGTTGCTGATAAAAACACTGAGGGAAGGCCAGAGAACCTTGCCCAAAGTGTTGATTGAAAATATTACTGTATAAGATATATTTTGTAACCCATGTTATCTTTAAAATCTATGTGCATTGTTGAAGATAAATGGGAATGAAAGAGTATTGTGTTATAGCCAAACGTTTCTGTTAATTTTTTTTTGTTATTAGAAGTGAATTTGGATGATTCTATTCATCCAAATTGTCTAACAAAAATAAAAATTACAGTCTTTTGAGCCAGAGTTCCATTCTGGGACCTTTAATTAGTAACACTCGGTGGTATCGTAACAGATTGAAAACCTGTGCTAAAAAGCCAAATTTCATGGTCTCAGTGGATGAACCAGGAAATATAAATTTGTTTTGTTACTTGTAATAGAAATGAAATAAAGAGGTGAAGAAAGATGGGATGAGCGGAGAGAGGTAAAAAAAGACCAATTTCTTTCTTTGAAGTATTTGCAACACTGATTAAATTCTGAAGGAATGAGACTTCACAGTTGTAAACTCACATTTGGCAATAATTATAAGTTATCACACTGTATTCACTTGCATCTGCAACTTCACGTTCTTACATTGAATTCACAACAATCTCCCTCCATAACTTTGTGGAGGAGCAGAGTGACTCAAACAGCAGCTCCCAGAATTCAATATTTACCTGCACAGATGTCAATTCCAGAACTTGTTGTCCATAATAACAGAGAGCATGTCAGCCTCACCATTATTCTCAATGTACAAACCATGAAAACAATATTTTAGAGGATAGAGTTCCAATTTAAATTTGTCAGTATGTCTATTCTAACCTTCAAAGAACAGAGAAAATTACAGCACAAGAACAGTCCTCCAAGCTTGTACCCACCATGCTGCTGACTGAACTAAAACCCCCTACCCTTCCCAGAGACCATATCCCTCTATTCCCATTTGTGTATTTGTCAAGACGCTCCTTAAAAGTCACTACTGTATCTGCTTTCACGACCTCCCCTGGTAACAAGTTCTAGGCACCCACTGTTTTCTATATAAAAAATCTACCTCATACATCTCCTTTAAACCTTGTCCCTCTCACCTAAACCTGTGCCCCCTAGCAATTGACTCTTCCATCTGAGAAAAAGCTTCTGACTATCCACTCTGTCTGTGCCTCTCATAATCTTGTATACTTCTATCAGGTTGCCCCTCAACTTCTGTCGTTCCAGTGAGAACAAATCAAGTTTCTCCAACCTCTCCTCATAGCTAATGCCCTCCACACTAGGCAATATCCTGGTAAATCTTTTCTGTATCCTCCCCAAAACTCCACATCTTTTTGGTCATGTGGCAGCCAGAATTGAACACTATATTCCAAGCAAGGCCTAACTAAAGTTCTATAATACTGCAACATAACTTGCCAATTTTTAAACTCAATGCTTCAGCCGATGAAGGTCAGTATGCCTTCTTGACTATCTTCTCCACTTGCATTGCCACTTTTAGTGATCTGTAGAGCTGTACACCCAGATCCCTTTACCTATCAATACTCATAAGGGTTCTGCCACTTACTGTATATTTCATACCTATATTCGACCTTCCAAAATGCATTACCTCACATTTATCCAGATCAAACTCCATCTGCCATCTCTCCACTCAAGAATCCAACTGATGCTCCTTATTGTTCTCTGCAAATCCACCAACCTTTGTGTTGTCTGTAAACGTACCAATCAATCCAGTTACATTTTCCTCCAAATCACATATATATTATAAACAGCAAAGGTCCCAGCACTGATCCCTGAGAAATGCCACTCATCACAGCTCTCCGTTCAGAAATGCACCCTTCCTTTGCTACCGTCTGTCTTCTTTGACTGAGCCAGTGTTGTATCCACCTTGTCATCTCATCTCTGATCCTGTATGACATTACCTTCTGCACCAGTCTGTCATGAGAGATCTTGTCAAAGGCCTTACTGAAGTCCATATGGACAACACCCAGTACCCAACTTTCATCAATCATCTTTGTCACTTCCTCAAAAAACACGATCAAGTTCATGAGACACGACCTCCCCTTCACAAAACCATGTTGCCCCTCATTAATACATCCACTTATTTCCAAGTGGGAATAAATCCTGTCTCGAAGAATCCTCTCCAATTATTTCCCTATCAGTGATGTAAGGCTCACCGGCCTGTAATTATCTGAATTATTCTTGCTACCCTTCTTAAACAAAGGAACAACATTCGCTATTCTCCAATCCTCTGGGACCTCCCCTGTCGCCAGTGAGGATATAAAGATTTCTCTCAAGCTCTACCAATTTCTTCCCTTGCCTCTCTCAGTATTCTGAGGTATATCCAAACAGGCCTTGGGACTTGTCTACCTTAATGTTTATCAAAAACCCCAATACCTCCTTTTTGATCTCACCTGGGCCCAAACTATCTGTGCATCCTTTCCCTGACTCTCAGCCACCAAGTCCTTCTGTTTGGTGAATACTGACGCAAAATACTTATTTAATACCTCACCCATTCCCTCTGGCTCCACACATAGATTCCTTCCATTGTCCTTGGGTGAACCAACTCTCTCGCCACTCTCTTCCTCTTTATATCAATATTAAAAGCCTTGGGATTTTCTTTAATCCTGCAGGCCAATGTTTTTTTGTGACCCTTTTTAGCACTCATTACTCCTTGCATAAGTTTCGTTCTGCTTTCTTTGTATTCTACACTTGCTTCGTGTGTTCCCAGCCTCCTAGCTTTGACAAATGCTCCCTTTTTCTCTTTGATTAGGCTCACAATAGCCCTTGTTATCCAAGGTTCCCAAAACTTGCTATACTTATCCTTCATCCTTATATCCCTTCTATCCCATATAAAACACTGGTTAAAGTCAAACTTAGATAGTGCCTGCCCGAAGTGAATATTATTGTTTGTTGACCATTTTCTTCCCTTTGACGAAAGACTGCTGCATCCAAACAATTACATATCACAGGGATTTTGTACTGTAGACATCTAATTGATAGTCTTAATTTCAATAAATCAATACAAAAACCTACTTTAATTTTACATCCATTTGTGATCATTATAACAACTTATTAAGTGTACTATACAAGAATGTAAAATAGAACATAGAACATAGAACATTACAGCACAGAACAGGCCCTTCGGCCTTCGATGTTGCGCCGACCAATATAAAAAGCAATGCCCCTCCAAACTAAACCATTCCCTTCTCTTCCATATACTTATCAACTAACCTCTTAAACGCCACCAAACTTGGCGCATCTACAACTGCTGCAGGCAGGGCATTCCACTCCCGAACCACCCTTTGGGTAAAGAACCTACCTCTGATATCCGTCCTATAACTATCACCCCTTAATTTAAAGCTGTGTCCCCTCGTGCTAGCTTTCTCCATCCTAGGAAAAAGGCTATCACTGTCCACCCTATCTAAACCTCTAATCATCTTATA
Source organism: Sphyrna mokarran (assembly GCA_024679065.1). Taxonomy (NCBI): domain Eukaryota; kingdom Metazoa; phylum Chordata; class Chondrichthyes; order Carcharhiniformes; family Carcharhinidae; genus Sphyrna; species Sphyrna mokarran. The sequence continues at coordinate 107,489,206 of JAGIQG010000003.1, forward strand.
TGTTTCGATTAGGTCCCCTCTTAGCCGCCTCCTTTCTAACGAAAACAACCTCAAATCCCTCAGCCTCTCTTCATAAGACCTGCCCTCCATACCAGGCAACATCCTGGTAAACCTCCTCTGTACCCTCTCCAATGCCTCCACATCTTTCTTATAATGTGGGGACCAGAACTGCACACAATACTCCAAGTGCGGCCGCACTAGAGTTTTGTACAGTTGCAACATGACGTTGCGGCTCCGAAATTCAATCCCCCTACCAATAAAAGCTAAGACTCCATATGCCTTCTTAACAACCTTCTCGACTTGACTGCCTACTTTCAGGGATCTATGCACATACACACCAAGATCCCTCTGTTCATCAACACTATTAAGAATCCTACCATTAGCCCTATACTCTACACATTTATTATTCCTGCCATAGTGCATTACCTCACACTTTTCCACATTAAACTCCATTTGCCACCTCTCGGCCCAGCTCTGCAACTTGTCCAAGTCCCTCTGCAAACTATAACACCCCTCTTCACTATCTACCACTCCACCGACTTTAGTGTCATCTGCAAATTTACTAATCCATCCTTCAATACCCTCATCCAGATCATTTATAAAAATTACAAACAGCAGGGGCCCCAAAACAGACCCCTGAGGTACACCACTTGTCACCGAACTCCACGATGAATATCTCCCATCAACCACCACCCTCTGTCTTCTATCTGCTAGCCAATTCTTAACCCAATTAGCTAAATCACCCTCTATCCCATACATCTGCATTTTCTGCAGAAGTCTTCCATGGGCCACCTTATCAAACGCCTTACTAAAGTCCATATATACCACATCAACCGCCGTACCTCCTTCCAGCTCTTTAGTCACTTTTTCAAAAAACTCAATGAGGTTAGTAAGGCACAACCTCCCTTCACAAAACAAATATCCTGAGGTACTTCATACAAATGTTATCAAACAAAATTCGATATTAAGCCATGTAAGGAGATATTAGAGCAGCTGACCAAAAACTTTCTTGAAGAGATTTAAAAAGTCTTAAAAAAGGAAAGAACAGAGGTAGAACTCCAGAACTTGGAACTTTGGCAGCTGAAGGCTTGACTTCAATTGTTGGAGCAGTTAAAACCAGGAAGATTCACAAATCCAGAATTAGACCATTGTATAACTGATTACAGAAATAAGGACTGGTGAGTTCACAGAGAGATTTAAAAACCGGGAAAAACATTTTAAAGTCAAGGTGTGTTGCTTCATCAGGAACCAGTGTGGGTTAGCAAGCAACCACCAGAAAAGTAATGAATACATCTTTAAAACAAGTTGCTCTATTTTGACTATTACTAAATTAAAAATAAACTTTTCCATCTTTCATATTCTCTCTCACAACATTATGGTTTCTGGATGTCCCATTAATTTTCCGTTTCAATGTAAGAAAAACACTTTTGAGACAGCTCTCCTGAAATCAAAATTACAATATTAGCTGGGATTCCAATGAGTTTGCTGTGAGCAAGAATTTTTACAATAATAATAAAATATACAATTTTGAAGGAATTTAGAAAAAAAGGCCTCTGTCTCAGTGTATCAATCTTTCTTTTATCCATCTATTTATGCTTCAGTTCATCCATGATAATTTCTATCCAAATTACTTGAGTTCGTTGAATTACATCAAAACATTTTTGATGTTTAACTTGTTACAGGTTCAGAGTTAAATTATATTTGATAGATATTTTTCTTGTGTTTCAAACTGGGACAGTCTGGTCCAATTTGACCTATATAAAACTGATGTTCTTGACAAATGCAGTTAGGCAGCTTTGACAGCTGCTTTGAGGTTCTTTGGCAGAAGGCAATGCAAGGCAAATTGTTTACCATTGAGAATACTCAAGGTCAGATAATTCGCAAAGGAATAGGAAGAAAGCAAAGTTCAAAATTAGAAATGGAAGTTGAAGAGGTATAGAATCCCTTGCTTCAATAGTATTTGGGATGTGCAGAATATTTGGGTTTTTTTTCAAAATGTTAGAACACTGCAACATTTTTCACTGTGCATGTTTCTTATATCTATCAACTAATCATTTTAATTCATATTTTAAGCTAGTGTCAGATGTTCACACATATTCGATACATTGTTCGGCAAATATATTTGGCAAAATATTGCATTATTAACAACCTTTAAGAAGAAAATTATGGAACATCCTCAAAGTATAGCCACCTTGGAACTCTCTTCTGTACTCATTTCAGCAAGCTTAATTACTCCTGCAATAACAGCGCAACCAAGCTGAGTCAAATAATTGCCAAGAAAGTCACTTAATGAGAAAAAACTTGGCTCCACCTCCAGTAACAGAATGGGCAGAATAACAGCAATAAGTTCTAAAGTTTAGTAGTTCAAAGATTCTTCATAGGATTCATGCTGTGAGGGCTGCTGAATTAAGGAACATTACTGAAAGCCAACTCAAAAGGAAAGACTTTAAGAACTTTTTAAAGAGGGTAAGAATGCTGCAGAGGCAAAGAGTTCCATAAAGTATGGATGAGATAACTGAAGGTTCTGCTACCCATTGAAGAACTAAAGGAGATGGAGATGCATCAAAAGCCAGAATCTCTGTCAAAGTTAAAAAAAAACTGAATGGATGTCCTTTGGATCACATAACAAGGTTGAAAGCAACAATTTCCGTGATCTTCATTTTCTTATACTCCAGGTGGTTGCTGCCCATATAGGGACAGATTGAATCCATCATTGCAAATTGATTGTGACTTATCTCCTTATCTTCCTGCTTATTTTTATCTTTGGTGTTGAGTTGGTTTATGATGGTGGAAACCTAGAAACTTTGACTTGGTGAATAATATCCGAACTAAACAGATTCACGGTATCCTAGGGCATAGTGAAAAACTAAGCAGTCAACTCAGTACTGAAACCTGCAAAAGCCAAGCTATCATTGCTCAATGAGATTCTTCCTGTGTTGCTTAGATTATCTTGCAACTCAAAGTCCCAGTGTATAGTGTTGTACTAGGGTGAATGAGACCATTGTCCTGTCTCTCATAATCTCGGAGGGCATTCCAGGAACAGCACCAAGGACCCTTAAAAATGAGATGTCAACCTGCTGAAGCTGCCAAACAGGACTACTTGCATGCAAAATGGCAAAAACAGCAAGTGATAGAGCTAAGTGATCCCACAACCAACGGATCAGCTCTAAGCGCTGCAGGTTTTCACATCCAGTTGAGAATGATGAATAATTAAACAACTCACTGGAGGAAGAGGTTCCACAAATATTCCCATCCTCAATGATGGAGAAGCCCAGCACATCAGTACAAAAGATAAGGCTGAAGTATTCACAACAATCTTCAGCCAGAAGTGCTGAGTGGATGATCCATCTTGGCTTCCTCCAGTGGTTTCCTAGCATCTCAAATGCCAGTCTCCAGCCAATACGATTCACTCTACATGATATCAAGAAATGGTTGGAGGCACTGGACACAGCAAAGGTAATGGGCCCTGATAACATTCCAGCAATAGTACTGAAGATATGTGCTCCAGAACTTGCAGCTCCCCTAGCCAAGCTCTTCCAGTACAGTTACATCACTGGCATCTGCCCAACAATATGCAAAATTGCCCAGGTGTGTCCTGTACACAAAAAGCAAAACAAATCCAACCTGGCCAATTACCGCCCAATCAGTCTAGTCTTGACCATCAGTAAAGTGGTGGAAAGAGTCATCAGCAGTGCCAACTGAATGATTCTAAATGTCCAGCTAGCATGAAAATGGGAGCGTTGCAGATCTGTTTTTTTTTGAGCGAGTTTTCACACCCAATTTTATGGACTTAGATAACGAAAGTACGGGCAAGACTATTTCCAGCTGCTCAGGCAGTGGGTTTGGCTTAATTCACCAGCCAGTCTGCAAAGGGAGCTATTGTGCACGGGAAGGCCTCTGCTTCTACACAGGCACAATTCCAACAGCAGAGATCTGACAGATAGAGAGGCCCTTGCTGCTTCAGGCAGTCCAAACAAACACATTCTCTTGGCCAATCATGAGCCCAGCGCCCATCACACAAAATGTAGCCCCTGTCCCCCCCCACTGCCACCCAGACTGATTGCACCCCCTATGGTTAAGCATCTCCCCCCATGGCAGTGGGCCCCCCTCTCCCCAATTGGACTGCCCCGATAGGCCCCACCCCTGGGCCAAGGTGCCTGATGCCCATTACTGAGGTGCCAGGTTGGCACTGGCCAAAAGGCACCCTCTCTCAGACTCTCTAGGGGCGGGGAGGGGTGCTAAATGGCCTCTGGCTCTCCTGGCAAGACCACTGCGACTTTTCCTTGTTCATGGGGAGCAGGCGTTTTCCTCACTGGAGAGAGTCTCTCGCAGCAAAGCCATAAAGGCAAGGGAGCCCGGATGATTGGGCTGTCTAAGTACATGTAAATGACCATTTCAATGAATTTAAATAATTTATTAATTGTCTATGTCTGGTGAGAGGCTGGCCTTGATGGAAATCCAGCTCCTGAACAATCAGGCATGAACCTGATTTCTCGGCTCTCGTGCAATTCTACCATTTCGCCCCGCCCACTGATGGAGTAGGATAGGTTCAGGACCAAAAAGGGGATTTTTCAATGGAAGTTTATTTATTATTGTCACAAGTAGGCCTACGTTTACATTGCAATGAAGTAAGTTACTGTGAAAATGCCCTAGTTGCCGCACTCTGGCACCAGTTTGGGTACACTGAGGGAGAATTCAACATGGCCAATCACCTAATCAGCATGCCTTTTGAAATTGTGGGAGGAAACTGGAGCACCTGGAAGAAACCCATGCAGACACTGGGAGAACATACAGATTCCGCACAGACTTTGATCCAAGTTAGGAATTGAACCCAGATCCCTGGCGCTGTAAGGCTGCACTGCTAATCATTGTGTCACCGTGCTGCCTGCTCTGCCCAATGAATTTATGCAATTTTAATTCAATTTTGATCAATGTTCACAATATAAAACTAACTCGAACTCAGTCTAATTTTAACACGTTAGGCAAAAATATTCAGTATGTAAGAATTGGAAATGTCCCAAAATTGCCCAGTTGAAATTACTGACAAGTGTGGTTCTGACAATAACATTTTCTTCACATATGCTAATTTTAATATGTATACTCTGAACTCATGTATTTCATGCATATATTTACTTAACAATTATCTACCTCTATTCAATTTTAATTAAAGCATTCATAATCAAGAAAACTTCTTTTTGTTTTGCCATTTTACCAACGAACCACAAAATAGTTAAAGTAAGCATACATATGTTGTACAGATGTAAATACTGACAGCATATATCCAAAGATGGTATCTAATACTCGTACTTAATTTACTAATCAGAAACTCAATTAGCCACAACTGGATTATAATTAGCCATATGTAACTAGTATTAACAAATGCAATTGGATATACTTTCCTGACTTTCATGATGAGATACACTGTTTGAATAGTCAACAGGGAGATCTAAATTGTTCATAATCTGTAAACTAATTAGGAGCAAGTACGCAAATTCAGCCTGTCGAGTCCACTCTGCCATTCTATATGATTATGGCTGATCTCCATCTTATTCCAGCTCCAGCTCCCTATTTTGTCTCCACAGCTTTTTATCCTGTTTATGATCAAATATTTGTCTACCTCTTTCTTAAATCCATTGATTGATTGATTCTGCGACTAGTGCACTTTGTTCCATAGATTCACAACCCTTCGAGAAGTAGCATCTCCTTATTCTGTCTTGAATCTATCCCCTACAACTATGACCTCTTTTCCTAGACTATTGTAGAAGGGGGAAATATTGGTCAACCTGCACTTTATCAATCCCTTTGAGTATTTTATACGGCTCAATCAAATCCCCTCAACCAAATTCAACTGTGCAATTTTGGGACATTTCCAATTCTCACACCAATTATTTACATCTGAATGTTTCTACCAAACACGTGAAAATTAGGCTGAGTTCCAGTTAGTTTTATATTGTGAACGTTGATCAGAATTGAATTAAAATTGCACAAATTCACTGGGCAGAGTGGTGGCACAGTGACACGGTGGTTAGCAGCGCTGCCTTATAGCACCAGGATCTGGGTTCAATTCCTAACTTGGGTCAATGTCTGTATGGAATCTGTACATTCTCCTAGTGGCTGTATTGGTTTCTTCTGTATTTCACCGAGTACAAGCCCAAGCTACTCAACTACTCCTCATACAACACCCCATTCAAACCTGGAATCAATCTAGTGATTCTCTTCTGAACCACCTCCAGTGCCACCACATCCTTCCTCAAAGAAGGTGACTAAAACTGAACAGTGCTCCAAGTGTGGTCTCACCAATGCCTTATATAATTGTAATACACTTCTCTATTTTTATACTCTAGTCCCTTTGCAATAAATAGGTTATTGAAGGGAAGGTTATGTTTGACTAACGTGGTGGAATTCTTTGAGAACATTACATGTGCAGTGGACAATGGGGTGTATCTGGACTTCTAGTAGGCATTTGATAAGGTGCCACACCAAAGACTGCTACATAAGATGAAGGTGCACAGCGTTATGGGTAATGTATTAATATGGATTGAGGATTGGTTAACTAACAGAAAGCAAAGAGTGGGGGTAAATGGTGTTTTCTGGTTGGCAATCAGTTATTAGTGGTATGCCTCAGGGATCAGTATTGGGATCACAATTGTTTACGACTTACATGGATGATTTGGAATTGGGATCAAATGTAGTGTGTCAAAATTCACAGATGACACTAAGATGGTTGGCAGAACAAAGTGTGCAGAGGACACTGAAAGTCTGCAAAGGGAGAGATAGTCTAAGTGAATGAGTGAGGGTCTGGCAGATGAAGTACAATGTTGGTAGAGTGAGGTCATCTATTTTAGTAGAGATAGCAACACAATGGACCATTATTTAAATGGTTAAAAATTGCAGTATGCTGCTGTGCAGAAGGACCTCAATGTTCTTGTGCAGGAATCTCAGGGAGTTGGCTTGCAGGTGCAGCAGGTAATTAAGAAGGCAAATGGAATTTTATCCTTTATTGCTATAGAGGGACAGAGTTTAAAAACAACGAGATTATGTTGCAATTGCATAAGGTGCATTTATCCACATTAAAATCCACCTGCCAGATTCTGGCCCATTCCTCTACCCTCTCAATATCCATTTATAAACTTTTCATCTCCTCATTACAACCTGCTTTCCGACCTATTTTCATGTCGTCAGCAAATTTCGCTACGTTGCACTCTGCTCCTGCTTGTAGGTCATTGATATAGGCTGTGGTCCGGAAACTGAACTCTGTGGGATCCACTAGTCACAGATTGCCCGCTGGAGAAGGATCCATTTAGCCCAACCCTCTGCTTTCTATCAGTCAGCCAATCTCAATGCAAGCCACTACTCTATCCCCAACCCCTTGCAATCTAACATTTGAATCAGTTTCTTGTGAGGCACCTTATCAAATACCTTCTGAAAATCCAGATAGATCACTTCGACAGGATCCCTTATCTGCTTTGTTAGTTACATTCTCAAAGAATCTAGCAGGTTTGTCAAACAAGAGCTGTCCTTCACAAAATCGTGCTGAATTGAGCTTTGCATTTCCAAATGTTCAGCCCACCACCTCCTTAATAATGGATTCCAGCAATTTTCCCACTACAGATCTCAAGCTGACTGGCTATTGTTTCCCACTTCTTGCCTTTCTTCTTTTTTGAATAAGCATATCACATTAGCATGTCTCCAATTCACCAGTACCTTTCCAGAATCTGGGAATTTTGAAATATCATAACAAATGCATCCACTATTTCTGCTGTTACCTTCTTTAACATTCTAGTGTATTAAAGGTGTTAACAGCAGCTCACCTTTTGTTGGCATTTGAAGATCTCTCAATCCTCCATGCTGCTACTAACATTTGCAATATTATAACCTTCATTTTTGCCCTTATATTATGCTTGATTTCCTTATTAAACCAGGTCCTGAGGACATATCTACTTTTCAGTTTATGGAAGTACCTTCTCCTTGATTATAGTAATTTCACCGAGTTCCACTGGATTAACTGCAGTTTTTGACACAATTATTATCTCCTACTGTGAAGACAGAGACAAAGTATTAGATTAGTGCCTCTACCATCTCTGAGTTTCGCATTACTGCCCCACCATTTCCATTCTCTAAAGGGCTAATATCTACATTCAGTATTCCCTTCACCTTAGTCAATTTGTTGAAACTTTTGATGCCAGTGTTTATGTTTTCAGCTAGCTTCCTTTCACTGTTCATTTTAGCATTTTTAATGTTGTATTTCATCAGTTTTTATTGGCTTTTGAAGTTCTCTCAAGCCTCCAAGCTGTCACTAACTTTTGCAATATAATATGCCCTCATTTTTTTCCTGCATGTCATATTTGATCTCGTTATTAAGCCATGGATAATTTTTTACACTTTTGCAATTCCTCTTCCTGTCAGGAATGTACCTTGGTTGAGATGTCTTTAATATCCCCCTAAATAACTGCCACTGTTCTTCTACCATCTTCCCCTTTAACACTTTCGTCCAGTCCACTTGGGCCAACTCTTTCCTGAGGCCTGCATAATTATCCTTGCCCAATGCTAAAACTTGAGTTTTTGCTTTGTTTTAAAACTCTTGCTTCCCATCTGAATTTGAAATTCTATCATGTTGTGATCACTGTTTCCAAGTAGATCTTAATCTACAAGGCCATTAATCAATCATTCTAATACCAGATCTAAAATAGCTAGTTCTTTGGTTGGCTCTATAACATGCAGCTCTAAGAAACTGTCTTTCCCAAACCCTACTTCAAGGCTACCCTTGCCAAATTGGCTAATCCAGTCAATATATATCTTAAAGTCAGCCATAATTACCATTGTTTTCGTTAGAAAGGAGGCGGCTAAGAGGGGACCTAATCGAAACATATAAGATGATTAGAGGTTTAGATAGGGTGGACAGTGATAGCCTTTTTCCTAGGATGGAGAAAGCTAGCACGAGGGGACACAGCTTTAAATTAAGGGGTGATAGTTATAGGACGGATATCAGAGGTAGGTTCTTTACCCAAAGGGTGGTTCGGGAGTGGAATGCCCTGCCTGCAGCAGTTGTAGATGCGCCAAGTTTGGTGGCGTTTAAGAGGTTAGTTGATAAGTATATGGAAGAGAAGGGAATGGTTTAGTTTGGAGGGGCATTGCTTTTTATATTGGTCGGCGCAACATTGAAGGCCGAAGGGCCTGTTCTGTGCTATAATGTTCTATGTTCTATGTTCTATTGAGACCTCTTCACAATCCCTTCTCATTTCCTGACTTAAACAATGTCTTATTCTAAAATACCTTTTATCATTGGCACTCTATCACAGTTGATTGCTGCATTTGTTTTTCTGTGTGACTTTATCGTCATTGGTGCTCACTCAATAATGTGGCATCACTCATTTAGGAGGTGTTGACAATTCATTGCATTGACTCAAAAGCACCACTGCTACGTTCGTATGGTGTATGTAGTGTACTGGAGTTTTCTTTGATAAAAACAGGACTGTTTGTTTGTTTTTTGTGCTGACAAAAATGTAAAATTGTTCTCTTTCCCCCAACTTTATTAAAAATGTAGAGATTTTTGTTTCACAAATGATGTTTTATAATCCTGCTCATGATAAAGAAATCTGTGAATTTTTTATGTAGATTTGTAAAGCTAAGACATCACGTGGTTAAAATGCCTGTTATATGTTTGGAAGAATGAGAATTTTTCATTGTGTTTATTCTTATGGTGCTTTTCTGTTGTTTGACTAAAATAAGTATTCTTTCATAGGAAGCATATGTAAAGATAGTTTGCTGTTCTTGGTTCAGTAATGTAAATATATTTTCAAGACTGCCTCACATGAAGGTTATGTTTACCAACTGAATTTTGAAAGTGACCTGATCAACAATTTTGACTTGAGTGATAGAGATCAAATAAAATGGAGTTATTTGAATACTGAAGTCTGTTTTTCTATACACTTGTGCATTGCCAACTTTTTTACAAGATAGCTTTCCTGCCTGTTGGCCCTTTATTTCACAAAAATTATAATATTTGTTCAAGAAATCTTTTTTTTTAAATTCAGTCTGACGGTGTTTTTATTCAGATTATTGTCATTGATAGGAAAGCAGAAGTAATTTTAAGTGATCTATATCTATCTTCTTAAATATTAGAAATGAGATAGTGATTTAAATGGTTTAATTTCATGTTTCTGTGTTAGACAGAGTGAAACTGTTAGTTGGATTCATATTAGATAAAGGTGTTGCCTGAATGTATTGGTTTTGATTTGGTTCAAACTGTGCCTGTGCTTCTTTTCTGCTGAGAGAATTTATTCTGTGTAAAATAAACAAAAATTTAGAGAATAAAAGCGGAATCATTCCTGTTTAGAATAGGAATGAGGGACTTCATAACCGGGACAGTTTTTAGAGTAGAAAGACTTTTTGTGATTGTGTTTAACTAAATTCACAGCAGTTCGTGATGGGAAGGTAGAAGGTGAGCAGCTCTCAGTTTTGCTAGAGGAAAAGCCACATGTGGCAGAATGGTTAAGAAAGCCAATGCCAGAAATTTAAAGGACAGCTAGTTGTGAAAACTAGAGAATTGAAGAGAATCTCAGAAGTCTGAAGTTAAAGGAACAGAGGAAACTTGAATTAGAGCAGGATATTTTTCACTGAAGCCACAGACAGATCTGAGAAGGTATTGGCTAGTGAGACACTAGAAAGAATGTCTGAATTGATTTTAAGGTTTATGATATCTTACAATAGACTGTGTAATGATAGGTGAAATAATTGTGGACAATTATTTGGGCATCTGAGTATTTTTGGGTCAGCATGGCAAGATGGGCCAAATAGCCCCTTCTGTGTTGTATTTTCCTATGATGCTATGTACTATCATCACACTAATGTATTTAAATTGTAACGTGATTGGATTATGAATGGGAATTTCATTCTCAGCCCAGGTGCCATTATTCAATTGATTATGTATAATGGTTTGTCTCTACCCTGTTGAGTACCCAGGCATTGTCTGGATACTTTGCCAATAGAATAGTAGTCAGTCCCCATTCATTTTCTTTCAATGCCTTCTTCTCGTTTGGTGTTGTAGACAAGTTATCACCATTTCAATCATTTTTGAAATGTCAAAGGTATATATGTAAACTTGCAGCCATCTTTAACTACGATTCCAAATCACTGGAACTTTTTAAAAATTCAATTAGGATTTCTAACCAGTAAATTCAGAAATCATTCTTTGATCTAAAACATGGTTTGATAGAGCGGATCATGCCTACTCAAAATGTGGGCTCTGTTCTCACTTCACAGATGCTATCAGACTTGCTGAGATTTTCCAGCATTTTCTGTTTTGGTATTATATCCTGAGGTTTGCCCTTAGCAGCAGCAGCATATTTTTTTTGAGACCTATTGGGATATTTTCTGTCAGTTAAAATCAGGAGTAGATGGCCAATTTTCTGAGCAGATGGTATAAAACCATCTCGAACAAGGCGTGTAAAGCCAATGGAAAGATTATAGTTTTAAATTTGTAACTCTGCACCATCATCAGAGCAGCTTATAAATATGCCTGATAGATTTGTTCATGTTTAAAATGAGACTTGGCTTGTATCAAGAACACATTTAAATGAAGTAGACTTGTGAGGCTTCTGGGATCCATTATGGGATGAAATGTTCTTAACAGACAATTAGTCAGCACTGTTAATCAAGTTTAACAGGTGGTGGGTAATGAACTAAGACAGGGCCTCTGCTGTGGCCAGCCTAACTCTAATCTGGTTAGGGAGGTTTATAGTGACTGAGGCCCAAACTGCTTTGGGATATGGTCCAACATCTTATCATGATGGTGCATTCATTAGTCTCATGATTGTTTAAGGATGCTGACACTGGCAGCAGGAACCCATAAGGAACTTGTCCACAAATCCCAAGATAAGAAACATTTCTGCAGATGTATCTCTTATTGCACAGAACATGACTTGAAGAAGCTGGTCTTGTATTAATTAGTCAAAATTTGATATGGGCTCTTCACTTAAGGATGAAAGAACTGCTGTGACTTTAGAAGTGTTCGCATAATTTTTTTTGTTGGAACTTGAAAAAAATGACAGGAGGCTTTGAAGTTTGAAACATGGACATACACTGAAATCTGCAGCAACTCACACTTCAATCGTCAGTTCAAATTAAAATTCAATTCACAATTTCAAAATGAACTAGCAAAGCTTTCTTTATATTTGGACTGACTGAAGAGTAGAACTGTTAACTAGATTACTGCAATAAATTTAAGGCTTAGATCATTTGTGAAATGATGCTAATCTATATTCAGAGTCTCTTCAAATTTCAATTAATTGTGAGTCACCTTCAATTGCAACTGTTACTATAATGTGAGTAATGGAGAAATGGCAACATAAGGAGTATGGACTAGGGTTTCACCAAGTCGGGATGGTACAGGAATCCTTTAAAAATGGTGAATGGGACCTGATATAGGGATTAGCAATCCTATTCCCAAGGTTCTTGATTTTCAAGAATGCTTTTAAAACTGTGGGCCAGTTTATGTCAAAATCTTGCACCTCATACTCTCAACCTAGTCAGCTCCATTGCAGGGATGTGGAGTCAGACCAGTTGAGTTGGGTTATGGTTTGTGGCATATCAGAGAGGGATTTCTTAAAAGAATGTTCAAAAGAGCCTCTTCATAACACCATGCTAAGGTATACCCTTTCCCATGCAGCCCCTATCGTCCCCATGCCAAGCTGCGCCCTTTTATGTACATCACATGACTTCTTATACTCTAATGCTAAGCTATGATATTTCCACATCCTTTCAAAACTCTATATTGTATTGAATCAACAATGTTTATAGTGGCAATGTGTAAAATAACTTGCCATGATGTTTAAAATATACCATTTTACTACAGGGCAATAAAAGAGTCAATTATCTAGATCCTTTAAAGTTCCAATAACTGAAACTACAAAACACTTGAAACATCTTACTTTTGTATAAATAAACATTATGAGATTTACAGCAGAGATTAGAGTATCCATGAAGTAATGTTTTCTCTGGGGCTCAGGTGTTTTACTACTCTAATGGATGCCTGGGGCTCACAGCCAAGAATACAAAATGAAACTTGACTGAGAGCCCAGAATCTGTTAATCTGTTGAAACACCTGAGCCACACAGTTGAGGTGGGGTCAATAGCAAGAACAGGGAGTGGCACTCGCTTGGCTCCCTGTTTTCCAATTCTGGGTTCCTTCAGGCTGCCCCATGAAGAATTCACAAGCATCTCCAATAGGGTGTGTTTGTCATGCTATCTGCCTAATGAGCCTCCCACTCATTGCCTGCGTTAATCCAGTGGTAGGGGAATGAGATCCTTATATGGGCATTAATTGACCACTTATGAGCCTTGATGGGCTGTGAGTCAAGAAGATTTCCTCATGGAGTTAATAGCAATGAAGATGAGAACATGACATGGTCCCCACCTTGATACCCGCTCGCTTGATAAAATGCCCCTGCGCTACCAAACCTGCCACCTTCTTCCCATAAAAGTATTTAATTTTGGATTTGTTAGAAAGATTAAGGAAAAGGGGAGGGAAACATGATTAAGACTATTTGATTATGTGGAGGTTAAACATTGACATGGTCTGTTTGAGTTGAATGGTTAACTTTCTTGATGCAACTTCTAATGATTTCTGTGCAGAGAGAGCCTCTAACTATTTTTACATAATTCACTTTCCTTAGTCCGCAGCCCTGTCAATCAAGTATCTCCAATGTTTAAACTACAAGATACTTTAACCCAAGTCTAGTTTCCATACACACTATCACACAAGTATGGCAAAATGGCTTCTTTGTTTGTTGGATGGTTCTTTTTCTCACCTCTTCTCTCTTGTCTTCCACTGTGTCTATTCTTTTAGTCTCTCCTTCACTCTGTCTCCCTTCTCTCGTGCAAGAATTCAAATCTGTTGCTTTATGTTGTTTTACATATTTACCCAATTTATATATTTTATCACTTTTAGTCCAAAATGTATATTACCATGAAAACCAACTTATATCAGGCAAGTCTTTCAATCCTAATGCTATCAATGTTGAACATATCTGGGTAATATTCCACTTTATTTGATAGATGCCAGTGCTATAGCTGCAGTGAAGCACCTTAGATAGAGGTGTGGTTGATCTTGGGATACAGGCCTTCGACATTACAGCAGGGTGTTATTGGAGCCTATATCTTCATTGTACCCAGCGCTCAGCTATTCCTTGGTATCATGTGACATGAACTGAATTGTCTGAAGACTGGTTTCTGTGATAGTAGGGGCCTCAGGAGGAGTCCAAGATAAATCAACTATTCAGTGCTTCTGGCTGAAAATGGTTGTAAATGCTTCAGTTTTGCCTTTTGTACTCGTGCTGCATTCAATTATGATTCAGGATGGTAATGTTGAGCTTCCCCCTGCAGTTGATTGTTCAATTGCCCACAAGTAGATTTGGAAGACCTGAAGAGTTTGGATCTGGTTTATTGCTCATAAAGTAATTTCTCTGTTTCCACTGCATATTGCTTCTTTTGCTCAGTGTGCATGCAATCCAGTGTTCTACCTTTACCCAGTTGGTACCTCATTTTTCGAAAAGTCTAATGCTGCCTCTGCTATGTCACTGTGCATGCCTCATTGAACCAGAGTGATTCCTGGTTTGATGATAATGTGGGACTAGGGGATATGCCAAGCCATCACATTGCAGATGGTGATTGAACACAGTTCTGCAGCTGTGCACATCTACTAGATTTATTTTAAATCCATCCCTTTTGGTGTGTTGATGATGGCACATTATAGAGTGGGAGTGTCTTCAGTGTGCAGAACGGATCTTATCTTCATACGATCTGTGCCGTGGCTACTCCTACTAACTGGTTTAGATGGATATATTTGTGACTGGTAGATTGGTGAGGATGAGGTCAAGCAGGTTTTTTTTACTAGTGCTGGTTCCCTTACCACCTGCCAGTGGCATATTCTGGCAGCTGTGACTTTCAGGATTTGGCTGGCCCAGTCAGGTGTGGTGCTGTTGAGTTGCTCTTGGTGATGGACTCAACTTCTCCCAGTCAGTCTCCATATTGCCATCTATGCTTCTTTTAGTTGGTGTTCAACATGGAAGAGTGCTAATTCAGGAGCGGAAGGATGGCAGCAGGAAATTTCCTTACCAATTTTGAGGTCTGGAGTTAGTGTTCCAAACTCCCAGGGCCAGCTCCTTCTGCCTGTAGGCCACTGAGCTGTCATGTCAGATGTTTGCTGTAAGCTTTGATTCTGTTGGAATGACCATTTCAAGCTGTTGCTTGAAAAATCTGTGGCACAAATCTGAGATGTTGGTGAGGGGGACTTTGCAAGATCGACTGAGCAGTGTGCCTTTGTCAGGACCACTTGGTTGGTTTAATTCTTGTTATAGTCTTATTTAATGTATTGATACAACTGAATGGCTTGCTTTGGAGGTACTGTAACATATCGGTCAGATCGGATAAAGGCCGTTCTCTTTCCCTCAGGGAGCCAATGGAATTTTTAAGGCTATCTAGTAGTTTCACAGTCACCGTTACTGATAGTAGCTTCTTCGTTCTAGATTTATTTAATTAACTGAATTTAAATGCTCTACATCTTGTGGCGAGATTTGAATTCGTGTCTCTTGATCATTAGCTGAGATCTCTGAATTGTGAGCCCATTAATATACCCACTGTGTACCATACCCAATTTTTTGACACAGAGTAAAACACATGCTTTTTATTGAAAGTTTAATTATTACAAATAACCAACATCGAAATCACGTTATCTTCTGCAGCAAAGCCACAAGATGTATTAAACCTCAACCGTCCTTTTTTGTCTTACAACTTATGGCTATGATTTTCCATCATTGATTGCAGTGCCAGCTGTGCAAATCCTATAGGACTCAACATTAGCATCATGTCTTCTTAGTTTTAATCTCTATTCGGATGTCTTATGGTTTAACTTGTAGAGAACAACATTATGTATTCAGTTAGCAAGATGTAGAAGGAGTCATGCTATCAAACAGAAATACTGGGAGTATGATCAGGTTAACGAACTGTGTGAAACTCACCAACTTCACAGATGCCTTTCCTCACCTGATTAAACACCACCCTGTGCAATTTCAAAGTGCTAGTGAAAATCTCACAATCAGCTGAAGGGGTAGAACCTAAACACGCTATTAATATTAGTGTACAGGATGCCATTTTTAAGCGCATCCCAGTTTCAAAGTTAAATTAAATTCAAAACCCTTTGCTTGCCTAGATATCAGGACCCCATCCATACAGTGCAGAGATTGGAGCACCTCAGCACTAAGCAAGCATTAGGGTGACCTGACACCCTCTTCATAAGTTTTCAGGACCTCCCCTCACTGAATGCAAGCACCATTCTTATCTCAATACAGGCACCATCCGCCTCCCCACATCCCCCACTCTCTCATATATAAGGGAAACATCCCCTTGTGGCTCCCCAGAGGGCCTACCCATAATACTTGCACTCAGTGCCACCCTGTCAGGATGCCACTGTCAGGAGCCATTTCCCACAACACCAGGGAAATATCTCACTGCGACAATGCTATCATGACTGGTTTCAGTTTTGAAAACCAAGAGTGATTTGTCACTGGCGTGATGTTATATCAAGTGGGTGGGAACACGTGGTGAGGGTGGAAGTAGTGGCATTAAGCCCACAAACTATATTTACATTTCTTGTAAAATGTGCTAACCAGGTTTGCACCCTTTGTGGGCATGAACCTAATTGTGTTATTAGTGAGAGGTATGAAGATTGTTCTCGGGATTTTTGTTGGTGCAAATCGCCTTTTTGACCTCATAAGTGCTCCTGTTAAATTGCACCCTGAGATTCCAGATTAGAGTGCCATATTTATTTTGTTCTTTCATGGGTGTATGTTGTTAGCAAGACCAACATTTGTTGCCCATCCCTAATTTGCATTGAAGTGGGCAGTTTACGAGACCATATCAGAGGACATTAAAGGTCAACCATATTGCTCTGAGTCTGGAGTCACAAGCAGGTCAGATCAAGTAAGAATGGCAGATTTCTTTCCCTAAAGGATGTTAGTGAACAGGATGAGTTTTATGATAATCATCAGCACTAACTTTATATCCCAGATCTATCAACTGAATTTAAATTCTACCCCTTGCTATGATAAGATGTGAACCCAGGTTTCTAAAGCAGGAACCTCTGGATTACTAGTTCAGTAACATATCCAGTATGTCAATATTTTCCCATGAATCTAAATGTAAGCATATCAATGGATAACTCAGAAACATATTTTGGGCTATTAAATTGTACTTGCAGTCCTTTGTACAAAGTTTTCATGACAGAACTTAACATAAATGAACAGTCTTTGTAAATCTATTTCCCTTATTGTTAGCCAAGAAATCTTTAACAAATGTAGTGAGTGATGTGTTCAGGAGTTTGGAGTATTCATGGCGAAGAAAATCGAGAAGACCTGGGGGTTAGACCTGGCTGCTGTGGGTCAAATTACACAAGTTGAGCAGAGATTGGAAGCCAAAGTGGAATGCAAAGGATGTGATATTACTGGCTCGCCATGTCAGTCAGTCGCCATGGTGAGCCAAGAAGATTGCATGAGAGGTTAAAAATCTGATTCATGCCTGGTATGAATTGAACTGTTATTCCCCCAGTACTGCTTTGCCAGCAAGTTTGGCTTTATGCCCAGGAAGGGTGTAAAGCCGATCAACAGGAGTCATATGCCTTCATCCTGTATGACATCTTCCTGCCCCTTGGAATCACTGCTGGTCTCCACCAGCAAAGACCAGACGCCATGGTCAACTGGAGGATGTGGGGGTTGGTGGTTGGAGGCTATTGAAACCCCCATGTAGTTGGCAAGGGGTCTGCCCACTTGGCACCTGTCAGTACCCAGTTGGGCACAAGTGTGCCAGGAGCAGTGCCAAGGTGTTGGGGCTAGTGGGGATGGGGCTGTGATGGGGTGCATGCACAATGACCATGGACTGATAAGAGATTGGAGTTGTGCAAGGAGGAGGAGCTATGCAAGGAGGGATGGTTGACAAAGGAGGGAGAACATAAGGATGTTCTAAAACCAGAGGATTTAGCAGGAGTGTTCTGATGCCCCAATACTGGCAATCCATGTTGGATGAGAGGAAAATATGCCATTGATTGGGTGGGGGGTGATGTCTGTAGCAGATAGTCTCCTGGTTTACTGTGAGATCAGGGCACCTTGTGCAGTGATGCCAAGTGCTCTGCAATCAACTTTGTCACTTACTTGGGCTGTGGCCCCACCAACCTCCACCAGCTCCCACCAGCTCAAATCTCCTCATTGTCAGACCAAGTGTGGGAAGATTGCAATGCTGAATGCGCCCAGAAAACTGGCATGGGACAATCTGTTTTCAGACTTTTACGATCCTTAGGCTGGAACGTTATAGCCATTCACAGCTGCAGGATATTCCCATCTACTGCAGTAGAATGGAGATTTGGCTGGGTGCCAAATTCTCTGTACTAACTCCACAGAGGCAAAAGTTCCATCACTAAGTTACTTTGTTTACACCATACATCTGTGCAAAGCCAGCTCTCCAGTTACTCCCTGCTGAACGCAGGTTGGGAGACTGACACAACTGCTTTAAATAGGGAGTGTGAGACTCCCTGACATAACCATCAATTAAGACTCATCATGTAGTTTATACTTAGCAAGCCAACCCCATTAGCCTGGCTGAAGGCATCACATTCTCCAACTTTGCTGCAATGAAAGCGTGGCATGAATAGCTGGTAAGATCACATCCTTAGAACAGAGGCCCATTGAATTTGTGCATATGTAAATTTCTGCAGAATTTCAGCACCTGAGGCTCAGCTAAATTATTTAAAGTTGATGGATGGAGTTAGGCTGCCCCCATATTGGGTCCTGAGAAAAAAATGGTATCTTGTGTGAGCAAAAGATTTTACAGGTTTTCAAAAATAGTTTGGATTACTTCATTGTTAAATTTTGTTGTTTCATTTGACAACTGTAATAAAAAGTATAATTTATTCGGGCCTTTGAAATCCTCACGTACTTGTTTCCTTTTGAATCAAAACATATGATCATTGTTATGTAGGAAATATTAATCAACAATGACTTGTTGATTTTATTGTTTATATCTGTGATTTTTAATTTTATTCCTAGGAATATGAAATTGGATGAATGTGGAGTCAACAAGGAAAGAACTTTGCCATTTTTTGCTCCAGATGTTGGATTGATAGTTTGGTCTGAGTTGGTTAATGTTTTTTATTTAGTGAATGGAAGAATTTTGTAAGAGTGGATGAAGTTGAACTTTGGTGAGTGTGAGATTGATGGCAGTTGGTTGGTTAGATTGCATATCCAATGTTACTATCCATTTAGTCCAAACTCTCAAATTGAGTTTTGATTCTAATAAGAGAAAACAGTGTCACTTTGAAAATTTTTGATTTTACAGAGCAGTGTATTTGAATGGCTGTTTTTTTAATGCATGGGTTATTTGGTCCAGTAAGGATTATATGTGGTTCAAAGTCACATTGGACTCTTCCCCATGCCCGACTGACACCTGTCTGATTTTTTAAATCAAATCTTAACATATATTTACTTTACACTGTAATATATGCATCCACCCATAAATATTTGTTAGGATCTAGTATTAATTTTAATGATGCATTCAGTACAGATTGAGTGAAAGATTTAGCACATATTTCTTATCAGACTGATTGCTTCTTTATGGGTAAATCAATTATCTTGTTTAAAGTAACATGCGTTATTGAAATAATGTGCATTTGATATTGTTTTGTTTGCACCATAAGCTGCTTCTGTAATGACAGTATTGGTATGATGTGCTATTTTCATCACACCCAGCTTCACAATAACCTAATTGAAATTAACAGATGTGAGAGATGACACATATTGAAATTGTTCTCATAGGAACAGTTGATGGGATTTTAAAAGCTGTTGTGTTCGCAGCTGCAGGATTGTGACTACACAAACATCACTGTACTGGTGACCAACTCATTATTGTCTTAGATATTTTTCCTACACTTGTTTAAAGTCAATTCCAGTGTAACAACTAATGTTTAAAATCCATTCCCCTGTTTGTTAAAACCCTCCCATTACTGTGCTTGTTTCAACAAGATCCTGGATTTGATTTCCTCATTTCATCTGCAAGGTAATTTTAGGGAGTAAGCAAGGCTTTTTCCTTCAGGATTTGCTACATCCAATTCCACTTTGAGACAGCCTTGACTGAAATCCAGCGCTAACTTATTTCAGGAAGTAAATTTGAATATCAATCAATTCTTGACTGTATTATGCATCAGAAATTCAGTGATATCAGTAAGTTCCAACTACATTTCTTGCAAAGGGACCGATGTGAAATTAAACCAACCAAAGTTAGTCAGTATGGGGTACCCTAATATGATGACAATCTTCATAAGAATATGTGCAATACAGTCAATTAACAGTTTTCATTTTTGGCACCCGGTATAAGCTCCATTCCCTTGTTGCTGACCCCATGTCCATTCCTAATCATTTGCATGGAGTTAAATCAACCAATGCCTAAACCCTGACATGCCATGCACCAAAGTTGAGCTTCAATATTCTTATTTTATCCAATACCACATCTACTAATTTCCATCTCTGGAAGATTATATTCCTCCACCCTTTCTTAACCCCCATTTCTTGCCACAAGCATTGTGCATTCTTTTATCTCTTCTACATTTGAGTTTTCCCAGTGTCCTCCTTACCAGCTTTCCATTCCTATAGTATTGAAGGATTCAGCAGATAATTTTGCACTGTGTTTTAGAAAGGGGAGAAAAAAACTCAAAGCTCTAATCCTTTTCCCTTCTGTCCACATTGTAATTGTACGAGGTAACATCCTGTTAATTCTCCACTGCACCCTTTCCAATGCTATCACATAACTCCTATAAAGTGGATTCCAGAACTGCACACAATTCTCTAGTTGTGGCCTAACCAATATTTTATATCGTTCTAGCATAACTTCCCTCCACTTAAACTCTATGCCTCAGCTAATAAAGGCAAGTATACCCTATGCTTTCTTAGCGACTTTATTCACCTGCTCATGTGTACACCAAGGTCCCTTTAATCTTTGCTTCTTCCCACTGTCCTGTTTTTGTGTGTATATTTCTAAATCCCCATTAGCATATGGTCAGTTTAGGAGGTAATAGCAGCCAACTTTCATAGGGATTATTTAGTCACACATTTACCCCAGAAGATTGAAATTCTATGTCAGTCACACACAAGTCAAAAAAAAAGATTAATGAAGGTAGTGCATTTCTACTAGTATACATTAAAAGAATTGTTGAAAATTGATCTGTCTTTGTGAGTGCAAACTCCTCAGAGTCATTGAGGTTTACAGCATGAAAACAAGCCATTTGGTCCAACTTGTCCATGCCGTCCTTTTTTTAACTACTAAGCTAGTCCCAATTGCCCACATTTTGTCCATGTCCTTCGATACCCATCTTCGCCATGTAAGTGTCGAAATGCTTTTTAAAGTCAGTTAAGTCCAGAATTGAACCAGGGTCCCTGATGTTATGCGGCAGCATTACTGACCACTGTGGCACTGTACTGGCTTTTCATTCTTTCAATGACAAGGCCACCATTTGTTCTCCATCCTTAATTGCCCATAAACTGTGAAGCTTGCTAGGTCATTTCATGGGGCAGTTAAAGGTCAATCAAATTACTGTGGATCTGGAGTCACATATAGACTAGAGCAGACTAGAGGAAATCTGCCTTCTTTTCCTAAAGGACATTGCTGAACTAATTCACCTTACACAACACCTGGAATATTGTTACAGTTTTGTTTCCTTACCTGCGGTAGGATGCTCTTGCTACAGAGGGAGTGCAACAAAGGTTTGCTAGATTGGAGTGGCAGGACTGATGTTCAAGGTGAAATTGAGTTCATTAGGATTAATTTTTTAGAGTTCAGAAGAATGAACAGGATCTCACAGAAACGTATAAAATTTAACAGCTCCAGACAAAGTAGATGCAGGAAGGATGTGCCTGATCTATCTAGAATCAGGAGTCATAGCCTAAGGATATGGGATAAATCTTTTAGGATTGAAATGAGGAGAAATGTCTTCACCCATTGTGTGGTAAACTCGTGGAATTCGCTACCATAAAATGCAGTTGAGGCCAAAATATGCATGTTTTCAACAAATGGGTAGGTGCAGCTCTTGGGGTGAAGGGGATCAGAGAATATGGGGAGAAGGTGGGATCAAACTATGTAGTTGGAGGATCAACTGTGGACATAATGAATGGTGAAGCAGCTCAAAGGATGAAAAGGACACTTGCTCCTATTTCTTATGTTTCGTCATTACCGTTATTGAGACTGACTTTCAATTCCGGTATTTTTATTAATCAAATTTAAATTCCACCTGCTGTCATGGTGTGATTTGAACCCACGTTCCCAGAAAATTAGCCTGGACTTCGGGTTTTTAGTCCAGAGAATTATCATTACACCACTGCCTTTCCGTAACAATTGCAGCAGGACTTGAACCTGCAATCTTCGGATGACATTCTGACCAAACCAAATCAGATGCTATTTCCATTACAACATACGAGCAATCCAAATTGTGGATCAGATAGATTCCGATGGATGAGGGACAGATATCAGGATTACTTCAAAGAGAAGGATGTTCAACAGATCACGAAGTCAGGCACTCATGGCTATTGTATCAGGAGATCCAATTTCTTTACAGGTGTACTCGGCTTTGGAATCAGACTGGGAGGCTTTTTTGAAAAAATGCTTTTAAGCCTCTTGTTTCTCAGGAAAAAATGACACAGCTTTTCTCTACAACTATTGTCTTGTTGGTGCTGTTCTGAACACTACCGCATGTGATATCTGAATTTTGGGATTAAAGGATTTCAGTATCAGAGAACCAGTTTCAGCCACATGGTCAATAGCTACTATACACAATAGAATATTGATGATCCTTCTCACTTAACTTGTGAATGACTGGTTTTGTCAGCTTTCCTTTCTTTGATTGCAAACCTGGAGACATAGACCTAAATTTTCCGGTGTTCCCCGCCCCCCCACCGATTGTCACGGTGAATAGAGAATTCGACAGACAAGCAAAATGTCCACTGACCTCAGATGGGAATTTTTGGTCCTGGGGCAGGTGGGACTGGAAAATCCTGTCCATTGGGTCTAAGAGTCCATTTTCTCAGTGTTTTTGCATAAACTTCAAATAATGGCATATATGGATTCCACGTGGTACTGTCTAGGCATGTCCATTTCAAGGAGTGAAGTGGCAGGGATGATGCGAATCCCCCATTCATTACTCTCTATGGAAACTTGATAGTTTAAGTTACAGTTAAGAGGTCACCTGACCCCTTCAGCCATCTTAACAGTTCATCAGTGACCATTCTTAAATAAATAAAGACATATCCAAAAGCTTCCTTACAAGCACAATCCATGTTTAAAGTTATGAATGTAGCTTGCCTTTTACTGGGCACAACAATAGTAATAAATAGGGTAATGTACACAGCAGGTATTTATGCATTGTTCATGGAGAGAGTCAACTTGAGGGCTAAATATTCTTTATTTGTTCAGTGTTATCTTTTGTTACTGTGGATCAGGCATGGACAATGCAGAAATACATACATTTAATTACTCTTTACAAATTTAGAGATAAAATACTGTATTTGCGCTGACATCATCAAAATGTCAGCCATGGAAGGCAGCTGGACAGATTTTAATAATAGAGCTTTAATAACATAACTGTACCTATTGTACAGTTTTGCTACACCTTTATTGGGGATCAGATTACACAAATATGGAAATATTTCTTTACATTAAATGAGATCAAAAAACTTGTAATGAAAATCTTAGATGGAGAATACTGACTCTGCCATGATGAGCAGAAGAGCTTAATGTGGTAGAAGATTGCAAAAACCAAAGATCTTTTTATGTAGAGAGAGAGATGGGAGCCACCTTCATCAGACAAATGACACTAGTCGTTCATCATTGTTAGTACTCAAGTGAATGACAAAGGTAATGCTTATAAAATTAGGTGGGGTAGTTATTAGGTTGTTTCAGCGAGCTTTTCACATCTTGTGATTAAGTGTTGTTAACTATCAGCTTATGTAGCTGAACACCCCAGTTATCCCCTGCCCCCAAACATTGTTCCACACTTTTTGAAGACCCAGCAACAAAGAATGCACTACAAAGAATGAAAAAACACAGTGCATTCAGTAGCAGGCACTTACTGTCATCATGGGTCAGGTGAGAGATGATCATGCTTCCTCATCCTCTTCATCTAGTAGAGTGTTTTTATCTTAAAATTCTCAGTATTTGCTGCCAGCCACCAACTTGCTGCTCTTTCTACTGAAGTTTCAGATATACTTAGCATCATTTACATGTAGTTGGTTGATAATACCTGTACATGCGAGACTGGATTGTTATTTAGTTTGACTAAGGAGACTATTTGACCCATTATGCTTGACAGAGTTATCTCCTTATTTTCACTTCTCTGCTCTTTCACCACAGTCCTACAAAATTTTCCCATTCATACATTTATCCAATTCACTTTTGAAAGTTAGTATTTAACCTGCCTTTAATGATCTTTCAGATAGAGTGTTCCAAATCATAACAATTTGCTGTTAATTTGATCTTAAGTAGCTAACTTTGACCATTTTCTGAGCCATTCTTGCCAAAATTTCCCACAGAGCTCATTTGTTTATGCTGGAATGTAAAAATTGGCACAAACTAAGTGCCAATGTCAATGCAGTGCCAGCAATAATATGCTGCTGTCTTCTGTTATGGTGTCTCACTCTCAGAACCTGCCTCTGTTGCTATTCTTCCTCTTCCATTTAGTCTTTCTTAATGCTTTGGGTTGAATATTAGAGTTCCAAAGATTTTGACAGCATTGAGACTGACAAGGTTTTGGTTTAATGCAGATTTCATTCAAGAGAAAAATGATTGTGAAGAACTCTTGATCCTTCCATTGCCTCTAAGTTGTCAGACTGCTTGTCCAATATCTTGTTTTGGATGAAGGGAAAATCCCTCCAATAAAAGCAACAGTTGTGGCACACTCACCTTTCTGTCAGAAGGTTGTGGACTAATGCCCCATTCCAGGACTTGAGCACAAAAATCAAAACTAATTTTCTGATACAGCACTGAGGAGCTGTTGCACTGTGGTGTTTGTCTCTTTCATAAGAGACGCTAAACCTAAGGCCCTGTTTTTTTGCCTCAGGTAGGTGTAAAAGATTCCATGGCACACTATCTGGCATACCAAGACCATCCACTGGTGTCCTGGACAATATTTATCTCTCAGCTAACGTCAAAAAAATTGGTTACCTAGTTTGTTGTGCACTCATTGGTTGCTACGTTCCAAAATCACAATGCTGACAACACTTCAAAAGACTTCATTGGCTGTAAAGTGCTTTGAGATATCTAGTGGTCATAAAAGGTTCAGCGTAAATAGAAGTCTTTATTTTTTAAATTTTGGGAAGATCAAAGCCATTAGCTATTAGGCAGGCAAGAGTAGAATTTTTTATGTGTGCCAGTTGCCAGTTAACATAGAACACCAAGAATAGGAGCAGAGGTAGGCCATTTGACTCTCAAACTTGCTGCACCATTAATTAAAATTATTACTGATCTGTTCGTGGCCTCAACTTCATTTTCCTGTCCAGTCCCAAAAACCATTGTTTATTATAGAGTCCCTACAGTGCCGAAGGAGACCATTCGACCCATCTAGTCAGCAACAACTTTCCAAAACAGCTTCTTCCCTAGGCCAACCTCATCCCTCATCATATCCCCATAATCTTGCACATTTATGATGGCTAACCTACCTAACTACACATCATTGGACATTAATGGGCAATTCAGCATGATCAATCCACCTAATCAATCTAACTCAACCTTGAATATATCGGAAATATATCGCCACTTCTTTCCTGTTGCTGTGTCAAAATCTTGGAACTTCCTCTGAAACAGCAGTATGGATATGTATACCTCTATGACCTTACCTTCCCATGTTTCAGTGTTAAAATGGTGTAAATTACTTAAATAATACATCATTTAGGAAATAATAGTATCATTGAGGAAAAGCAACACAAAGCCACTCTTTCACCAATCATGTCAAAACTTTTTTGGAGATTGTGGGCCACTATTTATTACTTTGATCAGCCATGCCATTGATTTGTAATTTTGATGTGAAAGTAGTTTCAAATGTTGATTACAATTTGCAAAACACTAGCCATTTTTACATTGGAAAATTTTATTTATTTAATATAAAATAGAAATTTGACAAACCATAAAATAGTGGCCTCAATTATTTTTTCACCTAAGCCAGAAATAATGGCTCTTTCAATAGAAGCAAAATGCCACAAAAAGATATTGGCTGTAAGCCTTCTGTGTTATGTAAGAGTTTATGAACAAACCATATTCATTATTAGTGAATTGTACTTGTAGCAATATGTCATTGCAAAGACTTGCTTGAAGTACACTTTTGAATATTTATGCAGCACACTAACATACTCCATAAAACAGTCTGTGCATGTCAGAATATATACTTCAGAATTTATAAAACATAGAGAGAAAGCATGGAGAATCAATGAAAGCTGTGCTTTTATATCAAAGGGAAACTGTACGTCTGGGTGAAATTATGACATGGAAGAATCTAGGCTATCCAGTTTGAATTTTAATATGAAAGTTCATTTTTTATTATAAATGTCCAATTTGTTCATCTAATCTTTTCAAAATTGGCAATGTTTTACACTTTGCCTATCCCATATTGCAAAATTTGAATTTTGCCTATCTCATCCAATCACTGAATATGATCCTGAGCTTGATCAAGAGACCAATCAAAAACAGATTACTTCTTTAAGTCATATCCAAGCTGGGCTTCCCAATGTAATAAGTAAGAGAAACGAGACAAGAATATTCAGAAGCTTCCTTAGATATTCCAATACTTAACGCAGCTGAGACCCTCAAACCTGCTTGGAGGAGATAAACTAATTTTTTGTTTCCTGTGCCTCTCTCCAGCAGACTGTACCAAACAATGCCCTGATTCTGAAGAATATGATAAAAGTATCTGCACCCTGCAAAGCATTTAAACCAGAGCAAGTAGAGGTAGTTGCAGAATATTAGACCTTCAATAGACAGTCAAGATTGTGAGTCCAATTCTCAATTCATATTTCAACAATCTTGCTATAATTTTCCTCAGCTTGTGACTGGGCTAACAGATGAATTGTGTGGTAACCCTCAATATTAGGAGAGAAGGAAGCCAGTTATGAAATGCAGGGGAAATATAATGCAGGAATCGCAAAATGGTATTGACTGCAATTGTTTATACGCCTACAGGCCTTGGTATTGTGTCATTTCATTGGACGGAAGAAGCATGATACTGCCAAATAACAGTTAGGATCTAACACAGAAAGTTGGCATGTCTACATACCTGTACATGAATCTATGGTTGGAAAAATACTTTAACCTAAATTTGCACTTACATAACGCGTTGACACATGAAGGATAAATTTATTTATCAAAGTGTAATTTTCTATCTTGATGTGTTTTTATGCACTAAACATCACCATATTTAACATGGGTGAGTCTTTAGGCTTTAGTTTGACAGCTCAAAATGGCCTTTGACCCTTTGAGCCAGTAAATTCAAATTCATTTTTGAAAGCAGCTCCATGCTCCAAAAGAAGCATTGGGATTTGTCAGGAAGAATTATTATTATCAGGTAACAAAAAATTAACTGAATCCCTTCTATTCAACTTCCTTGGTTGATCACAACAAAGGTTGAAGTCTCTTCTTCGTAAGAATATGTCTTTTCCAAATCAAGATGTATTTAACCTATAAACAGCAAAGAGCCAATCAAACAAGATTTTCCTGAGTGAATGAAAGAGTACATTTATTAACCAATAAACCTAAAGAAAATAATAAAAATGTGACATCAAGTCTTGAGTCCTTAAACAGTCAGGCCCCATTCACATGCACACAAAAAAGTAAAGGGGAGGGGGTAGTGTGAAAATAAAAAAAAAGTATAAGAATATGTGCTTAAATGTTCTTTGATTACCCTTGATGTGTTAGATGTTAAACCTTACGGCTGGTTTATGTTAGCTCGTTTCTTGGATGTGGTCAGATATTGAAATTACTATGAGATCTCGATTCATTGGTGAGTTTCTGGAAGGCTTGGATTCTTGAACTGTGATAATCTTACGCCAAAAGAGGGAGAGAATGAGAGTCTGCAACTTGTTTCCTCTGCTAAGTCTTTCTTATCATTGCCTTTTGCACTTGCAATCTCACTCTAGTGGCTGTTGTCTTGCTTGAAATACTTCACTTATTCTATCTTTCCAAGCAGACACAACCCACTGTTGTTGTAGGGAAAAACATCATAAGGCTTCTCTCTCTCTCTCTCTCTCTCTCTCACCAATGGAAATTTTAGACTTTTAAACAAAACGCTGCTCTTGGGACATAAATAGCCACTTTTCTGGGTTGCTGCAGACTGCTGAGTTTGCTTCTTTGCATAGCATCTCCCAGCAGAGTACACTTCAGAATGTCTTACATGGCCACCCCTTCATACTTCCCAACATATGTTGAAAAGCTGTGGAGAAGAGTGATATGGACGTGAAACATGTGGGATTATTTTGAACCCGTACTTAACATTCATAGATTGGCAGGGAGGGCTCAAGATTTGATGAAACCCCAGAAGTCACAGATTTCGTTGACAAGATCGCAATTTCCAATTTTTGCAGCCACTTGCCAGTGATATAATCAGGTTCATGCCCATAACTGATGTGCGTGAAGTATTTACATGTCATCAGCGCCTTCCCCCAGCATTTGTTAACCCCCTCCCACCGTATATTCATGCTGGTGCACCCACTCCTGTCATACATTCATGATTTACAACAGGTTCACCTAGTTTTGAACCACTTATAGGAATCGTCCTGGATGCATAAAGATGTACAACTTCTGAGGAAGAGGGACATGGCTGGGCAATATCCCCTGGCATTGCCCCTTAGCAGGTCAGATGGATTGGCCATGCTAAATTGTCCATTAATGTCAGGGAGACTAGCAGGGCAAATACGTGGAGTTAAGGAAATTAGGGCTGGTTGGGATTGTTATCAGTGTGGGCTCAGTGTACCAAATGGCCTCCTTCTGCACTGTGGATATTTTATGATAGACAACTATTTTAAGATAATGTTTTATGCCTGCAGTAGAACACCTATATTATTTATATATTTTGAGTTTTCGAGAAGAGTCATATTAGACTCAAAATCTTAACTGTATTCCTGTTTTCATAGATGCAATCAGATCAACAGAATTTCCAGCATTTCTTATTTTTCTTTCAGATCCTCCAGCATCTGCAATATTTTGCTTTTATTTAGTCTTGTGAAATTAATTTCTTTATACTTGTGATATTTTCTCAGCTTCCTGACCAAAACTTAAGCTATTAGCACAAAATCTTATCAAATACCACAATGTGGAGGAATATGCAAATACTATTGTTTAGTTCTGAAATTGCAGGGACCCTGCCCATTTTTATGTAAATGTCAATCCCAGTTTGTGAAGCTTGTGTATATTCCCAAGTAACAGGATAAGAATATGAAGTAGACAGATGCCATTGTGGGTGCTAGAACAACTCTCCAATTAGGTACATGAGATGAATTGTACGATTTTATATGAAGGTATGTGTGCTAACATGCACCTACCATAGAGATTCTGCATCCTGATACCACAATGCAACAATATTGCAGAGGATTTCTTGGAATTGAATAGTTGCATTTAGTATAGGGTCACTGACAGTCTAAATAGAAAGAAAGAAAACATTCACCCAGACCGGAATTCACATTTTAGATCATGAGGCAAAGAGCAGCAGCTTTCTCAATAGCTTTATGCTTAGGGCAGTAACTGCAGTACAGAAGGCGCAAAACTCAATCCCCTCCACTGTTTAAAAGTAAAGATTGTGTGCAACAAGGATAATTCTGGAAAAGACTGATTCATTATTTATGACAGGTACACGTCACAAAAATAATTTTACTTTGTTGCTATATATATGTTGGATGAATAAACACGCACCTATGTTTGTTGATACAATAATAGCCCCCAAGGATTAACTATACATGGCAATAAGCGATAAATGTGCAGATTTCTTATTTTCTTGCCAAGGAATAGTATTCTGCCATCTGCCAGTTTTCACATAATAGGTTTTGCAAAGAAAATGTGATTATTGATAGGTAGCTATCAGAATTAGTGTGCTTGTTTGCATGAATAGAAAACTAATTACTGTATTTCAGTAATATCTTTGTTTTAATAAAATCATGATCCTTTAAACTAAAGATTGTTTTCAAAGATAACAAATTATGAGGAGTACTATCCTTGTAAGGAAATCAATGAATTCTCACTCAAAATAAATCCTACCAGAAAACAGCATCTTTATAAGAATGAAGTAACTACTGGAATTGCAAAGAAGGTCAGATAGTATTTGAAAGAGAATGACAAGTTAAAATTTCAGACAAGGCTTTCTATTAAAACTGTAAGAATGTTGCAGTTATTGCAGTTTGAATATTTTCATTCTGGAATTAAATGCACAATGTCTCAGTTTGAGAGCTTTTTGAGTACTTGTGGGCAAGATGTCTATCTTGAGGTCGGGAACCTAACACAGGGACTAGTATATTCTGGCACCTAACACTTCGTGGTATATTCCTAACTCACCTCAATTTCTGAAATGTCACCCAACTATAGCAAGTGAAGTGCCTCACTATGGGCTCCCAAAGTTGGAGGGACAATGCCAAACCCTTGAGCACCTGACATATTGGCACCCTCATCAGCTGAGATAGGACCTGCTGACGCACAAGGGGAGATGAGGTATCCCTTGACATGGAGGTGTCCTCTGAAGAAAAGATCAGATTTTTTAAAAAAAATTAGAGCAGCCTTAGCTATCTAACCATGATCATAGAGGGGGAAGTCACACCACTGGACAGCTAGAGGCTACAGCTGTGGCCCAGCAGCCGTGATGGGTGAGGCCAGGGTGATCTCTGGCAGAATTTGCTTTGATTAGATTGAATTTGATATACTGTCACATGTATTAATATGGAGTGAAAAGTATTGTTTCTCACATGCCATACAAACAAAACATTCCATTCATAGAGAAGGAAATGAAGGAGCGCAGAATGTGGTATTACAGTCATAGCTAGGGTGTAGAGAAAAATCAACTTAATGCAAGGTAAAACCATTCAAAAGTCTGATAGCAGAAGGGAAGAAGCTGTTGTTGAGTCAGTTGGTACATTGAAACATAGAAACCATAGAACAGTACAGCACATTACAGGCCCTTCAGCCCTCAATATTGTGCCAAGCTATGTCCAAACCCAAGATCAAGCTATCCCACTCCCTATCATTCTGGTGTGCTCTAAGTAGCAGCTTGAAAGTTCCTAAAGTGTCTGATTCCACTGTCACAGCAGGCAGTGTATTCCACATCCCAATCACTCTTTGGGTAAAGAATCTACCTCGGACATCCCTCCTATATCTCCCACCATGAACCTTATAGTTATGCTCCCTAGTAACAGCTACTTTCATCCAAAGAAATAATCTCTGCACGTCTATTCTATCTCTCGTGACCCGAAGGAAGAAGTGAAAGAGAGAATGTCCGAGATGTGTAGGGTCCTTAATTCCTTAATTATGCTGGCTGTTTTGCCGAGGCAGCGGGAAGTGAAACAGTGTGAATGGATGGGAAGCTGGTTTGCGAGGTGGATTGAGCTACATTCACAAATTTTTGTTCCTTGTGGTCTTGGGCAGAGCAGAAGCCATACCAGAAAAAATGCTTTCTATGGTGCATCTGTAAAATATCAGAGTTGTAGCTGATTTGCCAAATTTCCTTAGTCTTCTGAAAAAGTAGAGGAGTTGGTGGACTTTCTTAACTATGGTGTCAGTTTGGGGGGAAAAGGACAGATTTTTGGTGATCTGGAACCTAAAAACTTGAAGCTCTCGACTCTTTAATTGCAGCTGCCCTTTTGCACTATGATTCAACTTATAAACAAGCTGAATCTTAGTCTGAAATGCAAATACAGCATGCTGATGGAAAATGCCCATCATTTTTGGAATGGACCTCTTTAAATGGACTAATTTTTTTTTAATTCATTTGTGGCACATGATTGTCACTGGCTAGCCAGCATTTATTGTCCATTCCTAATTGCCCTTGAACTAAGTGGTTTGCCAGACCATTTCAGACAGTAGTTCAGAATCAACCACGTTGCTTTGGCTCTGGAGTCACATGTAGGCCAGCCCAGATAAGAATGGCAGATTTCCTTCACTAAATCACTTAGTGAATCAGATGGCTTTTCCAACAATCTTCAATGGTTTCATGGTCATCAGTAGATTTTTAATTCTTAATTTTATTGAATTCAAATTCCACCACCATCTGAGGTGGGATTTGAACCTGGATTCCCAGAACATTTTTGGGTTGCAGATGGCTAACTATTCTGACCCCAACCAAGCCTCTCTAAAATTGGCTTGGAGTTGGGTTTGTGCTCTAACTGAATGGCACAATGGCCAGTGGCACAGGATTTGCAGCCCTCCTGCCTTCTGGATCCCAACCCATGGATGATTGAAATCCTGCCTTGTGTGGCATATGCTATCTCTTATAATCCTGTAAATATTGGTACTTTGAAATTGCAGGATTTGTAGGAGAAGCCAACTTGCCTGAATTATAATGACAGATTAAGAAAATCAGGTGAAAATAAAGAAGAAATTGAAAATCAATTTCTAAGTAGTTTTTTTATTTCTGTTATTTTGTGAAGGAGTGTTGTCATGAATAGAAAATAGTGTAATGTGTAACCTGAAAGCTTTATTTCCTTTATTTCATAAAATCATAAAACGGTTATACCATCCGGTCTATGGAGTCAGTGCCAGGTCCCTACAAGCAATTTAGTTTGTACTACTTTTAAACCTTAGTCCTGCAATTTGCTTTCTCCTCAGGTGCTTATCGAATTCTTTTTTGAAAGCCGCAATTGAGTCTGCCTCCAGCACGTTCCCAGACAATGAGTTCCAGATCTTAACCACTTTCTGTGTATAAAGATTTCTGCTCATATTGACCTTGGTTCTTTTGTCAATCATCTTAGATTTGCATCTTCTTGTTCTTGACCCTTTCATCAATGGGAATAGTTACCATCTACTGTGTTTAAATCCCTCATGACTTTGAAAACCTTTATCAAATCCCTATGATTCGATTTCTTATTGTCACATGTATTAGTATACAGTGAAAAATATTTTTTCTTGCATGCTATACAGACAAAGCATACCATTTATTGAGAAGAAAATGAGAGAGTGCAGAATGTAGTGTTATAGTCATAATTAGAGTGTAGAGAAAGATCAACTTAATGTGAGGTAGGTCCATTCAAAGGTCTGATAGGGAAGAAGCTGTTCTTGAGTCAGTTGGTACATGACCTCAGACCTTGTATCTTTTTTCTGATGGAAGAAGATAGAAGAGAGTATGTGTGGGGTGTGTGAAGTCCTTAATTATGGTGGCTGTTTTGCTGAGGCAGCAGAAAGTGCAGACAGAATCAATGGATGAGAGACTGGTTTGCGGGATGGATTGGGCACATCCTTTTGTAGTTTCTTGTGGTTCTGGACAGAGCAGGAGCCATACCGTACAGAAAGGATGTTTTCTATAGTGTATCTGTAAAAGCTGGTGAGAGTTGTAATTGACATGCCAAATTTCCTTAATCTTCTGGGTAAGTAGAAGTGTGGGTGTCTTTCTTAACTATGATGGGTACCAGGATGGGTTGTTGGTGATTATTGTCTTCACACTAGTTCACTAGATTCGCTGTCTCATTCCTGTACACTGTCTCATCACTGTTTGAGAATCGAATTGGAGGGGAATTTGACCACACAGTCATAAGTGTACAAGGAGTATAATAGATGTTGAGAAAACAGCCTTGTGGGCACTGATGTTAAGAATGATCATGGAGAGGTATTGTTGTCTATCCTTACTGATTGTGATCTTTAAGTTAGGAAATTCAGGATCCAGTCACAGAGGGAGGAGCTGAGGCCCAGGCCTACATGGTTTGGAGATGAGTTTCATAGGAATAATGATGCTGAAGGTTGAGTTCTAGTCAATAAACAGGAGTCTGACAAAGTGTCTTTGTTGTCTAAGTGTTCCAGGATTGAGTGCACGGCCAGAGAAATGGTGCACCTGTTGCTATGGTAGGCAAACTGTAGTGGTTGCAGACAATCCGGGAGGCTGGAATTGATTCATGTTATGATTAATCTTTTGATGCATAGTGGCACAATGGTTAACACTGCTGCCTCACAGTCCCAGGGACCCAGATTCAATTCTAGTCTCAGGTCAATGTCTGTGTGGAGTTTGCACATTCTCCCTGTGTTTATGTAGGCTTCCTCTGAGTGTTCTAGTTTTCTCACACTGTCCAAAGATGTGCAGGTTAGATGGATTGGCCATGCTAAATTAATCCTAGTGTCAGAGGATTAGCTGGGTAAATATGTGGGGTTATAGGAATAGGATCTGAGTGGCACTGTAGTCAGGCAGACTTAATGAAACAAATGGCCTCCTCCTGCACTGTAAGGTTTCTATGATAATGGTGGATGTCAGAGCCATCGGATGATGGTCATTAAAGCATGCTGTTTGGCATTTCTCTGGTACTTGGATGATGGCTATTTTCTTGAAGCAGATAGGGACCTCAGATATTGTAAAGTGAAGTTGCAGATATCTGTGAATACTTCTGCCAGCTGAACTTTTCTGAACTCTTCTCTGAACTTTCTCTCCTCTAAAGATAAAAATCCTAGTTTTTCCAATCTATCCTTGTAACTGAAGTCTCTCATCCCTGGAAATCTTCCCTGTATGCTTTCTAAAACTTTCCTGCCCTTTTTAAGAGCAGGAATCCAAATTGGACACACTGCTCCAATTGAAGCCCAACCAGTGTTTCATAAATGGTCAAAATATACATTCTTGCTAGTGTAATTTCAGTTCTAGTTAAAAAAACCGAGGTCCCATATATCTTTTTTTTTAACCATCTTCTCACTCTGTCCTGCCACTTTCAATGGTTTGTAAACAAAAATGAATTTCTATGTTCCCACACTCTCTTTAGATTTGTATCCTTTAAGTTATACTGCCTCTACTTATTCTTCCTACCAAAATAGATCTCATCATGCTTCACTGAATGAAATTTCCTGTCAAATGTTTGCCCATTTTATTATCTCCTAAGTTTATTACTTTCCTCCTCAAAGTTCACAACACTTAAGATATATTTCTTCTAAAAATTTAAAAAATTTTGCTATGTACACCCATTATTCATTGTGCATCCAACCTTGAAACGAAGACAGATAAAAGATAAGACATTTATATCTAGGTCATTAATATATATTATGAAATCCAAAATTCCTATTACTGAGGAACCGCATGACTTCTCCCAATCCTAAAAACAGCAGTTCACCACTACTCTTTTTTATCAGTTAGTCAACTTTGTAACCATGTTGTCACCATTTCTTTCATTCCACAACCTTGAGTATTTCTGACAAATCTATCATGTAGTCCTTTTGGAAGTCCACATGCACCACAACATCTGTACTACCTTCTTCAGCCTTCTCCCTCATCTCATCAAAAAGCCCAATCAAATTAGATACAATTTTCCTTTAACATGTGGCTTCCCCTAATACACTCATACTTCTCCATGTGATGATAATTCTGTTTAGGATTATTGTTTCTGAAAGCATTCCTCCCACTGTTGTTAAACAAACTGGCCTGTAGTGCTAGCTTCATTCTTACACAATTTTCTAAACAAGGGGTCCAGCATTCGCAAATCTACAGTCCCCTGATGCCATCCCAGTAACTAAGAAGGATTGGAAGATTAGGACCAGTAGCTTCCCAATTTCCTCCCTTCCCTCAATATCCTCAGATGCATTCCTTACCATCCAGGTGACTTAGCCACATTAATTACAGCAGCTTTTGTCATGACTTTTCCATCATTTTGTAGTCTATCCAGTACGGTATCTTAATTACCTTCCCTTTCACTACACCTTTGATAACATCTTCTTCTTTGGTAAAAAGAATTGCAAAGTACTAATTTAGAACCTCATCCTGCCCTTTGCCAATGTGTATAGGTCTCCTTTTTGGTCCCTCATCAACCCTATGGCTCCTCTGACTATCGTTTTGCTATTTATATGCTTATAAAAGATTTTTGGATTCCTTTCGTGTTAGCTGTCAGTCTCTCCCTATACTCTCTTGGCACCCCTCTCAATTTCTATTTCACTCCCACTCTGAATTTTCAATACTCAGCCTGGTTCTCACTTGTATTGTCAATCTGACATCTGACATGCACTCACCTTTTCTGCTTCATCTTGCTCTCTCATTTCCTTCATCATCCAGTGGCCTTTAGCTTTGATTGTCCCTTCTTTCCCCTCCTGGGAACATTTCCTGATTGCACCCAAACCATTTCCTTTTTAAAGACAGTTCATTGTTCTGTTACAGTTTTACCTGCCTGTATGTTCTCAACTTCTCAAAATTCATACTCTTTAAATTAAAATTTT
This sequence comes from Sphyrna mokarran, assembly GCA_024679065.1. Classification (NCBI taxonomy): domain Eukaryota; kingdom Metazoa; phylum Chordata; class Chondrichthyes; order Carcharhiniformes; family Carcharhinidae; genus Sphyrna; species Sphyrna mokarran. Next base: position 107,525,638 of record JAGIQG010000003.1, read on the forward strand.
TGATTTTAAATTACTCCTTACCGTTTACCAAGGGCAATCTAAACCACATGATACTGCAATCATTGTTCCTTAAGCGTTGCCCTACTGACATTTATTCTACTTGACCTACCTTGTTGGTCCGAAAACATAAAGATTAAGAAAATTCCTCTAAACGCAGTTCATAATTTCTTCTCCCACTTTTGCCTTCATTCCAGTCTATATTAGAATAATTAAAGTCTGCTATTATCACTGCTGACTAATTCTTACACCTCTGCGAATTTTCCAATAAATTTCTCTTCTATCTTTTTTGCACTAGTTTGTGCTTATAAGCTACACTGAATCGTTGTGTATTGGCACCTTTATTGTTTCTTGACTCCAACTAAACATATTATGTCCTTCATTCTCCAAGGTTATCCTTTCTTCTAGCACTGTAACATTGATCTTAAATATCACTGCTGCCTCCCTTTTCTTTCCCAACTTTCCTGAATATGTTGTATCAAAGAATATTTAGCACTTAATCCTGCCTTTCTTTGATCGCCACAACATCACATTCCCGTAGGCTCCAAGTATACATATTTTTGCACACCTTCTGAATAACAAGATAGAAATTTTTTTCTCATACTCATAACCATTGTTCCATATTATAAACAGCTCAAAAAATTAAACCTACCTCGCACAGAAACTGTAGTTTCTAAATGCAGGATACCACGTGATTTGTACTTGTCACTGACATGTAAGCAAGAGAGGCAATATGGCTTGAGCATTTCAATGAACTCTTTAATTTCAAACTACCAGATGTGGATACAATTGAATAAGACAGCTACAAAATAACAGTGAAAGCTGGCAAGGCAGTCGGTAGACTGCTTAAATTAAAGTCTGCAGAGTGAATTTAATTACAACTGAGACGTTAGACTGTGGAGTTTGTGACATGATGAAATAGCTGCATCAAATTTTACATCTTATGTGAGCGTCTGGAAAATCTGTGACAGAATACAGTAGGCAATTATTATTGCATTACCTTCTTTGCAGGATTGTCAAAGTATAAACATGCTTATAGCCCTTGGGTTAAGTCCATCTGAAAGCAATGAGGAAATGGTTTGGTTTCTCTCCTGGTAAACATTGCATTGAACAAAATTATTGAAGAGAGTCAAATGAAAGAAGAATGTATGGTGATTATTCAACTAGCATTGGTTAATTCAATTAATGTCTAAGTAACCCACACTTCTCCTTATTGTGACTCTGTCTACATAATACTTCAAATGGAATAATATTTGTTTCTGTTGGCATGCTGCAGATTGAATATCTCTGGTAGTAAGGCACATGTTGTTGGGGAGGTAATCTTCATGTCCTGGCCAATAATTATCCCTCAAGCAACATACTAAATAGCTTTTTTGGTCATTATCACATTGCTATTTGTGAGAGCTCCCCGCAAGAGTGATGACACTTAAAAAAAAGTATGTCATTAGCTCTTGAAGGTCCTGAGGTTGTGAAAGACATGACATAAAAGTCAGATTTGTTTTCATGTGCAGAAATTGAACTGCATATGCATTGTTTAAAAATGTCAACAAACTGCGTTAACAACCACATAATGCAGCAGTTGACTGAAAGTAACTAGAAGGAACTTATCAAGGATATTTCCACCTCGCTGACACAAATTTAGCTGCTGATTTAAAGTGAAAAATTCCCTTGAGAAAATAAGTCACCGCCAGCTGAACTCACCCAGCATGTTTAACTGGGAGAAAACATGCTGAGTTTGGGTGGCTCTCATTGACTGTAAAGCTGATTGAAAGCACTGTCTGTAAACTTCCTCTTCCCTTTGACAGAAAGAAAGGAGAAATGTCATGCACTAGAACCAATTTGGCCATATGACTGCACAGGTAAAAATGAGAAATTATGATAATTGAATGTAAAAGGATGGTCAAAGAATGTGTAGATGTTTTTAAAGTGTGCTTCAGAATCAGTGACAATACAGGGCTGATATTAACATCTAAAATCAGGTGGGTTGGAGTCAGATTAGGTGTTAAGGGCTGAATGGCCTACTCTTGCTCCTATTTTCTATGTTAATAATGTAAAAATCTGAAACCCACCGACCACCTGCCCCCACTTACATTGCAAAAGAGGTTGGCAGTGGCAGGAAACCAGTTGGTCATTTAAGTAAGTGCGACAGCCTTTGATTTATCCTAACTTACAGTTTGACACTGGTAATTAGATTACCCAGGAGGAAGAGGTTTTTGCCAAGAGAGGTCCCTGCTGTACAAGAGCACAACCAAAACACTAATAGGTGGAGGGAGGGAAAGATCATGATGGTAACAGCCGAAAAAATAGAGTCATACAGTTTTATGACACAAAAGGCTCATTTAGCTCATTGAGTCTGCACTGGTCATCAAGTACCTATCTGTTCTTACCCCATTTTTCCATACTTTGTCCATACCTTGTATGCTATGGCATTGCAAGTGTTTATTTAAATGCTTCTGAAATGTTGAGATTTCCTGCCTTTACTACCCTATCAGGCAGTGAGTTCCAGATCTCACCAAGCTCTGAATGAGTGAAGATTTACCTCTAAATCTCCTTCCCCTCATCTTAAATCTATGCCCCCTGGTTATTCATCCATCAACCTAGGGAAAAAGTTCCCTCCCATCTACCCTATCTTTGTCCCTCATAATTTTGTACACCTCAATCATGTCCCTCTCTAGCCTTTTCTGCTCCAAGGATAACAACCTCAACTTACCCAGCACCTCATAACTGAAATGTTTCAACCCAGGAAACATCCTGGTGAAATTCCTCTGAACTATCTCTAGTGCAATCACATCTTCTTATAATGTGGCATCTAGAACTGCATCCAAAATCCCAGCTGTGGCCTAGCAAGTGTTTTATACAGTTCCATCAAAACCGCCCTGCTCTCATATTCTATGCCTCGACTAATAAAAGCAATCATCCTATATACCTTACTAATTACCTTTTCTATTTGTCCTGCTGCCTTCACAGTTCTATACACATGCATCCAAAGGTCCATCTGATCCTCTGTTTTTCCTGCCATTCGGCTGTTCATTGTTTATTCCCTTACCTTTCTAGTTGTCACGAAATGCATCACCTCACACTCATCAGGGTTAAATTCCGTTTGCTACTGTTCACCTTCCAAAGTGGTGAGAGATCACAGATTGACTTGTGATCAATAGAGAAGAGATCTGTAGAGTGAATGGTGGGGGGTGTCTGAGGGGCATGTTTGGAGATCAGTTTATGGTGGAGTATCTGAATATCAAATCACAGGGATCTGGAGATTTGATGATACAGAGCATCTGGAGACTGGACCACAAGATATATGGGGGGGTAGGGGTTTCACTGGGAGTTTGGGTCTGGAGATTGGATTATGGGGAGTACTCCGATCAGATCACCGATAACTATTTTAAAATCAGATTGTGAGGGTGTGGGATTTGGATCACAGGATTGTCTGCAGATTGGATCATCGGTGGGGATCTGAGGATTGGATTGTGAGCTGGAGGTTCCAGAGATCAGATTGCAGGCGGGTCAGGGGATTAGATAAGTGAATGGTACTGGGGATTGAATATTGGGAGAAACCGGGATATCAGATAATGGAGGGAATGTGGGTCTGAATATCGCGTTTCATGCAGGCAGCTGGAGATCAGCGTTAATCTTGGGAGTGGGTCGGGGGAATAGGTGCAAAGGGAAACATTTCTGCTGCTCAAGTAGTGTTATAAAATCACTTTCATGCTGATTCTGGAAACTCCATCCACTATTTAGCTGCTGAGTTTCCTGAACCATTAAATTAAAACAGACATGAAGTTCCATTAACATATTATAATTATTGACCTGCCTCTCAAGAACAGGTTACCAGCATGATCATGAATCCTCTCCAGTGAAAGTGGAAGAAGGCATGTCCTTGGCAGGTTGGGATTGTGTTTCCTAGTTTTTTTATAATTTAATGCGCAACTCCTCGCTACTGTTCACACTTTCCACTGCCAACCTGTAGTGTTAACATTTTCCCTGCTGAGTTTGTAGAGTTGACAGATTTGACAAAGGCTGCATGACAATTTGATTTTCCTCCTGGAGCTTTCAGTTGTAATATTTGATAGTGAAACTGGCAAATAGTGTGATGTGCTGTTCTACTAGAATCATGCTAAGGCTACTGTCATTCACCATTTACAGATACATGTTACACTGGGAAATTATAATTACAATTAAAACATTTTCTGAAGATCCTAAATTGTGGGCTATGGTTGACACAAAGGTGGACACAGTTAACCATGAATAAATTTGTAGAATAGGCATGTACTGATAGTCGAATGTGTGGCACTGGGAATGAATTACACAAGTATTTTGCATCATTCTTCACTATAGAGGACACAAGTAACATCTCAGAAATAGCTGTAAATCAGGAAATGGAAATGAGGGAGGAAGTCAGGGAAATTACAATCACCAGAGAAGTGGACTTAGCAAATGAATTTTAATATAGGTAAACATGAAAGGAGAAATAAAGAGGCCACATGCTCCTTTGAATGTAGGGGCAAAGGTTTGCGAAAGCAGCAAAAGTTCTGTATCTGGAGTTGAAAGCAGGATATGACTCTGTTTCAGTGGGAGCTGGGGTTGTATTTTGGTGGCCAATTAAGTGACTGTCAACCTATTAAGAATGACAACTCACCTCTAAGAATGACTGAGCCAATAAGAGGACCTGTAGCTCAGCAGCCTCAGCAGGGCCACCGTTGGTGGTATCCATTGGTGTGGCTGCACTTAGGAAATGAGTACACGTTGGTGGTCATGCAGTCTCAAAGTCAGGTAAATGAAGCTTGGAATATGGAACTAGACAGCCAGGCACAGTGAGTGGGAAAGGAAAGTCGCTCAGGGCAGTTTGTGCTCTTGGAATGGGGGTGGTTATTGTCTTGAGGACTTCCCTCTTCCCCCCTTACCCATCTAGCATGGGTAAAAGATTGCTAAAGAGGAAAAGTGCCTCACCTCCACTCACTCATTCCCATCCCCAATACCCAGAGTCTTCTGGTAGGTGTCCCCAGAAAGATGCCTGTTGTCTGTGATAACCTTGGTGGTGTGTTCTGAGGGGCTGAGACCTGGAGGGGCTGACTTCCTTTCAGAGTCTCTCTGTGTGAAAGAACCACCTTTGTTGGCTAATGGAGCTGAAGTGATCACAGGATTTGATTGGCTCTTGAATTCATCTGGATGGATAGTGTGGATAAAGAAAGAAAGCCTGCAACAATAATTTAACAACTGTATTGACAATAGTGGCTTTAAAGTGGCTATTCTGGTTGAGAGTGAAGCATGCTGGGAATTTTAGTCAATTTATAGATTAAAACAAGATGCAGGTTATAAAGAGGCTCTGGTTGCAAGTTGTGATCTGAAGCTTCCTGTGTTGGTTCTATCAGGGAAGTTGTTTGCATTAACTGAGACAGTGTGACTCCGATTTATGGCTGCTATATATGGAGCATGTCAAATATACTAAGCATCATGGCTTCGTTCAAAAGTAGTTTCACTGGATGATCGAGCCATGTGATTGATTTCTGGTGACACAACTGACTGGATGACAGACCATCTCCCAGAAGAAAATGGAGAATTGTGGATAAAAGACATGTAAATTCTTTGTTTGGCAGCAATAACTCAGAACAGACCAACCATCACAACAAAGCTTGTACCCTGAAGAATATTTCAGAGAGAAGAAGATTGCTTGTACAGCAAGTACATTTCTTGAACAAGATATTACTTATTTACAGTTAAATAGTTAAAATTGATGTTCAGTTAGAGTTTACATGCAGTTTAAGAGTTAAAGTTGAATTGAAAGTTGATGTTTAGGTCGAGTTAGAGTTTGATAAAGAGTTAATGAATTCCAAATGTTTATGTTTGAAGTGGTACTAAAAGTGTTAATTAAAGAAATAATTGAATTACTGTCTTTGTCTCATTAAATTGGAATGCTTGGGAAGTGTTTAAATTAAAGCTATATAACAATGGTCTCAGGGCATGCAGCAGCTGAATCTCCACCCGACACATCCTTGTGGAGCCCTGGTTTCCTCTCTGGAATAGTAGAGCGTGGGAGAGAGCTTGAGAAAACTTGATGTCCTCTGGCATTTGCACTGATGGATACCAGCGATGGTCTGCACCATGGAATGGATGATCTACAGCAGAGTAGGACAGAAGTCTTGCACCAAGATCTCCAAGGCAGCAATCAGTCTATCTGTGTTGACATGGTTGTGTGGTAGGGTCGGTACAATCACATCAGACATAAGGCAGACGGACTTCTCCATGCAGCCTTTCAATCCAAGGAGTGTGTTGCACAGCCCTTCCTAATATTCGTGAGTTTACCTTTGGAGTTTCAATAACTGAAGCATGACTGAGTCAGAGGCACGTTATCTGATGGGCACTCAACAAACTCCTGACCTCTAGCAATCTGTTAGTGTTAGTACCGTGGGACATGCTTGACTTTACCTGCTGTGTATCTGCAAGTATCACCCACAGCACAGAAGCAGTTGACATCCTTCCTGACCAGCTGGATGGCTCTGTTCTCAAAGTCCATGAGGACCTTGTGAGTTCTGGCATCCCTCTGCCCATCTGGGATCTCTCCCTCTTGTTGAGTGCCAGCTGATCCTACATGAAAACAGATGGAGAGAGTATGAGCAGGACACATGCCAGGGCAGATGATAAAGATGCCTGGCATGTGTGGATGGTAAGGCCAATGACATAATGAGGACACAACCAACAGGAGAGCTGAAGATGTGTGTAGGAGAGTGAGTGTTGGTGTCACTTGTGCTGCCACTGAATGAGATTACCAATATTTAATTGGAAGAAATTTGTGCTTATCCAAAATAAGTGAAATGATCAAGAGAGTTTGGGCTGGATTCTTCAACTTTGCCTCCAACTGGGATTCTCCATTCCTGCTGCAGTGACTAGAGATTTAGCTAAGAGCCAAATTCTCCTTCCTCACTGGCAGCAGTGGCTGGGCGTGAACAGCCAGAGAATCTCAGCATCCTGCCTGATGGATGGGTGTCATCGACATACATACTTCAAAATGTGTTTCTTATACAACCTGATAATATGAAAGACTTCCAGGGAAATAACTTGCATAGACTTCTCAAATGTGATGGTTAAATGTCAGTTGGATGATATTGAAACAAATCTCCTGGAGGTGTGAATGTTACGAATTAAATTTAAGCATGGAACCACACTGACCAAATAACAGTACCTTAATGCCAGGAAGTTTTAATCTTACAGGTTTTGATCTTTGTTGCCTTCCTCTCTTCAATCATTGGCCATTGTAAATAATGAAGTGGTCAACTTCTTTCCATTTCCAATATTACAATTATTAATATTTCAGAGTGCTATGGGTGTAGGCATGAATCAAACTTGACTTAATTGGTTGTTGAAAAGATGGCATTATCAACCAAAGAAACCAACTGACACAGATTAAACTGGATGAATCAGGACAGTTTGATCCAGTGGTTACTTCCCGATCATAAATAGAAAATATTTTCTTTCCAGTTGAAGATTACTGAAACAACTTTTCAGTTCATAATTACTCTAAATCAATCATATGTTGAATCATCAGCTATTTTCCTGAATGACTCTGGATAACACTAGTGCCTGATATGTAAATCAAGGACTTTGCTCGGGTCCAAAGTTTTATGTGACTTTGAAGAGGAGAATAAACTCCTTGAGGCACAGTTCCAATGATTTCATCCTGCCTGATAGATGATGGACCTGTCCTGAGATACTTGGAGAATAAATTATAAATTTGAAAATGCCATTTACCACCACTGTCAACAACATCTCTGGTCTTGAGAGTTAGGAAATGTACACAACGTATAATTGGTATGGCACAGTTAGAAGATATCAAATATGATATTCATCTCGAGTGTTATGAACTACATATGTGATACATGTAGCCTGAAAGGTTACAACGATGAGCATAGTACCAAAGTTATTGTACATATTTTAGTATCAAATAATTCAACAAATTTTGCAACTTGCTAAATTTATTTAATAGTGATATTTTTGCTTTGTTTTCAGTAGTTAATTCTGATTTTAACATTTCTGTTAAAATAGGCTATCTGCCGGATCTGTCAATATACAAGCATATCTAGGTGCATACACATCTAATTTTTTCTGCACGCTGCCCTTCAGAATCCGCAGCAATGAGCTTGTTGAAAACATTCTCCTGTGGTGAACTGGATTGCTCTGGTTGCAATCCACTCGTACCTTTAAGACTCACCACGTGCACATCCCATTTCCAGGCTATTTCCAATGTTTGTAAAGTGCTGGTATTGGAGTTGGTGATCAAATTAAGGGCTGTGATTTCTTCATCTGAGTTTGAATTTACTTTCAACCTTCAGTCAGTTGACAGATCTTGGGTATCTAAAAGCATAAGTCCATAGGGTGGGTTGGATGAAGGAAAAATGGGTTAGGGGAATGCAAGAGGTCTATGGTCACAATACCTGCAGCTTGTGCATTTCATATGAATAAAGAAAGGATACAATGAAGAGTGGAGGATCTCAGGATAATAGAATACAATCATGAGCACGTGATCCCATGTGCCCACCCTCCTTCACAGGATAACAGAGACAGAACTACACAATATACCGGATTCCTTGTGGGGGAATATATAACCAACTGGGACATAAATCAGCAACTCAGCAGCTCCATGCAATGAAAAAATAACCCAGAGAAAGGGAAACTTCAGAATGCCACTATTGGTGCAGGCTATAGATAAACACAGCCACAAATGCCCTAACATATTCAGCATATGCTCTCATATACAGGAAGTATTTATACACCTCACTTAAGCTCATAACATTACAAATCTCCCTCCTCTCCAGTCATATCAGAGGCACCGTCAGTCTTCCCATCATCAGAATATTTAAACAATTTTCCACCAAGGAAACTTACCAACACGAAGAGGAATCATCAAGACACTCAGCAACAGGATATCTTCTCCTCACAAGATAAGGGAAACTCTCCAGGAACAACCACAACAAATCAAACCTATATCAACACCCAACCTACCTGAATGAATAAAGGAAGCTCCAGGGAGAGAAGAGCATCAGGATTATCCAATAGACAGCAGATGCAACTTTTCTACATACTCTTTCGCAAGAAGAATACCAGGAACAGAACAAGATAACTTCACAAGGAACAGGGCATTGCCACCCATTTCATGCACCCACCCCCTCACTGCTCAACCTCCTACCTCTAGGGGACCACAAACCTAGAAGACAGACATATAAAACCGCTTGGAAGAGGTGACTTTCTCCACCAACCAGCCTAAACTGAAGAAAGACTCTAAAAATGCTGAGCTAAAGCTCCCAGACCCGCACTCAGGTCCCGCAGCCAACAGGACGCTACATCTCCAGGTAGCAAAGTCTTAGGAGAGACAGCAGTCCAGAAACCCCCAAATGGGGTATCATGGAGGGGGGTAAACTTCTTCCCCCATAGAATATACCTTCCACTTGACCAAGATAAACAAAGGTATTACTGCTCTCACCTACTCAACAACACTTGAAAATAAGCAGCAGCAAGGCAAGAATATTCGCATCAGTCATATATGTTGAACAAAACCAACTGCTCCTTTCTCTAGGTATCCCAAAAGTATCAATTCGGCTCCACTATCAATGAGATTTTACCCATTTCCCCTCATCAGACAACCCTAACAACTGGATAATATGCCCACCTTTGATTTCATGAGCCAAGCAATGAAATACCACTGCCACTACGTGCGCAGTCACATCAAAATTGGATTTGACGAACCCCACTTTCCCATCACTCATCTACCAATAATGTATATCAACCATGACACACCTTCATATGCTTCACCTCATCCGAACATACTTAGCACTGCTGGAAACTGCACACTTATCTCACAGTTTCTACAAATTGTCTACATTCAACTGTGGCAGGCTGGATACAGTGTATTTTATTGAACTCAAGATGCCCAGCCCTCAAATCAAGATTGCGAAAGCATAGTAGCCAATTTTCAAATTCAGCCAGGAATCAATCCCCAGCATCCCTCAGGAGAATGGGCACAAGGATACTCCTTCTTGAGTGCCATCTCCCCAAGTCAGCCAGGATGTAAGACACACCAAGCAGTAGGATTTTCAAGAACTGAAGGTCAGCCAAGGAAACTTCCTTTTATATTGACAGGATTCTCTTCTCCACTTCATCTCTTCTCTTTAGAATGCCTCACAGTTCATCATTAGGAGGAACCAAAATTTGTGCAGGGGAGCCGAGACCATTGTCCACACCTTTACTCAAAATGGCAGCCATCATCTTGATGCCAACAGCATCACTGAAGCATAGATCTGCTAACCAGCAGAACTGCGAATTAAGTTGCACCCCAGCCACATCCAACCTCCTTGACCAAACAAGGATTTTCATGACTTAACTTCCCTTTGCCAAAATTTGACAGATTAAAAGATGAGTTGTGACAGAGCTTGAAATGACACAGTTGTTCCTGTGCTTACATCACGACCACCAGAATGTGTTGATTGTCTGCCACAGTTGAATAGAGACAGTGTGTTGAAGCTATGAGATGAGTGTGTGGATTCCAGCAATGCTATGTGTGTGAGTGTGAGGGGAAGCATATGAAAATGTGCTTTGTGTCATGGTTGATATACATTATTGGTGAGTGATGGGAAACTGGGAATTAGAGTAGCGTATGAAACATGGTTTATTTGCTAGTGACTGACATGTAAATATGCATTAATTCGTTTTGATTACTTGTGAGAGGTCACTAAATTTCCGAGGTACTGCATCCATATTCTCGCTTGTTGGCATTGACTGCCATGGCCACCTTCTCCCACTGATTTCTGAGCAATTGTTTGGTGGGCCTGAGGAAGAGAACCTCTCTCCTCTGACCCACTTTCTGCATTAGCGGCAACAGCACGGCACCAAAAACTTGGCAATATACATTCCGACCTCTTGAATGATTTTTGGTCCTTCCTGAATATTTTTCAAAGTTGTCAAATCAGTTTCAGTACCTGTTGCAGCCAAAATGCATCTGCCTTCAAGAGATACAGCCTGGCTTTTAGTATTGCAGTCCAGCTTTAATTAGCCTCACATGAACTTGTGCGATCTTGCTGAGGCAATGTGAAGTTTTTGTTTGCTGTCTTCATCACTTTAATCTGTTGCAAGATTATCATGCATTGTGATTCCCAAACTTAAATTCAGATGGTATGCAATTTAGCCCCCTGAGAATGATAAGTATTGATGCAAAACATGTAAATGAAAGGGAATTGATAATAAACTTATTTACTCCTTTGCAGGCAATTGGGTTTCAATGTATTGCAGTCACTAGTTTAGGGTAGGGTATATTTTTCATACATATTGTATGCATTATATAATTGTGAAAATGTTCTTCAACTTTAGCAGGCGTAGAAGAGATCCATAGAACAAATTTTGTCTGCAGTTTATTTATTATCATAGTACAACATTTAGGAAATAAAATGAAAATTATTGCTGCTCCTGCCATAGGAACATTTACTGAAACATTTAATCCCCACAGGTAAATAGCCACCGAACAAATTTTCACGATTAAACTTCTGTGAAAACCTTCCCTTATCACTTGAAGGTAACCAGAGGAAAATTCACAAAATATATCTAGCATTATATATTATTCACCCCATGCTATTCAATCTTTATTGTTCATAATAGCTAAATTTCCTTAAGCCAAGCAAGACTAAAATCAATTCATATAGAATTATGTACACTATTTCATCGTCTGTAGAATCGCCAATCTTTTTATTACAAGGTATTCATCAAAGTCTTTTCTAAGAGTGTTAGTTAACCTATCGTTATTTACAACCCTGTGGAAATAATGTTTTGTCTAATCTTCTGTCTTGCTTGAGGCTTGCCATTTTGTACTTATGTCTTCTAAATATAGCAAGTGAATAAGAGAAAGTTGGATTAAAAGATGGTGCCTGAGGGAAGTACCTCAGTTAAGCAATCAGCCTGCTTAATTTTCTGATGATCTACATTACTCAAATTGTTGTTTGATCTTAGTGAAGACTTACATGAATTAAGCATTTTCTTTTAACCTTTTGAAGGATACAATCTCTCTAATTATGAAATGCCTCTGATTTGGTTATAATGGTAGAATATTGTTTTGGAATACTTCACCAAAATTTGTTAAATTAGATTTATTTACAATAAACCAGGTTAACATTGGATATGGAAGAGAAATATTTATGATTTGTTTTGGGATAGCTGGTAGAGCTCAAAATGTTACTTCCCAATTTCTTCATTCATTTGTTCCCTGTTGATATGATTCACAGCATAATAGCATAGCAGTAATCTAGAAAGATAGATCCTAAGCTTTAGACACTGTTGTATCTAATGATAAACATAAAGACAAAAACCATGATTAACTTCCTTGTGTTTATGTGATATATCAGGAGACATTTGTTCATAAACCGTAATGGTTCTATTATTTATCTCCTCAATTAAAACCTGATGTATCGTTTTCTACTAAGCAATGGTATTCTCTGTTTAAAGATTAATTGAAAAGCCTCTGAGATTATTTCAGATTTGAGAGCGTAATTTTTTTTTCCATTTTTGGAATGTTGGCATTATTGATAAAACCAGAATTTAATGGCCATCCTTAGTTTACATGAGATAGTTATAATAGCAGTGTGATAGTGACTTGCTAGTCCATGTCAGTGGGCAGCTAAAAATCAATCATGTTACTGTCGAACTAGAATCGCATTGAACTCAAACCTGAAAAGAAGATGACACATTTCCTTAAAGGATGTTAGTAAACCAGTTGTTATGATAGTGTTGACTTAAACTCACAAGAGAGTTCAGTTTCTGAGGCTGTTACGCTCAATGGTATTCTCAATTCCTTGAGATTAGGAACATGGAATATGGAATATAAGGACTTTATATCTTGATAATTGCATATAGGTAATGGATAGTGTGGTAATTATCCCTTTAAGCATGTTTGTGCCAAAATTCTAAATGCATGGGAAAAAAAAACAAAAAAAGTCAACACCAGTTGACAGCCTAGTGAAAAAAAGTCTGAAAGTGACAATATGTTTAAGTTAGCAATATGCTTAAAGTGATAACCACAAGAAAGCAACAAATGGCTATGGACAGGAAAATTAGAGAAGACCACGATAGAGAATGACTCTCAAAGAAGTTCCGTTAGCAACCAGGACCTCAAGGAAGAGTCAACAGACAACCTTAGAGGCACTGAAGACTTCAAAGAAGAGGTAACCAAGCACTCGAGAAGAAGCACAACAAAAGGCACCAAAAGGACAACAATGGAAGCCCCCACAATAAGGACAGCAAGAGAATTGCAGAATGGAAACAAGTCAACACTTCATCAGAGACAGATCTGATCAACAGTGAAACCAAAAGAGTTAAGACAAACAGAAATGAATGTTCCATTTATGAAATGTGTAAATCCAGAATGAACATGATGGATTCCCTTGAGAAAAAATGCAGAAATTAAAGATTTCCAAAGAAACTAGGAACTGTGGAACATAAAAAGGAATTAGCAAAAAAAAATTAAATCTCTAGAGAAGACTTTAAAATCACAAGGTGAAATGACTGACAGCAAACTTGAAAACTGAGAGCAAAAATTAACAAAATAGGGTTAAGAAGAAGGAGAAATTAATGAGACAATGTAGAATAAACTGAACTCCATGGCAAAGCAAGTAGTAGATAAGAATAAGGCCAGTAAATAATTGAATTGGGAAGATAAGAGCTTGAAGAAAGGAGTTTGGCAATGAGAAAGTAACTGAATAGGTTAAAGACATTGAAATTGACAACAAAATCAGAAATTCTGCCAGAGAAAGAAACTGACATTGCTAAAATGGTCACACTAATCGAAAAATACAAGATTCAGTGTGATAAGATGGCTAATGAAAAAGATGCTGAATTGAAATGTTAGGATGAAAATAAATTTTATTACATGATTCAATTACCAAAAACAGAGTACTACAGCTATTCCTGCACACTTAAACCAAGATTGTGAAAAAATTGTCAAGCCGTAAGAGTGTGTTGTATTGTGATGATACGTGCCTGCATGCATTATAATACAAGGAGCTTGACTGAACAAGGGTCAGTATGGGACTAAAGAGTGGCATTGCCCAGAGAACAGTATAGGACAGAAGTCGGTAAGCAGCATGGCTGCATGGAACAGCTTCATGAAAGACGACATTTGGAATTCTACATAATTAAAGCCTACCAATAAAACGTTTATGTTTAAATGTACAAACCTCAAGATCTTATCAATGAGCCATCACCATTGCAACATAAAAAACCCCCACATTCAGCACAAAATACAGCAGACATGGGGGGTAGCTAACAAGATTGCGAGAGAGCCAAGAAATCAGTTTCATGCCCTGTTGCTCGCCTCTTGCTATTTCACAGCTCCAGATATCTAGCAAGGTCAGCTTTGTGCCCATATCCAGCACAAGGCTGAATAAATTACAAAGAACAAAGAAAATTACAGCACAGGAACTGGCCCTACGGCCCTCCAAATTATTCAAATGTAATTCTAATATAATTTAAATGACATTAGCGAGCCTGGGACGTTGTCAATCCTGGAAGCATCTTAGTCTACAGAATTACTCATTTCTGCAAGAAACAGAAAAACTGTTCAAAGACTCTTTATAATTGTCCAACTCATTCTTATAATGTTTCAAATTTAGGTTTGGGTGGCTTGGCTATTGAAGATTGCATAAAAGACTTAAGAGGGAGAATGTGGTGATTGTCTCTTCTGAGGGAACTGACGCAGAGTTAATTGGGTCTCAGAGTGAGTGATCACTCCAGGGGGTGAACTCTTCTTGGGCAGGAGACATGTCGGGATTAAACTGCGGCCATGAAGCTGCTGTATATTTAATTAATGAATTTTTTTGTGTTTACGAATTAAGTCTGTGAAAGTGCATTTTTCCAGATAAACACTATATTGATTTATTAGGACTTACAGAAATAAGATGATTAGAATCTGGTCAGGTGGAAAAGGAGAATGATGTGTTTTACTTTTTTTATTTATTAGTGTCAGGCTTATATCAACACTTCAATTAAGTTACTGTGAAAATCCCCTAATTCCCACTCTCCAGCAACTGTTTGGGTACACTGAGGGAGAATTTAGCATGGCCAATGCGCCTAACCAGCACATCTTTCGGACTGAGGGAGGAAACCAATACGGATATGGGGAGAATGTGCAGACTCCGCACACACAGTGACCCAAGCCAAGAATCGAACCTGGGTCCCTGGCACTGTGAGGCAGCAGTGGTAACCACTAAGCCACCATGCATCTTCTCATGAGGTGAGAAGCATAGGAATGGCATAGGAATCCTGATAAATGAAATATGCAAGATATAATCTCAAAGTTATTGGCCAATCTCAGAATGATTATAATCAAAGGAGAGTTTTTTGATCTGGTCGTCATGAAATTCCATGCTCTAATGAGAGCACAATGAGCACAAAATGCTGAGATTTTATGGTGACATTCTGAAGTGTTTTGATCAAGTTGAACCATTTGATATGATAATTGTAACTGATGACTTAAATATAACTGGTGAGGAACATCAAGAACACATGTTGGTCAATGTGATCTTGGATTGAGAAATTGAAGAGGAGAGAGACTGATATAATTCTGTCAAGAAAATAATTTGACAGTGATAAGTATCTTTTTTAAGCAACCAGAATGAAGACTGTACACTTGGAGATGTCCAGATGATGTATGTAGAAATCAAATAGATTATGGGATGGCGAAACAACATTTTAAAGAACATGTATATGTATCCTAGTGTGAATATTAAATTCAGATTATTATCTCCTGAGGGGAAAAATTAAAATGCAACTGAAAATATCTGCAAACATTTAGATCTTGATCTGTTGAAGAATGCGAGAATCATTTATAAACAAATTAAAAAACAAGTATGAATGTCTCAGCACTGAGGAAAGCGAACAGGTTTCTCAAAATCAGAAACAGGAAGCAAATGGAAAAACATGAATGAGCTTATACAACATGCTGCAAAGGAATTATTATGGAAAATGAAAAGAAAAAGAGATCAGGAGTGGATAACAGCTTTGAATGCTAGCAATTATGATAGAAATGATAGGAAAGAAAAGAAACATAGCTGACTGTCATGAAATTGAAAATAAAGGATGTACATCGGCAGACTAAAGAAAAATAGTACAATGGAGTGTACGATGAAGTATTGGTGCTGGAAAATAATCATAAAATGAGATTATACACCAGAGGGTGAAATTTTTGACAGATAGAAAGAGTGGAATAATACCAGATAACATGCAAAGCTGGTAAAATATTGTTTGAAAGATGCAGTAGCGCAAAGATGGGCAAAATAAATGTCTGATAAGCCAATCTGAGGGAATCCTCAAGATAAAGAGGTAAACTGTGAACTGAACATTATGATATCAGAGTACAGGAAAAGTTCCAGGCTTAGCTGAAGTAACAACTGAGCATTTAAACGCTCATGGCGAAAGAAAATTGGAAATGATAACTGAAATTTGTGATCAAAGGATACATTCCAAGTGACTTGATACATTCATTATTCATTAAGTTATCTGAGAACTCTAAAACAATGAAGAGCATTCAGTTTAGGCTTAAAAAGACATTACATTACACTGATTTTGAAAATTACTATGAAAAGAAAGATTAATACATTTGAAACAGAAGTTGGTGAATGCAGTATGAATTTAGACCTGATGTGAAGATGTTGGCATTGGACTGGAGTTGTACAGTAAGAAGCCTCACAACACCAGGTTTAAGTCCAACAGGTTTATTTATTAGCACAAGCTTTCAGACTGCTGTCCCTTCATCAGGTGATTGGAGAGTCGACAACTCTCCACTCACCTGATGAAGGGGCCGCACTCCGAAAGCTTATGGATAAATATCTAGAAGTAAACAAGAGCAAATATATATCAAAAGCTAATAGACATACTTTTGAAATCTGATGACAGTAAAGATGTAAGACTTATTCAGAGCCTACATTGAGACCAAATAGCAAGCATCAGGTTCTAAGATGGACAATCAAAATTGTTTCATGTGAAGAGAGGAGTTCAGCAAGGCTGTGTACTGTCACCAAAATAATTGAGTCTGCACACAGAACAAATATTCAGAAAATCGGGTGTACTCCCAGGACTAAAAATCGGAGGCAAGAACATAACAAATGTGTGATGCGCTAACAATGAGCACAGTGGTTGGAATGAGAAAAAAAAACCTACAAAATATCATAGATCGAATAAAATTTAGAAGTTAATAGTATGGATTGAGTATGAACATCAAAAAGACAAGAACAGTGCTGGTTAAAAGGGTTTAAGATCTTAAACATGCTTCTCTCTTTGTAGTTTGTTGTCCATTCACTTGACCACCTGTCCCTTGCTATTCCGTTGCTCCCATTAACATTTGTACCTTTTGCCACCATTTACACTCTTCATCCTTTCGTGGCATCACTAGCGCTCCCTTTTGTCTTATGACCATGACAATTTTGCCCATACCTCCTCTGCCCTAACCTATCCCTATCTTTTGCCACCCCCTCCACCCTCTTTACCACTATATAATTCTATACATTTCTATCTTGCTTCAGTTTTGTCGAAGGATAATTTAGATCCATAATGTTAATTCTGTTTCTTTCCACAGATGTGGCCAGACCTGAGTTTCTCCAGCATTTTCTGTTTTTATTTCAGATTTCTAGCATCCACTGTATTTTGTTGCATTTCTCAGTGAATTATTAAGACTTCCTTGATAATCAATTCCAGTATTTTCCCAACAATTGATGTCAGGTTAACTGGTCTGTATTTCACTGCTTTCTCTCTTTCGTCCTTTCCTGAAAAGCAATGTAACATTTGCCAATTTCTAATTCAGTGAGACCATTCCTACATCTGAGGAATTTTGGAAAATTCACTATCCACTATGGTAGATATATTTTTTTTTAAATCCAAGGGCGATGACCGTCAGGTTCTGGGATTTGCCCGATTTTAGTTTCGCCAGTATTTCATCTGTATATGTCACACTGGTTGTGGTCTGGATTGTCATGAATTCTTCTTGGATTCAGGACAGAATTCGGATGAGTCTTCATCTGTACCTTATTAAATGGGAAGCAAAACAGTTTCATGCCAGCCTCTGGAGGGAATGGTGACCTGCCATGTTGGTTGGGAACACACATGTTGGGCCGAAGGGCCTGTTTCCCATGCTGTTTTGTTCTTTGTTCTTATTCCCACCATAATTTCACATTGATGAGAAACCAATTTTTCAGCTCTGCCATTAAACCTGCTGCAGAGAGACCTGGAAAATTCCACTCATAATATTTGCTCAATGGCTCCTTATTCCTAATGATAATTTCTCCTGTCTCTTAAGAAACCAAGTTTAGCTACTTTTTTCCTTTTTATTATATTTACAAAAACGCTTACGATCTGCTTTATTATATTAATGGCTAGTTTACTCTCATTTTTTATTATTTCCCCTTTATCAACTTTTTGGTGTTCTTTGCTGCTTTCTAAAACACTCCCAGTCTAAAGACTTGCTACTGTGTTTGCAACACAGCAAGTTAACAATAATATTGGACTGAAAGGAGAGAGTGAGCCGCAGAGAAAGGGGACCTGAAGTTCAGAGAGATCTAAACACAACATACAACATTTTAACATTATGAGACCTGATAATTGACATTTTACTGAACTGAAAACATCTTCACAGAGAATATTTTGTTGTTATTTTTCTATTTTTGTGGAACATCTAGAGTTGTTTATTTATATGTTTGCCACTGTTCATTTCCCTCCATATTTTTTAGCCTATTTACCCAATTAATCTTTATTTTTTTCATGGGATTTAAGCATCACTGGCAAGGTCGGCATTGTTTCCCATCTTTAATTGCATTTGAACTGACCTTGCTAGATCATTTCAGAGGGAAGTAAAGAGTCAACCCCATTGTTCTGGGTCTGAAGTCACATATGTAAGATGTTACCATTAAGTACTCCTTGATTAAATAGTAGCATAGCCATGTACAAAGCTAAGCTTAAACCCCAATAGAGTATCCATACACCAGTGCAACATTGTTTTTTCTTCCACGAACTCTCATGACATCTAAGTGACATAATTAGTTTGAATTAAGGACGGCTTTATACCTAAGCTGGATTTGAACCCTGAGGCCAGAGGTGCAAAGGATCAGCATTTAACCCATTGCAAAGTACTCCTTTGTCCATTGTTTTGTTCCATGGTTGGTTGGGTGCTTCTTATCTGGGCCATTAAAGAGATGAACTTTAATGGGCAAGAAGCTTTTTTTTGAGCATGACTTTGCTTACGTTTTCATCAAGACTTTATCTAGGGGCTGTTAATGGCCATTCTTACATCTGCATGAATAACATACAATATTCTGTCAATACATTCTTTCTTTGAACATCAGTCTTATTTTGTTTAATTAAAGAATGAAGGTAAGGAACCACAGAAGGTTGAAAATAAGCAAAATCATTTTGATACCTAAAATAATGATGCTAAATTTGTGTGATAAATGTGTGAAACTTCTACCAGAAATAAGATTCTGAGGAAGCTGAGAATTTCCATAATTCTGAAGTGCTCAGAGAGTTAAAATAGAAGACTCCTGATTTCAAATCATTGGGGCAGGAAAGATGAATGGTATAGGAGACAAAGCATTTGCAGCTTTGGTGGAGCAAGAACTTAGTGGTTACCATTAAAATAAGACATGTAATGTTATGATGAGAGAATGAAGAAGCTGTAAGCTTTTGTTCTTCTATCTTCTGCAGAAAGAGTCTTTGTAGATGTGAAAAATGTTCCCAAATCTTGGATGGTTTAAACATATCTTTAGTGTGATTTAAGAGTGAACTGTTGTACATTTTAAATGTTGCCAGTAATTTGTATATGTTAGACAGAATCACAGTTGACCACTGTACGGTTGTACACAATTCGAGCAACAATATTGTAATTAAGCAATCATTACACAAAATTCAGTACTAATTTAGAAACATAGAAATATTTTCTTTCCACTAGTAAAGATAATTTTACAAACTCATACATGAAAGTAGTTGTACATAGTAAAAAGTAATTCCGACTTATACAGGATATTATAAAAATCCAAGCTGTTAAACGTTTTTCTATGACATGTAAAGAGTTGCAACAAGCTCTTTTATGATTGTAGGATATGGTATTGTTTATAAGACAGGTGCCCTGAGACCTGGCTGCCAGTATGGTATACAAGTGACAATTAGTCTGTCACTTGTGTAATTTAATTTGAATAGAAGACATTTACCATTCACACATTTAACAAACTGATTTTTCACTCCCCCACCAGTTAACCTTCACCACCCCACTCCTCTCCCACCATCTCCACCCCAAATAAGGAAAGGCTGATGGAGTGGTACCCAGGTCAGTCTCAAACATGTAGTTAAAAGCAAATCTACAACGAATATTGAAGTGATGAGTGAATGCACCAATGAGCTGTAATAAAAGCATTACAGTACATTCACATTCTATTGCAGTGCATGGCTTGTTTTAGATTGAAGGCCTTTCAATTGTTTTGCAATGCATTGTAGCCAAAATGGCTTTTAGTTTTGCAGCAACTCACAAATGACACAATTACCTCTAATCCAATTCTGTAAAGTCTCAGCTGAACAATGGGGTTTAACTTTGCATGAACTAATTAAAATGCAGTTTAATTTTTGTTATTAATTGTTTGCTGAACCTATGTGCTTGGTCTAGCTCACGTATAACTCTTCTCATCTATGTGGTTGCATCAAGTAGAATTTACCATCCATGCAGCTGTAATATTTAACTGCATGACAGGGCAATATGGAACGTCAGTATTAGGGGGCCAGGAGACAGGAGTTGGGCATTACAGATTTCTAAATAATGCAACCTAAAAATTACTGATGTTGGCATTAGCGGATGAGCACTCAAATACATTTGTATGAATTTCCTCTGCCTGCTGTTGTAGTGGAAGTGCTGCATATTATGCATGTGGACAAAGGAAAGACACATAATATTCCATTTTTGAAATGGAACTTATGGGCCTTCAGTTGGCATGTTGGTAATATAATTAGATAATCTGAAGAAGCTTATGTTAGGGTACCAGCTCAGAAACCCCAAGATATATTATGAAGTTAGACTAGACCCCAACAATTTTCTAATTTGGCATTAGTGTGAGGATAAGATGTTTCACTCCGGGCACAATTCTACTGACAAACTGAGAAGTTTATTTTATCAAAACAAACTTTATTTAACAATACATTTTAACTATAACAAATAAATTAGCTTATCCTTTACCATTTGAACAATACTTAAATATGACAAGATACAAGTCTTAACTGTTAGTGTATCACTATGAATTTCAGTTGAAGCAATATTCCTCTTAGAGACTTGAACCCCCTCTTTAAAATTAGTTAGCAAAATACAGACATATTTGCTGTGACTTAGGTTACCAGCCTTACAGCTTTCAGAGAGGTCTTTTCAGACAGAAAGAGAGAGAGAGAGAGATGCTGCTTTCTTCAGGCAATCCAGGCAGCAACACCCTTTGTTTTTAAAATGAAACTGAAATAGCATTTTTTCCCTGCATGCTTAGGTCCTCCAAGTTTGAAATCCAAGGAGAAATAAACAAAAGGTGTATTATTTCTACGAAGAAATACATCCCTAGCTAATATCAATTATTAGCCTTCATTCTTAGCATTTGCTGCATGTTTACCAAACAAACCAACACTTGTAGCAAAGCATTGCGTCTTAAGAGAACCACACCTTCCACATAAAATATATGAAAATAGCACAGCATCATCACACTTATCAAAATTTTAATATATTTTTGACAGACTTACTTAGTTTCTTTCTGTAATATCAGATAATTGAGATTATGTGATGGTCTTTTATGTGTACATATTACATTTTGATGTTGCCATTGATTTCTAATTTGGGGAGAGAGTTATGGTAACTGGAATACAAGACAGATATGTGCTAGGTTTTATATATGGGAGAAAAAAGGCAGATAGATCACAATCAATCGTGTGGAACTGGCAAAGAAAGCATCTGAAAAATAATCTCAACTGAAAACTCAATGCATCCAGATCCAATCACAAAGATTTTTGATAAGGTCCTTCATGGGAGGTTAGTTAGGAAGGTTCAGTCGCTAAGTATACATGGGGAGGTAATAAATTGGATTAGACACTGGCTCATTGGAAGAAGCCAGAGAGTGGTTGTGGAGGATTGCTTCTCTGAGTGGAGGCCTGTGATGAGTGGTGTGCCGCAGGGATCGATGTTGGGTCCATTGTTGTTTGTTATCTATATCAATAATCTGGATGATAATGCGGTAAATTGGATCAGCCAATTTGCTGATGACACAAAGCTTGGAGGTGTAGTGGTCAGTGAGGAAGGTTTTCAAAGCTTGCAGAGTGATTTGGGCCAACTAGAAAAACGGGCTGAAAATGTCAAGTGGAATTTCAGATGTAGAGATGCCGGCATTGGACTGGGGTAAATTTAGTAAGAGGTCTGACAACACCAATTTTAAATCCAACCGATTTATTTGATAGTAAACTTGCTAGTTTTCGGTCTTTGTAGCCTTTGTCAGGCAAATGAGGTGTTCTGGTCTGCAGACCTCTTACTAAGTGGAATTTAACACTGATAAGTGTGAAGTATTGCACTTTGGAAGGACAAACCAAAGTAGAACGTACAAGATAAATGGTAAGAGTGCAGTTGAACAGAGGGATCTGGGAATATAGGTACAGAATTCCCTAAAAGTGATGTCACAGGTGGATAGGGTCGTAAAGAATGCTTTTAGTACATTGGCCTTTATAAATTGGAATATCGAGTATAAAAGTTGGAATGTTGTGGTAAAGTTATATAAAGCATTGGTGAGGCCGAATTTATTGTGTACAGTTTTGATCACCTAGTTACAGAAAGGATGGAAATAAAGTTGAAAGAGTGCAGAGAATGTTCACAAGGATGTTGCCAGGACTTGAGAAGCTGAGTTGCAGAGAGAGATTGAATAGGTTAGGACTTTATTCTCTGGAGCACAGAAGAATGAGGGGAGATTTGATAGAGATGTATAAGATTTTGATGGGTATAGATAGAGTGAATGCAAGCAGGCTTTTTCCACTGAGGCTAGAGAAGAAAATTAAAACCAGAGGGCATGGGTTAAGGAGTGAAAGGAGACAAGTTTAAAGGGAATATTAGAGGGGGATTCTTCACACAGAGAGTGGTGTGAGTGTGGAATGAGCTCCCAGATAAAGTGGTAAATGCAGGGTCACTTGTAACACTTAAGAAAAATTTGGACTGGTTCATGGATGACAGGGTGTAGAGGGATATGGTTCAAGTGCAGGTCAGTGGGACTAGGCAAAAAATGGTCCGTACAGACAAGAAGGGCCAAAAGGCCTATTTCTGAGCTGTAATTTTCTGTGGCTTCTATGGTTTTCTATGGAAACATTCAAGTTCTGAAACATACCATGGAGGAGTTAAATAGCGAATCGAGATGTCAGAGGACTGAATTATAAGTTAAGGTTTGGAAAACTTGGATATTTCTGTCTTGAAAAAAAGGAAATGGGAAGAGACCTTATAGTGGTACACAAGACACAAAGATGAATTCCAGATACTATTTTGAGTTCAGCCATGGCTGTGGACAATAGATGCAAACTGATGAAAAAGAATTTTAGAACTGATTTCTGGATCAATTTTTTAGCATGAAGAATTAATAATAGCTTACATGTAGAATAACATGCAGTCTTTCATGGTACAGAAGAGTTATGAGCAGAAATCGGCAGGTTTAGCCATTTGAGCCTATTGCTCCATTCAATCAAATCATGACCTCTCCTTGGTCTCAAATCCACATCCCTACCTGTTCCCCATATCCCTTTAACACATTTTTAAAATCAGAAATGTATGTGTCTCCTTTTTGAAATCATTTAATGATTCAGACTCCACCACGCTATGGGCAGCGAGCTCTGCGAGTAGTTCCTTCTCAGCTCAGTTTTAAATCTATTGCTTTTCAACCTATATCTGTGACCTCTTATTCTAGATTGCCCCTTAAGAGGAAACATTTGGCCTACATTTACTCTGTCAATCCCTTTTAGAATTTTATATCCCTTGATCAATTCCCCTCTTATTCTTTTAAACTCCAGTGAGTGTGAGCTCAAACTGTTTAATCTCTCCTCATATGTCAACCCTTTCCATCCCTGTAATGAATCTGGTGAATCTCCTGTCAATCGCCTCCACTATCACCACATGTTTTCTCAAATAAGGAGACCAAAACTGAAGTACTCCTGATGTAGTCTCACTAAGGCCCTAAACAATTGCAATAACATTTCTCTATTTTTTATTCCACTCTTTTTTGCAATAAGTGCCAACATCATTTGCCTTTTTTATTACATGCTGTACCTGCATGCCTACTCTTTGTGATTCATGAACAAAGATACCCTGAACCCGCTGCCCAGATGCATTTTGAATCTATTTTCCATTTAGATAATTCGCATCTCCAGTTTTTCAGCCAAAATGGATAATCTTCCACTTATCCACATTAAACTCCATCTGCCAAATCTTGGCTCATTCTCATAGCCTATCTATGTCCATCTGTAAAATCTTTATTTACTCTTCACTGCCTGCTTATCCACCTGTTTTCAAACCAATTAGAAGTCTCGCAACACCAGGTTAAAGTCCAACAGGTTTATTTGGAATCACAAACTTTCGGAGTGCTACCTCTTCCTCAGATGAAGTCCGTAATTCCAAATAGACCTGTTGGACTTTAATCTGGTGTTGGGAGACTTCTTACTGTGTCCATCCCA
Organism: Sphyrna mokarran; assembly: GCA_024679065.1. Classification (NCBI taxonomy): domain Eukaryota; kingdom Metazoa; phylum Chordata; class Chondrichthyes; order Carcharhiniformes; family Carcharhinidae; genus Sphyrna; species Sphyrna mokarran. The sequence goes on from JAGIQG010000003.1 coordinate 107,550,364, forward strand.
GTCCAACGCCAGCATCTCCACATCATAAGAATCAGTTGGATACTATAATGGATGGCATTTCTCTATGCTTCTATAAAATGATAGGGCCTTCTAAATCTGTGTGTTCTTATCTGTGATTTCAGCAAAACAGTTATTTGATTTTGGCTTTTCTGTACCAATATATGAATGAAAATGTTGTTTGAGTGAGCATAATGTCTCTTCAGCTGTTTCCATTGAGAAAATGTAAAATTTCAGTGTTTAGGTCTTGACTGGCAGTGCATGCCCTGAAAGAAAAGAATACTAAAATCAATCCATCATTGCCAGATTTTCACTCAGTAAAAGGTCATGGGAGGATATAAAGATCATTAATTGAAGTTCTTAAAGTTGAATGTTTTATATGATGATAGTCAGAATGAAAAATGTATTCAAACATTTCATACGATGCTTGGTGCATGAGGGAAAATCTTAGCCTGTACTCATCCGAATGGGTATTATCGCTCAGTGAACTATCTGCAAAGTAAATCAAGTATGCTTTTGTTTTTAGTAGGCAGATAACAACAGATGAGGTTGAAGCCAATTAAATCAATTAATCAATATAACTTGTCTTTGTGCAATGATATAAAGCAATTAACGCAATATATCACATTATTGATTCAACTGAGGTTCATTTAAAAAAGCCCAGTTTCTGACAGCTTGATCGTGGATTTTGGAAATTGATAGCCAGAGCTGACCCAATTTTGAACTTTGGGCTTTACATATAACCGGAAAGCTTCAGATGCCTGCTAAATGATCCCATGAATAAATGGAAGCAGGAGAATAGAATAATCAGGAAAGTCAGGACATGATTGGGAGAGGGAGGGGCAGTAAATGGGAAGGGTTGAAGTGATATGGAGAGGGAATGGCAGTTATTGGGAGAGGAAGAGTGGGAAATGATCAAGAAAGAGCAGAGGGAGAAAGGAAGTGATCAGAAAAGAGGAGATCATTGGTTGGATGGGGGAGGGTCAAGTGATTTGATACAGGGAGTGGTGAGTGAGTGAGATATCAAAGTGAAGGGGAAGCAGTTAGGAGAGGGGAAAAATGATCAGTTGAGAGGGAGGATGAGTGATTGGGAGAGGTGTGGCTGATCAAGAGAGAATCACTGGAGTTGGAGATGATTGGCGATTGTGTGTAGGAATGAAATGTTAATCAAGCACCTTTTTTCGTGATGGCCTTTGGCAGTTCCAGTGACAGCGACAGTTGGGTCAGCCACATTTTACAAAGGTGTACTTGAACAGGTCTTAGACTTCAGACTTGTATATGCAATGGGCCAAGGGACCAAATGTTTGACTCTGAAATGCTGCCTTTACAATTATATTGTACTTTCACTGAATGATGAGCTCATTATCCCTATTTGCCATATTAAATGTTCCAGTACCTGTCTTGCACCTGAAAAGAGGATGCAGTAGGATTGAGTTTCAAATCTTTACTCTTCACCACTAAACTGTAGAAATTTTGGAAAAGCACTCAGGCCTTCAGGTTCTTTGCAACCATAGTCTTAGCGGGGTTAAAGGTTCACATACTATGGTATAAGACATTCAGAAAGGTCACACACAAAATGAAATTGAAGTTCATTCTTGTCACATGGAGTTAGTGTCAAACTAATTTCCAGACTTTGTTTAGCAGTGATAATGCAGTAGTGTAAAATATTTTGACAAATATTACATTTGTTTAATCTAAAAGCAATTAATTCTTAATATGTTTTTCTACAATTGTTGTAGACAGTTATATGAAACTAATTGAGCAAAATTTATGAGAAATAGTAATAGCCTGATCCATCAAGATATGAACTTGTTGAACAGCCTGCACAAAGATACAAGTTAATATACAACTACAATATGCTGTAATATTTGCTGCATAAACTCTTGAAATTAAACTACTCCTACAATATAGTTAACCAATTATGAAGGCACCAAAGACCAGTGTAGCATTATATAATCCTACGTTCTGATCTCATGGATCATTTCTTCTAATTATTTGAATGTGTGTATAGATATGTATATTTAATTATTGAGTAAAATCAGATCACAGACAGTTCTCTGAAGCAATGCAGAACCCTTCAGCTGATTCAAAATATACTCCTTTTCATTAGTAACTGCAACTTCCCATCCACAGTTCCTAGTCTAGAAATGAGCTGACCAGTTGTGGTGAAAAATAGGGGATGAAAAGAGTCTAATCAGTTGTAATTTACAGTCAGCTTCTTCCTCCATTCCTGGTGAGTCCTTATCAATGAGATAAAACTGTGAAGGAAACTGAACATCGTTCGAGGCTGCAGAGTATATCTTATGTTTTACTCCAAATTTAGTCTGAAAGGAAGCAATTGTGCACCATTAAACTGAAGCTTCTTATTACTGTGACTGCAATCCACAGAAATGAAGAGACAGGCAAACTGTTTTCAGGTTATTGTCTTTTGGTGAACTATTGTAGCTGTTTCAGCAGTGCCAGCCTGAATCATCACATGGCGAAAATGTGGTTGATAGAAGATGTCTGTTGTCATTAATTGACAGATCTCCGATTGCCTCACACTGCTCAGGAAAATGTGTGTAGGACACCGGAGTGGACACTCGCCTCATCAGTTTGGGCCAGGAAAAGCCCACAACAGAATCTTGAATACCTTCCTATATGATGAATGCAATGGGCTCCAAAGTGGAGTTTGGGGAGGGAATCCTCAATTGATCTAATTTCTCTACATATACATCAGTCTTGCAGTTTGAGTTAATGGGTGGGAATTGAAAAGCTTTCCATTCAAATCTGGAATCAGGCAGGCCTCTCTGTTACCACATTCGTGAATTGTTTTGGATTTTTTGTGGGATCCATTGGGAAGAATAAAGGACATTACAGGACTGACAATCCCAGGTAGTTAAGGCACTATGATCAAGCATCCTGCATATGACTGTCTTCTGCCCAAATCTGCTGTCAGCAAACAGACTGATGACCAGTTTGTGACCAGTTTCAACTGGCTTTAGGAGCCCAAGTAAATTATCGCAAGAACAAGGTCATGTTCTTTAGGGACTGGGCTGACTGATCCCTTGTGTCCTTCACTTACTGAAAGTGCTTGGAATATGGTTGAGAGGCTCAAGGGCATGTGCCAGAAACTGAAGGAGTGCACAGCAATGGTAAAACTAAGCAGTTCAGAGCAATGTTTCCTCTCCATTTGTGAGTAGGAACCTGATTATCAAGTATCAGGCTATGTGGAATGCAGATCTGGCCCATACCTTTCTCTTGGGTCTGTTTACCTGGAAATCAAAAATGGACTGTGTCAGCAGAAGCATAATGTAGAAATCTCCAGAAAAGGCAGGAGGGAGAAATACACTCAAAGTCATCCTCAACCTGTTGGTTACCTTTGTATGTCCTGCATTAAGCTATATGTAGTCTCTCAATATGCAAACACCAAATATCATTGCATGTTGAGGTTCTATCTGTCCTTGTGGTTGGAAAGGATAGGTCTAGCCATATTGCCATGGAACATTACAGTTAGTTGAACTATGTCACTGTCACTTATGCAGAAAAACACCATTGTCCACAAATCCAGCAAGCAGTCTGCACATAACTTCCTCAAGGACCTGAGGGAGAAGGAGATATAGGATCCCACTGGATGGTTCCCTGAGCAGTCTGTTAAAAGTTAGATAGATTGGCCATCTTATATTGTGCCTTGGTGTCCTAAGATGTGTAGGTTAGATGGATTAGCCAAATGTGAGTCCCTTTCACTGAGAGACAGTAGTGCTGACCACTGTGCCACCATGGCGCCCCCATATACCTCTAGATATTCAGGACCCAATCCTTATCCTCCTGAAGCCAGGTCTTTATAATGGCTATCAGATCATTGTTATTTATGTCAATGTGTGCTATCAATTAATTGACCTTATTGTGAATGCTGAGCACATTTAGATGCAGCACCTTTTGTCTTTTTTCTATGATTCTTGATTTTTTTTACATTCTTATGTTTTATTTCTCTCTGTCCCTTTCTGCGTTTCTTATATAAATATTTTCCTCTTTCTTCTTTTCTATTCTTGGATAAACCACATCTTTTCACATTTGATCCCTATTTAGTTTAAGGCCCTCTCTACTTCCCTAGTTATGCAGTTCGCAAGAATACTGACCAGTACTCCCTGTACTGTTACCAATGCCCTGCAAACCAAATTCACTTCTCCTTCACCAGTTTTTGAGCCACATATTCATCTCTCTAAATTTATATGCCCTCTACCAATTTACATGTGACTCAGGTAATAATTCAGAGGTGAGTTTCTGCTTTTCAATTTAATACCTAGGCCCTCATTCTCTCCATGCAGAACCCCTTCCTTCGCTGTGCCTATGTCATTGTTACCAAGGTGGATCACACTCATGGGATCCTCTCTCTTCCACTGTATGTTCTTCTCTAGCCCTGAGCAAATGTCCTGAATCTTGGCATCTAGTATGCAGGAGTCATTCTCTCTTCCTCTTTGTTTCAGAGAACTGTCAGCCTCCTCACTATACTATAGCCTACTGCCACTATCTACCTTTCTGCTCCCCCCCACTTAGTCATAGAGTCGTAGAGGTTTACAGCATGGAAACAGGCCCTTTGGCCCAACTTGTCCATGCTTCCCAGTTTTTAACCACTAAGTTATTCCCAATTGTCCCTACTTAGCCCATATCCCCCTATACTCATCTTACTCAGTAACTGTCCAAATATTTTTTAAAAGACAAAATTGTACTGCCTCTACTTCTACTTCTGGCAGTTCGCTCCAGACATTCACCACCCGATGTATAAAAACATTGTTCCTCCGGACCCCTTTGTATCCATCTCCTCTCACTTTAAACCAATATTCTCTAGTTTTAGACATCCCTACTTTCAGGAAAGATGTTGACTATCTGCCTGATCCATGCCCTTCATTATTTTATAGACCTCTATTTCATCATCCCAAAGCTTCCAGTGCTCCTTGAGTGGCTTCCTATTCCATATTGCCATGACTAGACTGCTCATCCACCCTGCAGCCCCCACTTTCATCCAAATAATCTGAGACAACCTCAAACTTATTGAACAATTGCAAAGGCTGACATTGAGCTCCCTGCCTCCTTCATCCTCTTACCTACCTCATTCACAGTCACACTTTCTATTCCTGACCACTGACCAAAGCAGAAGACCCGAGCCTCAGACATGTACTGCCTCTTGGGACAAACTTTTGTGTCTGTTTAACTCTTTCCCTTTAAGATGCAGCTTAAAACTCATCTCTTCTTTCTAACTTTTGATCATCTGCCCTATAACATCTAATGAGAATTGGTGTCAAATTATCTTGAAAATGCTCCTCTGAAACATATTGGGATGGTTTATTATGTTAATAAATATAAGATTTTGCTGATGTGTATAAATGTTTGAAAACATATTAACAGACTGAAGGTTTTGTATTTAGTATATTTTATATGCGTTCTTTTTTGAAAAATTTTGTCCTTGAAATTGTTGGGTGGTCAAGTCCAATTTGTTTCATTGTTAGCTCTTTTGTTTTGCCTGGTTTGTCATCCCTTTCAGTGGATGCTATTCAGTGGTTCACATTATCATTTCCATGGCAATACTTGTTAGTCCATTGGCATGCAATTGATTGCTAGTTTGATTCATACTTTTTAATAACAAAAATTATACTAGAATTTGAAAATAATTCCAGTCAAATCTTTGAGGTATGAAAGAGAATACTTGTGTAGTAGTAACTCATTAGTGCACTTATAAGGCAAATGCTAAATCTTTTTCTTTTGATCTGCATGATAATAGAAGAAAGTACTAAGGCTATGAGGTTCAAATTTGACAATGATTATAAAATGAAATTAATTCACATTAGTCTTTCATGTTCCTAAAGAAATGAGCAATATCATAAATTTGCCATTTGACTTAATTGCAATAAGCCAACCTAAATGTGTTAGATTATTTTAATAGGATATATTTATGGCAAAACATTTAATCATTAATAAACTTTTATATAAGCATGAAAATAATCTTTGTTTTGTGAAGATATTCTACGTATTGGTTTAAAGATTGATTACGTAGTAATTTGGAGTAGGATATTGTCCTCATCTCATTGAACATTTCCTTCACTTTCCTCTATCTCATATGTATTTCTTGAAGTATTGATTCTGTGCTTAAATCGAATGACTGTCATCTTGTTGACTATCAAAGGAATATGCACGTTGCCAAGTTGAGCATTTTAACTTCCTTTTGGTGGTAGGGAAACTTTAATAGTTTCCTTGTTCTGTGTGAGGAACCGAATTAATCTTTCATTGATTACATTAAAATGTGCAATCTGTATACAGCATTCTTTCATTCCATTTGAAAAATGAGAGTTGATCACCTGGCTAAGAAAGAAAAGAAAATTTGAAACTGAGCACATGAATAATAAATTTGTTACTAAAAAAATTATCAGGAAGGCTTTCATTTTAGTTTTCCGAACAATGGTTTGTGCCTCATCTTGCAACCCAAGTGTGTACATTTAAGATCTTTGTTTAGCAAAACTGTTTTTTTAAAAATTTCATTTCAAAATCAGCTTTGTAAAAATGGCCTTTATTATGATTAGTTGTTGTTATTAGAAAACTAGTGGGACTAAACGTTGGCAAGAACCTTGGACCTGATGGCTTGTGTCCACGGGTCTTAAAGAAAGTGGCTGCAGGAATAGGGGATACATTGATTGTAATCTTCCAAAATTCCCTAGATTCTAAAATGTCTCAGTTGATTGGGAACCCACAAGTGTAACATTAGTATTGAAGAAAGGAGGGAATCTGAAAGTAAGGAACTACAGGCCAGTAAGGCTTATAGCTGTCATTGGGAAAATGCTAAAATCCATTATTAAGAAAGTAGTTGCAAGACATTTAGAACCTCATTATACGATCAGCAGAGTCAACTTGGTTCTGTGAAAAATAAATTGTGTTTGACAAATTTATTTTCTTTGAGGATTTGGCAAGCTAAATGGATAAAGGGAAAGCAACAGATGTAGTGTATTTGGATTTCCAAAAGGCATTTGATAATTTGCCACATAAAAGGTAAGGCACAAGCTGAGAGCTCATGGTGTTGGCGGTGCTATTCTTGCATGGATAGAAGGTTGGCTAATTAACAGGAAGCAGAGTGTTGAGATAAATGGATCATTTTCAGATTGGCAAACTGTAACGCGTGAAATGCCACAGGGATCAACTATTTGTGATCTCTATTAATGACTTGGATGACTGCATTGCAGCCAAATTTGTTGATGATACGAAGATAATTAGAAAAGCAAGTTGTGTCGAGGATATAATGATTCTGCAAAGGGATATAGATAGGTTTAATGAGTGGGCAAAATTTTGGCAGATTAAGAAGAAAATGTTAGGTTATCCATTTCAGCAGTAAGAATTGAGAACAGAATATTATTTAAATAGAAAGATGTTGCAGAATGCTGCAGTGCAGAGGGATCTAGGTGTTTTCGTATGAGTCAAAAAATTAGTATTCGGGTGCAGCAAGTAATTAGGAAGGCATGTGAAATGTGGGCATTTTTTTGCAAACAGAACTAAAGTAGGAAAGTCTTGCTGCAGCTGTAAAGAGCTCTAGAGAGATTGTACTTCGAGTGTGTACAGTTTTGCTTTCCTTACTTAAGAAGGATACAATTGTCAATGTGGTTCATAGAAAAGAATCATAGAAACCCTACAGTACAGAAGTAGACCATTTGGCCCATCGAGTCTGCATCGACCACAATCCCATCCAGGCTCTACCTCCATATCCCTACATACTTACCCACTAATCTCTCTAACCTACACATCTCAGGACACCAAGGGCAATGTTTAGCATGGCCAGTCAACCTAACCTGCACATCTTTGGACTGTGGGAGGAAACTGGAGCACCCAGAGGAAATCCACGCAGACATGAGGAGAATGTGCAAACTCCACACAGTGGCCCAAGCCTGGAATCGAACTCAGGTCCCTAGAGCTGTGAAGTAACAGTGCTAACCACTGTGCTACCGTGCTGCCCTAAGGAAAATCTAAATTTTGTGTTGGAGTGATGGTTCCTAAAAGAATTCTGAAAGAAAATCTATATTTTGTGTTGGGATGAATGTCCCTAAAAGAATTGGGTTTCTCTGGAAAGATGCGTTCTTGTAGAAGACAACTTTTTTCCAATAACTAATCATGTGACCCTGCTGCCCAGGAGATCATTAATAGTAAATCAAGGAATAAATTAGAAGTTAATTACAGGCAAAGAGGGAGAGGGGATCCTACCAATAGATTTGTCATTCAATTGAGTGAAAATGCACATGTATGTATTAATTTGACATCAGTAGGTGTAATTTGGAAGTCAGTCACCAATGCTCTTGGCATTTTTTGACATCAAACAACTAAAAGTGATCAAGGCATCATGAGTAAAAATTAAGCCTCCATCGCCCACATGCTCACCAAGGCCTTCCTCCCCATTCTGCTATTCAGCTCCTACCAACTCACTCATGCTTCCCTCCCTCCCCCACTCAGCTTCCTTTCACTTCTACCTTCTCTTCCTGCCTTCTGAATACCCGCTTATTTGCTCAAACCGTTCCTCCCAATTCCTCATCCCTTTTTTCTTCTCCATCCTCCCCCAAACACCGACCTTCAACCCCACTCTCCAGCCCAGACCATTGTTTTACCCAATTCATCCTCCTGCCTCCATGAGCACCTCCTCCTCCCCCACCCCGCCTACCCCTCAGATCTGTGTTTTTTCCACTGACCAATTTGGATGTCTGAGCGAGACAGTCTTGCGGTGTGGCTAATCTGACCAGCTAGCTAGTTACCTACCTGCAGCAGTGGAGCGGTCATTAGTCAGGAGTCTGGATTCTACTCACCCACTTTGTTCAGCTCTGGATCACTGAACTGAGCCCCCAAGTCAGAACTGGCTGACACGCAACCTATTCCAATCTTTCTGACCATTTTTTGGAACTTGACTCTAGTTTTTTTGTGATACTGAGGCAAGGAGTTAGAACATAGAACATAGAACATTACAGCACAGAACAGGCCCTTCGGCCTTCGATGTTGCGCCGACCAATATAAAAAGCAATGCCCCTCCAAACTAAACCATTCCCTTCTCTTCCATATACTTATCAACTAACCTCTTAAACGCCACCAAACTTGGCGCATCTACAACTGCTGCAGGCAGGGCATTCCACTCCCGAACCACCCTTTGGGTAAAGAACCTACCTCTGATATCCGTCCTATAACTATCACCCCTTAATTTAAAGCTGTGTCCCCTCGTGCTAGCTTTCTCCATCCTAGGAAAAAGGCTATCACTGTCCACCCTATCTAAACCTCTAATCATCTTATATGTTTCAATTAGGTCCCCTCTTAGCCGCCTCCTTTCTAACGAAAACAACCTCAAATCCCTCAGCCTCTCTTCATAAGACCTGCCCTCCATACCAGGCAACATCCTGGTAAACCTCCTCTGTACCCTCTCCAATGCCTCCACATCTTTCTTATAATGCGGGGACCAGAACTGCACACAATACTCCAAGTGCGGCCGCACTAGAGTTTTGTACAGTTGCAACATGACGTTGCGGCTCCGAAATTCAATCCCCCTACCAATAAAAGCTAAGACTCCATATGCCTTCTTAACAACCTTCTCGACTTGACTGCCTACTTTCAGGGATCTATGCACATACACACCAAGATCCCTCTGTTCATCAAGACTACTAAGAATCCTACCATTAGCCCTATACTCTACACATTTATTATTTCTGCCATAGTGCATTACCTCACACTTTTCCACATTAAACTGCATTTGCCACCTCTCGGCCCAGCTCTGCAACTTGTCCAAGTCCCTCTGCAAACTATAACACCCCTCTTCACTATTTACCACTCCACCGACTTTAGTGTCATCTGCAAATTTACTAATCCATCCTTCAATACCCTCATCCAGATCATTTATAAAAATTACAAACAGCAGGGGCCCCAAAACAGACCCCTGAGGTACACCACTTGTCACCGAACTCCAAGATGAATATCTCCCATCAACCACCACCCTCTGTCTTCTATCTGCTAGCCAATTCCTAACCCAATTAGCTAAATCACCCTCTATCCCATACATCTGCATTTTCTGCAGAAGTCTTCCATGGGCCACCTTATCAAACGCCTTACTAAAGTCCATATATACCACATCAACCGCCTTACCCCCATCCACCTCTTTAGTCACTTTTTCAAAAAACTCAATGAGGTTAGTAAGGCACGACCTACCCTTCACAAAACCAGTTGGTGCAGATCCAGCTTAAACTCGGCGCTATGTCTGTTCAGCAGCACAGCACACCCCATCTCTGGGTATTCAGAATGCACTACCCTGTCAGTACCAATTATCCGTCTATGAGGATCAACCCCTGCCTTTTTAGCCAGTGACCCTATCAAGCTCCGACTTCATGTATAGCCAAACCACTGTTACTCACCTTCACGCATGCTGCTTTCAAAACAACCATTTCAAACTGAGGAAGATATTAGGAATTTTTGAACGCAAACCCTCATTTCTGATTATTTTGATTTAAACAATGAACATTATTTACGAAGTAACAGGCCTTTCCAAAAAAAGTTACTGATCTCCACCAAGATTGTAACAAGGGATATTCTTACACAAGAAGCAGTTTCAAATAATTTCACTTAGCTCAATGCCTGGGATGAAGAGATTTTGATTTGATTTGATTTATTATTGTCACATATATTAGCGTATAATGAAAAGTATTGCTTCTTGCCTGCTATACAGACAAAGCATACTGTTCATTGAGAAGGAAATGAGAGAGTGCAGAATGTAATGTTACAGTCATAGCTAGAGTACAGAGAAAGATCAACTTAATCCAAATAGTTAATTCAAAATACTGACGGCAGCAGGAAGAAGCTGTTCTTGACTCGGTTGGCACGTGACCTCAAACTTTTGTACCTTTTCCTGATGGAAGAAGGTGGAAGAGAGACCGTCTGAAGTGCATGGGGTCTTAATTATGCTTGATGCTTTCCCGAGGCAGCGGGAAGTCTAGACAGAGTCAATGGGTAGGAGGCTGGTTTGCATGATGGATTGGGCTACATTCACGACCTTTTGTAGTTTCCTGTGGTCTTGAGAAAAACAGGAGCCATACCAAGCTGTGATACAACCAGAAAGAATGCTTTCTGAGGAAAGACAAAGTGGTTGGGGCTATAATCATTGGAGAGTTTAGCAGAATGAAAAGTACTCTTATTGAAACATAAAATTCTGAGGGAGTTTGACAGGCAGATGCTAAGAGGATGTTTCCCATTATGGGAATCTAAAACTGGAGGATGTAGTTTAAGTATAAGGGATAGAAATGAAGATAGAAATGAGGAGAAATTTCTTCTCTGGGAGTCATTAGTTTTCGGAATTCTTTTCCATAGAGAGCAGTGGAGTCTGGCTCAATGAATATAACGAAGGCTGAGTTAGACAGATTTTTAATTGATAAGACTGATTATGGGAGACATGCAGCAAAATGGTGTTAAGGTCACAGTTAGATCAGCCATGATTTTGTTGAATGGCAAAGAGGTTCTATGGCCTATCCTTGCTCCTATTTCTTTCTAGAACCATAGAACCATAGAAAATTACAGCTCAGAAACAGGCTTTTTGGCCCTTCTTGTCTGTGCCGAACCATTTTTTGCCTAGTCCCACTGACCTCCACTTGGATCCTATCCCTCCATACCCCTCTCATCCATGTACGCGTCCAAGTTTCTCTTAAATGTTAAAATTGACCCAACATTTTACCACTTTATCTAGCAGCTCATTCCACACTCTCACAACTCTCTGCGTGAAGAAGCCCCCCCCCAATATTCCCTTTAAACTTTTCTCCTTTGACCCTTAACCCATGCCCTCTGTTTTTTTTCTCCCCCAGCCTCAGCAGAGAAAGCCTCCTTGCATTCGCCCTATCTATACCCATCAAAATCTTATACACTGTGGAGATAAATTTAGTTTTCATGCATACTCATGTTTTATTATTTAAACCAATTGGACTTCTTTTTCATTTTTATTTGTCTAAGTCCATTCATAATTAAAAAAAAGACTTTCTGAATTTTGATGCTTTAAAATTCATTCCTGTATAATATGTCTTTACTTTGCTTCAGTGTGAGATGCCAGCATTGGACTGGGTTAGGCACAGTGAGAAGTCTCACAACATCAGGTTAAAGTCCAACAGGTTTATTTGTAATCACAAGCTTTCGGGCACTGCTCCTTCATCAGGTGACTGGACACTCACTCACCTGATGAAGCAGCAGTGCTCCAAAAGCTCGTGATTCAAAATAAATTTGTTGGACTTCAACGTGGTGTTGTGAGACTTTTTACATTCATGGATTCGTGGGTCACATTGGAGAGAATTTTAACTAAATGATAGAATAGCCATGGCTAGACGTATGAACAATGAGAGCTGTCACCTAATTCCCATATCTGTGTGAATTTCCTCCAGGTGCTTCAGTTTCTTCCTACAGTCTAGAGATGTGCAGGTTAGGTGGATTGGCCATGTTAATAAAAAATATGCCCCTTAGTGTCTGAAGATGTGTAGGTTAGGTGGACTTGCCATGGTAAATGTGTAGGGTTATAGGGAGGGAGAAAGGAAGGGAGTGGGTGGGATGTTGTTTTGGAGAATCAATGCATACCTGATGGGCTGAATGGCCTCTTCCTGCACTGCAGGATTCTATGGTTCTAATCCTACAACAAGTAAAATACTGCAGAATTAATGCATGGATACCCCCTGAAAATGTTCAAGAATTCCCCATATCGTGACAATGGAACAGCAGTATGCAAAATATTAGGTGAGCACCTGTATCTTTAAATTGAAGTTGAAGTTGGCCCTTTAACACAACCACAATGGGTGGAAGTTGTATCTGTAACAACTATTCAAATTGATATCAATTTAAATTATGGACTAATATCTAACGCCTACTGAGCAGTATGTTCCTTTTTAAAGCTATTTAAATTAATCGTCTTCTAACTCTGCAATAATAAATAGAATTCATAAGGCAATGAAAATTTACTATTGGTTCATGTTATTTTATTTTATCCTTAACACCACTCTAAAATTACTTGCTTATTTTACTGCTTTTTAACAGATAACTGACATTAGCCTCGTTGGTACTATAAGTAAAATATAAAACTTGAAAGCATGTCAGTTTTGTAAGTTGAACAAATTACACAGCAAGAAACAATTAGTGAACATAAACTGCTGTGATAAACATTGATCCTTATTAAAACATTAGAAGTTTCATTTGTTTTCTGACTTATGCTTTATATAAATATAAACACATATACAGAAGCAAATTTAAATTATTGCTGAGAAAAGAGACATACTGCTGAAGCTTTTTGTCTTGCACTCATGAGGACAGTTTTCAAGAACATTGATAATAAAGAAAAAAAATTATTTTTACTGCATGAGAAGAGAGTACTAATTGGTTGGCAAATAGAGTTTGATTGGTAGAGGCATTGCCATAGGGAATGCACCAGGCAACAGTTAACTGCCAAGCTTTTGTTCAACTTTAAACCCGGCAAGTTGGCTCTGATTGGCCATGGCATGGCAATGGGAATGACTCTCACCAAACTTTCATTTAGTTGAAAAAGGTGCTATATGTGGACATGCAAAGGATAGGGAACTGTGTGTGAATATACATAACTTCTAGCATGTAAACCACACTGCAAGCTCAACTGATAATCTTAAGTTGGTTTTCAATGTAATTCTTAGCACAAAAAGTAATTGTTTAGCTAATGTTGTCCAATTGCAGAATCACGTCTAATATTGGACACCATGGGTGGAATTTTCCCAAAGAATGACAAAATGTCATTTCAGGTGAGAAAACCAGTGCCATTAGTGAATCAGATCGCAATCTTCCTGCACTTAGTCATTTTTTGGAAGATGGTGAGCTTCGCATTCGAGGTGCACCCTAAACACATTGGCAAACCTGGCTTCATAGATTGGACACTGTTTTTAAGGGGCAGCCTGAACGTAAAGAGAAATTGAAGACCTCCCCTCACAGACATCAAGACCCCCCTCCTCCCCTCCCCATTGACGGCATACTTTCCCCTGCAACACAGATTGCAGGCCTGTTCTCTCTCTATCTGCAAGCCACCCCCTCCTCCCCACATAGCTCTTCCAATGGATCCCCCTTCATGCCCTGCCTCTTTCAGTTCCCCATCACTTTCAGGTCCCACATCCTTAGCTCTGCCAAGGTGCCATGAGGCAGTGCGCCATGTCTCCAACCATCCATGGGCTTCAATGGCCTCGTACTAAACCCTCCCCATCCAAGTATGGCCATCATGGCTGGTCTCCATTCCTTGAGACTGTAAATAATTCATGCTGAGTTCCTGCTGTGCTCAAGAATTGGAAATTCCCAGAAACAGGGAGAATCTAACTTGAAACTGGTACCTGCCCTCATTGGGGTGATGGTGAAGGCAGGGAGAATCCTCAAGGGGGTTCGAGCCAGCATTAAATGTGTTGGGCCCCTCCCCTGTGATTTTCAGACCCAACGCGACCCCAGCACGATCTGTGCATGAGCGAGCAGGGCCAGAGAATAATCCCTATGTTTTTGAGTTGAGTACAGTCTGTACTTTGCCTGTTACGAACAACTGAATGGATTTGATGTTCATTATGATCAAACAGTCATTGAGATGTATGGCTTGCATTCCTGGCATCACAGCAGCACTGAAATTCATTTGGCACATTCCTCATTCATGCGATAACTTGATGGCAGTATCCTGCTAGTGGAGAAATAGCACTTGTGTTGCTACTGCATAATGACAGTAATCTGAAGAAGACTGGGCACTTTCAGGATCACTCTTTGGCCCAGTCATGAGTTTGCATGATATACAGCAAGCAATGATCTGTTGCCATTATCCAACAGGATATGCCCTATTTCAGCATCAAACTTGCACAGTGAGCCCTATTTATGAGTTTGCTAAAGTAGATTGTGTACTTTTTAGGATCAAAAGTGGTACCAATAGGTCCAATCAATAAATAACCAAGCTAATACCAGTTTGCGGACCTTACTGCTGGATTAGTTTGCTGATATTCAAAGAAAATAGACCTGCATGTTGGATAAAATATCTTTCTTTGCATGGGGAATAAGGGGAAGCAGGACTGCCTTTCCTAACACTACATCAATAGAATATGACTGTTGCTCTCCTCACTGGGCATTATTGCACCATTACTTCTTCCCCCACCCTCTTCTCATGATCACATTTGACTTGACACTCTCCATATCTTGCTGCCTTGATGAAAACTAGGCTTGAGGCTCGGGGCTCACTATTTAGATGTGTACCCAAAAATGATGCACTAAAACAAAAAGTGAGAGAGAAAGCATATGTAGTGAGGAAGGTAAAAAACATTAGAGATGGCCTTGCATTAAAGCAAGCCGACAAAGGAGATTTGAAATGTTGAAGTTCCTGACAGAGTGGATATTATTAGTATCGCAGAAATGTGGTAAAATGATTGCTAATAATGAGATACAATCTGTAGGGAAACAAATTGCTCAGAACAGACCATATTAGGAGGAAAAGAAATAATGTAATGATAGTACATAAAACCCCCAGAATCCAGAAATGAAAGAAGCTATGAAAGAGAGAGCAGACACAGAACCACTTTGGGTAAAATTATTAGCTGGTAACAGAAATTAACCATTATCACAGATCAGCCAACCAGCATAAAAATCTATATCAGGAACTGTAGGATGAAATTGGGAAGACACATAAAGTAGAGTTGGATATTGTCAGTGTACATGTGAAGATAATCTTTCATTTGCCTAAGAAAACTCTTCTTGTCTTATCAATTAAGACAATATTGACCCAATCAATTTCTGCTAAGTTGAAATCTCCATCTAGACTTGTTTGGCTCTTTATCATGTGTCTTCCCAATTTCATCCTACAGTTCCAGATACAGAAGCCCAGGATGATATCAAATCATAGAGCAGGCACAACAGGCTATATGGCTTTCTCCTGTTCCCATGTAGACCATGACCAGCTGCACCATCTTATCCAGAGCAACAGAACCAGACACTAGCTTGCACTTGAAGAGATAAATTGTAAGTGCTCACTTTAGATATAATGGAAGCAGTTAGTATTAATTTATTAAAACATAAATTTGATTATTGTCTTTCAGAAAGTAAATGTTGGAATACAGTGTACAGTTAGTTTCAAGCTGGAACAGAAAGTGTTGTATACAGGGAAGGAATAGGTGATTTTGAGCCTACAGTTCCTAAAGCAATCCTTCAGTGGTATTTTCTTTGTGTGGTGTCTGGATGTATTTTAAATACTTTTATAGATTGTTTGCTATAATTGGTTAACAATTATAGTTTCATATCATGCTATTATGAAGATGGTTGAAGGCAAATTAGATGGACATTAGTCTTTTATTATCCAGCAATTCCTGTGTTCTCAAATTCAAACTTTCAGCATATCAGCAGTTTGTAGGAACATTTGCAGCAATCAAATAACAATAGCTTGTATGGAAGTTAGTTAAATTAAAGATTTTAAACTCAAGTTTTTTATATGATTTGCTTCATGCCACAACAATACTTGGTGCTGAAGTTGACAAGCATGGAAATGCTGCACGTTACGTTCTCATTAAAATAGTAATTGGTGAGTATGTAGCATAAAAATTATGTACATAAAATTTTCAGAGGTAATTATAGTTACAGAATTAATGTAAAATTGAAGCAAATCTAACCCCAGGTTTAGCTTTGCAATACATGCCACAGCCTGCAGGTATTGAAATGTTATGTTAAGCATCTTTGTTTTTCTTGTGACAAGTGTTTTGCATTTTTTTATTTATATTTGCTTGTTTTCTCCAATTTCCTTTCCTGGATTTGTGAATCACTTGACTGGCTTCTTTTATTCCTTTCAGTACTGGTTGGCAGAGTGGTTGGCACTGCTGCCTCACAGCGCCAGGGATGTGGGTTCGATTCCCGGCTTGGGTCACTGTCTAAATGGAGTTAGATGTACTGGTTAGGTGCATTGACCCGAACAGGCACCAGAGTGTGGCGACTAGGGGAGTTTTACAGTAACTTCATTGCAGTGTTAATGTAAGTCATCTTTTGACTAAAAAAAAAAGTTGACTATGTGGAGCTGAACTCTTTGACCCCAGATTTTCCAACTCATGAGCCGATGCATTTTATACAAACTTTATTGGAAACTTTATTATCTGAAAACTTCCAGAACCTTACCTTAAGAGTTAGTTTTCATTTCCATTTACCTCGGCTGCACCATCAGATAGCAAGAATATTGTCAACTTTGAACTGTGTTTTGGCTGGACTGTCAGCCCACTTATACAGGTGAGAAATGCGTTCCTTATTGAGTCTCCCTGATATTGAGAAATCACAAATGCAACTTTTTAACAACTGTGAATACTTATGTTTTGCAAATGTGGACGAAAAAAGGAATTCACAAGTACTTTCAGTATCTGGAGATCCATGTGAAAGTACCAGTTCTTCCGCAGATGATAAAATAAACACTTCTTTGGGTCAAAGCACGTAAAAAATGAACAGTGGATAAAAAAATGATCATGCCATTAGGTCAGGTTACTTGATCATCTGTTTAATCAATTTAACTTACTGTCATAATTGGTATGATCTGTAAAAGTATGACCCATAATCTATTTTGTGTTAGGGTAACTGCTTCATGCAATCATAAAATCCCTACGGTGCAGAAGGAGGCTGTTCGGTTATCAAGTCTGCACTGAGTCTCCAATACAGTATCTCACCAAAGCTCTCTCTCACGCCCTATACCCTATCACCTCACAGATTTACCATGGCCAATCCACCTAACCTGCACATCTTTGGAGTGTGGAAGGGAACGAGAGCACCCAGAGGAAATCTGTGTAGATATGGGGAGAATGTGCAAACTCCACATGGACAGTCACCCAAAACTGGAATTGAACCTGGGTCCCTGGTACTCTGAGGCAGTTTTGATTGCCACCATGCTGTATAAAGTATTAAGCAGAACATGAATGATGAATGGACAGATTCTCCAATCTTATGATCCTCCAAGGTCTCTGTTCTTTCATTTCAGGCTGCTTCCATTTTGCCCTAAAATTTGGTATTCTTTCCACAAATCTCTTGCCTGTCTACCTCTCTCAAATTGCTCCTTAAATCCTACTTCTTGGCCAAGGTTTTATATGGCTTAGTGTCAACTTTTGTTTGATAATGCCCATGTGAAGCACCATAGAACATTTCTGTTATATTAGAGGCTTCATGAAAATGCAAGTTGTTGTTGCTGCTTGTTATAGAGTGTTGTAGTAAGCGTCTTCCTGTTTGAATGTAAATGCTGATGTCTTTAGCGGATATGAGCATGCACGAGTGATGTCATTGTAGTGGGGGCTTTTGTGCGTCCAGTCTTATCACAAGGGAGCTGTATATCCAGTTGCCTCCAGTTCTAAGCCCATGCTGTACTGTATTTCAATATTTTTATAAGTAATGAAGATCGAATATCACAATGTGTTCAACTACCTTTTACTGGTCAAGTTACCAGATCTTCTGGCAATGAGGAAATAATGACAGAGTAAAAGGAAAAAAGAAATTTGAGGTTTAGCTTGGCTATGAAGATTTGCACAGTGAGTAGCTAGTCTGCAATGTGAGGAGCGATCAAGGGCTCTGAATGATGAGTTCATGTATTTACCAATGAAAAACAGTTTAGCAGCTCCAAGACTGTGTTTGTGCCTATCAGTAAGTTTGTGGAAGAGAACAGACACTGGATTGAACATATGGAAAAGTTAGAACACTCTTTTCCTTGTATATGGAATTGCAGATGAGGTTAAAAAGTACTCAAATCTCCTGAGAATGTATGGGGTGAAGACTTACAAGCTAATAAGGAATTTAGTAACACCATGGAAACCGAAAGCCATTTCCTTTGTGGGTTTAGTTGCACTTGTTCAGAATTATCACAATCCTAAGCCTTTAGTGATTATGTGGTATTTCAATTTCCATAATCATTTTCAGAAGATGGGAGAGTCTGCTGCTAACTTTGTTGCTGAATTATACCAGCTCTTTTAACATTGAGTTTGAGGCAGTATTGGGGGACGTGCTCTGGGACAGACTTGCCTGCAGCATTAATGAGGGCAGCATTCAATATTACCTGTTGGGAGAAGCCACACTATTTTTCAAGGAGGCTCTAGAAATTTCTCAGGGCATTGAAATGGTTGCCAGTAATGCAAAAGATACTCAGAAGAACAATGGTGATGCACAGGTGGAAGCAGTACATTAAATAAAGAAAGAGATTGCAAGGAAATTGACCGTAGATTCATCAGTTAGAGAGACTAGTAGGTAAAATATATACGGATTGAGGTTAGAGCCTGAATGGGATTGTGGTCGGTGCAGACTCGATGGGCTGAATGGCCTCTTTCTGTACTGTAGGATTTCTATGATCTTCTATCCATGAAAAAGGTGAAAGAAATGAAATGTTTCAGGTGTGAAGGGACACACCTTTTGTAAATTTATAAACACTGATTAGTCACCATTGCAACAATTTAAATGCAGGTGCTAAGAACAAGACAAAGGCTGAGCAGGGAGATTCAAATTTGAAAAAGTCTCAGTTGGCTATGCATTACCTGGAAAGTTCAGAGCTGGCAGAGGAGCACTCTTATAATATGTTTAATGTGAGTGAGGAGTGCACAGAGCCTATCCATGCTACAATGGGGATCAATGGAAAACAAATCAAGATGGAGGTAGACACTGGAGCCTCTGCATCTGTAATCAATGAAGAAATCTACACAAAGACTTGGGGTTGTTAGCAGGTGCTAGCCTTACTCAGCCAGAGGTCCAACTTCTGACATACACTCAAGAAGCTATACTATTGCTTGGGGAATCAGAAGAGAAGATTGCATACAACGGCCAAGAAGCAAGAGCATACCTTCTTGTGATAATGGTAAAAGGGCCTAGTTTACGAGGGCATGACTGACTCAGTAAATTTTCATTGATCGGGGGTGAGAGTAAGCACGCATAGGTCATAGAAGATGGTTGTTCAGAAACATCCTGAGGTTTTCAAAGTTGAACTGAGTACACTGAGTGCCACTGCACTGAAATTGTTCGTAGATCCTCAGACTACCTCTCGCTTTTTCAAATCCAGAACAATGTCCTACGCCATGAAAGGCAAAGTAGAGAAAAAGTATGAGCTATTATCAGCGTATATGATATAAAAGTTTGGAATCATTTTAGTCCATTCAGTTCTCATGTTGGACAACTCCAATCATTCCTGTTCTTTAAAACTGATAGTACAGTGCCCTTACACAAGGATTACAAACTTACCATTAATCAGGCCTCCAAGCTGGATACTTCCCTATTGTCATGCGTGGGAGATCTACTTTCAACTCCTGCAGAAGGCAAGTTGTTTTCAAAACTTGACATGAGCCATACCTGTCAACAGTTCTTGTTAGAGGATGATTCAAAACAGAATATTTCAATCAACACTCATAAGAGTTTCTTCAAATACAATCTTATGGTTTCCAGAGTGTCCTCCAATCTGACAATTTTTCAGAGGACAATGGTTGAGAGGATTCCTCATGTAGCAGTAAATTGAACAACATTCTGATCACAGGGAAAACTGAGGAGAAACACCTCAGCAACCCAGACCAAGTGCTTGAGATTTTCAAAGACAGAGCTGCACTTGAAGCATAGTAAGTGCATCTTCCAGGCACAAAGTGTGGAATATTGGGATCAAAAAAAAAATTACAGGACAGGTCTATTCCCTGTGGAAGTTAACAAGGAAGCTTCAAATCCCAAGATAATGATCAAGATCTGGTCATTTTTGGGCATGATAAATTACTATGGGAAGGTTCTGCCATTTCTTTCAATAGTGTTTGCCCCACTGTATCTACTGCTTCACAATGAAAAAAAATTGAAGTGGAGGCCAGTACAAGACAAAGTTGTTAAGGACTTGAAAACGCTGCTACAATCAGCTAATCTGCTGGTTCACTTTAATCAAGAGAGAGGACTCATTCTGTCATGCAATTCCTTGCCCTGCGGTGTTGGAGCAGTACTCTGTCATCTGATGGAGGATGATTTAGAAAAGCCCATTTGTTTTACATCATATACACTGATAATAGCTGAGAAGGGATATTTGCACTTAGATAAGGAAGGTCTAGCTGTTGGCTGTGAAGCAGTTTCATCAATACCGATATGGTTATCCATTCACTATATGTATAGACGACAAGCTATTGATGAGTCTTTTCAGTGAATCCAAGTGCATTCCTCCCATGGTGTGAAAATACAGTGAAAACACAGTGCAGGGCTTACCAATACAACATTGTGTACAGGGCAGGGGAGAACAATGCAAATCCAGATGTGTTGAGTTATCTTCCTTTTATCAGACATGCCAAACAAGACATAATTTCTTCTAGAGACAATATTGTTGCTTGAAAGATTTTCATGTTCTCTAGTGAATGCTAAACAGATTAAGCAGTGGGTGGACCAGGACCTGTTCTACCCCAAGTGGAGAGATTCCTAAAGCAGAGATGGCCTACTGTTATCGGGGATAATGAATTCAGATCATAAGCAAAGCAGAAAGATGAGCTGAATGTGCAGGATGGTTGTATCCTTTGAGGGTCCAGAGTGGTTATCCCACTTTCTGGTCACTCAAGTCTTGGATTTCGTTCATAAAGTGAAATCTTGTTCTGTATGTCAAATCCAGCAGAGGATGACATCACCAGCACCACAACATCATGGAAGTGGTCTGATCATTTGTGGTCTTGAGATCATGTGGAATTTGCAGGATCTTATATGGTCATATGTTTCGAGCCTTTGTGAACACACATTTTACATGGTTAGAAGTACACATTGTGATCAATATTACAGCTTCCATTTCAATGAAGAAGCTATACCAAGTTTTTACAATGCATGGTTTTGCAGATTCTTTTGTTCTAAGAGTTGATGCAAAGAAATGGAATATGTCAAGTCCGTACTGTGCCTTTTCATCCAACTTCAAATGGTTTAGCAAAGTGAGCAGTTCACATATCAAAAGAAAGATCGAGGAGAATGGCAGCTGATTGGGAATCGTGCTGTCTCGGTTCTTGTTACAACATCATATTGCACTACAAATAACAACAGGAGTCTCACCAGCTGAATTACTGATGGATAGGAAGCCAGTCTCCCCTGGATTTGCTATATCCAGATGTCAAAGTGACAATGGGAAGGAGACAGGAAAAGCAGAAGGAGAGACATGACTCCATGCTAAAGAGAGAAATTTATGCCTGAATGATTGTGTCTATGCAAGGAATTTTGGCAGAAACCAATGATGGCTGCCTGGAGTTATTCTCGGTCAAAATGGTCCAAGATTTTTCGTCGTGAAATTGACCAGTGGAAGTGTCATCTGCACCATGGCTCTGAGAGAGCAAAAATTCCAGATAACAGGACAGATGGAAATGCTGCTGTGAATATTTGACAGAAAATCATCCCTGATGTACAAGGATTTCTGGTATCACCTCCAAATATTGGAGAAAGGAGATATCCCAAGAGAGGATGAGAGCATTCATTCACAGATACTCAACAAGTCCAACTCAGCTGAGACAAGCCTCACTAGTGTCTATGGAATCGGCAGTAGTTGCAAAGCTCCTGAAAAACTGATGTATAGTTGAGACATGTTTCTGTCCTTGGTATTGCAGGCTTACCACGAGGGACCTGTATAACTAGTTGCCTCTAGATCTGACTGCATGCTGTACAGTATTTTGATGTTTTTATAACTAAAAAATATTGAATATCAAAACGTGTTCAACTAGCTTTTTGTAGCCAATTATCACATCGTTGCTGGATCCACTGGAGTTTATGTACTGGACCCATGCTTCATTGAAAATTTATGTTTTTTAAAAAAGATAAATCTTGCCCAGTTTGTCATAAATTGTATCATGCAGTAAGCCTTCATGGACATACATTGCTAGAGATTGTGGCAGATATCCCTCATTTTTATTCCAAACCTCAGAATTGCTTCATGAATGTCATGGAAAAGTCCCTTCTGACTATTTTGCAAATGCCAGTTATTCTCTGAAAGCAGAAATTTAATGCTGTGAGCCAGATTTCACCACGTACTTAATCTGAGTCTTCAAGTGAAGTGCTTTGGCAGCGAAGCATGCCCATTATGAGAAAAGCTCACTGTCAAATTTACTTACTCATGTGTCTGTCTAATCAGAATAAGTCCTTCCCTGAAGCTACTTCCCCTTTCTTCCATTAATCCTAGGTCATTCATCTCACACACGGATCACAGAAACCCTGCCTCTGGAAGCCCAGGAATCTGAAGCATGAAAATTAATTGTTTAGTGTTTTTGCATTAACAGCCAAGTGTCCTGGCAATCCCATAGCATAACAAAGCTGTGCTGACAATGACTCGTGTTCTCCATGCTATGTATCATAGTATAATTAGAACATTTTAACTCTTATCAGATGGCTGTCTGTTAATTTATAACTTAAAGATCTGCAACTTCCTGGCTCCGCAGCGCGGATTTGGAGGATATGAGCTGGGGAGTCCCTCATGGAGGCTCCCAGGTAAGAGTTTATACAATAATTGTCCAGAATCACTAACTTCTCCTAGCCAATTGCACTGTGCTGAGAACTATCTGGGAAAACAATTTAAATCACCAACTTTGGATGGTTCTGCCAGTGTTACACTAATAGTTACTCTGAAAGAGAGTTAGAAAAAATAAAAGCATTTCCAACGTCAGCGTAACCATATGAAATATCCCCATTCAACCCTCTGCACATTCCCAACTGCCAGAGGACAAATTGATACGTTCTCCTACTGACATAGGAACCCCTACTCCCCATCGATCTGACCCAACCCCAACTTCCACTCTCCCAGAATTGACCTGACTTGACACTCACCCCCCGCCCTGATTCAATCCCAACCTCCCTCTAACCCAACCTTCTCTCCTGACCTGATCTGACATGCATCACTTCGTGACATGTTTCAACCTGGCCTCCCCAAAGTTCATCCACTCCTGAATGTTCCACTCTATCTCGATGTCCTAATCCTCTCTACCTGCTGATGTCTGACCTCTCAACTATATCTAAACTCTCAGCCTCCACATCCCATCCATTTATCTTTGATTATTTTCAATGTGACCTTTAAACTCACTTACTTTACAGCGACTAGTGCTATAAAAATGGAGAGGGGTGTGTCTTCCTATGCTCTGCCTCTTGTACAATTCAACATTGAAGCTGGAAACCTGCTGCACTATCAGAATCTCACCTGAGCTGTGTCAGGAAAGTTGGACAAGATAAGAGATAAGAGTTTTGGTGCAGCTGAGTTGGCATAGAGTGGCAATCTGATGCCATTTGCCAATCTGTGGGAGTTATGACTCACAATAAAGTTGCTGCTTTGGGTACAAAAGGCAATTTTTATGCAAATTTCCATCAAAATTGAACCTATTGTTCTTTTACACAGGGTTTGGTCAAACTCCTTTGCAAGTTGCTGAACATGATTTTTTTCTTTGAATCGACACCATCAAGCAGTGTTTCAAAATGTAGATTAAAACAACTCTATATATGCCCATTAAAACATATTCTTTGATACGTTTAAGAGTGACATTTATTAATAGAGTTGAACATGAATTTTTCATAAAAGTAAGATTTGTAATCAGAATGCTTAATCCATCACCTTTGAGTAACCTTTTTTAAAATATGCAAAAATTACTTAAGAAAATCATACTGAACTACTGGCTATTTTCATTGATATACAGTAAACAATTTCTTAATATATTTTATTGTATTAATGACTTTGAAAGTTACTTGTTAGGGTCCTTGCACATAAAAGAAAATTCTGAGGCCTACATATGCAATTAGCAGAAACTCACGATGGTGATAAGTTTGATTTGTGGGTGTAACCATTTTTTGGGGGCAAGACCAGGCATCCAGCACAAGTTTAAGTTTACTTATTAGTTCACAAGTAGGCTTCTATTAACACTTCAGTGAAGTTACTGTGAAAATCCTCCTTTTTAAACTAGCATAAAATATGTCAGGGGCTCTTTTTGTGCTGGACATAATTTGTGCTTGAAATTCCTTGATCTGTTGTGGCTGATTTTGGTTATATGTGGTGGAAAGTACTAAAATAGATTTATGTTGAAAATATCCTTAATATGATCAGAAAGAGTGTTTTAAAAATTGGCCTGAACTGAACTGAAAAACATTCTATAAACTTTGTAACCTTAATATTTGTAAAAAAAACTTTTATACATCTTCCAGGCTCATCCTCGTTTTATCACACATTATTTATCATTCTATTGCTAATAAATACCCATAAAAATAATTTATTCTAATAACACAAATCCTCTTTGTTGAGCCTGTTTATGGTTTGCTTCATTTATACGCGGACATCATTTTAAGATATTTCTGCTGATGCGATTACATTTAAATGCTAAGCTTAAAAAATTAACTAACTCCGCTTTCACTTGACTAATTTTAAAACTCAGAAGGCATGCTGAGTTTGATAGAAAATTGACTGCATTTTTGAAAAGTATAGTGCCAGCAAAATAGGCTTTTTATACATCAAAGGAAGTTTTTCATTAACAACACCTGCAAGGCCAGGCCTGTTTCTTCTATTTAGAGACAGCATGTGCTAAACAATTTTGATAACAAGATAATAAATCATATATATTATAGTTCTTAAGATATAGGAGCAGAATTAGTCCATTCAACCCATTGAGTCTGTTCCGCCATTCGATCATGGTTGATACGCTCTTCATTCCCATTTTCCTGTCTTGTTCCCATAAGCCTTCAATCCATTACCAATTAAAAATCTGTCTCACTCCTCATTAAATTTACTCACTGTACCAGCATCCACCTCACGTTGGGGTAATGAATTCCATAGATTCAAAACTCTTTAGGACAAGTCATTTCTACTCAACTCTGTTTTAAATCTGCTACTTCTTATTCTAAGATTCTAGAACCTCTCATCCTAGAATGCCCCACCAGCAAAAGCAGCTGCTCTATGTCTACTTTATCCATATCTTTTATCATCTTGTACACCTCAAGTTGATCTCCCCTCATTCTTCTAAATTCCAAAGAGTATAGGCTAAATTGTTTATTCTGTATAAAATGTGAAGGTGAGAAAGTTTGTACACAGGACTGATAAAACGTGAAGGTGGGAAAGTTTATACAGACCCGGTAGAAAGAGGTACATAATGAATACTTCACCTTGAGATTCACTGGGGAAAAAGACCTGTGTGGTTATACTGCAGACTTGTGGCGGACTGAAGAGATTGAGTATGTGGACATTAAGAAAGAGGATATGTTGGAAATTTTGAATAGCGTCAAGATAGATAAGTCACCGGGAATGGATGGAATGTACCCTAGGTTACTCTGGGAGGTGAGGGAAGAGATTGCAGAGCCTCTAGTGACCATCTTTGTGGTTCCAGAGAATTGAAGGATTGCAGATGTGGTTCCTGTATTCAAGAAAGGGAATACGGATAGCCTGGAAAATTACCAACCAGTGAGTCTAACCTCAGTGGTTGGTAAGCTGATGGAAAAGATCCTAAGGGACAGGATTTATGAACATTTAGAAAAATTTAATGTGCTCAAAAGTAATCAGCATGGCTTTGTTAAAGGCAGATCATGCCTTATGCGCTTGGTTAAGTTCTTTGAAAATGTGACCAATCACATTGACAAAGGAAGAGTGGTAGATGTGGTTTATATGGACTTCAGCAAGGTGTTCGATAAGGTCCCCCATGCAAGACTTCTTGAGAAAGTGAGACGGCATGGAATCCAAGGGGCTGTTGCTTTGTGGATCCAGAACTGGCTTGTCCAGAGAAGGCAGAGAGTGGTTGCAAATGGGTCTTTTTCTGCATGGAGGTCGGTCACCAGTGGACTGCCCAGGGATCTGTCTGGGAGCCTTGCTGTTTGTAATGTTCATAAATGACTTGGTGAGGAAGTGGAGGGATGGGTTGGTAAGTTTGCCGATTACTTGAAGGTTGGTGGTGTTGTGGATAGTTTGAAGGGATATCAGAAGTTTCAGCGTGACATAAATAGGATGCAAAACTGGGCTGAGAAGTGGCAGATGGACCTCAACCCGGATAAATGTATAATGATCCATTTTGACAGGTCAGATGGGATGAAGGAGTATAATATCAAAACTAAGATTCTTAGCAATGTAGAGAATCAGAAGGACCTTAGGGTCCGGGTCCGTAGGATTCTTAAATCAGCCTCGCAGGTCGAGGATGTGGTTAAGAAGGTGTATGGTGTACTGGCCTTCATCAATCGAGGGATTGAGTTTAGGAGCTGGGAGTTAATGCTGCAGCTTTATAAGACCCTAGTCAGACCCAGTTGGAGTACTGTGCTCAGTTCTGGTTGCCTTATTACAGGAGGGACGTGAAAGCTATTGAAAGAGTACAGAGGAGATTTACAAGGATGTTGCCTAGATTCGGTGACATGCCGTATGAAGATAGGTTGAGGGAACTCGGTCTTTTCTCCTTGGAGAGAGGAAGGATGAGAGGTGACCTGATAAAGGTTTATAAGATGCTGAGAGGTATAGATCGGGTGGATTCTCAGAGGCTTTTTTCCAGGGCTGAAATGGTTGCAACAAGAGGACACAGGTTTAAGGTGCTGGGGAGTAGGTACAGAGGGGATGTCAGGGGTAAGTTTTCCACTCAGAGGCTGCTAGGTGAGTGGAATTGGCTGCCATCGGTAGTGTTGGAGGCAAATTCGTTAGGGTCTTTTAAAAGACTTCTGAATGAGTACATGGGACTTTATAAGATTGAGTGTTATAGGTAATCCTAGTAGGTATGGATATCATCGGTGCAACTTGTGGACTGAAGGGCCTGCTTGTGATGTAGTCTTTCTTATGTTCTATCTCTCTTCATATGACAAACCCCTCATCTCTGCAATCAATCTAGTGAACCTCCTCTGAATTGCCTCCAGTGCCACTACATCTTTTTTCAAATAAGGGGACCAAAACTGCACAATACTTCAGGTGCAGCCTTACCAATACCTTGTACAGTTGCAACAATACTTCCCTACCTTTGTATTCTATTCCTTAGTTATAAATACCAACATTTCATTTGTTTTGTTTATTATCTGCTGCACCTGCATGCTAATTTTCTGTAACTCATGAATGAGGACATTCTGATCCCTCTGCACAGAGACCTCAAAATTTCTCCCCATTTAAATAATAAGTTGCCTTCACATTTTTCCAACCAAAGTACATGACCTCACTCTTATCCACATTAAAGTCCATCTGCCATATTTTGGCTTACTGTCCTAACCTATCTATACCTACTTACAGCGTTCTTATGTCCTCTTTGCAACTTACAGTCCTTCCTATTTTTGTGTCATCTGCAAATTTGGCTATGGAGCCTTCTATCCCTGTATCCCTGCAATATAGGTTGTAAACAGCTGGGCCCAAGGACCAGTAGTAACTAGTGGGGTGCCACAGAACTCTGTGACATCCCACTAGTTACTACTTGCCATCCAGAAAAAAAACATTTATCCCGATTTTTTGTCTTCTGTCCATCAGCCAGTCATGTATCTAAGCTAATGAATTACCCCTAATTCCATGTGAAGTAACGTTTGATATGGCACCTTATCAAATGACTCCTGGAAGTCCAGATACAGGATTTACATCTATAGGATTTCGAATAATCACTTTGCTTGTTACATCCTTGAAGAATACTAACAAATTAGTCAAACATGATTTACCTTTTATAAAATCATACTGGCTCTGATGGATAGTGTTTTGACTTTCCAAAGTTCTGATATTGTTTCCTTGATAATTCTAGCACTTGATGATTCTAACACTTTCCCAATAACAGATGTTAAACTAACTGGTCTGTAATTCCCCACATTCTGCCTCCCTCCCTTTTTGAATAATGGTGTTACGTTAGCATTTTTCCAATCCATTGGAATCTTTTCTGTGTCCAGGGAATTTTGGAATACTAATGGATCCATTATCTCTGCCGCCACTTCCTTTAATAGCCTAGCATATAGGCAATCAGTCCCGGTGGACTTATCTGCCCTCAATTCCAATAGTTTGCTTAGTATCTTTTCCCGATCGATGTTGATTGTTCTCAGTTTTATCCTTTCTGCTATCTCTGACTTGCCCATTCCTATAGGAATGGCACTATTGTCCTCCGTCGTGAAAGCTGAGGCAAAATATTGATTTAGTATCTCAGTCATTTCAGTGTTCCCCACTATAAACTCTCCAGTTTCAACTTCCAAGGGATCAATTTCCTCTAGTGACTCATTTCCCTTTTATATACCTACAGAAGCTTTTGCTATACTTCTTGATATTTTGCATTAGTTTTCTTTTGTAATTTACCTTAACTCTTTTTTATTACTTTTTTAGTATCCCCTTGTTTATGTTTGAAAGTTTCCCAATCTTCCAGCAAGCCACTGACCTTTGTCATATCATCTTTTGTCTTTACATTGTCCTTGACCTCCTTGCTTACACACACACAAACACACACACACACCCTCCATCACTACCTTTCTTCTTCACTGAAATACGTTTTATTTATGAGGACTTAAGTACCACCTGAAACAACTGCCACTGCTCATCCACTAACCTACCTTTTAGCATTCCTGCCCACTCTATTCAGGCCAAATCTGTCCTCATGCTTATGTAATTCCCTTTGTTTATTTCCAGAACACTAATGTGGGACTCCAATTTTTCAACCCCAAACTGAATTTTGAATTCTATCATACTATGGTCAATATTCCCTCAAGGATCCTTAACTATGAGGTCATCAATTAATCCTACCTCATTACACAACACCAAATCCAAAGTAGCTTGCTCCTTGTAATTTCATTTTGTGTTCAGTCTGTTTTGGAATTCTGTTTTATTCAGTACAGGATTGGCAGAAGAAACCAATCTCTCTCTCTAGCTTTTTTCTCTTTCTGTTCATTTTTGTAATGATTTAATTTTAAGTTCTGTTCAATAAAAGAAATTCATCATCTTTGTCTATTCAAAGGAATGAATAGACCCTACACCCTTATTTTATGCCTTGTATAACGTTTCCAAAGATAATTGTGAAGGTAGTCTATAGCAGCAAAGGTGTTCATGGTCAAATGCTGAAGGGGAAAACATTTCAACTACTTGGGAAAACGGGTAAGGTGAACTGGATACTCTTTCTCATTTAACATATTTGCCGTCTAACCCTGAAGGTACATTTCCTTAACAATGGGAGGTTGAATATTGGTTGGACCCCAGAGCACGTCTTTTGGAACCTGTGTATTGAGGTCTCATCCACTTTGGATTGTACTGTGTCAGTTTGTTGCTATGAGTCAATTAATTGAATACAGTATAGTGGTTGATAAATCTTGCAGTGTCAAGAATGCAGATGAAAATCCACCAGCTGCTTATCTTTTTTATACTGCTGTGCTTTGTACATACTGCAGTGTATGCAGTTTTCCGGATAATATGCAGAAATAGGAAACATAAAACCTGAATTTATGGTTCTTTTCTCCAGTGGTTATATTTCTGTTGGGTGATTTTCTGCTCATTCTTTGTGTTTTATTTTTTCTGTCAAAAGCAATTTAACAACTCGTTTCCCTTATGCTGTGTCATTGTTTTCTTTCAATCTTATAGTCCTTGAATAATTCACTATTGTCACTGAAGCTTAAGGGCAGCAATTTAATACCTTTCCAATCATGTAGAAATTATATAATTTTCAACTTGGATGGGATGGGAAACATGCTGGTTAGCTGCCTCTTATATTACTGTGGGTAGGAAAATTGGGCAGGATGCATAATGGATGGTCTAATCGTGGCCACCAATTTCCCACCCCCATCACAGTTGAGAATTGCCCCCTGGACTTATGTTCTGTGGAAATGGAAGTTTGATCCATTTTTGCATCACTCCTATTGATCTTCATGCCACTGAATTTCTGATGAAAATATCTTATTTGCTTATCAATATTTTCTCCCCCACTTTGCTGGATTCTACTAATTTAATGTAACCTTGTACCTATGGCCCTGTAGTCTGCACTGTTAATCAACCATTAATGATTCATAGTCACACACTAAAGTTTCAGAATATAATCGTGGCCTTATTTCAAAAAGGACGTGTTGTCCTACTTTGTTCATTCATACAACTTTCAAATATAAACTGATGAAAAGATATTAATTTTTTTGTTTTAACTTTCAACACTTACATAAAAATTGCTAATCTCAATCATGTGAGTTTTTACATTTATTTCATGATATATCATTGACACGGCCAGCATCTGTTACTTATCTCCAATAGCCCTTTTAACTGGTAGCTTGCTTGGCCATTTCAGAAGGCAGTCGAAGAGCCAACCATATTTCTGTGGGTCTGGAATCTCACACAGGCCTATGGGAGAAGGCCATTGTTGAACCAGATGGGTTTTTATAATAATTGGCAATGATTTTATGATGACAATTGCTGGATTAGCTTTTTAACATAGATTTATTAACTGAATTTAAATTCACCAGCTGCTGTGGTTGGATTTAAATCTGTGTCCCCAGAGCAGTCTGGACCACAGAGTTTGGTGTAGAGATGCTGGCGTTGGACTGGGGTAAACACAGTAATAAGTCTGACATCACCAGGTTTAAATCCAACTTGATTTATTTGATAGTAAACTCACAAGCTTTTGACCTTCTGGCCTTCATCAGGTAAATGAGGTGTTCTGATCTCAAACAGGACACATTATAGCACAGACTGTTTATAGATTACTGATTAGAATGCGAATCTTTACATCTAACCTGCTATTCAAGTCTTAAAGTGGCTACCAATGTGAGTGGAAGGAGCATTGAGCACAAGTTAAAGAGATGTGTATTGCCTCCAGACAGCATAGTAAGTGGGGTTTTTTGCTAACCCAGGCAAGTCATGGGGGTTACCCCAAGACTTGTTAACCCATGACTTGCCTGGGTTAGCAAAAAACCTCAATTACTGTGCTGTCTGGAGACGATACACATCTCTTTAACTTGTGCTCAGTGCTCCTTCCACTCACATTGTTAGCCACTTTAAGGTTAGGTGTTAAGATTTGCATTCTAATCAGTAATCTGTAAATTA
The DNA here is from genome assembly GCA_024679065.1 of Sphyrna mokarran. Lineage (NCBI taxonomy): Eukaryota > Metazoa > Chordata > Chondrichthyes > Carcharhiniformes > Carcharhinidae > Sphyrna > Sphyrna mokarran. Next base: position 107,582,276 of record JAGIQG010000003.1, read on the forward strand.
GTCTGTGCTATTATGTGTGCTGTTTGAGACCAGAACACCTCATTCACCCATCGAGGCTAGAGGGTCGAAAGCTTGTGAGTTTACTATCAAATAAATCAGTTGGATTTAAATCTGGTGTTGTCAGACTTCTTACCACAGAGTTTGGTGAGAGGGAGGAACTAAAAGAAATCAGGATTAATAGAGAAATGATGTTGTGGAAATTGAGGGATTGTAGGCTGATAAATTTCCCAAGCCTGGTACTCTACATCCCTGAGAACTTAGAAATTGAACAATTTAGGCCTGTACTGTCTGGAATTTAGAAGAATGAGGGAGATCAAATTGAATTGTACAAGATAATAAAAGGTATGGATAAAGTAGATGAGAGAAAATGCTTTCATTGATGAGGCATTCTACGACAAGAGGTCGAAGTCTTAGGATAACAGGAAGCAATTTTAAAGTTGAGGAGAAACTACTTCTCCCAAAGGGTTGTGCATCTGTAGAATTCACTATCCCAAAGTGTGGTGGAGGCTGGGACAAATGAGTAAATTTAAGGAGGAGTTAGACAGATTTTTAATCAGTAATGGGTTGAAGGGTTATGGGGAGAAGGAAGGAAAATCGGGTTGAGGAGCATGTCAGCCACGATTGAATGGCAGAGTAGAGTCGATGGGCCAAATGGCCTAATTCTACTCCTTTATCTTATGAATTTAAGGAAGTGGCCCTGGAAATAGTGGATACATTGGTGACCATCGTCCAGGGTACTTGCTGTAGTTGTACAGAGCCTTGGTGAGACCACACCTACTGTTTTAGTCTTCTTACTTGAGGAAGAATGTTCTTGCTATGGAGGAAATACAGCAAAGGTTTACCAGACTGAGTCCTGGATGGCGGGTCTGACATATGAGGAGAGATTTTGTTAATTAAAGTTATAGCAGCAGGAGTTTAGAAGAATGATTGGGATTCTCATGGAATCATATACAATTCTACTTGAACCAGACAGGGTAGATACAGGAAGGATATTCCTGATGGTGACAAAGTACAGAACCAACAGTCATAATTAAAGGATATGAAGGTAAACTATTTAGGGCTGAGATGGCGAGAAATTTCTTCAGCAGAGAGTGGTGAGCCTGTCGAATTTTCCACCACAGAAAGCAATTGAGGCCACAACATTGTCTGTTTTCAGGAAAAGGTTGCATATAGCTTAGGGTGATAGGGACCTGAAGATATGGGAAGAAAGCAGGAGCAGGTTATTGAGTTGGATGATCAGCCATGATGCATGGCAGGGCAGGCTTGAAGGGCTGAATAGCCTACTGTTCTCTCCTATTCGCTATGTTTCTATTATTAATCCAGTAACTTCATTATAAACACCCATCTCTTCCCAAAACTATCATCTTCCCCCAACATCACTAGCTCCCCTTACCTAAATTGAATTAGACAAGTTTATTTCCTCTAATTTTCTTCTCTTTGCTCCAGACAGTATTGATTCATACTTCGAGATTGTTTCAGCAAAATGGATGCCCTCCAGGGCTGCATCTTTTTGGCCACTTGATGTGTATGAACTGAAATGGAGATAAATGGCAGGCTATTTGATACCACAGAACATTCAGCCAATCTTTCTCAATATCCCAGTAATTCCATGGACAGAAAGTCATATTTTATTCTGTCAATCAACCTAAGTGTGCTGAGATTAGCTGGAGCCTCACAATACAAATTCAGTTGACAACAGCTCATTCTGCATAGATCAAGGATTGAACTTGAAATCTTTCTTGTCTTTTAAAATTAGCTTTATACTGGAGAGTGAATTTCGTAGAGAGCCATTAGGTAAATTACTTGTTGGTGTAGACTAATTGAAAGGGCAGCATTATTGAAATGATCACTTGCAATGTTGATTCAGATCTCTTATATGATCAAACTGAGCAACCCTTTCAGATAGCTAGTTTTGAGATTATCAACAGTGTTGTTTAGATTTTAGGAAGATACTTTTTTGTTTGCTTTTTAGATCTGTGATACATCCATTATTATCTATTATGAAGGTGGGTAATGAAATGGCAGTGTTTGTTGAGTTTGTGGTTGCCAGGTAGAGCAGTTTGGCTGTAAAATCTTTATTTTTTTTTTGCTTCTGTTTTTCTTTGTAAATTGTTGCTCCATCAGGAAGGAGGCAAATTTTAGAACTTCTACTCACACTTCCATGTAAAAGATTCAAAAAAGAACTAAATATAAATTCTGTTCTTTTTTAAACCTAAGTGTACTCACAGAAGTTTGGAACATGGGATGGTTAAAATTTTTGGTTAAAGACAAGAAATAAATAGCAAGTGACTAATTTGTCTCAGTAATTATAAAACATCTCGCTCCTATTGTGTTGGGAAGTCACCTGGTCTCAGGTGAATAGCAAGAGGTGTGTGGCATAAGCTCTTCTGCCTGCCTGTGATCATATGGGAGTCGAGATGGAAATCTAGGTGGAAACACATGTTGACAGATTTTTGAACAGAAATTGTTGAGATGGGCTTTCTCCAGATTCGGGAGGTTATTATGTCGAGGTGGTTGATGCTACTTTGTTAATGTTGACTAAAATGATTCATGAATGATTGCTGATTATGTTGTATTATATTTGACTCAACACCAGGGATCCAGGTTTGATTCCTGGCTTAGGTCATTGTCTATGTGGAGTTTGCACATTTTCCTCTGGGTATTCTGGTTTCCTCCCACAGTCCAGTGATGTGCGAGTTAGGTTGATTTTCCATATTAAATTACCCCTTAGTAAGAAGTCTCACAACACCAGGTTAAAGTCCACCAATTTTATTTGGTGGCACAAGCTTTCGGAGCACTGCTTCTTCATCAAGTGAATGAAGGATTGGGTTAACAAACAGGGATATATAGACACAGACTCAATTGTAAGATAGAGTCCATATTCTCAGCTCGCACTCAGGATTTAGCAGACCACTGCTAAGCAGATGAGATAATGGAACTACACCATCTACATACACACCAAGAACAGGAAGCTTGAGAAACTTGGCACTTGCAATTGAGTTTATGTCTATGTATGCTCTTTTTGTGAATCCAACTCTCCTCTCACCTGCTGAAGGAGTAGCGCAAGTTGTGAATATGGACTCTATCTTGCAATTGAGTCTGTGTCTATATATTCCTATTTGTTAACCCAACCCTCCATTCATTTGATGTACTCCGCAGTACTCCGAAAGCTTGTGCTACCAAATAAATCTGTTGGACTTTAACTGGTGTTGTGAGATTTCTTATTGTGCTCACCCTAGTCTAATGCCAGCACCTCCACATCTTGCCCCCTTAGTGTCAGGGAAACTAGCAGGGTAAATAAGTGGGGCTACAGGGACTGGGTGGGATTGTGATTGATGGAGACTCGATGAGCCGAATGGTCTCCCGCACTGTAGGGTTTTTATGTGATGATAGTTTTTACTAATTGAATTAAGTGAATCAGATGATAATTGTTCATTTGCTGCCTATGAAATAAACAGCTTACTGATTTATATGAGCCACAACCTAACAAGTTTTTCCTCAATCTACCTTTGATGTGAGATTTACATGGGGACAAGTGAATGGCATGTATATCCAGCTGATAGTACAAGGAAGATGGTTATGATATACTGTTATGTTGGACAAAGCATAAAATGTAAGATAATAATTGTGGGAGAGACCAGCACTGCAGCAACACCCTAAGGAATATGTACAAGAAGATCTGAAGCTTGTAACAACAGCCAAGTTTAGAAATCCACAGACACAAATTTGCCCTGTCACACATGTTGGAGCATGGCTATGCCTGCCAGCACTTGTCAACGACTCTAGTATCTGCAAACGAGACAATGTATAAAGCTAATAGCACTTTGTTTTAATTGCTGTTTAAAGAGATCCTGATAGTAAGACACCTTCTTTAAGTATCTCATAAACTCAATCTTTAAATTTGTGCTTTAAGTCCAATCATGTTCTAATGAGATATACACTTTGATAATGTTCAAGATATAATATGAAATGCATCATGATGAAGTCTGCAGTAGAAATCTCCTAGCCTTCCTTCAGTTATAACTGAAAGCTTCGTAATGAAGCTCTAGGACGTAGTTTTTCTTGGGAATCTTTCCAGTGATCTGTTGGCTAATTCTCTATTCCCATTTACATGTTTTTATTTAACTATTCAGCATTTTCTTAACAAATTTGATTGAGTTCTTTGAAGGGATAATCAAGAAAGTTGATGTTGTCTACATGGACTTTAGCAAAGCCTTTGACAAGGTACCGCATGGTAGGTTGTTGCATAAAGTTAAATCACATGGGATCCAAGATGAGGTATTTAAATGGAAACAAAATTGGTTTCTTGATAGAAGCCAGAGGGTGATTAAAGAGAGTTGTTTTTCAAACTGGAGGCCTGTGACCAGCGATGTACCTCAGGGATCAGTGCTGGGCCCACTTTATTTGTCATTTATATTAATGATTTGGATGAAAATACAGGGGCCATGATTAGTATGTTTGCAGATGACACCAAGATTGGTGGCATAGTGGACAGTGAGGAAGGTTATCTCCAATTGCAGTGGGATCTTGATCAATTGGGCCAGTGGACTGATGAATGGCAGATGGAGTTTAATTTAGACAAATGCGAGGTAATGTATTTTGGTAGATTGAACCAGGGCAGGACTTACTCAGTTAATGGTAGGGCACTGGGGAGAGTTACAGAACAAAGAAATCTGGGGGTATATGTTCATAGCTCCTTGAAAATGGAGTCACAGGTGGATATAATGGTGAAGAAGACATTTGGCATGTTAGGTTTCTTCAGTCAGAACATTGAATACAGGAGTTGGGACGTCTTGTTGAAATTGTACAAGACATTGGGAAGGCCACATTTGGAATACTGTGTGCAATTCTGGTCACCCTACTATAGAAAGGATATTATTAAACTAGAAAGAGTGCAGAAAAGATTTATTAGGATGCTATCAGGACTTGATAGATTGAGTTATAAGGAGAGGCTGAACAGAATGGGACTTTTTTTTCTGGAGCATAGGAGCTTGAGGGGTGAACTTATAGAGGTCTATAAAATAATGAGGGGCATAGTTAAGATAGATGGTCAATATCTTTTCCCAAATGTAACGGAGTCTTAAACTAGAGGGCATAAGTTTAAGGTGAGATTAGGAGAGATACAAAAGTGTCCAGAAAGGTAATTTTTTTTCACACAAAGATTCGTGAGTGTCTGGAACAAGCTGCCAGATGTAGTAGTAGAGATGTGTACAATTTTATCTCTTAATAAGCATTTAGATAGTTATATTGATACGATGGGTATAGAGGGATATAGGTCAAATGTGGTTAATTGGGATTAGTTTAGGGGTTTAAAAAAAGGCAGCATGGACAAGTTTTCATGCTGTAAACCTCTATGACAACTAACCACGATATGCAGGCAAAGCAATGAATATTTACTGATCTAACCATATACATCATAACTGAGGTGTATTAGTTACCTGGAAACAGAGCGGGTCTGGATTTTATCAAATACCATTCAGTTATGTTGTCAAAATTTTATGAAATGCCGATTTTCTGATCATTATACAATAGGAATAGTTATCATACATCTTGAAATGTTTATTGCTCCTACTGGTGAGGATGCAACATTATCTTCAAGTGGAACATTTACCACTTCAATAGCCTCACATTGCAGCACTTCAACACATCATCAGATTCCTTATATGAGGAAGTCTAAACATCATCGTACCCAAATCAATGCACAGTCCTGGTGTTGTGCATGCCACTGTCACCTAGGTCAATAGAAAACTGTGGGAAATTGGGTGGTCAGCCTCATTTGTTTACTATTTTGAACTACAGGTGCCAGATATGGTCCCAAATACAGATTTGGGAGACACAAAAACTTCTGCCCGAGATGCCAGTCAGGATACTTGCTCCTCCTGGGATGAAAAACAAACTAAAACTTAGCTTTTCTGTGGCAGACAGGTCCCTCTCAGGACTGCTTGTTTGGCTGCAAAGTGACTGAGAATATTGACCATGTGCCCAATGGACAGCTGTATATTTTCAAAGGAAACTTCAAACAGATGTTAAATGCCCTTTTCTCACAATAAACTGGTTCCAGCACTGGACGCTAAAGAAAGAACCTTTACCAATATTGAGGGCAGTGCACTTGCACCACAGCATAGGCATGTGCTGAGTGCATTCTGTGTTTGATCCTTTGGCACCCATTTTACACAATCTGATTTGAAGAGCCTACCCTTTAGCGAATCAATCATTACTTGATGGCATCATCATTGAGAGAGGGAGTAACTGGCCCAAGAGTTTCCACTTTGGGCATAATCAGCAATTTGGGTGCATTCGTGATCAAAATCGCATCTGTTTTGAAAAGTGTTCTTAAGCTTTCCCTCAAACAAATTTGCATATTATCAAACACAAAATCTGCTATCAAATCTGTGCAATTGAGTAGTGTTTTAAAATGTAATTTCCTCCTATGTTTGCTTCAAAATATGTTCTTTGATGTATTTAAATGGTAACTTTGATTAATATAGCCAAAAATAAATTTATCACACAAAATAAGCTTTTTAAATCACAGTACTAATTCACCACCTGTGAATAACCAAATAATTAAATTATTGAATATGACATATTTAAAAACCTACAGTGCAATTTTCTATTTTTATCAGGCTAGGGAATCCAACATCTTAGTATTTTTAAAAATAAATAAAACCATAAGGCATTAAAATACTGCCATTAGTATGCTTTTAACCAAAAGAATCAGCTTAATTTTTACAGCCTCCTTGAATGTCCACAAACATGTATAATCAATGGAAATTCCCAACAGTCATTAGTTCACCTGGCCAGTTTTGTGGTCAGTTTCAGCTTCCTGCATGATGTTTTTTAAACTAGCTAAAAAAGAAGTCTCGATTTACGGTGCACATAATTTGTACTTAAATTTGTATGAAAATATGTTAGTTTAGATTGTAACCCTGTATAAGAACAAGGGCAACTGCAGCGGTTGCAACAATTATCAAGGTATCTTGCTGCTCAGCAGTACTGGTAAAATGTATTTACCCATGTTGACACTATCAGACTGTAGATTCGGACTGAATACATCTACCCCGCATCTAGTGTGGTTTCAGAATGGAATGTCTACGGCTGACATGATCTTTTCATCTTGCAGCTGCCATGAATGAAGAAGACCACTGCAGATTGCCTGTATCAATTTCACCAATGAGTATCTAAGCAGAGGACTACTTAAGCTGCTGGAGAAAATTGGTTGCTCACTGAAATTACTCAATGTGATCTCTTTTCGTGACAAAATGATAGGTAAATTCAATTATAATAGGGTAACATTGGAACACTTTGAGATTTGCAATGAAGTCAAACAGGGTAGTGTTGTGGTATTGACATTCTTTGGCATACTATTGTTTTTGCTTCTGTCATACACCTTCAAGTTATCTACACAGGGTTAGTTACATACTAAAACTGATAGATAGCTGGCCAGCCTACCGTACCTGAGATCCAAGCCAAATGTGCATTAAACCATCATCAGAAGGTTGCTTAATGATGCGTTAACATTTCATACCAAGGAATACTTCCAGTGGCAAATGGATGGACTTTTTTCACTTGTAAGAATTCAGTTTGACTATCAGCATCAGGAAGACAAATATTGGGAAGACATCTGTCAGCATTAATTATACAATGGTAGAGGTTGTGTAGCTTCACCAATTTCAGTTTCACAATTACCGTTATCTGTCATTTGATGCAGAATCAACACTGCCATGCCACAGTGGGTCTCCTGAGATTAACAAAGTTGCTTAACACAGAGTGGACCAGCACAATGCAAATTGTCATCTCACAATCAGGAAGACTTCCACTAAGACGTTGATTTTGGATGAGTTGCATTGAAAAAAGCAATATGATCAACTGCAAATTCTATTCCTGTTGTTTTTTTTTCCCTCCCAGTGATAAATTAGTTCATGTCATGACTTTACCTTATTTTTGGATTCATCTGCAATACTCCTTACATCAGATCAAAAATTGCCCCAAATTTAAATGTTTTTGATAGTCAAAATCACTGATGTACCAAATTGCTAGCAACAGCACCAAACAAAATAGTAGTACTAGGTTCTACAGTAGTGCTGATTTAGGTACGTTAATGTATACTGAAAATTAACTTTTAACTCAAGTTTCTTATAAAATGTGTTTGTTTTAGAAAAAAGTTGCAATATTTTTGTTGTGTGCTTTATTTGTACAAGATGAACAAAGCAAAATGCTCTGGATGGTGGAATCTGAAATAAAAATAGAAAATGCTGAAAAATCTCAGCAGGTCTGACAGCATCTGTGGAGAGAGAATGGAGTCAACGTTTTGAGCCTGGGTGACCCTTAATCAGAGCTGGAGCTCCAGACTTGAAACATTGGCTTTATTCTCTCTTCACAGATCCTATCAAACCTGCTGAGGTTTTCCATCATTTTCTGTTTTTGAGTAAGCATTTTCAATGTGGAGTGTGGAGAGGTTCTGGTGGGGTGAATTTTTTTGGGGGGTGTAAAAGATTGTTGGATAGTGTCTCATAAAGCAACTATTGCATGGTTTCTAGAACAAATGCTTGATAGGCTGTTTGATGTTAGTTCACATTTGCATCATGAATAGTCACACTGAAAACTGCCATACTTACATTGTGGATGATTTCTCTGTTATACTAAGAATCTTGATTGTCTTTTATGTTTATTTTCTTATTATACTTCACACATTTCCTTTCTTTCCTTTATTCTCATCAGTATTGCCATTGAGAGAAGTCTCTGTGCTCTCCTAATGTTACCATAATATTATCATATCAGTGGAACTTCATAATCAGCCAACTGGGAGTATAACTTAAGGAAAGTGAATCAGATAGTGTTCATTTGCACAGTATGTCTTCTTTGAGTTGTCTGACAAGGTGCACAATTCACCCTGCTGAGGTGAGTGGTTTTTAATGACCTACTTTATTTCATTTGGTGTCAAACCCAGACCCATCTATTTGCAGGACCACAATTCTCCCTCAAGAAAAACATTCATACAAGATGATAGCACAACATTAAATTTATTAATGTTACAGTATTTGGAAAAGAGGGTTAAATAGAGTTCAGCATTTCTGTCTGCTTTGGTGTTCTACCCCCTCTCATTCTGTCACACTTAACGTTAATGTTTCATCAGCTTTCCTCAGAGAATTTGTGTTCAGCTTCATTTATTTCCAAGCATGTGGCTGTTTCTTGCATCTTTAACTTCTCATTTCTAATCGTGTTTTTGAAATACTATTTTAATGAATATATGCATCATGTCATTATATTCTACATTTCATTTGCTTATGATGTGAATGGTAATAATATCAATCCATTAAGTAAATGTTTTTCAAAGTATCACAAATGATAAATAAAGAAAATCTGTCAGTCAGAATATTGCCCTTTCATTGCTCAGCATTATGCCACACAGAAGGATGTTGATATTTTATGAGGGAAGCAATTAAGACTGACAGATGCCTTGTGGGCGGATGGAGCATTGTGTAGAGTATGATCCTTGGACAGTACACTTTGTGTCAGCAAATTAGAGAATGTCATACACAGAAACATTAAGTTCCCTTTCAATTATGTTTATTGATGGCTTTTCTGGGCTTTAGTCTTGCAAATAGGAGTTGAACATTGGGGGAGTGATGAGTTTGATATTGTGAGAGCAGGCACAGCAGGGGATGTGGAGTTAGCTATCGGGGAACGGTGAGGAGATTCAATATTAGTAGTGGACCTGGTTCTGATATCAGAGGTGCGGAGAGGCATGGCGGGAATTCAGATACTGGGAGAACGGGGATTCGAACATTCATGGTTAGTCAAATATCGGTCAGTTTGTTGGGAAGGGTCAGGTCAGGGGGTGTCAAGTTGGGGAGTGGAGTTTTGGCTATTCTGTGTGAGTGGGGTGGATGGGGTAGGGTGTGGAAAATACTGTTGGGGGGATGTGCTTAATTGTGGTGGGTTGTTTGGGATGTTGGTAGTGTGGAGGCTGCCCTATGCAGGCCTCATTCTGGCATTTTAAAACAGATATGCTGAAGTTAGAAGTGCTTTTATTTCTTCTCTTTCAGAATTACAATGAATATAAAACTGACAGAACCATCCAAAATTTGCAGGAAAATTGTCCAGAGGAATTCAGTCCATCTTGAAATTTCTGGGTAAATCCTTACCGGGAAACTTCCAAAAGAGATTCCCCAGTGCATCTTTGGGTACTTGCAAAATCCGATATTGGGCAGTCAGGAAGTTTAGAGTCAGTGAGTTCAATGATTCAATCAGAAGCAAACTCTATCTCTCTGTCACTGGAGGGTGATCAGACAACAAGAAGGAAATATGGAAAGTAAACCTACGCCTGAATTTTACATTTGGCATGCGCACAAAGTTGGTGGGTCTGGAAGCAAATGTAAAATCTGCTCCTGGGTGAGGATCTTATCATGGCTGATCAATTAAGGCCCATCCAGCACGTAGCGTGTCCGTGTGTTGGCCTGACAGTACAGGCAGAGTTGGCAATGAGCCAGGTGCCGGCTCCAATGGGTTTCTCCCAAGACTTTGCAGGGAAACAGGTCCTTGTGGTAACTTAACACCATAAATTTGGGTGGCTTGGTGACACAGTGGTTAGCACTGCTGCCTCATAGCAGCAAGGACCTGGATTCAATTCCTGGATTGGGTCATTGTCTGTGTGGAGTTTGCATATCCTCCCCATGTCTGCATGGATTTCTTCCTCTAGGTGTAAAGATGTGCAGGTTAGGTTTGTTGACCATGCTAAATTGCACCTTAGTGTCAGGGGGAACCAGCTGTGACAGTGTGACTAGCTGCATTTTGGAGATATGACGTGGGTGGAATTGTGGTCAGTGCAATCTTGATGGGCCAATGGCCTCCCTCTGCACTGCAGGACTCTATGAAATATGGAAGCTCAATGTGTTGTTCAAAGAATGAACTTCTTTATATGAATAAATAATAAAGTTTAACAACAGTAGTAGATCAGAAGCAGTCATAAGAGTAATAACTATGAAAACACGAGCATGAGTAAAAGAGGTCTTGCTTACTGAATAATTTCTTGCAGATTGAAAAGGCCTCCAAAACCCATACGTGCTCAGAACCCTCAACTAACACCAGTGAAGCAATTAGATTGAAGAAAAGACTTATAACAACACCCTGTACTCAAAATGAAACTATCTAACAGCCCTACAGCATGCAATTGAATTTGGTATTAAGGTTTAGCTTACAGCACTGAAACCAGGAAGGAGGCAAAAGCATTTCATGGTTCACCATAAGCTTAAGAAGGTGAAATAAATGTTGCAAATTTGGTGCCACTCTTGATGATGCCCTTCGTGATAGCTTGGCATGCAAACTTTGGAATTAAACTATTCAGAAAAAGCTGCGTATGGACCCTGAAATCAAGAGTGGACAGTGCAGTGTCAATGGAGCTGGCTGTGAAAGAGGCTTCACGGATCGGAGTGAGGAAAAAAATCCATAATATGGAGACCATTAAAAATAAGTCTTCAGAACAACAGGCATGCCACCTTTGTGCATAAATTGGACACTAAGTGGGGGAATGCTGAAGTAGGGAAAACAAGTGCAATTATTGTAGCAAAAAGGCCATGTTACCAAAGCATGCTGAACACAATAAACTTCCTCTGTCCCTAAAATGCTGAAAATAATGTAAACATCCAAGTCTGCATGAAAAATTTACCAGATGTCGGGCAAAGAAGAAAACATCTTGGAAAACAATATGCCAAAATAAGTTCAAGAATTATCACTTTGTCACTAAATGGCAATTCACAACATTTTTGGATGTTCCCAAAACTTGATGCTAACCAAATCAAAATGGAAATAGATGCTGGGGTTACAGTATCATTGATAATGAGATAATTAATAAGAAAAAGTTAAAGCCTTTACCATTGAAACCATTAAATGTTATCTGAAGGTCGTACACAGAAAAGATTGTGCCACTATACAGCTAGTATGTTAACAGAGATATTCTTTGATATTATTGGCACACACCTACAATACTAAATATCGTCAATTGGTGCAGCCAACGAAAGCTGTTGCTTTGTAAAGATTATCGTTACAAGTCAAGCAAGAACCTAAAGAAAACTTTGCGAATGCCCTATATTTCTCATAATCAGGAAGATCCTGGATTATAGATGTGGTCCTGGAATGACATTGAAAAAAATTCAGGTTGAAAGCCTTGGAACTTCAGAAGACTTGAGTTGGTGGTGCAGAGTTGAATTTAACAAAATGGAATTTGAATGACTGGGGGCTATTCTCCCAAAAGTGCTGAATTGGCAAGAAAACTATTCTAAATCCCAAATGTTTTGTCAGTTTAGTTTCTCACCTGAATCTTCACACTCTATGCACTGCAGAAGTCCCAGTCATGAATATAAAAACCTGGGGTGGGGGGTGCTATTTGCGCCGGAGTTTGACAGTTCTGGCTGTCCCTCCAGCCTCATCCTTCCCATGGTTCGATCGCAGCCCCCACAACAATTCCCGGGCCAGCCCTGATCCTCCCTCCCCTGTCCCAGAGTGCCCCAGTACACAGCCCATCTCCCCCAGCCGTGGCGATCACCCCATCCTCCTCACCCTGGCAAACCACCCCCCCCCCCCCCCCAATCCTCCTCACCCTGACTCCAGCCTTCTGAAAGCAGGCTGCCCCTTCCTGATAGACCACAATTCCAGCCTACCCCAATCGCTGCACTCCCTCCATCCCAGACCGATTCTATCTGCAGAGTGGCAGCAGGACCTCCCACCCCCGCACTGATTGCGCCCAGGCCCCTCCCACAATGGGTCCCAGCCCTTAGCACTGCCTGATGGGCAGTGCTAAGGTGCCCCTGGGCATGGACACTTTGCTTCAGGGGCACTGCCAGCAGGCACAAGCTGGCACTGCCAGGATGCCCATCCCCAGGAGGTACCCCCTGCCGCCTGATCACCTGGGGGGGTTCCCGATTACCCCCCGCCCCCCTTTATTCCAGTGGGGTATCCTGCTCATTCCCTGAGCACAGAGAGCTACTCTGAACCGCCCTGGAATGAAATAGTCCTTAGGGGCGGTGGGAGATTCAATCAAGACCTGAAAACTCCTGATAATTAACTGATAAATATATTTAAAATACTTCTCAAAAATGATTTACATTACTTACCTGCCTTCCCGCCAGTTTCCAGCGTGGTCTGATTGGCAACTTTTTGCCAGCTCTGGGAGATGTCGGCAATGTGCTTCTCCCATCTCGACCCACCAGAAAAGTTGTGGGTTGTAATTGGAGAATTGCGACCATTATTCCGCTGTGCTTGAACAGGTACATGGGGGACCTCCACTGTAGTAAAAATGAAGGAATTGCCATGTCGTTATTTTTGATGGCGGAGTTGTACAAATTGAAAGACAAAGAAAGTCCTGTGCAAAACTAAAAACACTCCATCACTACAACCCTTCCGTCCCTAGGTATGGCTGAAGCAGTATTCAGTAAATCTAATCATTATTCTGTAAACTGTGTGTGTCTTTATATGCCCTGTTTGTGATCAGAACTCTCCACTCACCTGACAAAGCAACAGCATTCCGAAAGTTAGTGGCATTTACTATCAGATAAACTTGTTGGACTTTAACTTGATGTTATGAGACACCGGCATCTGCACATCATGGCTGAAACAACTGTAGCAGAGGATAAACATAGATTATGCCGGTTTAATAAATGGGCACATGTTCCTAGCATTGGTAGCTTCACATTCTAAATGTTAGGAGGTAGTGATCATGAAATCCACGACAGCAGAACAGACTATTGGAAAGTTGCTAGATTTATTAAACATCAGCAATTAGTGAATGACAATGGGACACAATTTACTTCAAAGAAGTTTGAAAATTATTCGAAAGGAAATGGTATCCAACACATCAAGTCAGCTTGGTATCATCCAGCAATAAATGGATTGGCCAAACGATTTGTGCAGTCACTAAAACACTCACTAAAGGCAACAAAAGACCAAGGAACCTTGTCAAGATGAGTAAATCAATTCTTGTTACTCTACAGGAATACCACAAACACATCACAGAATTCACCAGAGATGTTGCTTTTAAAAAGGAAACTTAAAACGAAATTTGACTTTTGACATCAACTGGTATTTCAGAAATTGCCAAACAACAACAAAAATCGCAGATTGCTAGAGAACAAAACTCCAAAAGGAGAATTTTCACTCAAAGAGAGGGAGTATTAGTAAGAAGTTACATTACCAATGAAAAATGAGTTCCTACTGTTATCTTAGCAAACACAACTCCAATATCTTACACCACATAGGTGGGTGATGCAAGAGTTTGGCAACACCATATTGAACAAATATTAGTCTCAAGAAGAGAAATTACTACAATTTCACTGCAAGTATTTACATCAGAAATATTAAATAATGATACATCTGATCATGAGCTACAAACAGAGGCAAGTTCAGATGCTATTTCTGAAGCATCTTCAACATTGATGAAACCTGATACTGAAGCAGTTTCACATGAAGAATTGCCAACAGGTGAAAATGAAGACACTTCAAAGTTTTGAGTAGTCAAATTCCAGAATGTTGAGTGCAGCCCAAAATAAATTGATGCTCACCAGAAACTGTCTTATTTATTGTATATACCATATATATGTTTGTCAGTTCTTCGGACATGGAAAAGTTATTGTTGAGGACTAAAGGGATAAAAATGTTTGTATTTCAAGTAGTTGCATCTCTCCTATGTATACCGTCACATGCTCCATGGTGATGTAGGCAGAGAGATTCATGGGCTTCAGTAGCTCTTCCACCTTAGATCTAAAACTAGCAATATAAACCTGCATTGTGTTCCACTACAACCCACTGTCATGGACCTCATTACTTTTCTCTTTGTGGTAGCTACCAGTTGATACATGAAACTCCCCTAGACAACAGTATTGGATCTTTTACATCCATCTGAGAGAGAGAGAGTGACACAGTCTCATACTAACATCTCTCTTGAATACTGGCACCACAGACAGTACAGCACTCTTTCAGCACTGTGCTGGGACTTTAAGTCCACATGCTCAACTTTCTGAAGTGGGACTTGAATCCATAACTTCCTGCACTCCAGAGAGCTGAATGCCCTAATTGGTTGACACCCATGGCATCAAGGATGTATCTGGCCTCCCTGTTACTGCAACATTCTGGACTGCCCGGAGAAGGTGGCACAGATAAAGCTAGTGACCTTGGTTGCGGGTGAAGTGATGGAAGGGGCTGCTGGATCTGTAAGCAAAGTATTTTTCCTTTTTGTACGGAAATCCTTTTTTTAAAACAACTTTGCAGGGATCTGATCATATTCTACATTTGGGTCAGTTGGGACACCTCAATAGTAAATCTGCAGTATCGGTATGCTGAGCCATAATGAAGGCCTGGGTCGGGGGAGACAGCCCATACCCTCAAGTCAACAACACTGCCCCACTGCCCTCTCCCTCTACTTACTGTGGCAATATGCACAGATTTTCAAGGGCAATGAGCTATTTTATTTGAATGTTGGCACGGACTTGTGGGTAAACCAACTTACAAAGCTACCGCAATCAAAAACAAATTTGGCAAAACTCAGAAATAAGACAGCAGCAAAATCACAAATGATATGGAAGTGCTTTTCCAGAGGCCTTTTATTCAGCCCTTGACAAATTGATAAAAGCTTAACTCCCATTTGTCCTTTTTGCTGTGTGATGAGCACAGAATCACACAGGCAGTGTAAAATCTGTATCAGCATTGAGTTCAGCAACTTTATACTGTAACCTTTCTCCTTCATCTAACCCCATTTTTTGTTTTTCTGTACATTTTCTCTAATGCAAAAACATTTCTTACCCCCTGCACCTTATCATTTATCTTTTATTCTTAAGATTGTTACACTTCTGTCTCAATTTCTTTCAGCTACAGTAGAGTAACAGATTTCCCCCCTTGCTCAGTTCTGACGAAGAGCAAAATTGACTTGAAACGTTGAATGCAATTCTCCCAAAAGATTTCTAAATGATCTGAGGCTGGGGAGACTTCATTGAACTCCCCCATATTGGGAATTGTTTTTGGAGTGGTGACCTAAACACAACAGCAAGACCTGCTTCTCCAGAGGAGTCCTCCTCCACCCCATTATGGATTTCATGATTCCCACAGATATGGGAAACATTGACAATCCTTGACCTCGGAGGGGCAATTCCCTTCCACACTAAATGTCTGGATTATTCCCCTCTCACCACATAGGCATGTGTGGCCTGGCTCACTTCTATCCATCCATACAGGCATTGCACTGCCAACCCCCAACACACTCCCCCTACATTCCCCCCATATTCCCCCCACTCCAGCGGTGAGCAAATTCTCACTATGGGGTTAATTAAGGCTTGCCCCCTCATGCCTCACTCTTTGTCGATGTCAACTTGTCAGCTTGTCAGTGCCAAATGGAGCAAAGAGAATCTGGCTTAATGCCTACAGAGCATATTTAAATGAGCGTGCAAATATGCTAATCTGGTTCATGTCCTGGCAGAGTGTGAACTAGATTATGTTGGGGCATGGGGATGAGGAGAATCTCAAAGAGGGTTCTTCTCAAATACGTTATGACTCTTTACCTGCGATTCTGCAGTTGACCCTGTACAATCTGCACATAAACA